>CM038678.1:170216527-171416527 GCA_021605205.1 Aegilops longissima
ACACCGACAATGAAGATCTGGTGGTATCCTGAGTAGGTGTCGAGGAATGACAGCAGGTCACACCCAGTAGTGGAGTCCACTATCTGGTCAATGCGTGGCAGAGGGAAAGGATTCTTTGGACAGGCTTTATTGATATCTGTATAGTCAATACGCAGCCGCCATTTCCCATTTGCCTTATGCACTACCACTGGATTGGCCAACCACGTGGGGTGGAGCACTCCTCTTACCAAGCCTGCCGCTTCCAACTTCCTGATCTCCTCGATGATGAACTCTTGTTGCTCCAAAGCTTGCTTCCCGACCTTCTGCTTGACGGGTCGCGCATGAGGACAAACAACAAGGTGGTGCTCAATCACCTCCCTGGGAACGCCGGGGATGTCGGATGCTTGACATGCAAACACATCAACATTCGCTCGTAGGAAGGCGACGAGCGCACTTTCCTATTTGCTGTCAAGGGTGGAGCTTATGGTAAAAGCTCCACCCGTACCATCCCCCCTGACGGGCACCTTCTTGGTATCTGGTGGTGCTGCCTTGGATTTCTTGCTCTTGCCGGTGGAGCTCTCTAGCGCGCCCTCGATGGGAGCGCAGCACTCCGAAGAGGCACGTTTGCCAGAGTGGGTGCAGGAGGTCTCACCAGAAGATGCCTTGCCGGCCTTCTTCCCTCCAGGGGCTTCAGCGGCAGGAGCAAGGGCCTTGGCGGCAGTTGCTGCAACTGCCTCCCGGTAGAGTTGGTCGGCGCAGATGAGCGCGTCTTTCTTGTCGGAGGATACGGTGATGATGCTCATCGGCCTGGGCATCTTCAACATGATGTAGGCGTAATGTGATGCTGCCATGAACTTGGCCAGCGTTGGCCGGCCGAGGATCCCATTATAGGGCAAAGGGATCTCGGCAACATAAAGACGATCTTTTTTGTTCTATAGTTCAGCTCGCCCCCAAATGTAACGGGCAGCGTGATTTTACCTTTCGGCTGACTCCTTCTCGGGTTGACCCCTTGAAACGTACCTGTCTCCTCAAGGTCCCCATCAGGAATCTGCAGCCTCCTGATCACAGTGGGCGAGATTAAGTTCAGACCAGCCCCGCCGTCAACTAGCACTTTTGTCACCTTGAGGTTCTGAATCGTTGGTGAAACCAACAATGGCAAACACCCGACCACCATTGTGCGATCAAGGTGATCCTCAGTGTCAAAAATGATAGGCGTGCTGGACCACCTCAGCGGCTTCTGGGCATCGAACGATGGCTCTGCCGCAGTGACCTCACGCGCCCACTGTTTCAGTCGGCCGTGAGAGGTACGCAACGAGGCGCCACCGTCGACTCACATGGCCTCCGTGGCTTTATGGAACTCGTGCTCGGTGGACTCGTCATCTTCATCATGGTCATTGAGGGAGTCCCGGATTAGGGGGTGTCCGGATAGCCGAACTATAACCTTTGGCCGGACTCCTGGACTATGAAGATACAAGATTGAAGACTTCGTCCCGTGTCCGGAAGGGACTTTCCTTGGTGTTGAAGGCAAGCTTGGCTATACGGATATGTAGATATCCTCCCATTGTAACCGACTCTGTGTACCCTAGCCCTCTCCGGTGTCTATATAAACTAGAGGGTTTTAGTCCGTAGGACGAACAACAATCATACCATAGGCTAGCTTCTAGGGTTTAGCCTCTCTGATCTCGTGGTAGATCTACTCTTGTACTACCCATATCATCAATATTTATCAAGTAGGAGTAGGGTTTTACCTCCATCGAGAGGGCCCGAACCTGGGTAAAAACATCGTGTCCCTTGTCTCCTGTTATCATCCGCCTAGATGCACAGTTGGGGACCCCCTACCCGAGATCCGCCGGTTTTGACACCGACATTGGTGCTTTCATTGAGAGTTCCTCTGTGCCGTCGCCATCAGGAAGGATGCCTCATCTCGTCTTTAAAGATGGCACTGTTTGCAAAGGAGCTTTGGCTATTGGCCAAACTCTCCGGCTAGGCGGTTTTCTTATGACCGCCTGTTCGGCCGCCGCACCGACAATGACTTCTTGGGTCATCAGAAACAATCTTCCGTCCACTCGGAACTTCGTCGAGCGGTTAGATCCGGAGCTCTCTCCCTTAAGCGAGCTCTGGATCGCGCATCCATGCATCCCAGGAGTCGCTTCTGAGACTATGATCAGATTGGGCTAAACCCGATCTGAGAGAGATTAACTCTCTCGGTCACCCATCACGTTCTGTGGTGGAGGAACAATCGGCGACCCTTCATCTATCTTAAGGACTAGCTATGTCGGTTCCCGATCCCTCAAGCGGATACTCGCGGAGGAGGGCGACACTCAAGACCTGAACTTAGAGTCGGGCAAGGGCTAGATTCATTGGACAACATCAAGAATCCAAGCTTCGAGTTCGAAACTCCTTGGCCTTTGAGCCTCAGATTGGGTGAGGTTTGGATCTAATTCCACCCATCCACCCAAACATGGCGATCTATCCAAAATTAGGCAAGAGCAGGAAGCGAGTACATCATTCTTGGGCGATTCCTCCTGGTTATGAACAGGATAAAGGACTGCCCGTGAGGAAGGCGCAATTTCATTCTTACGCAATAATTGCACGGACAAGGAATCCTCAACGCCATAGGTCGCCGTGAAATTACCGCTTTGCTGACTTGGCGTCCATAGTACAAAAAATCTTGTGCGATGGAAGCGCTGGAAAACCAGTAAGATTTTGGGACAATCCGGCCTGAATACAAACCAGTCCGAAATAAAAGCGGTGCATTATCGCCAATCACCGGGTTAAACACCAAAAACAAAAACCCCTACGGGGCATGGAACCGTCTTGGAGGGATGTCTCAACGGACCTGTAAAATTCATAATGGAGGCGCCACACAAACTCATAGCCTTAGAGCATGTTGGATACTCGGCGAGGTGGCCAAAAGAAGCGAAGAGCTTCCAACCCGGCATCCACGAGCACCAGCCGGGGATACCCGGTATGGTATTAATAGTCTTGAGACTTTCGCACCAAACAATATCGCAACGAACACCGCAGCCTTGCCGAAGTCTACCAAGTAGGAACAATAAATCCATGGGTGACACGGCTATTACCTTTAATGCGGTGATGAACCTAAATTCTGAACAGCCCGAGCACCATCGGTATTGGTCCTCGGTCCAATAGTGGGCGGTTTTCGCCTTACCAAAGGTACTCATGGGCCGGTGGCAGCGGATTGAACCTCATTTATGAAACCCTTGAAAAATGGAAATAGTGGAGCCGCATTGAGCGAAGAAGCACAACCTTTAGAGAATAATACCCAGCCGGAAGCGTGCTACAGGAAAAATCACCTTTGGATGTGGTGTTAAACCGCGGATAATTACAGGTCCGAGGAGGTCACGTTCCAAGTGGCCCCGTTCAGCAGCGGATACCACGCTCTATTAGGGCGAGAGGCATTCACAATTTGTCAAGCTATACCCCATTACGGGTACATGAAGCTCAAAATGCCGGGCCCAGCGGAATCATCACTCTTGCTAGTGACCGGACATAGCACTCCTTGCGCGAAAATAAGATAGCCGCACTAGCCCTTGAGGCACTATCCAGAAGCCCTAGCGGCCGAGGCCCTGACTCGCTAAGCTCCATGGTGAGCAGGGACGATGTGATACTCGATAAAAGATCCAAGTCCACCTCCTTTAAACCAGCAGAGGCGAAATAGTCAAATTCCAAGTCCACCCAATGGACCCTACAAAAGCGGCCTCCATCGGGGCACAATTAAACCCTGATGTAGGCGCGCACTCCACGAGAATTCTCTGTGAAAATTGGGACATTTTGCACGGCACCCTTCGGACATGCCGGGAATCCACGCCGGCTGGCGAGCACAGCCTAAACATCCTAAAATGATTCAAGCCGGTCAAGCAGGCTCTTGGCGTTTCTCGAACCTAAGAGACAAGCCATGGGAAGGAGCTAGCCAAACTATTGGAGGCGGATTCATCGGAGATACAAAACATCCGGACTGGCTAGCAAACCTGGTGATGGTACCAAGAAGGACAAATCCTGGCGCCTATCGTCGATTTCAAGGACCTCAACAAGGCTTGCCCAAAGGATCCTTTTCCTCCCCGCATCGATCAAATTATCGGCGCTCTTGCAGGACCACGATTCATTGTGTTTCCTCGACGCATACTCCGGCTACCATCAAATCAAGATGGCAGAGCCTGACCAAGCTGCAATGGCATTTATCACCCCATACGGCCCATTCTGCTTCAACACAATGCCCTTCGGGCTCAAAAACGCCGGCGCAACATATCAGCGCATGATTCAGACATGTCTGGCAAACCAGATCGGCAAAATAGTGGAGGCATACGTAGATGATGTGGTCGTCAAAACCAAGCATGTCGAAACTCTAGTAGACGACTTGAGGCTCACATTCGATAATCTTCGAACATATGACATCAAGCTTAACCCGGAAAAATGCGTTTTCGGCGTACCAACCGGAAAGCTCTTGGGCTTCGTTGTATCCATTAGAGGAATTGAAGCAAACCCAGCCAAGATCCGAGCTCTGTCACAATTGGATATCCCAAAGGACCTCAAACAAATACAAAAATTGACTTGATGCGTGGCGGCTCTAAGCCGCTTTTATCTCCCGTTTGGGAGAAAAGGCATTACCCCTCTATCGCCTCCTCCGGCGCACCGAACACTTCAAGTGGACGGATGCGACCACGGCCAGACTCGAAGAAATAAAAGCCATATTGGCAACAAACCCGGTCCTAGCCGCGCCCAACATGGGCGAACCAATGCTATTATACATCGCCGCAACTCATCAAGTTGTAAGCGCGGTGCTCGTTGTCGAACGAGAAACAGAAGGACACAAGTTTCCCCTTCAAAAACCAGTTTACTACGTGTCCGCTGTCCTCACTCCATGCAAGTCACGGTATCCGCATTATCAAAAGATAGCGTACGCGGTGTTTATGGCATCCCGGAAGCTACGACACTACTTTCAAGAGTGTTCGATAACAGTAGCCTCTGAAGTACCTCTTAACGACATTATAAACAACCACGACGCGATGGGCCGGATTGCCAAATGGGCCATTCAGCTCCTCCCGTTAGAAATAACCTATAAGCCACGGCGAGCCATTAAGTCATGAAGTTTGGCGACTTAAATGCCGAATGGATGAAGCGAACTCCTAAAGAGTATGACACATATTCCAACTGGATCATGCACTTCGACGGCTCCAAAATGTTGGCTGGCTAGAAATTTGGCGTCGTTCAGCGTCCCCAACAGGAGATATAGTTCAATACATACTCTAGATAATGTATCGGACTCCAACAACGCGGCGAATCTGAGGCCCTTCGACATGGTCTCCGGATGGCAGTATCCATGGGCATTCAACGCCTAGAGGTGCGCGGGGATTCGAACCTCGCGATATCCCAAATAAATGGAGACTTTGATGCCAAGGATCCGAAAATGGCAGTGTCAGGACCCCGATTCCAAGTCACATCGATCTAGTCGGTAACACCTCATATCACTTTGCGGCCTCACGCACGGTATTCCCACAGGTGTCGCCTTACCATGGCCCGGACGTTTTGCGCCTTTTGGCTCACGTATATGATAGTGTCGCTAGCATCCATATGACAGAGAACCCGGGCCGACATGGCTAGTCGTGAACAAAAGCGGCACTAACCCATGGGGACAGGCATACATGAATCACATCGAGCATGTCGGTCATCAGCGTGTGAATCCGGGCTGTAGCAGGCTAACAGGACTCCATTAACCCAGGCTGTAGCAGGCTAGGCAGGACTCGGATGTCACCGCGTGACATTTCCCGAAGGGACGGACCACGAGAACAAAGTGAAACACATGCCGGCGATCAAGTGTCGAGCAGTAGTGTTGGGCTAGCAGGACTCGGTGAACTGGGCAGAAGCGGACTACTATCGCTCGGGAAGCACTAGACTACATTTCCCCATATGAGAGGCTGCCAAGGATAAACAACTAGATTGTCGGATCCCACACATACCAAGCATTTAAAACATACACACAATATGCTCGATATGTGGTGGTGGTGGTTGCAGGGGCTGGGGCAGCCGGAGACGATGGCGAGGAGCTCGATCGCGGTGGCCGGAGCTCGGGCGTGAGCACGACAGTGCTGCGGTGCGCGAGGCGGTGCATGCAAGGCATCAACAGGCTCTACGCGGAGCGGGGATCAAGCAGGGCACGACGGTCGGGCTGTTGTGTGGCCGAGGACACGTCGGCGGCACAAAGTGCGGCGCGTGCTTGGTGGATGCGGTGCGGCAGCTACGGCGTGCAAGAGAGGGAGCAGAGTGGGGGAGCATGGGCAGGAGCTCACGGCGGTTGCGACGAGGCGAACGACGAGCTCGGGGAAGCAGAGGCGGTGAAGAATCTGTCGGCAGCGATCGTCGGGGCAGAGGTTGATGACGACTGCGATGGCAATGTTCTAGGGCCTCCTATGACACGTGGCTCGGTGTGCAGGATGTAGAGGACGGAGACGGAGCTCGGGGACACGTCCATGGGGCTAGGGCTTGCCGGTGGCCATGGTGGCAGTGAACGGCGGCGGCGGCTCTATGTTCGGGCGAAGAACGAAGAGGAAGAGGGGAAAATGGCCAGGGAAGAAGGGGGGGTCGGCACGGCCTCGTCCACGTCTCCTGGCGCGGGGTTGGGGGGAAGGAGGCATCGACACGGCAAAGGAGGAGGTGGCCGGGCGCGCCCTGCGTCGTCGGCCGCAGCGTCTGTGCTTCTTGCAGGAGGAAGGCGGCTGTGACGATGGGCTGGGCCGCAAACGATAATGATAGCTGGACCAGCATGGGGGAGTTGGGCCAGTTGGTGGGCGCCAGATAAGTTGCACAGGTAATTCTCTCTCTCTCTCTCTTTTATTTCTTGTTTCCTATTTTTCTGCAACTTTGTGACTTTATTAAAAATGCTAGATCAAACCCAAAAATCATGAAACTAATCAATGCCACTGTTTGGAATATAACCAACAACAAACATTTTAGTTTATGATTATTTGAGCATTTAAACTATTTATTAGCATTTAAATGCCCAAATGCAAATATTTTATGATTTAATTCAAAAATCCAGGAATAACCTAGAAATATGTTCATCATTTTTGGCAGAGGTTTTCACCTTTATCAGGAATCATGAACATTTTCAAAGGGCATTTTGGGTTCATTGAAAATGATTTTATTTGAGCCTATTTGAATTCATTTGGTGCTAGGGTTTAAATAATCCCCATTCCAAATTTCTTTAAATTTAAACATGATGCATGGACGCTTATGCAGAGTCAGGCAAGGACTAAGCATGGGCTGTGACAACTCACCCCCACTAAACAAGAATCTCGTCCCGAGATTCAAGCATAGGGTAAGATGAAGGGGGAACGCAACTAACGCAATCTTCACGATCCAGGTTGCATCTCATAAGAACGTTGATTCGATCACCATCTTTGTCTCGACGTCTTGCTCTGAGAACTCCAGCTATCATGACAACGAGAGGAAAAGGAAAACTCTAGAAGGATCAATGTTCTCGAAGATCGGACAACTGACGATCAACTCACGGAATGAGACGTTGAACATTTCTCGAGCTGAGACATGAAACACATCGAGAGGGATGGAAGAACAAGCGACGGGGTTTTATTTGGTGGGCAACAATTCCACGCTTAGAAAGATGGTGGATGGTGTCAAGGTGGCGAGGAAATAATTGCCATGATCCCGTAATGGGGCACTTTGGAAAAGGTGACTTGAAGAACTATTCCCTTAAGTGGCAAAAAGAATTACTTTTGATTCAGAGATCATTGAAACTCTTTATACCAGCCTAAGGCAATTCACAACAATCGTTTGGCGGAGTACAAAGGGATGGCATACCCGGACTAGAATGGACGATGTGGACTACCTTGTTGAAGACAACGCAATGGGTGATTTTTGCTTATCACCGGAAATGGATGGGACTCATGACAAGTCCACTATTAAAGATGATCTTGGACAGCAACTGCTGAGAAGGGCAGCCCTTGGGAAATTGGCACAATGGCGGTGCAAGCTGGGAACAAGACGCAACTGTTGGGAATGTTCCAACCATCATAACTGCCTGAGATTCAGATCCGATTGGTGATGGGATACTTCAGACTCAGCATGTCTGAAAGAAAGTTTGCAACACGATTCGAAGAGATGGCGTTGCGAGATTCTCGAGGAATGAACTAAGATAGCAAGCTCCAAAACATGAGCTGGTTCTGCTAAACACATGTGAACACGCTGTCCCAGACAAACATGACCACATAGTAGTCTTATGATAAAACACTACCGAGTTCTGATTAGGAACCATCATTGCCGATATCGAAGTCCTTACATAAGTCCGGATTAGCTCTTAGGAAGGAACTTCTTCTCCTTGAACAAATCAATCAGTGGCTTGTTGTGCTAGGAAATTCATATGGAATGAAGATGATTAGTCTATCAGACCATGGAATACTTCGCACATGCATGACTGACTTGGAATGGTACCAGAGGAAACAAAAACAACCTTTCTCGAACTCACGGCGGCAACTTGCACCAAATGCACATGAATTCAAGGAAGTCACTTCTTCCATCCAAGCATAAGCTTTATGAATGGAACACGAAGGCATTGCTTACAAAAGTTTCCAACACTAACTTGGTGTTCAACATGAATCATGGAGGAGACAAGATGCTGTTGATGGGCTCAACATCAACTCATCGGAATTTCCATATCACTGGACTTCCACCATCATGTGAACACGGTGATAGCATTGGTCAGACCAAAAGATGTAATGGTGTATGCTCGAGGGATTAACCACGAGTAAGACAACATTACGAACATCGTTGGTTCTGATCTGACTCGACGATAGCCCATACTCAAGTCAAAGTTTTGTCAAGGCAATAGATCCAACAACTGATCACGAGGACCAATCAATGGAGATATCATCTTTCTTCAACACACACACACACACACAGAAGATATCCCTTAACATGAACTAAGTCAGACAAGCTTTTATCTTCCAACTCTCCAAGTTGTTGTTTGGCTTATCCAACTAGCTCAGGGGTATCCAACACAGATTCTTGGGGAATGGGTGGTTTGGAGGAAAACCAACATGATCATGAACTCAACATAGCGGTCAGGTGACAACCTGGTAATACTTCCGAGAAGATATTCGGAACATCACGAACCACCGATATGTTACTAAGCTCGAGAACAACCTTGCTTTTCAGGGCAAGATGATATGATCAAAAGAGCGAGGACTTGACAAGATCCTAACTCATCAATCGAAGTGTACACCAGGAAAATGGACTAGGTGGCACGATCAATCTCAGGATGGTGATTCAGTAACCAACACACTAAGAATGAGATTATTGTCCATTAACTACCAAGCAACGAGGTTGCTAGGAGTATCAATTTCACACATCACATATCACTTGTCGGCATTCCGGTTACAACAACACGGGACCGAGGATGAATAATCATAGCGAGAAGTATCACTACGTCAAGAATTCATGAGAAATGGTGCAATCCTCATGACAATCCTGACATAAAGATGGTAACACTCCAGGTGGAACAGAATCAAAAGCTGGATTGGCATTTTGATCTGCGGAATACAACTGAGGCACTGGAGTTTGTTTCTCCTAGTCATTCCAGAATAGAGTGGCTTGACATACCACAAGAATAATAGGTATCGATGAAGAATGCACGACTACTCCTAACTAACAATTGACAAACGGGGGTCAGAACACAACTAAGGAGGAACAACTCGAGGAACATATAACTTTCTAAGTTGTGGATGCATAGGTTAGTATGTCGAATCAAGTTCAACAGGTTTCTTCCGGATAACCTATGCAGAAAAGTAGAACCGGCAGAGTCGCAATATAGAATGGAGTACTCCTCAAGAGTACTCTGATTGTGACCTTTTGGTCCAACAAACATCTGCCGTAAGTGGTTCATAGTATTTGGAAGAAGGAAATACCACGGACCTCGAGGACTATCACAAGGTTACTAATATCCTAAAGGAACTAGCAAACACTATCAACAGGAGGTAAGTAGGGTGAATCTCGGGTTCAAGAACCCAGGAATAGAATACCTACTATTAAATGGCATCACAGGATGCTTTCGGGATTAATGGCCAGAATCATCACACCGGAACACAAAACATGGCTAGATTACTAGGTGACTCCCTAAAACACCTAGGTTCATAATAATAGCTCCAACATATATGCCGAGGCAGCGGAGTACCTCAACACACTAATTTGTGTGATTAATCTGGCCCAAATGAACATAAGAAACGGCGAGAAGGATTTGCAAATGCATCAGACTATTTAGAGACCTGGGATGACTCGGACAGCATAACGGCTGTAAATGCTCAAAATGATTTGAGACATCCTGCAAAATAGTGGCATGACCACTCAACATCACAATATCAAGGTTCTGAGACCAGCTATGAACGTACGGAAGTAGTAAAAACTGAACTGAGATTTGAAACTATCAATTCTATAAGTCTATGGATTAGTAACACGTCATCCTAATAGATAGATGAGAAGCCTAGTTCTTAAACCCCGTAGAAGAGAAGAGGATGACTCAAATCAGAAGGCCATGAGGTATAAGGAGTAAAAAGACCCTTACGTTCCCTTCCACAATCAATTCCCTTACATAACTAAAGCATTTATAGACACAACTTCACCAGTTTGGCTTGGTAATCCTCTGAGCAATCGAGCTCGATACCAAAGCTGTCGGGACCCGATTCCAAGTCACATCGATCTAGCCGGTAACACCTCATATCACTTTGCGGCCTCACGCACGGTATTCCACGGTGTCGCCTTACCATGGCCCGGGACCGTTTAAGCCTTTTGGCTCACATATATGATAGTGTCGCTAGCATCCATATGACGAGAGAACCGGGCCGACATGGCTAGTCGTGAACCCAAAGCGGCACTAACCCATGGGGACAGGCATACATGAATCACATCGAGCATGTCGGTCATCAACGTGTGAATCCGGCTGTAGCACTGGCTAACAGGACTCAGGAACCCGGGCTGTAGCAGGCTAGGCAGGACTCGGATGTCACCACGTGACATTTCCCGAAGGATGCAGACCAGAACGAAGTGAAACACATGCCGCCAGTCAAGTGTCCGAGCAGTAGTCTTGGGCTAGCAGGACTCCGGTGAACCGGGCAGAAGCGGACTACTATCGCTCAGGAAGCACTAGACTACATTTCCCCATATGAGAGGCTGCCATGGATAAACAACTAGATTGTCGGATCCCACACATACCAAGCATTTCAAACAAACACACAATATGCTCTATATGTGTAAATACAACATGGAATCACAACATAACTCTACGACTCAAGTATTTATTCATTAGGCTCCGAGGGGCGAGATATTACAAACATGGGTCTCATGACCCAACATTCAGAACATACAAGTCAAAGCACAAGCGGAAGCTTAACATGTCTGAGTACAGGCATCTACAAATGAAAAAGGCTGATAAGCCTGACTATCTACCAGATCATGTCGAGGGCACAAGATCGTAGCTGAGGTAACAAGCTAAACGTCGAAGTCCACGTGGAACTACTAGCGAGACTGAAGTCTCTCGGCAAAACATAAAATAAGCAAACGTGAGTAAAAATGTACTCAGCAAGACTTACATCAGAACTAACTACATATGCATCATTATCAACAAAGGGGGGTGGTGGAGTTTGACTGCAGCAAGCCAGCTTTGACTCGGTGGCTATCCTGAACTATGACTGCAAGTAACTCTTTTGAGGTGGCGCACACGAGTCCACATATTCACCATATCAATACACCACTATGGATCCGCTCCCGTCTTCCTACCAGAACGCCATCCATAGCACTCACGCTTATCTTGCGCATTTTAGAGTATCCACTTTCACTTGTCTATGAACTGTTATAGGCAACCCAGAAGTCCTTTACCGCGGACACGGCTATTCGAATAGAGGATGTTAACCCTGCAGGGGTGTACTTCTTCGCACACGCTCTCACCACTTACCGCCGTTTACACGACATGTACTCGGCAACCTTCAAGCGGAAGCCCAGCGAGGGTGTCGGCCACGACCTGACTAAACACACGAGTCCCTAGTCCAGGTTTATCGCCTATTCGGGTTCCATCCGCATGGAGTCCGGCCGAGGTTTCCACTAATGGCCCCGAACGATGTGTGCAGGGTTCCCAAGACACCAAACGGGCGAATCGGTACACCGTGCCACGTGCCTACCGCAACACAGCCCACCCCTAAGGTCAGCGCTGCGTGTGGCCCCCAGCATGCTACAAACACCAGAAACTACTTTGCAACTCCCGGACAGAGGACAAGAGTGGTTAATAAGTCGAGAGGGTCAATTAAGGATCCCAATGTGTGGTAGTAACTGTTTCATGGATCACAAACACAGAACTCAGTTCCTGAGGACGGCTGCAATGAGACAACCCACCATGTACTCCTACATGGCCTCTCACCGCTACCTTTACCAAATCGTGTTCACACACTTAACTCTCAATAGTAGGACATGTTCACACACCTCCGATTCATCCCCGATGAATCAGACCTGACTCAACTCTAAGCAGTAGCAGGCACGACAAACAAGCATGAATGAGTAGGCACAACAGGGCTCAAACAACTCCTACTCATGCTAGTGGGTTTCATCTATTTACTATGGAATGAAAGGTCATCACGAGAGGATAAAGGGTTCAGCTACATGACAAGTAACAGATGAATCGTTGTTGTCCTAATGCAGTAAAAGAGAGAAGGAGCGAGCGAGTGGGATTATATCGGAATGAACAAGGGGGTTTTGCTTGCCTGGCACTTCTGAAGATAATATAGCTCTTCATCAGTGTCATCGATCTCATTGTCGAAACCACGTCTATCGAGAGGGGACAAATACCGGCAACAGAGAAGAAACACAATCAATGCAATGCACAATATGATGCATCATCATGACATGGTAAAATGAGTGTGTTGGGCTAATGCAACTACAACCAGATGGGTTTGAGCTATTTTGAACCAAAGATTCAAATTTCAAACTCATCATGGTCATTATTAGTGCTTTATCTTCTTCTGCATTAAACAGCACGTTAACTTGTTTAAACATGCATGAAACTAGTACAGATGGATAGATTGAATTTTTCTGATCATTTTTCATATATAACTTATTTGATTTGGAGCTACGGTTGAATTACTATGATTTTTAGAAGTTAGCACTATTTTCTAGAATTTCCTGTATTAAAATAAATCCAGAAAATAGCTTACTGCGTCAGCATGACATAGGTGTGACGTCAGCAGGTCAACTGGGTCGGCCAGGTCAAACCTGGCCTGTGGGACCCATACGTCAGTGTCTCAGGCTGGTTTAGGTGGATGAGAAGTGGGACCGGTCAACTGTCACGTCAGCGAGGTCAACTCCGACGCGTGGGGCCACTGAGATTAGTTAAAACTAAACAAGGATTAAGCTGTGTGGTTAATTAAGGGCGTGGGGCCCGGTTGTCATTGACCCATGGGGTTAACTGATCGGTGGTTAGCGCTATTTAAGCGAGTGCCACGTCATCTAATCGCCGACTAATCGCCGGCGGTAAGCAGACGCGGCGGCGTTGCCCGTCCGGCCAACTCCGGCGACGGGAGCAAGCGGGGCTGGTCTCGTTGGATCGGCCGCGTCGCGGTGCGTCCAGTGGTGGTGGTTGCAGGGGCTGGGGCAGCCAGAGACGACGGCGAGGAGTTCGGCCGCGGTGGCCGGAGCTCGGGCATGAGCACAGCAATCTTTGCGGTCGAGGTGGTGCGTCGCGAGGCATCAACGTGCTCTCGCGGGCGGGATCAAGCGAGGGGCGGCGGTCGGGCTATTGTGGCCGAGACACGCCGGCGGTGAGCACGCGGCGGCGCGTGCGGGGTGGATGCGGTCGCGGCAGCTATGGCGTCTTGAGAGGGAGCGGAGAGGGGAGTAGCGCAGGAGCTCACGGCGTTGCGGCGAGGCGAACAGCGAGCTTCGAAGCAGAGCGGTGATTTAGTCTGTCGGGCGGCGTCGTCGGGCAGAGGTTGATGACGACGGCGATGGTGATGTTCTCGGCTCTGTGATCGTGCCTCGGTGTGGAGGGCGTAGAGGGCGGAGGCGGAGCTGGGGACACGTCCATGGGGCTAGGGCTAGCCGGTGGCCATGAGTGGCGATGAATGGCGGCGGCGGCTCTGACTGGCGAAGAACGAAGAGGAGAGGAAAATGGCCAGGAAGAAGGGGTGGGTCAGCACGGCCTCGTCCACGTCTCTGGCCTTGAGGTTGGGGAAGGAGTCGACACGGCGGCAGGAGGTGTCCGGGCGCGCTGCGTCGTCGACCCACGCTACCAGTGCCCTCTTGGCCTTGAGGAGGAAGGCGACAAGGGGGGATGGGCTGGGCCGCCTGATCTGGACCAGTGCGAGGAGCTGGGCTGGTTGGTGGGCGCCAGGTAAGTTGCACAGGTATTCTCTCTCTCTCTCTCTCTCTCTCTCTCTCTCTCTCTCTTTTATTTCTTGTTTCCTATTTTTCTGCAACTTTGTGACTTTATTAAAAATCCTAGATCAAACCCAAAAATCATGAAACTAATCAATGCCACTGCTTGGAATATAACCAACAGCAAACATTTTAGTTTATGATTATTTGAGAATTTAAACTATTTATTAGCATTTAAATGCCCAAATGCAAATATTTTATGATTTAATTCAAAAATCTAGGAATAACCTAGAAATATGTTCATCATTTTTGGCAGAGGTTTTCACCTTTATCAGGAATCATGAACATTTTCAAAGGGCATTTTGGGTTCACTGAAAATGATTTTATTTGAGCCTATTTGAATTCATTTGGTGCTAGGGTTTAAACAATCCCCATTTCAAGTTTCTTTAAGTTTGAACATGATGCATGGACGCTTATGCAGAGTCAGGCAAGGACTAAGCTAGGGCTGTGACAGGCAGCTTATCGCAACGCCGTCCTAAAAATGTCAGCTCGGTTCGAAGGGCTCGAATTTCACCATATAGCTCGAGAAAACAATCGAAGCGGAGCGTCTTGGCATGCATTGGTGCAAAGCGATGCCGTCCCCAATATCTTCTTAGAGGCTGTTCAAGCCATCCGTAGTATGGGAAGGGAGTCCGGAAATAATAGCCCGGACCCAACAAAGACCGCCTAACACGAACATTCGACACAACCGGAGGCTCTGCCGAACAGTAACATCTTCATCCCACGTAATAATGGCAGTCATTGCCCGTGGGCGGAACCATTCCTAGCCTACCTAACTAGGCAGGAACTTCCCGAGGACCAAAAGCGAGGCACGCTGCATAGTCACGGCGATCTAAAGCCTATAAAGTCCATGAGGGAGAGCTTTATAAGAAAAGCATGGTGGAGTCCTTCAAAGGTGTATCTCCGAAGAGGAAGGGCGGAATCTTCTGGCTGAAATTCATGCGGACTCGGCGGGCACCATGCCTTGGCCGGGCCCTTGTAAGCAAGGCCTTCCGTACAGGATTTTATTGGCCGACGGCCCGGCGGATCTTCGGGACTTAGTCCAACGATCGTCGGTTGCCAGCTCTTTGCTAATCAAAGCCACATGCCACCCATGCCTCCAAACTATACCCATCACATGGCCCTTGGCGATGCAGGGGCTTGACATGGTTGGACCCTTAAAGGAGGAACCCACAAGCAAAAATACCCACTGGTCATGGTGGATAAATTCACCAAATGGATAGAGGCCAAGCACATTAAGGCGGCCAAATCCGGAATGGTGATAGACTTCATATCGAGGTCGACACCGCTTGCGGCGTCCCCACAGCATCATCACCGATAGCAGCCACGAACTTCACGGTCAAACTCGGTGCAAAACATGGGCATCAAGCTCGACTATGCTTGATCTATCACCCTCAAACTAATGGTCAAGTCGAGCGAGCAAATGGTCTAATCATGAGCGCATCAAATCCAGATTAGTGCGGTCCCTCAAGGAATCTAACACGCCTTTGGGTAGAGGAGCTCGACTCCGTACTCTGGGGCTGCGGACCACGCCAATCGCACCACCGGATTCACAAGATTCTTTATGGAATCTGACGCAGAGGCAGTTCTGCCTGCAACATAATTCATGACTCACCTCGGCGTGCGCATGTACGAAGAAAGAGAAGCCGAGCTCGATCGGCAGGACAATTGGATGCCTTGGAGGAGGGCGTGGCGTGGCAAAAGCCGTTCGCATTCTATCAACAAGAGGCTCGAAGATATCAAAGCAGAGAAGTACGGGCCAAAACTTACAATGTTGGCAAGTTAGTTCTACGCCTGCCGGACAAGAAAAAGGACAAACTCAAGCCCAAATGGGAAGGTCCCTTTATTATTGACCAAGTCCTAACCGGTGGAGCGTACCGTCTGCGAGATGCATCGGAAACCGACTTGAGCCGAACCCATGGAACGCAGCCCGTCTCCGAAGATTCTACGCCTAGCGCCGGATTCTGAGTTTGTCTCCTTCCTCTGTCTATTTTTTACACATTAGCTGTCTTAGATTTCTCTCCTTCTCCCTCTTTTTCTCTTACAGCCTTTAAAGGCTCGTTCGCGCATTGTTGGCACACACTTGACGCGCTATCCGTGCTCATTATACCTGGGGGCTTCTTTAACAGTAGCTTATTTCGGGCTTCATGCCTAACGCATGTGTAATGCTTCCGCATGTACCTTTTATTCACCATTATATGCATCGATATGACTTAAGTTTTGGCCAAGCTGGGTTGCCTGGCTCCTGTGCTTACCCCTACGTTCCCGATTGTTCGGATAGGTGGTAAAGGGAGCACCTCTACGATTGTTACTGCCGGGTCAGCCGGATGTGTACCTCAGACTGGGTGAAGTCGAAAGCTAGCGTTCTTAAGGGAATATTGATTCGGTGAACTAAAGATGATTTCTCACTTATTTATTTATCTGCCCCCAGATGCTTTTCTGCCTTTTTGCAGTCCGGACATGCACTTTAAGGCATGCCTCCTGTGGAAAGGAACCCTAACTGAAACTATTCTCCCCGGAAGATGTTTATTACTAACCATGTAATATAACATAACTAGTTGGGCACTTGTCGGTTCAAGCACTAATGACCCCTCGCCTGGTCTCCACGCATGCCCGGTTCTTACATAACCGTGAGGGTATTCGACACACTCTGGACTATAGGGTCCCGAGGTTGAAGCGAAAAGGTCCGCCATGACAAACAATCTACAATCCGCTAGAAGGCATTTTACATGTCATCTTCAATTACATAGTCAATTTGACTGTGTATTCCTCCTCAATACCATCTAATAGGTTGTCTAGTTTACATCCTGTTGGGAATACTTTGCGCCAATTCTACTTGGCCGTACACTAAGCTCACAGGATCTCCTACCCATCGGGCCCCACAGTCCGACCTCGGCCATGTGGTTTGGATCAGCCTTACCGCTGCGTCTTCACCATGGCCCAGCCTCCTGGCGCCTTGACGGCAGGCCGATATCTTCCATAATCGGAAGCACCGCCGCACTCCTTAAGCCTCTCTGCAAGCTCTCCAAGGCCTTCGGGCAGGGAGACAGATGGCCACAAGGCCTGGGTGACGCCTTTCATCATCTGCCGAACTCGTTCATGCAGTTGTAAGAGCTCGGGAAGAAGGTCACCCGTAGAACCGAGCATTTCCTCTGCAGGACGACCAGTGAGCATACCTACAGACATAACTCTGTTAGTCGACTTCCTCGCCGAACTCTTTTTCAAAGTTCTTTCAAGCACTTACTAAAAATGCCGCGTCGAAGCCGTCGATTCTCCTTCATGGAGTCCGACAGCTGGGCACGAACATCCTTTAGTTCCTCGCCCAGCTGGGTGTTGGCATCTTGGAGATTATTCTTCTCCTGCCTCACCCTCGTAAGCATGCTCTCCCCAGCCTTTAACCGGCACAAGAGTTGTTGCTTGTCCGGATCTACTCCGGCGCCATCTGCAATGATATTGTCAGATTTACACACACGCCGCACTTCACAACATACTTATCTTTCGAAGTGTATATTACCAGAGGGGGTCTCCTTGGCCTCCCTCAGCCGCTAGTGCTTGACCTCAAGTTGGGCTTTGCATTCTTCCAGCTCCTGGGACAGTTGGGTATTCTTTTTTGTAAGATCCCGCATAACAAATGATCCTTAAATCAGTTATTCTAACTATTACAAGTCTCGGGGGCTACTGGTATATATAACCATCAAATTTTCTCACCCGTATGTCTTTCACATACTGCTTTGTGGCTCTGGCTAGACCATTTTGAGTGGCACGGAGGTGCGCATCTCCCGGATTGAAGGCATCCAATGCCTCTTGGGAGAAACATGCGTCACGAAGAACTGTCCGGCGACACTTGTGATTCATGGCACTCTCCACCTCGGAATTGGTGGCAGATAGTCCGTCGGCATCCTCTGTCGAAGGAGTGTCCGACGCATGCCTCGTGTTCGCCTCGCTTCGGACTGGCTTTGGAGCCTGCTGGTGGAGGCTCGATTATAAACAGCGCGGATATAGTCCGCGGCGCTCTTTTCTGAAGAAGCACGGCGTTAGTATACCTTTCGGGAATAAAACCTGGGAATAAGATGGCACGCCATATCGTTGCACCGGCGTCTCAATCCGGACCGCACTTCTTTTCAGCCTGCTGGGCCTTGCTGCCCCTTGTTGGCTAGCCACCACAGGCTCGGCCTTCCGCCTCAAGGGCTCCCCCTGCAAAACACCATTGATATACGGTGATAAAAAATAAGCACAGATGTTCATTTTCAAAGTATTGGGACTTCGGTCTCAGTTACCTATGAGGCGGAAGTATTCCGGGGTAATCGGCCGTAATGGCGACCAAGGCATTGTCGATGCTCAGTTGGTAAAATACCCCATCGATCAACTTGTAACGCCCTCGATGCGGCTATATCTCCCACGTGTCGAAGCACGACTTTGAGGCATAACCGCATTGAAAGCAATGTCGCAAGTGAGGTAATCTTCACACAACCCATGTAATACATAAGGAAAGAGATACATAGTTGGCTTACGATCGCCACTTCACACAATACATAAATAAACATCCATCATCCAGATTACACTCAAGGTCCGACTACGGAACCAAATAAAAGAAGACTACCCCAAATGCTACACAGATCCCGATCGTCCCAAGCTGGCTCTACTACGATCATCAGGAAAAGACACATAATAACGACCACGTTCCTCGTCGAACTCCCACTTGAGCTCGGTTGCGTCACCTGCACTGGCATCGTCGGCACCTGCAACTGTTTTGGTAGAATCTGTGAGTCACGGGGACTCAGCAATCTCACACCCACGAGATCAAGACTATTTAAGCTTATAGGAAGGACAGAGTTGTGAGGTGGAGCTGCAGCAAGCGACTAGCATATATGGTGGCTACATTACGCAAAAGAGAGCGAGAAGAGAAGCAAGGCACGGTCGTGAAGCTAGTAGCGATCAAGAAGTGATCTGAACTACTTCGTCAAACATAACTCCAACACCGTGTTCACTTCCCGGACTCACGAGAAGAGACCATCACGGTTACACACGCGTTGATGTGTTTTAATTAAGGTCAAACTTCGGGTTTTCTACAACGGACATTAACAAATTCCCATCTGCCTCATAACCATGGGCACGGCTTTGAAAGATAAAACCACGGAGGGTGTCCCAACAGCCCATTATAAGCTCTCACGGTCAACGAAGGATATTCCTTCTACCGGAAGACCCGATCGATCTCGGAATCCGGACTACAAGACATTTCGACAAGAATAAAACAAGACCAGCAAATCCGCCCGATTGTGCCGACAAATCCCGATAGGAGCTGCACATATCTCGTTCTCGGGGCACATCCGGATAGGTCAGCCTCTGAGTAAAACCAGCCCTCGAGTTGCCCGTGGTGGCCCATGAGTTGCCGGTTCGGGCGAGAACTCGAAGGAGCACCGGTCGGGGGTTAAATAAAGATGACCCTCGGGCTCGCGAAAACCGGGGAAAAGGCTTAGGTGGCAAATGGTAAAACCAAAGTTGGGCCTTCTTTGGAGGAGTCTTATTCAAAGCGAACTGTCAAGGGGGTCCCATAAATCACCCAACCGTGTAAGGAACGCAAAATGAAGGAACATAACACCGGTATGACGGAAACTAAGCCGGCAAGAGTGGAACAAAACACCAGGCATAAGGCCAAGTCTTCCACCCTTTACCAAGTATATAGATGCATTAATTAAACAATAGATATTGTGATATCCCAACCAATAAACATGTTCCAACAAGGAACAACAACTCCATGTTCCAACAAGGAACAGACTTCATCTTCACCTGCAACTAGCAACGCTATAAGAGGGGCTGAGCAAAGCGGTAACATAGCCAATCAACGGTTTGCTAGGAAAGGATGGTTAGAGGTTTGACATGGCAATATGGGTGGCATGATATAGCAAGTGATAGGCATCATAGCATAGGCATAGCAAAAGAGCGAGCATCTAGCAAGCAAAGATAGAAGTGATTTCGAGGGTATGGTCATCTTGCCTGCAAGGTTCTCAGAGTTGTCGAAAGCTTGATCCTCGTAAGCGTCCTTAACAGGTTCCTCGTTCGTACTCGTCTCCCGGCTCTACCCAAAGCAAGAACACAAGCAAAGGAACCACAATAAATCACGGTGCAATGCACAAGGAACATGATGCAATACATGGCATGATATGCGAGATGTGATATGCAATGCATATGCATGCTCCGGAAGGAAAATGATGAACCAGGAATCAACTTGGCAAACCAAGTATGCCTCTATAAAGGTGAGATGATTTCGGTTGAAATCGATATAAAGATCACCGGAATCGGATGCACGGTTTGCAAATGAGAAGCAAAACAAGAATGACACAAATCTGCCATTAACAGCATGATGCCACATAGCAAGCAACACGAAATTAAGCTACTGCACCCAAACGTACCAACAAAGCATATGGAAGTGATCTACTCAAGATGCTTGACAAAAGATGAACACTGAGCTACGGCTAATTCACACATTAACAGGTCCAAACAAGCATGGCAAAAGTGCAAAACATATCAGCTTCACAGACTTAGTGAAAAACTGAACATGGCAGAATCAGCATCAGGAAGCAATGTTCAGAGCAAGCAAACAACATGCTACAGGAACTTATACTAGCAAACCAAGGCATGGCATGAATGTACTCAAAGCATAGAACAAAAGTCCCTTACTGACCATGAGCCAATAAGGATCAGAAGATATGATGGCACCCACGTAAACATAGCAAGTTTCATTAACAGATTCAGCAAACAGGGCAAGACATTGACAGAATTAAGTAGGCATCTTCGCGAGCTCGATGCACTCACTACAGAGCATTACATGATAAACTAAGCATACATCCATAAAGAAGACATGGCATAAAAGCTATACATGGCAAGAACAACATCGTAGCATACACGGATCAACTACAACAACCTTGGCAAAATTGAATAACATGTAAACAATCTGCCAGGAAACATTTTATAGCAAAAGTAGAGCTCGATTGACTCAAGCTATGGCACTCCATAATTGCAAACAAGGGCATGGATGGATAGAGCATAACTATATGTTCAAAACATCCTTACTGAAGTATCTCAAAATATGCATGGATCTCTCGGTAGCATCAAGTTAACATGGCATAAAAATATCAAGAAAAGCAGGGCTGAAATCAGCAACATCATGAAGCCTAGTTTGCATGCTTGTGCTAGTCACCACAGAGATCACAAAAATACATGGCATACACCCCTGTAAAGATAGCATGGCATATTACAAAACACATGTAGGACTCAAGATCATAGGGTGCACACATCAATCATGGCAAAATGACAAAAGTGCATGTTACGATAAGAATCAAACTAACATCACATAGCCCTCTTCTAACAGCATTTCGGGCATCAATATGAGCTCAAATGAAAATGACGCAATGAGATGAAATGATGTACTCATCGAGACGAACAATTCGGTATGCTAGACGCCCAAAACGGAGCCACGGGTGCAAAGTTATGGCATGATGAAAATGTAACGAAATATCTGCAGAAATATGACTTGGAGGGAATTTCGGGGGGAAGAGGTCAACCGAGATCGGATCCGGGCGCGCGAACCGAGGCTGGCGGATCTCGCCGAGTTGGAGGGAGGAGAGGCGGGCGGCGGATCTCGCGGATCCGGGCGCCGGGCGAGGCGGGAGGCGACGGGAGGTCCGGCGCGGCGCCCAATGAGAACCTCGGGCGGCGGCGCTAGGGCGGCGGTGGCCGGGCAGGTGGCAGTGGCGGCGCGCTGGCGGCGGTGGCCGACGGGCCGGAGCGGAGGGCGCGCGCTGGGGCGCTGGGCAGGGGCCAGCCTGGCCTGGCGCCGCGGCAGCGTGGCGGCGGGGCGCGCCATGCGGCGCCCCGGATTGCCGGGCGGCGGACGGACACGTCCGCCCGTCGGATTTCGTCCGTGGCCGCGAAGGGAGCGGGGAGACTAGGGTTTCATCCGGATTTCGGGGAAGGGATCTATATTTATAGGTAGAGGGAGCTAGGAAGTTCCAAATGGAGTGTAGTTTTCGCCCACACGATCGTGATCCGACGACGGAGAGCATGGAAGTGACTTAGATGGGTTATTGGGCTGTTTTGGAGGGGTGTTGGGCTGCAACTTAAAAGAGGCCTTCGCGGATATGCGGATAACCGTTGGAGTACCAAACGAGCTCCAAATGACCCGAAACTTGACAGGTGGTCTACCGGTGGTGTACCAAGGCCACTTGACAAACCTTGGTCCATTTCGAGAAAGTTTAGTACCCGCTCACGGAAAAATGTAAAAGGGGACGCTGGGGACATAGGAGTGCGGATTGCAAAAGCGGACAACGGGAAAATGCTCGGATGCATGAGGCGAACACGTATGCAAATGAGATGCACATGATGACATGATATGAAATGCATGACATGGACAAAATGCAAAATGAAGAAAAACCCAACCACGGAGGAATATCATATCACAATGCGAAAATGGCAAGAGTTGGAGTTACAAATATGGAAAGTTACATCCGGGGTGTTACAACACTCCAACACTACAAGAGGATCTCGTCCGAGATCTAGGACTGAAAGAACTCCGGATATTCGAATGGAGGTGATCCTCGCGCTCCCGGTGGCTTCTCGGTTGAATGGTGTGACCACTTCACTTTCAGGAATTTGATTGACTTGTTGCGAGTCTTGCGCTCGGTTTCTTCAATAATAGCAACGGGGCGCTCATGATAAGAGAGATCTTCTTGGAGGTCAATTTCTTCGAAGTTGATAGTGCGCTCGGGAGTCTTGAAGCACTTGCGAAGCTGTGACACATGAAACACATCGTGCACGTTCGCGAAGTTGGACGGAAGCTCAAGTTGATAGGAGAGATCGCCTCTTTTGCCAATGATCTTGAAAGGACCCACGTATCTAGGGGCAAGCTTCCCTTTGATACCGAAGCGACGAGTGCCTTTCATTGGAGAGACGCGGAGGTAGACATGGTCTCCGATTTCAAAAGCCACATCACGGTGCTTGTCATCATAATAGCTCTTCTGGCGCGATTGCGCGGCTTTGAGATTCTCACGAATGACTTTGCACATTTCTTCGGCTTCTATGATCAAGTCGTTGCCAAGAAGTTGGCGTTCACCTGTCTCGGACCAATTGAGAGGAGTACGACACTTTCTGCCATAGAGAATTTCGAATGGGGCCTTGCCTGAACTCACTTGGAAGCTGTTGTTGTAGGAGAAATCGGCATATGGAAGACAATCTTCCCACTTCATACCGAAGGAAATGACACAAGCCCTGAGCATGTCTTCAAGGATTTGACTGACTCGCTTGACTTGGCCACTTGTTTGAGGGTGGAAAGCTGTGCTGAAACGAATGTTGGTGCCCATGGCCTTCTGAAAAGAATCCCAAAACTTGGAGGTGAAGATGCTTCCACGGTCTGAAGAGATCAATCATGGAATGCCGTGCAAGGAGACAATCCTGGAGGTGTATAGCTCTGCCAATTGAGCTGCTGTGATAGATTCTTTGATAGGAAGAAAATGAGCCACTTTAGTAAGCTTGTCAATGACAACGAAGATAGCATCATTTCCACGCTTGGACTTTGGAAATCCAGTCCACGAAGTCCATTTCGATATGATCAAACTTCCATTCGGAATAGCAAGAGGTTGGAGGAGACCAGCTGGTCGTTGGTGTTCTGCTTTCACTCTTCTGCGGACATCACACTCATTCACGAATTGAGCAATTTCTCGCTTCATTCGAGTCCACCAATATGACTGCTTGAGGTCATGGTACATCTTCGCACTTCCGGGATGAATGGATAGGAGGAATTGTGTGCCTCGTTCATAATGACTTTACGTAGATCACCCTTTGGAACCACAATCCGGTCCTCGAAGAAAATAGTATCTTTGTCATCAATGTGGAAGCACTTGTACTTGGAAATGCCCTTGTCGATACCACGTTTCACCTTTTTCACCATGGTATCCAAGAGTTGAGCCTCACGAATTTGGTCTTCCAAAGTAGGAGAGACTATGAGGTTGGCAAGAAAGCCTTGAGGAACAACTTGAAGATTCAGCTTGCGGAAAGCTTCACAAAGATCCGGTTGGAAGGGCTTGAGGATTAAACTGTTGCAGTAAGCTTTCCTGCTCAAAGCATCTGCAATGACATTGGCCTTGCCCGGAGTATATTCAATACTTGGGTTGTACTCTTGAATCATTTCGACCCATCGAGTTTGCCTGAGGTTGAGGTTGGGTTGAGTGAAGATATACTTGAGACTCTTGTGATCGGTGAATATGTCCACTTTCCTTCCCAACAAGAGATGTCTCCATGTTATCAATGCATGGACAATCTGCCGCCAACTCAAGATCGTGAGTGGGGTAGTTCTTTTCGTTGAGCTTCAAATGACGAGAGGTATAGGCCACAACTCTCTTCTCTTGCATTAACACAGCACCGAGACCTTGAAGAAGCATCACGAAAAACTTGAATGGCTTGGATTCATCAGGAGGAGTTAAGACAGGAGCTGTGACGAGTTTCTCTTTGAGAGTATTGAAAGCAACGTCACACTCAGGAGACCAGACATACTTCACATGCTTCTGGAGGAGGTTGGAAAGAGGCTTTGCAATCTTAGAAAAATTCTCAACGAATCTTCGGCAATAGCTTGCAAGTCCAAGAAAACTGCGAAGCTGCTTGACATTCTGAGGAGGTTCCCAATTCACAACTGCAGACACCTTCTCGGGATTAACAGCGATGCCCTTGGCGGAGATGATGTGACCAAGATAAAGCACTTCATCAAGCCAAAATTCACATTTGGAAAACTTCAGCATAGAATTGATGCTCTCTCGAGCTTGTCGAGCACCAATCGCAAATGTTTGGCATGATCCTTCTTATTCTTGGAAAGACCAAAATATCATCGAGATAGACCAAGACGAATTCATTGGTGTAGGGGTTGAAGATGAAGTTCATCATCCGAGAGAATGTTGGAGGAGCATTGACAAGGCGAAAGACATGACAAGATATTCATAAGAACCAAAGCTTGTTCGAATGCTGTCTTGGGAATATCTTGTTCACGAATGCGAATCTGATGATAACCCATACGAAGGTCAAGCTTGGAGAACACTTTAGCACCTTTGAGTTGCTCGAAAAGCTCATTGATGTTGGGAAGTGGATACTTGTTCTTGATAGTCTTCTTATTCAATGGACGGTGTCGGCGCAAAGTCGGTCCGTGCCATCCTTCTTCGGACAAAAGAACACCACAACCCCAAGGAGATGAACTTCGATGTGATCAAACCAGACGCTCTTGTTCATCGAGCTGCTTCTTCAATTCCTTCAGCTCATTAGGTCCAAGCTTGTATGGGCGCTTGCAAGCGGGTTCGATGCGGGCTCAAGATCGATAACGAACTCAAGCGGCGGTGAGGAGGCATTCTGGAAGCTCTTACGGAAAGACATCTTGGTACTCTAAGCGACTGGAATCGAGAGATAGCATCAATTCGCCCTTCTCATTGAGAGAAAACAACCGAATGGTTTCATCACGAAGGCATAGATGATCACATCCTCGGAAGAGTGTGTCAATTGAATTTCCTGGCAGCACAATCAAGCTGAGCTTTGTCTTTGAAAGCCATCCATCCCGAGAATAAGATCAATATCCGAGTCACCAAGGAATTTTGGTTTAGCCAGAAATCTATAGTCGCCCATCTTGATACCGACATTCGGAACCAACAAACTAGAACTCATGTGCTTGCCCGGGGAAACAATTGCTAGAGGTCTATCCAAAAATTCCAAAGTGAATTCATGCTTGGCAAAAAATGGTCTTGACATGAAACAATGCGATGCACCAGTATCAAATAAGACTTTTGCAGGAATATCATTAACTGAGAGATTACCCATTATCACATTAGTAGATTCCTCCGCTTGCGTTGCATTCATCATATTCACCTTGGCATGCTTTGGATTATGCTTGACCACTGCATTGCTTGAAGATCTCACAGGAGGAGGAGGCGGAAGGCGCCTTTGGTTGAAGCACTTGTTCGCATAGTGACCTTCTGCCGACATTTGTTACAAGTCACCTCGAGAGGCGGACGGTGATAAGGAGCATTTGACCTTGGAGCTTGAGAATTAGACTTGTTACGATAGCTTGGGTTGGGTGGGTGGGAAGATCCACGACCACCTGAGTTCTTCTCACGATAAGGCCGACGAAACGGAGGAGGAGGAAGGTAGAACTTCTGCTGCTTAGCTGCCACTTGAGAGGAAGAAGAAGACTGAACTGCATCCTGATTCTCTTCTTAGAAGCCTCACATTTGAGCTGGGCAGCTTCTTGCTTGATGCCATGTTGTAGAATTCATCATACTTTTACGGCTCAAAAGCACGAGAGCTAATTGCAGATCTTCTCCGAGGCCACCTCTGAATTGATAGATCATACTCTTTTCATCGTGGATGTCTTGCTTAGCGAAGCGAGCGAGTTCTGGAACTGGATATTGTATTGATACAGACATGTTGCCTTGCTTGAGATTGGGGAACTCCTCACGCTTGCTCTCAACAACACTTTTGAATGTGGTGAGCTTTGAAGTCTCGGCGGAACTCATCCTGTAATGACACGACCTCCTCTGGAATCTTTGTATTGTTGATACCACTCAGCAGCTTGGTCCTTGAGTTGAAGCAAAGCAAACTTGACAAAGTCCTCAGGTCGACATTGCTACATTCAAAATGTTTGCAGATGTCCACAAGCCAATCGTCGGCGTCGTGGCCTCGACACGGAAGCTGAAAGACTTTGGCTGATTAGCGAGGAACTGATTGAGGGTAGCAAAGTGCGGCTGGTTGTTGCCTTGACCTTGATTTCCTTGATTGCCTTGCCCTTGGGTGCGCTCTTGCAAGAGTTGCAAAATCATCGAGCATTGGCATTGGTGGCTGCCATGATAGCTTGCCATGCCTCCGGAGGCGGAGGTGGAGGTGGAGGGTTCGACGACTCCCATCATTGCGATCCGGATTCGACGCGTTGGCGGAGCCATCTGAAGAGGGTGACATCCGTTAGCACTTGATGAGACAGATAGACAAGTTGAATCAACGGATAGAAATTGCAACATATAGTCTTCACAATAAACATTCGAACAAGGATGAGCGAATGAATTCCAAAGCTAACACAACATGTCCATTAAGGTGAGAAGCCACTTGATTAAGGGTTGATGAAAAAAATAACAAGGTGCAATTGGAACAAATAAGTGGTAAGGATTACCCAATCACAAACCAAATATCTGCGGGAAGAAATGCTAAGAGCTACTTGAATCCCACCTATAAACTCCCAAACTTTCGGTTATGCAATCTGGTGTTGGGGATCAGGACACAAAATATATCACCCAAACTAACAATACCTAGATCCATTTGTATCCATCCGTCAACACATAACCAAGAAACCTTCGAAATCGTGTACCTCGACCTTGAAAAGCATCCGTTATACGAGTCATGGCAATACTCGAGCTTGCCCGATCTTTGGGTTATCGGGGTTATCTCACCAACAACTGTACAAAAGAGATTTTCGATGTCGGCAAAGCTCGGTATTCGAACTGCAGCGATAAAATTGTGGCGACAACACCTCGGAGCTCAACTCCCGGGACACCGCCACAACCCCTAAATGTCGGGAGGCACCAAGAACAATGTTCTCGTCACAAAACCATCGAACGATTCCAAGATACCAGCGTGATCCTAAATTTTTTTAGTAAATTTGAGGAGGAGAGTCAAAACTTCTCGTCGGAGACCTCACCAGAGCGACGAAGGGACCGGGAGTAAAAGAATCCTACTCTCCGATATATATAATCCTAAGACTCAAAACATTTTGTTCTAGACTCAACAACGCCAAACAAACAATCAAGCGGGGGCTCCTAAGTCGGGGATGGCTCGATTACCAACTTATAGCGCCCTCGATGCGGCTATATCTCCCACATGTCGAAGCACGACTTAGAGGCATAACCGCATTGAAAGCAATGTCGCAAGTGAGGTAATCTTCACACAACCCATGTAATACATAAGGAAAGAGATACATAGTTGGCTTACGATTAGCCACTTCACACAATACATAAATAAACATCCATCATCCAGATTACACTCAAGGTCCGACTACGGAACCAAAATAAAAGAAGACTACCCCAAATGCTACACAGATCCCGATCGTCCCAAGCTGAGCTCCACTCTGATCATCGGAAAAGACACATAGTAACGACCACGTTCCTCGTCGAACTCCCACTTGAGCTCGGTTCGTCACCTGCCCGCATCGTCGGCACTGCAACTGTTTGGTAGAATCTGTGAGTCACGGGACTCAGCAATCTCACACCCACGAGATCAAGACTATTTAAGCTTATAGGAAGGACAAAGTTGTGAGGTGGAGCTGCAGCAAGCGACTAGCATATATGGTGGCTACATTCGCAAAAGAGAGCGAGAAGAGAAGCAAAACACGGTCGTGAAGCTAGTAGCGATCAAGAAGTGATCCTGAACTACTTCGTCAAACATAACTCCAACACCGTGTTCACTTCCGGACTCCGCGAGAAGAGACCATCACGGTTACACACGATTGATGTGTTTTAATTAAGGTCAACTTGGGTTTTCTACAACGGACATTAACAAATTCCCATCTGCCTCATAACCGCGGGCACGACTTTGAAAGATAAAACCTGCGGTGTCCCAACAGCCCATTATAAGCTCTCACGGTCAACGAAGGATATTCCTTCTACCGGAAGACCCGATCGATCTCGAATCCCGGACTACAAGACATTTCGACAGCAATAAAACAAGACCAGCAAAGCCGCCCAATTGTGCCGACAAATCCCGATAGGAGCTGCACATATCTCGTTCTCGAGGCACATCCGGATAGGTCAGCCTACGAGTAAAACCAGCCCTCGAGTTGCCCGTGGTGGCCCATGCATCTGCCTTGATTCGGGCCAGCACTCGAAGGAGCACCTTGGTCGGGGGGTTAAATAAAGATGACCCTCGGGCTCGCGAAAACCGGGGAAAAAGGCTTAGGTGGCAAATGGTAAAACCAAAGTTGGGCCTTCTTTGGAGGAGTCTTATTCAAAGCGAACTGTCAAGGGGTCCCATAAATCACCCAACCGTGTAAGGAACATAAAATCAAGGAACATAACACGGTATGGCGGAAACTAAAGGCGGCAAGAGTGGAACAAAACACCAGGCATAAGGCCGAGTCTTCCACCCTTTACCAAGTATATAGATGCATTAATTAAACAATAGATATGTGATATCCCAACAAGTAAACATGTTCCAACAAGGAACAACATCTCCATGTTCAACAAGGAACAAACTTCATCTTCACCGCAACTAGCAACGCTATAAGAGGGCTGAGCAAAGCGGTAACATAGCCAATCAACGGTTTGCTAGGAAAGGATGGTTAGAGGTTTGACATGGCAATATGGGTGGCATGATATAGCAAGTGATAGGCATCGTAGCATAGGCATAGCAAAAGAGCGAGCATCTAGCAAGCAAAGATAGAAGTGATTTCGAGGGTATGGTCATCTTGCCTGCAAGGTTCTCAGAGTTGTCGAAAGCTTGATCCTCGTAAGCGTTCTCAACAGGTTCCTCGTTCACGTACCCGTCTCCCAGCTCTACCCAAAGCAAGAACACAAGCAAAGGAACCACAATAAATCATGGTGCAATGCACAAGCAACATGATGCAATACATGGCATGATATGCGAGATGTGATATGCAATGCATATGCGTGCTCCGGAAGGAAAATGATGAACCAGGCATCAACTTGGCAAACCAAGTATGCCGCTGGAAAGGTGAGATGATTTCGGTTGAAATCGATATAAAGATCACCGGAATCGGATGCACGGTTTGCAAATGACAAGCAAAACAAGAATGACACAAATCGCCATTAACGAAGATGATGCCACATAGCAAGCAACAAGAAATTAAGCTACTGCACCCAAACGTACCAACAAAGCATATCGCAGTGATCTACTCAAGATTCTTGACAAAAGATGAACACTGAGCTACGGCTAATTCACACATTAACAGGTCCAAACAAGCATGGCAAAAGTGCAAAACATATCGACTTCACAGACTTAGTGAAAAAGCTGAACATGGCGAAATCAGCATCAGGAAGCAATGTTCAGAGCAAGCAAACAACATGCTACAGGAACTTATAATCGCACAACAAGGCATGGCATGAATCTACTCAAAGCATAGAACAAAAGTCCCTTACTGACCATGAGCCAAAAAGGATCAGAAGATATGATGGCACCCACGTAAACATAGCAAGTTTGGTTAACAGATTCAGCAAACAGGGCAAGACATTGACAGAATTAAGTAGGCATCTTCGCGAGCTTGATGCACTCACTACAGAGCATTACATGATAAACTAAGAATACATCCATCAAGAAGACATGCCATATAAGCTATACATGGCAAGAACAACATCATATCATACACGGATCAACTACAACAACCTTGACAAAATTGAATAACATGTAAACAATCTGCCAGGAAACATTTTATAGCAAAAGTAGATCTCGATTGACTCAAGCTATGGCACTCCATAATTTCAAACAAGGGCATGGATGGATAGAGCATAACCATATGTTCAAAACATCCTTACTGAAGTATCTCAAAATATGCATGGATCTCTCGGTAGCATCAAGTTAACATGGCATAAAAATATCAGCAAAACAGGGGCTGAAATCAGCAACATCATGAAGGCTAGTTTGCATGCTTGTGCTAATCACCAAAGAGATCACAAAAATACATGGAATACACCACTGTAAAGATGGCATGGCATATTACAAAACACATGTAGGACTCAAGATCATAGGGTGCACACATCAATCATGGCAAAAATGACAAAAGTGCATGTTCTGATAAGAATCTGAAACTAACATCACATAGCCCTGTTCTAACAATATTTCGGGCATCAATATGAGCTCAAATGGAAATGATGCAATGGGATGAAATGATGTACTCATCGAGATGAACAATTAGGTATGCTATACGCCCAAAACGGAGCCACGGGTGCAAAGTTATGGCATGATGAAAATGCAACAAAATATCTGCAGAAATATGACTTAGAGGGAATTTCGGGGGGAAGAGGTCAACCGAGATCGGATCCGGGCGCGCGAACCGAGGCTGGCCGGATCCTCGCCGGAGTTGGAGGGAGGAGAGGCCGGGGCGGCCGGATCTCGCCGGATCCAGCCTTGGGCGGAGGCGGGAGGCGACGGGAGGTCCGGGAGCGGGCGGCATGAGGCCTTGGCGGCGCTAGGCAGCGGTGGGGGCAGACAGGGCGGTGGCAGAGGGCGGCCGGGCGCTGGCCAGGGAGGGCCCGCCTGGGCCGGCCGGGCGGCGGCGTGTGCGAGTAAAGCGCCATACGTGGCGGCCCCGGATTGGCCGGGTGGCGGCGGACGGATACGTCCGCCCGTCCGGATTTCGTCCGGCGGCGCGAAGGGAGCGGGGAGACTAGGGTTTCATCCGGATTTCGTGGAAGGGGTCTATATTTATAGGTAGAGGGAGCTAGGAAGCTCCAAATGCAGTGTAGTTTTCGCCCACACGATCGTGATCCGATGACGGAGATCATGGAAGTGACTTAGATGGGTTATTGGGCTGTTTTGGAGGGGTGTTGGGCTGCAACTTAAAAGAGGCCTTCACGGATATGCGGATAACCGTTGGAGTACCTAACGAGCTCCAAATGACCCGAAACTTGACAGGTGGTCTATCGGTGGTGTACCAAGGCCACTTGACAAACCTCGGTCCATTCCGAGAAAGTTTAGTACCCGCTCACGGAAAAAAATGTAAAAGGGGACGCCGGGGGACATAGGAGTGCCGGATTGCAAAACGGGACAACGGGAAAATGCTCGGATGCATGAGACGAACACGTATGCAAATGAGATGCACATGATGACATGATATGAAATGCATGACATGGACAAAATGCAAAAATGAAGAAAAACCCAACCACTGAGGGAATATCATATCACAATGCCGAAAATGGCAAGAGTTGGAGTTACAAATATGGAAAGTTACATCCGGGGTGTTACACAACTCCACGGAGATGTCCGGATCCTCTTGGGAGGCCGGATCGAGGGACCGTTCCGGATCCTCGGGTTGTGGAGGAGGGTTGTTTATATCCTTTACGGCCCGGCGCAATTCCGGCGTCGAATCACAAGATAAGGTACTTAACTATGGGAATATGGAACGGATGGGCAAAAAGAAGTGTCCGCTTACCCAGCTTGGAGGATTGTACATAGAAAATCTGCCCTGTGGATTGACGTGGAGGAACTCTTCCTCTTCTCCCTTGTACAATGCGGACAAGGCCTTCGTCAGAGCAGCAACCGATCCCGGCCCCTTACGGCCGCAGCGGGTGGCATCATCCTCCCCGTTGAAATCCCACATGGGGTGGCCTCTATCTTTGAGCGGCTGCACCCACCGCATAATGCATGTGGCCATGACCCGATCATGGTCGGTCCGGAATGAGCTAACAACCTTATCCGGCTCATCGGTGAAGGGCGTCCTTGTCATTTTCCCTCCGAGGGCTCTGTGGGCGCCACTTAGGCGCTTCTTCAAGGGAGCATTATTGAACTCGGGAGGCTGATCCGAACAGGTGCAGCAGAGGACATCTTCTATATAAAACCATTACGAAGGCCGGTCTTGGACACCTTCCTTGGGGTTCGGATAGATATCCGGTCCACCGATGCGCCATAGTTGGCTCCGCCCACTTGATATATCGACCCCTCCCGAGAACGGGGCACAAGGCGTAACAACTTCTTCCATAGTGCGAAATGAGCCTCGGCGCCCAGAACAGCTCGCAAAAGGGCTCTGAAGCCCACAATATGCAATATGGAGGCAGGCGTGGGTTGTGCAGTGGAGGTCGTAGAACTCTGTGAGCCCCGGAGAAATGGATGAACTGGAAATCCTAGCCCTCTTATTAAATAAGGGACAAGGCATACCCGCTCTCCTTTGGAGGGATTGGGGACGCTCTCCGCCTGCTTTCCGCCATTATAGGTGATGAGTCCGGCTCGAAACGGGACCATGAAGGCTGGGGGAAGAAATCCCTTGGTTTGGAGTGTCACTAGCTCGCTGTGTGGGACGGAACATCTCTCCCAATATCCAGGCTGAGGGCTGGGAGGGTGAGAGGAGGAGCTGCGTCGACTGGCCATGATGGAATGGATTTCTGTCGGATGCGCTTCGATGAATGCTCGCGAAGGGAAGATGGTGTGATTCGGATCTAAATCCTCGTCTCTTTTATAAGGCAGCTTATTTGCGCAGCTAGGGGGGTAAAAGTAAAAACACCCTGGCTTTTCGCATTCGTTTGACACGTGGAAGACGGCCATTATTGGGCGTGGAAGCCAAGGAGCACAATATTCACGAAGCGGTCACTATTCAACAGGTACACGAATTTGGAGAAGAACCCGCCTTGCAATGCGAAGACAAATCTGCGTGCGGACTCATCGTCATTGAAGCCTGGTTCAGGGCTCTTGAGGAGTCCGGATTAGGGGTGTCCGGATAGCGAACTATAACCTTTGGCGGACTCTGGACTATGAAGATACAAGATTGAAGACTTCGTCCCGTGTCGGAAGGACTTTCCTTGGCGTGGAAGGTAAGCTTGGCGTCTGGATATGTAGATCTCCTCCCATTGTAACCGACTACGTGTAACCCTATCCCTCTCCGGTGTCTATATAAACGGAGGGTTTTAGTCCAGTGGGGCGAACAATAATCATACCATAGGCTAGCTTCTAGTGTTTAACCTCTCTGATCTCGTGGTAGATCTACTCTTGTACTACCCATGTCATCAATATTAATCAAGCAGAAGTAGGGTTTTGCCTCCATCGAGAGGGCCCAAACCTGGGTAAAAACATCATGTCCCTTGTCTCCTGTTACCATCTGCCTAGACGCACAGTTCGGGACCCCCTACCCGAGATCCGCCGGTTTTGACACCGACAGTCATCGTCTCCCTCCTTCTTGTAGCGGCCCCGAGCGGGCCGCTCTGGCTGGTTATCTTTGCTACGGTGATCTCCTTGACCGCCACGCTTCTTGCCGGACCCTCAGCACCGTCCGGACCCTTCTCCTTGCCCCACCTCTTGTACTCAGCTTTCTGCTTCTCTGCAAGCAGCTCAACTTGCCGGCAATTCTGGAGGTCATGGCCCTTGGTGCGATGGATCTTGTAGTACTGCTTGTCGGAACCTCCTGGCTTGTCGGCAGCCGCCAAGGCCCAGCAGGTGGCGCACCCGGCAACTTCCTTGTCGGGGTCGTTAGCCTTGGCCTTCTTGGCGGCGCTGGATCCCTAGACGGCAAGCACGGTCTTGCCCTTACGCTTCCTATTGCAGCGTTGGCCCTTCTTTGATGGGGTGATGGCGTCTTCATCTATGGAGTTGGTTTCCGCGCCCGCATCTTCGCTGGGGTACTTCCACCCTTCTTCAGCCCGAGCACATCTATCGGCCAGAACATAAAGCTCGGCTACATCCTTAACCTTGTTCATCGCCAGCTCCTCACGCATCTTGTGGTTGCGCACATTCTGATGGAATGCACTGATGACGGCAGCGGGGTGAACATCTGGGATGATGTACTGCACGCGGCTGAACCTTTGGATGTACTTGCGCAAGGTTTCACCATCCTTCTGGGGGATGACATGCAAATCACTGGCCGGGTCAGGAGCTTGGTGGCCTCTGGTGAAGGCGCCAACAAACTTGTGGCATAGATCCGACCAAGAAGAAATGGAATCCACTGGCAGGTGCATCAACCAAGACATGACGTTGGGCTTAAGTGCCAATGGAAAGTAGTTGGCAAGCACCTTGTCGTCGCGAGCCCCGGCAGCTTGCATCGCGATAGTGTAGATGTCGAGGAACTCCGATGGGTGAGTCTTGCCATTGTACTTTTCTCCGACCTCAGGCTTGAATGTGCGGTGGGTGGGCCAATGGAACTGCCGCAGCTCACACGCAAATGCTGGACAACCCACCTTGTAAGGTAGGTCACCAGAAACCCTCGGCACTGGGCGGTCAATAGTGGGCCCCGCACGCCTATCTAACTGATGGCGCGCTTCCCACCGCCGCTCGATGGTGGTCCAAGTGTCTTCCTGGGCTCGCTCCTGAAGAACCTGACATTGATCGCGGCGGGCTCGCGGGTCAGACGATGCTGTGGAAACATTGTCACAGGCGTCGGCCCGACGAGCCGGCGGCTGCTGTTGGTGGCGTGGGGGGGGGGGGAGAGTGCACCATGGTCGCAGCAGCTGTGGTCCTTCCACCACTAGCGTGCGCCGGCTCGACAGAGCATCGGCACAAGGGTCCCACTGGTCGTGGTTCATCTTTATTGGCGAAGCTAATGAGGCTCCGAATGGTGGCTCTCCACTCGTCGAGCTTCTCCGCGGCAGGAGGAAAGTCGAGGAGCAGTTGCACGCATGCCATTGCTTTCTGCTAGCGTGGGTGGCGGCGAACGCTGCGTGGACCGTGACGCGCTCTGACTTCTAACCACATTAAAAGGATCTCTATCACGTTCTCGCGGTCGCGCGCCATTTCCGCCAGCATCTGGGCGCGCATGCTGGCCCGGTGCATCTCGAGAGTGACGCAAAGGGCTCTTCCCGCGGCGGTGCCCGGGGGCACTGACGTCGCGGCGTTGTTCATCATGCGCGGTCTGGGAAGACCGCGTCGCGGGCGCCGGCTGGGGCATCTTGGAGGTTGCCGCGCTGCCCGTGGGCAGCACGGCCCCGTCCCTGGACCCAGCGGTGTGCGGCTTGTTGTTATGGGCATGAACGACGCCACTCGCCTGGCTCCGATTGTCAGGGTGTCATGGAGGCTCGCAAGCCATGTCTTCGCCGCCATCCGCGGCCGCCCCGTCGCCCGCCCGTGCTGGTACGGGCGGTTCGGCTCCAGACGAATAGATCACCATGATCGCCTTCTTCTTGGGAGCCATGGTGATGAAGGAGTCGATGCACTAACTTCTAGACCAGATTTTCACAGCCTCAGACGCCCCATGCCTGGCGCGCCAAAGATGTCGGGGAAAACAACAACTATGGGATCTCAGGGAATCCCTTCTACGGTTGGCGGGGCGTGGAGCTGCACAAAGAGCAGGTCTAGCGATCAACGCAAGGGGATTTTGACCCAGGTTTGGGCCGCAAACGATGTGTAATACCCTAGTCCTGCTTGTCTTTGTATATTTAGGGCTCCTTTGATTCAAAGGATTTACATAGGAATTTTGGAGGATCATAATCCTTAGGATTTTTTCCTATGTTGGCTGTTTGATTCAAAGGATTGAATCCTACAGGAATTTTTCCTAAGGATTTTCTTTGTACTACTTCCAATAGGATTTCTAGCATCCACTCAAACCTCTTTGAAGGAATCCTTTGTTTTTCCTATGATGCAATCAAACAACCCAAAATCCTATAGGATGGAGATGAGCATGACATTACAATCCTATGTTTTTCCTATTCCCGTGTTTTCAGAATCCTGTGAATCAAAGAGGCCCTTAGTGTTCTTGAGCACTTGAAATTACTGCGGTGCATGCCCAGTCCAAAAAGTCCCAATCATTCCACAGTACGTCTCAGGCCTCCTTTTATATGTCAAAGGGGCCGCCACAGTGGCACACAGGAGGTGGAAAGTATCCATAGTGTACAAGTTTATCGCCTGACACCGTAGGACAAATGCATTTAATGCGCCGCCTACGTGCCCTCTTGCTTTATCGGGGATGGCAACAAAGCCTGTCCCGTCCGTCGCCGCCTCGCCTGGCTCTGACGCGCGTCCAAGCTGACAAGGCATGCAGTGCCATGCAGGCTGGCTGGTTGTTGTGCTGGTGCGATGACAGGGTCTTCACGAAGATCTGCATGTCACCACGCAGGCGTTTGACTAGTCGGCCTAGAAGTTGCATGCTGCCACGCAGGCGCTTGCCTAGTTGGCGGGCTGGTTGCCGCGTCGGGGCAGCCACAAGGCAGTGAAACTTTGATAGGTGTGGGCCTGGCTGTGGCCCCGCAGATGCCCTCAGCAAGGGTCTTGCTGGGGCACTGTGGCCGTCCTTAGCAAGGGTCTTGCCGGGGGTCTTCGGCCGTCCCCGGCAAAGATCTTTCCAGGGTCTTCGTCTTATGCTTCTTATCTTAGACTTGCAGGCCTTTGGTCTCCACAAAGATCTGCATGCCACCATGCGGGCGCCCCCGAGTCTTGGTCTCAACGTTGTCGATGGTGTCGGAACTCTAAGGCTCAAGGGTGGCGGCCTTGCTAGTGTTGGGCAAGTTGCCCCGGCAAGGTTCTTACCAGGGCTATGTAGGCCGCCCCAGCAAGGGTGTTCCCGGGGGAAATCCATCTTGCCCCTTTTCTGTTCATGCTTTTGGCTTGAGTGATGCCTCGGCAGTCTCATTCCTTTCCTTTCTCTACCCTGCCAAGCATGGTCACAGGTGTGGCTACAACTGCCCGTGCACAAGTGAAGGGGTACAGAAAGGCCCCTACTTTTGTACACCGACATCATACTTCTCTTGTTGAGAAACAAACTTCGTCTTGGGGTATTGATCTTCTTCCCACTCAACTTCATTGGCATTGAACTTTCATTCAAAACCAACACCTTGGTTCTTCCGTGTCTTCCTTGCTTGCGCACAATTTCCTCAAATTTCTTACTCCCAGCAAGGCTCTTGTAAACACCTTTCTCTATAATTCCCTTCAATAAGCTATTTTCTTGCTCAAGTGTAACTTGGATAAGAGAATCATTAGTGGAATCAAGGGAACTATTAGAAACAACAATATTAGATTTAACATGGTTATTGTTACTACTAGAGGAAGAATTTTTCTTGCTCTTGTTGCTAGATTTTACTTGAGGCATGTAAGTAGACAAGAGGAGACGCTTGGCAAGATAAGAAGAACTCTTCGTTCAAAGATCATCATTGATAGCTTTTAGAAACTCATGTTCTTGCTCTAAATTTAGCTTCTCAAAGCGTAGCTTCTCATGAGTCCTTAGGAGCTCTCTATGATCCTCTAGAGTTGTTTCATGAGCTAACTTAAGAGTGTTTAGTTCTTTAGTTAGACGCTCAATCTCCTTCTTATCATTGTCATTCATTTCATCTTGATTAGCATGATTACTAGCACGTTCATCTTAGTTCTCATCACTAGTTTTGTCAACAACTAAATCATCCTCACCTAGCAAATCATCTTCATCACTATTGAAATCAACATGCTCGGGGTGTGATACCTTAGGGCCTTTAGCCATGAAGCATCTTCCAATTCCTTAATTTGGTGAGTCAAATATGTCGTAGGAGTTGGATGACACAAGTGCAAGGCCAGCAACACCTTCATCTTGAGTATAGTCGGAGTCGGAGTAATAGCTTCTCTCGGAGTAGTTATCGAAGACGGAACCGGGTATCCATTCACCAACGTGAGCTTGATGTCTTCGTCTTGTGTAGCTCTTTGATGACTTGTCTTTCCTTTCTGAATCCTTGCTTCTATGAGAGGGTCATCATGAAGGAAATATGCCCTAGAGGCAATAATAAAGTTGTTATTTTATATTTCCTTATATCATGATAAATATTTATTATTCATGCTAGAATTCTATTAACCGGAAACTTGATACATGTGTGGATACATAGACAAAACACAGTGTCCCTAGTAAGCCTCTACTAGACAAGCTCGTTAATCAGAGATGCTTAAGTTTCCTAACCATAGACATGTGTTGTCATTTGATGAATGGGATCACAACATTAGGAGAATGATGTGATGGACAAGACCCATTCGTTAGCTTAGCATAATGATCGTTAAGTTTTATTGCTATTGCTTTCTTCATGCCAAATACATATTCCTTCGACTATGATATTATGCAACTCCCGGATACCAGAGGAATGCCTTGTGTGCTATCAAACGTCACAACATAACTGGGTGATTATAAAGATGCTCTACAGTTATCTCTGAAGGTGTTTGTTGGGTTGGCATAGATCAAGATTAGGATTTGTCACTCCGAGTAACGGAGAGGTATCTCTGGGCCCTCTCGATAATGCACGTCATAAGAAGCCTTCCAAGCATAGTGACTAATGAGTTAGTTGCGGGATGATGTATTAAGGAACGAGTAAAGAGACTTGCCGGTAACGAGATTGAACTAGGTATGAAGATACCGACTATCGAGTCTCGGGCAAGCAACATACCGATGACAAAGGGAATAACATATGTTGTCATTGCGGTACGACCGATAAAGATCTTCGTAGAATATGTAGGAACCAATATGAGCATCCAGGTTCTGCTGTTGGTTATTGACCGGAGAGGTGTCTCGGTCATGTCTACATAGTTCTCGAACTTGTAGGGTCCGCATGCTTAACATTCGATGATGATTTTGTATCATATTAGTTATGTGATTTTGTGGCTGAATGTTGTTCGGAGTGCCGAATGAGACCACAGACATGACGAGGAGTCTCGAAATGGTCGAGAGGTAAAGATTCATATATAGGATGATAGTATTCGGACATCGGAAGTGTTCCGGGGGTACCGGGTACATATCGGGTCACCGGAAGGGGTTCCGGGCATCCGCCCGGCATCTACATGGGCCTAATGGGCCAAGAAGGGGATATACCAGCCCCTAGGGGGCTGGTGCGCCGCATGTAGGCCGAAATAGGGGGAAAGGAAAGAGGAGAAGAGGGAAAGGAAGGGAAGGGATTCGGCCTCCCCATTCCTTCTCTCCTCCCTCCTCCTTCCTTCACCCTCTGGATGAATATGGAAGGGGGGAGGCTGAATTGGGAGGCGCCCAAGTAGGATTCCTCCTACTTGGGGCGCCCCCTTGGCTGCCTCTCCTCCCCTCCATCCTATATATATGAGGGGGGCACCGCTAGAACACACAACATTGATTCCTAGCCGTGTGCGGCGCCCCCCTCCACAGTTTACGCCTCCGGTCATATTCATGTAGTGCTTAGGCGAAGCCCTGCGCGGATAACTTCACCATCACCGTCACCATGCTGTCGTGCTGACGGGACTCTCCCTCGACACATTGCTGGATCAAGAGTTCGAGGGACGTCATCGAGTTGAATGTGTGCAGAACTCGGAGGTGTCGTATGATCGGTGCTTTATCGGTCGGAACAATAAGAAGTTCGACTACATCAACCGCGTTGTCAAATGCTTCTGCTTTCGATCTACGAGGGTACGTGGACACACTCTCCCCCTCTCGTTGCTATGCATCTCCTAGATAGATCTTGCGTGAGCGTAGGATTTTTTTGAAATTATATGCTACGTTTCCCAATAGTGGTATCAGAGCCAGGTCTATGCGTAGATGATATGCACGAGTAGAACACAAAGAGTTGTGGGCGGTGATCGTCGTACTTCTTACCACCAATGTCTTATTTTGATTCGGTGGTATTGTTGGACGAAGCGGCCCGGACCAACCTTACATGACCACGTTCATGAGACCGGTTCCACCGATAAACATGCAACTAGTTTTGCATAAAGGTGGTTGGCGGGTGTCTGTTTCTCCAACTTTAGTTGAATCGAATTTGTCTGCGGCTGGTCGTTGTTGAAGGTCGTTGTTAAAGGTGGTATTGTTGGATAAAACTCCCCATCAAGAATGGGCACTCTACATCTAAGCATCCCGAACGTAGACTCATGCATCTTCCTCCAATGGTGACTAAACCAAAGCAATGGAGACCAATGCTCTAATACCAATTGAAAGGATCAAGAAGATGGGTCTAGAGGGGTGATTAGACCCTTAAAAAGTAAAAGTGGCAGTTTTTAGTTTCTTCAAGTTAAGGTGGAGTTTTAGCACATGTTACAGGTGTAGCGACCAGACCTCAAACAGTCTGATCTATGTGCATCAGTGTCATCCTGGATCGGTAATGCTGACACGCACAGTACTTGAAGGATTTATAATAGAGTAGCAATCACACACTTATTACATCGAGTGTCTCCAAAAGAGAACTTATTACAATAAAATATGGCTTAAGGCCATCTAATAAGATAACAGCGGAAGAATTGGAAGATAAGCGAGTCCATCAACTCCAACGGCATCACTGAGTATAGAACCACGACCTAAGGCACCTTACTCGTCGTCTGAAAAGTCTACAACATGAACGTTGCAGCCCGAAAACGGGTCAGCACATGGAATATGCTGGCAAGGTAACACATAGAGAGCAATATGAAAGAGTAATGCTATACTACATGCATATCTGGCTGGTGGAAAGCTCTATGGTTACAGTTTTGCGTAAAGCCAATTTTTCCCTACTGCAAAGGAATAAATTTTATTTAACTATCATGGTGGTTGTTAAACATTGAGAATGGTTGACAACATTCTCAATCCCAATTAGGTATCATCAATAAAAACCAAACAATATTAATTAAAGTAACATGATGAGATTCACATGTTAATCCAAGTACTAGATACTCAAGATGTCCATAACCGGGGACACGGCTAACCATGATTAGTTTGTTACACTCTGCAGAGGTTTGTGCACTTTTCCCCACAAGACTCGATCTCCTCAGTTTGATTTCTCGCACTACATGGTGTTTGAGAAACGGATGACCGTGACATGGTCTTTCAGAAGCGCTAGCACCTTACGAACGGGTAGACAGTTACACCTACATCCCTCTACATCTGCTAGTCTACCACTGTAAGAGTTCGCACAACTTAATCAACTATGCTAGAGACCATAGTATCTTGTGGCTGCACACGGAAGTTTCTAGCATGAATAATCTCATGATCCCTTTGAGCACAGGTGGCGGTCCAAAAAAACAGGCAATCTGGAATACCCGGTACCTCAATCCACCCAGATGTGTATTAAACTTGCCACCTTAAATAAACCATTAATTAACAAGCTCACATCTGTCATGGATACACTCACCCAATCCACGTCTACTAGCATAGCATGGCAATATAAGTAAACATAGAAGTAACTCCCAAGGGTTTGATAATAAAACAGGTAATAGGTACTACCTCAACTACTTTCCCAAACCCACAGTTTAATTAGATCCTAATCACGCAATGTTTGAGGATTGATCTAATGCATAAAAGTGGGTATGAAAAGAGGTATGATCAAAGTGTTACTTGCCTTGCTGATGATTCGTGAAACCTAGAGACTCAAAGTAGCAAGCGGCGCACTCCGGGTACTCTATCGCAAACAAACGAACACACAATAAGTACTCAACTAATGCACGGGTAAAACTCAAATAGAAGATCTAACTAGAAAGTTCAACTTAAGAACTCCGGTTTGCAAAAAGAAACAAATTGGACGAAGCAACGAAAGTCAAATGGCGAAAGAAACAGGCTTTGTTTTACTAATCTGGACCCAAGTCAAATTTTACAGTAGCAAAAACTTGTTTGAGTTGATTATTCGGAAAGAGGGTTTCGAGACGAAACTCTAGGCGCTTGAATCGCCTGATTCCAATAAACGAGCGAAAAGTTATACTAGATCGAAAATCGGATCAGAAATCGCGATCAGAAAAATCGCGGAATAAATCCGAGAAAAAGAAAAACGACGAACAACTTAACGAATGAACGTTCGTTAGCTGTAAATAAATGGTGAACGCGTTTGTTAAAACGAACGAACAAGCGAACGCTCGCTAAATAAATAAACCTGAGAAAAACCCGATCTATTTAAAAAACGAAAACTAGGGTTTTCTTAAAAAAACCAAAACGGTTTTCTAAAAAAAACCAGGCGGCGGCAGCTACCTCGGCTCGGCTCGGCGGGCTCAGGCGGAGGCGGATGGTCTTGTGCGGCGGGTGGCGGCTCAGTGGCCTGGGCGGCGGCTCGAGCGACGGCGGCGCGGCCGGCGACTTCTTGGCGGCGGGCGGCGGCTCCGGCCAGCGGCGGCACGGAGGCGGTTATAAAGAGGGCGGCGCGGCTTGGGAAGGGCGCGGGTCGGGTCGGCCTCAGAGGCGTGCCCGGCGGACTTGGTGGCGGTGGCGGCACGGTCTCCCATGAGGGAGGCGGCGGGTCGAGCCTTGACCCGGTCGGAGTCTTAGTCTTGCTTTTTTAAATAATACCGAGACTTAGAAAAATTCTAGAAAAATAAATTAAAATCTAAAAATGCCAAAACAAATTTTCACCGTCTAAATAAAATATTTAGAACGAGGTGAATATTTTCTTGGCCCTAAAATGCAATTTTTGAAAACATGCAATTTTTCCTAAATTCAAATAAAATAGCGAAAAACTCCAAATAAAAACTTATTTGGTTTTTTGTTAAATCTTCATTATTCCTTTATTTTGGGAAAGTCATTTTATTCCCTCTCTCATATATTTTTCTAATAGAAATAATTGAAGATAAAATAAATAAAATCAAATGATCCTATTTTCAAAATTTGAGAAAACTCAAATATGAAAATAACGAAATCTCCAACTCTCTCCGTGGGTCCTTGAGTTGCGTGAAATTTCTAGGATCAGGCCAAAATGAAATAAAATATGATATGCAAGTGATCCTCTATGTATAACATTCCAAATTGAAAATTTGGGATGTTACAAACCTTCCCCCCTTAAGATGAATCTCGCCCTCGAGATGCGGGTTGGCTCGAAAATAGGTGAGGGTGGTCCTTAAGCAGATCTTCCTCTTGCTCCCAGGTGGCTTCATCCTCGCTGTGGTGGCTCCACTAAACTTTGCAAAACTTGATAACCTTGTTGCGGGTGACTCGGCTGGCATACTCGAGAATTTTGACTGGTTTCTCCTCGTAGGTCAAATCGTTACCCAACTGAATAGCTTCAAGTGGCACGGTATCTCTCAGTGGTATATCAGCCATCTCTGCGTGGCACTTCTTCAACTGAGAAACGTGGAACACGTCGTGAACGCCTGACAATCCCTCGGGAAATTCCAACTTGTAAGCAACTTCTCCCATGCGTTCCAAAACTTTGTACGGTCCCACAAAACGTGGTGCTAACTTTCCTTTAACACCAAAACGCTTAACTCCTCGAAGCGGGGATACACGAAGATAAACTCTGTCTCCGACTTTGTAAACTGTCTCCTTGCGTTTTGAATCCGCATAGCTCTTCTGCCAAGACTGGGCTATCTTGAGCCTATCACGAATCAACTTCACCTTCCGTTCAGACTCCTTAATCAAATCTGGTCCAAACAGCTGCCGGTCTCCAACTTCATCCCACAACAGCGGGGTTCTGCACCTCCTTGCGTACAAGGCTTCGAAAGGGGCCATCTTCAAACTGGTTTGATAGCTGTTGTTATAAGAAAACTCCAGATCTGACAAGTTGTCATCCCAACGATCCATAATCCAATGCACATGCTCTCAAAGATATCCTCCAAAATCTGATTGACTCTCTCGGTCATCCCATCACATACGTGGATGAAAAGCAGTACTAAACTCTAGTCTGGTTCCCAAAGTTTCGTGCAACTAATTGCAAAAACTTGAGGTGAATTGGGTTCCTTTATCTGATACGATACTCCTCGGAACTCCATGCAGACATACGATCCTGGTCATGTATATCTTAGACAACTTGGCACTGTTGTAGGTAGTCTTCACTGGAATGAAATGAGCTACCTTCGTCAAATGATCAACTACAACCCAAATCGAGTCATAGCCTGAATGAGTCCTGGGCAATCCCGTGATAAAATCCATGCCTAACTTTTCCCACTTCCATTCGGGTATCGGCAATGGCTGTAACAATCCAGCTGGTTTCTGATGCTCTGCCTTCACTCTCTGACATACATCACAAACTGCTACATACTCTGCAATATCCTTCTTCATTCTGGTCCACCAGAAAGTATCCTTCAAATCCAAATACATCTTGGTATTTCCTGGGTGAATCAAATACGGCGAATCATGGGCCTCTTGCAGAATCAACTTCCTGATCTCCGTATCACTAGGCACATAAACGCGGTCCTCAAACCATAGGGTATCGTGCTCATCCTCACGAAATCCCTTAGCCTTTCCCTTGCTCATTTTCTCCTTGATAGCGGCAATCTCCTTATCGGTTTTCTGAGCTTCTCTTATCTTATCCATCAAGCTAGACTGTATCTCCAATGCTGCTACATAGCCTCTCAGAACTATTTCCAAACATAGCTCTCGAAATTCCTCGGCTAACTCTTTTGGTAAACCTCCGGTCATTAGTGTGGTGACATGGCTCTTGCGGCTCAACGCATCTGCTACTACGTTAGCCTTTCCGGGGTGATAATGCAATCTCATATCATAATCCTTGATGAGCTCCAACCATCTCCTTTGCGTGAGATTCAACTCCTTCTGCGTGAAGATGTACTTCAAACTCTTGTGATCCGTGTACACCTCACAATGGTTTCCAATGAGAAAATGTCTCCAAGTCTTCAGCGCATGCACTACGGCTGCTAACTCCAAATCATGAGTAGCATAGTTCAACTCATGAATCTTAAGCTGTCGTGAAGCATACGAAACAACTCTTTCCTCCTGCATAAGCACTGCTCCAAGTCCTCGACGTGAAGCGTCGCAATACACCTCGTAATCCTTGCTTTGATCTGGCAGAATTAACACTGGTGAGGTAACCAAACGTTTCTTCAACTCTTGAAAACTAGCCTCACATTCCTCAGCCCAATTGAACTTAGTGTCCTTCTTCAACAACTCCGTCATAGGCTTCGCAATTTTCGAGAAATTGATAATGAATCTCCGGTAGTATCCTGCCAGTCCAAGAAAACTCCGGATCTCTCCAACTGTCGTTGGTGCTTCCCAGTTTATCACAGTGGCAACTTTAGTGGGGTCCACTGCTATACCTTCTCCGGATATAACATGTCCGAGAAATCCAACTTCCTTCAACCAAAACTCACATTTGCTGAACTTGGCAAATAACTGATGTTCTCTGAGCTTCTCGAGCACCAAACGCAAATGCTCCTTATGCTCTTCTTCATTCTTCGAGTAAACCAAAATATCATCGATGAATACCACGACGAACTTATCCAAAAACTCCATAAACACCTTGTTCATCATGTTCATGAAATAGGCAGGTGCGTTAGTCAGCCCAAATGACATAACGGTATACTCATACAGCCCATACCTGGTGGTAAAAGCTTTCTTAGGTATATCCTGCTCTCGAATCTTCAACTGATGGTATCCTGATCGCAAATCAATCTTGGAAAATACCTTAGCTCCTTGCAATTGGTCAAACAAATCATTGATCATCGGCAACGGGTACTTATTCTTAATTGTCACTTCATTCAATCCATGATAATCAACAACCATTCTCAATGATCCATCTTTCTTCTCCACTAGAAGTACTGGCGATCCCCAAAGCGAAGAACTTGGGCGAATAAAACCTTTATCCAGTAACTCCTTAATTTGCTTCTTAATTTCTTCCAAATCTTGTGCGGGCATCCGGTACGGTCTCTTGGATATCGGCCCTGTGCCTGGCAATAGCTCAATCAAAAACTCAATGTCTCTATCCGGTGGCATGCCTGGCAACTCTTCTGGAAACACGTCCGGGTAATCCTTCACCACTGGTACTTCCTCCTGCACAACTCCTGATAAAGAGTTTACTTGTGCCCTCCTCGGCTCATGCCGTGATACATACTTGATCCTTCTTCCTTCGGGCGTTGTAAGCAAATCGACTTACTAGCGCAATCGATGTTCCCTCCATACATCGATAGCCAATCCATACCTAGAATCACGTCCAAACCTTGCGATTCCAGAATGATTAAATCCGTGGGGAAAACATGCCTACCTATGCTCAAAGTACTTGAAAACATCCACGACTGGCCATATACTCCGCTCCTAGTGAGATTACTAGCATAGGTGTTTTAAGAACCTTGGTTGGCAGTTTGTACTTATCCACAAATCCCTGTGAAATGTATGAATGCGATGCACCAGTATCAAAAAGAACAATTGCAGTAAATGTCTTAACCAAAAACTTACCTATTACTGCATCTGGCTGAGCTTCAACCTCCTCCACGTTAACGTGGTTCACCTGTCCCCTATTGAAAGGGTTCGGCTTCTTCCCTGAGCTTCCACTGCCATTTCCATTCTGGGCTTCGGGACATTCATTGGCATAATGTCCAGTTTTCTGACACTTAAAGCAAGTGACTTGGCTCAGGTCTCTCTTGGCTGGGGTTGACGGGTTGGTGCGGTTTTGTCCGTTGCTTCCTCCATTCCCGTTTCCATTCTTGGAACCATTATGATTATGCGAGGTACCTCCTCCATGGGTATGCTGAAATTGTCCTCCCGGTTTTGGGGTAAAATGTAGCTTCTGCTGAGCTCTAGAATTGTACTTTCCCTGTCCATACTTCCTCTTGCGGTTATATATCTGTTGCTGCTTCCCTTCAATCATAAGAGCACGATCTACCAACTCCTGGTAGTTATTGAAAGTGGCTACCATCAACTGCATGCTCAGCTCATCATTCAGTCCTTCCAGAAACTTCTCATTTTTAGCTGCATCTGTAGCAACGTCATCTGGGGCATAACATGCTAACTTACTAAAATCCTCCACATACTAGCTTACAGTACATCCTCCTTGGCGTAAGTTGCAAAACTCACACTTCTTCATGGCCATAGCTCCTGCTGAAACATGGGCAGTACGGAAAGCTTGCTGAAACTGATCCCACGTGACTGTGTCAATAGGGTGTGTGGATGTGTAATTCTCCCACCATGATGTTGCAGGTCCATCAAGTTGATGTGCGGCAAAACGCACTCTCTCCGCATCAGTGCATCCTGCAGCGGTCAGCTCCCTTCCAACCTTGCGGAGCCAATCATCTGCAACAATCGGCTCGGTGCTACTGGAAAACACCGGCGGATTTAGCCTCAAGAAACAAGTCAAATGGTCAACATGTGGTGGTGGTGGTGGGTTGTTGTTGTTGTTGTTGCCTTGGTTCTGTACCAGTGTTTGAATCAAGGCATTCTGTTGCTGAATCAACTGAGTGATCTCCGGTGGAAAAACAAATCCGGTGTCGCGTCTCGGAGGCATCTGAGGGTTTAGAGAAGGTGAGAATATAGAATAGAATGAGGTCTAGTGAGAAAACACTACCCATATGCACATGAGACAAAAGCAAACAATATCACTCCAATCAATTCAAACAAGGGCATACAACGGTCTAACTATCGTTACAGAAGTGCTTGGACTAAACTAATTACAATGGGGGAATTTCTACTACTGTTATGGTGGTCAACTAGAAAAACTGCTCCGATGAAGATTCCATGATATCTGCTCCGGCTTCATCAACATAGTCATCATCGCTGTCGTCAGAATCTGAGTCGGTGTCATCGATGATGATATAGTTATTCGGGCAAGTGGAATCATCGTCATTTCCTCCTGGCGCGGGGTCTCCCATGAAAACTCCGAGCTTCCTGGTTAAGTGGTCATTCTTCTCCACTAGCACTTCAATTTCTTCCATGTAATCTTCACGTGTAGCCTTGAGTTCTTCCTCTAGCTCCTTGATCTTGGTCATAGCCTTCTGCAGATCCTCCATGCATGCGCACATCTGGTTCTCCTGATGTCAGATGTGCTGGTTCAACTCCTGGATATATGCTGCGATTGATCTATCCCTCCTGGTGCTGATCATCTCCCATTGCTCATCTCGGCACCCGCAAATCTGGTAGATTGTATTCTTGAGATCATTGCGGTAAACTTCTCCAATACATGCCATGGCGATGTGGGCTGCCATGCTCTTACCTAGACTCCAGGTTGGTGCATCAAAAGAAAACTCTATGGACTCCGTGACTGGTGCAAATGTCCTTCCTGGAACTTGAACTTGAATCAACCAGCGCTCCTCTTCGGGTAAAGTGGCGTTGCAGGTCCCGGTGAAGCTTGGTACGCCGATGTTCAGGTATCTAGTGACTTCCTTCAAGTGGCATCCAAAGGGTGTATTTTCATCCGGTTGTGTGAACTTGTTCCTTGCATCCGCCATCCTAAAAGAATAGAAAAGATGAGGAGTCAGAAATGAGAAGAAAGAGTAGTGATCTAGGGCTTTAGCTTAGTGGTAGTGTCCTACAGTCAGCGTGTGCTCTGATACCATCTTGTAGCGACCAGACCTCAAACAGTCTGATCTCTCGAGCATCGATGCCATCCTCGGATCGATAATCTTGACACGCACAGTACTTGAAGGATTTATAACAGAGTAGCAATCACACACTTATTACATCGAGTGTCTCCAAAATAGAACTTATTACAATAAAATATGGCTTAAGGCCATCTAATAACAATAACAGCGGAAGACTTTGAAGATAAGCGAGTCCATCAACTCCAACAGTATCACTGAGTATAGAACCACGACCTAAGGCACCTTACTCGTCGTCTGAAAAGTCTGCAACATGAACGTTGCAGCTCGAAAACGGGCCAGCACATGGAATATGCTGGCAAGGTAACACATAGAGAGCAATATGAAAGAGTAATGCTATACTACATGCATATATGGCTGGTGGAAAGCTCTATGGTTACAGTTTTTCGTAAAGCCAATTTTCCCTACTGCAAAGGAATAAATTTTATTTAACTATCATGGTGGTTGTTAAACATTGAGAATGGTTGACAGCATTCTCAATCCCAATTAAGTATCATCATTAAAAACCCAACAATATTAATTAAAGTAACATGATGAGATTCACATGATAATCCAAGTACTAGATACTCAAGATGTCCATAATCGGGGACACGGCTAACCATTATTAGTTTGTGTCATGACCGGTTTCTCAATAAAATACTTATTGAGAAACCGATCTTTTTATTTACAGTATAGGAGAGTCCTCCTTACTGGTAGACAAATTCTTGATACAGAAATCCAGAAGTACTAAATATATTACAGGGTTGAGCTGAGGTTGCTCAACAATTTATTACAGGCACGCCAATAATATACATAAAGGCGGATATGGCACAAGGTTGTGGTGGCATACTACTGACTCGTATTTAAACGGTGGTGGTGGATATGTCACAGTGAAGTGGGTGACATTGACTCCTACTCTTGCAGCTCATCGAGCGCCGAAGTGAGGCTCGATGATTTATTCAGGTAGCGGAAGCGGATATGGTACAAGTGATAAAATTCCAGGATCGCACGGGACTGACTGGGACTCCTCTAGGCGTCGGACTCGCTATCGAACTCTTCATCCATAAGATCGCCTTCGTCAACATCTGGCCAAATCAACAAGCCAGGTGAGTACTTTGAATGTACTCGCAAGACAGTTCGGACAAAGATATAACAAATGTAAGCATGATGCATCATGAATAATCGGCAATGCACACTCAAACGATAAACTTGCACGACATGATAAATAAAAGGAAGTCAGGCGGTAGTCCTCCCGAAATCCCAACAAAAATAACTGAAAACCGATCGAGTGTCTGAAACGACGCCTTGAGTGGTGAACAAATAAATTATCATGCCGCAGTCGGGCGCCTAAGCGACACCACATAAAGGGCTTATATTGAAAAGTAAATGACAGTGCTTGCCACAGTCGGACGTCAAAGCGACATCACAGAAAGGGCTTTTATTTAAAGTAAATAACAAGAGTGCCACAGTCGGACGTCTGAGCGACATCACATAAAGGGCTTATATTGAAAATAAACAACATAAATGCCACAGTTGGACGTCCGAGCGACATCACATAAAGGGCTTATATCGAAAGTAAACAACATAAATGCCACAGTCGGACGTCTGAGCGACATCACATAAAGGGCTTATATCGAAAGTAAACAACATGAATGCCACAGTCGGACGTCTCAGCGACATCACATAAAGGGCTTATATTTCATCGTCGTATTCAAACAGTATAGAACATTCCAAGGAAAATACTCAGCACATAATAAAAAAATAATGGGGTTAGTCCATCCGCAGGAGTAATCATATAGTCGAGTTTACTACTCATGTCTGTTCACCGGAGATTTGTCAAGGTGACTGACACTGAGACTGACAAGGACAAGTTGAACACATAACTTGACCATAGGTACGGTTACTTGGATAAGTTTGACTCTGCAGAGTTTGTACTATTAAACCACAGTCAACGGATTTCAGTAGTCACAAGGGACTAGTTCCGTTTATGGTATTTTAGAAGAAACACATCTAACCGGTACACACCCAATTCCACCTTCCGCTGCCAGGAATCACCCTAGGCAACGTTCAAGAAAAACTCTAAGACGGGGAGGTCACAACCTCGAATAGCATGGGATGAAATTTATCTCGCGTGCTCTAAGGGGTGCCCCCCTCTCGGTCCCAACCGGAAACACCCATGCTCCCTGACCGGGTGACGGGCTTTAATCCAGGGCCATGGAACCCTCATCCCGGCCCCTCTGTTTGGTGTGTACCAGGAAAGAGGTTTGCAACTTACTAAACCATATTCCATAAAGAAAACATGTGGTAGTACAAGAAAAGGAACGGATGGTAACGTGACTTGATTCACGTTGACACTGGAGTTAAGTAGTTTGGCATAAGACTGGCATGCTACAACAATACCATCTTACCACCCATCATGTCACCACATGATCAAGTAAACTCACATCGAATCACACATCGAGTTTCGAGGCTCACTTGCAATATCTATGTATGTAACACAACCCTTACTGCTATGCATGTAATCATGCCATGAACTGACTACTCAATGCAAACATGCAAAACACCCATCATATCCAAGGTTCAAACATGCTTGCCTGGTTCGGAGTAGTCAGAGTCTAGCTCGGTGAAGTTCGCGGTTCCGTCACCTCTTCTGGTATCTACGGCATAAGAAAAATACGTACCAACGTAAATACCGTGTGTGCACAAAAAGTGTTCCAAATATTTTTCAAATAAATATGATAAAAAACTAGACCGAAAAATAAAGGTGACAGAAAAATAATCAATCAAAAATCATTTTCTGTTTAAAAGTTATTAATGTTTTAGTCCAGGGACTTGTCTGTAATGAAACAGAAACTTCCCAGGGGCTAGCTTATAAAAATAGAAAACAATTCGATTAAAAACCCGCCAACTCCAAAGGAAAACGTATCCTGCCCGAAGGAGTTTTCAGAAAACGTTTCAAAAAGAAGAAAAAGCTGACGTGGGGGTCCTACTTGTTGGGTTTGAACTCTGAAACAGAGTCACCGGCGCCCGAGAGCTGCGGTGGTCGCTGGCGGCGATCCACGACGAGTTAGGAGGAGTGGGTGGTACCTACGGGTTCCTTGGGTCCTTCCGCACCTGTGGGTGGTGGATTTGGTCGACGGCGTGCACCACGTCGACGGCGGCCTCAACTCCGGCGGGCGGTGGTTCGGGCGTTGGTGGATCTCGTCGGGGAGGGCTACACAGGTTGAATTGAGGCTCGGGTTAGAACACTGGGTGCACCAGAGGGCTGCTGACGTGGTTTGGGAGTCGGAGGTGGCCTCACCTGAGTGAATCAAGCCGGGGCCCGAGGCGGATCGGGGCGGCCGGAGTCGGGGAAAGAGACTTCCTCGGGGTCCTCCTGGTGGCTTGGCGGGGCTCTGGTGAGGTGGAGTTGTGGTGCGGGGTCGAGAACGAGCTCGGGGGCTCTTTTTATAGCTGATCCGAGGCGGTGGCCGTGAACGGGATAACTCCGGCGACGATTACTGTGGTGCAGCGGTTGGTCAGGTGGTTTAGGGGGCTAGGCATCACCGTGGGGGCCTACGGGTTCGGTTTAGGTGCTAATCTTGGCCTGCCTTTGTTGATACTCCAAGTCCCGAACGGAACGGCGCACGGAGCTCGTCGGCGGCAGGGAGCATGCTCTGCGCTGCTCAGGCCACGGCGACAGTGCCGCAACGTGCGCAGGCAAGCAGACGGCCACGCGGAGGCCTAGGGTGGCTTGGGCGGTGCTGGACGGCGCCGAAAGCTGGAGCTGATCCCTGCTGGCCGCCTCGGTTGGCTCTGCCACCGCAGAAGCTGCCGGCGTCGGCGGGACACGTCACCACCGACGGTGGTGCCCGTCCAAAGGACCGTGCGGCGCTCTGGATAAGAGGAAGGAGCAGTGTGCATGGCTCCAGAGTGGGCACTGGTGAGATCGACGACGTGACCCTGAAGAAAACGACACCGACCGTCGATCAAACACCGAACTCAATATATATAAACAATAAAGGCATGCCGGTGTTCGATGAAATGATTTTGGCATGTGGGAAATTTATCTGGAGCTGATTTTTGGTGTGGTGGCCTCTCAATGCACCTGGGGGCTGCCTGAATTTTGGCAGAATTTTTGGAGAAGGAAAAATATGAATTTCACCAAATTTGCCAAATCTGGTCCAAACTTGCAGTGAGTGAAACTTGAAAATTTTGAATTGTGGGAGAGTGGATCTTGATGGATCTAGGTTGGGGGTGCTAGAGACTAGCCAGAGGAGTTGGTTTGAGTTCAAAACTCAAAGGAAATCAGATACTACCTTTGTAAATCACCTAGGCCCAAAATAAAAGATAGAATTATATTTGGGGATAAAATAAATAAAATAAAATTCAAAAATGGGTTGATCTTGTTGGAATAGTATATTTGGCTTGGCCCAAAGTGGAGGGAGGGGTTTTGGGAGAAGTCTTGATATGAGGCATGGTAAAAATGGGTGGTTGCAAAAGAAAGAAAAGCCCCAAAACCCATAGGATTTCTTTTTAATAGAAATTTAATTTCCAAAAATTTACTGTGATGAGTTAACATTAGAAGGAAAGTTTTTAAAACCAAACACCAAGGTTGAGGAAGATACAAAAACAAAATACTTGTCATAGGAGAATTTTTTTTGAGGAGGGGCTTTTGGAAAGATTTTAAATAGCCTCCTTCAAAACAAATAAAGGGTTTGTTAAAAACCAAATAAATTTTTTTGGAGTGTCACAACACCTACCCCCTTATGAAAAATCTCGTCCCCGAGATTTCAGCTGATCCTCAAATAGGTGTGGGTGTTCTACTCGAAGAAAATCCTCTCTTTCCCATGTTGCCTCGTCTTCGGTGTGATTGCTCCACTGTACTTTCAAAAACTTGATTACCTTCTGACGGGTTCTCCTTTCAGACTCCTCCAATATTTTTATTGGGTGTTCCCTGTAGGTGAGGTCTGGCTGTATGTCAATGTCCTCATGGGATACCTGCTTTTATGGGTTGCTCACACATTTCCTCAACTGCGAGACGTGGAACACGTCGTGGACATCGGACAGCTCTTCGGGTAGGTCTAGCTGGTAGGCTACCGTGCCTCTTCGTGCAACTACACAGAAGGGTCCCATAAATCTTGGTGCTAGCTTTCCTTTAACTTTGAATCGTTGTAGGCCCCTCATAGGAGATACTCGGAGGTACACATACTCACCGGGTTCAAAACTGGCTCCCCGATGTTTCCGATCGTAATAACTCTTCTGTCGGCTTTGAGCCGTCTTGAGTCTGCCCCTGATTAGCCTAACTTTCTCCTCAGCTTCCTTGAGCATATCAGGGCCGAAGATACGGCTGTCTCCGGTCTCTGACCAATTCAATGGAGTACGATATCTCCGTCCATACAAGGCTTCGAAGGGTGCCATTTGCAGGCTAGCTTGGTAACTGTTGTTGTATGCAAACTCGGCATATGGAAAGCTTTCTACCCAACTGGTCCCATAGGTGAGGACACACGCTCTCAGCATGTCCTCTAGTATTTGGTTTATCGTTCGGTTGCCCATCGATGCAGGGGTGGTATGATGTCTTGAATGCCGCTTGAGTACCCAGAGCTTGTTGTAATTGATCCCAACATCTAGAGACGAATTGAGTGCCTCGGTCGATATTATAGTCTTTGGGACTCCATGCAGCAAACTATGCGAGAGAGTAAAGCTTTGCAAGCTTACGAGTGGTGTAGGTTGTCTTCACGGGAATGAAATGTGCCACCTTGGTCAATCTGTCTGTGATGACCCATATGGCATCATTTCCGTGTTGTGACCGAGGTAGTCCATCAATGAAGTCCATCCGGATCTCATCCCATTTCCACTCAGGTATCCTGTTTGGCTGTAATAACCCTGCCGGTTTTTGATGCTCGGCCTTAATGCGTTGACACGAATCACAACATGCAATGAAGGTGGCTATATCCCTCTTCATTCCGTGCCACCAAAATTTTTCCTGAATGTCTCTGTACATTTTGGTTCCTCCCGGGTGGATTGAATACGGAGCAGTGTGGCCTTCGGCTAGGATTTGTTGTTTGAGGTCTTCTATATTCGATACGCAAAGTCTGTCTCTGTACCATAGTATTCCCTCATCGTCCATGGTAAATTCAGAGGCCTTGCCCAAACTCACTTTCCTTTTTATGCCTTCGATGCTGGGGTGTCCATGTTGAGCCTCCTTAATTTGCTCCATTAAGGTAGGATGTATATCCAAATTCGACACATCGCCCTCGGCGACCATCATCATGTTGAGTTTGGCGAACTCTTGCTGAAATTCAGGTCTCAAGTCTGGCAGACAGTCGTTGCCCGAACTGGGGTTTCGGCTAAGAGCATCTGCCACAACATTCGCCTTTCCTGGATGGTAGTGAATACCGACATCATAATCTTTCAGTAATTCCAACCAGCGTCGTTGCCGTAAGTTGAGTTCTGGTTGTGTGAAAATATACTTGAGGCTTCTATGGTCCGTATATATTTCACAACGGTTTCCGAGTAAAAAGTGCCTCCACTCCTTGAGCGCATGAATGACTGCTGCCAGTTCCAAATCATGCGTAGGATAATTTTCTTCATGCTTGCGTAGTTGCCTGGAGGCATACGCGACTACCTTGCCTTCTTGCATTAATACGCATCCGAGGCCCTTCCTGGAGGCGTCACAATATACCTCAAAACTTTTGTGTATGTCTGGCACAACCAATATTGGTGTTGTTGTTAATTTCCTTTTGTGGTCTTGGAAACTTTTCTCGCAAGCTTCCGTCCAAACAAATTTCTTGTCCTTCTTGAGCAACTGCGTCATTGGCTTTGCTATGGTGGAGAACCCTTCAATGAACCTTCGGTAATACCCTGCCATTCCCAAGAAACTTCTTACATCCGTTACGCTGGCTGGTGGTTTCCAACCAAGTACGGCCTTGACCTTTTCCGGGTCTACGGCAACACCTTCCTGTGTTAACACATGGCCTAGGAAACCATCTTGTCTCAACCAAAATTCACATTGGCTGAACTTGGCGTATAATTGATGTTTCCTTAATTCTCCTAGTGTAATTCTGAGATGTTCAGCATGCGCTTCTGGTGTCTTGGAGTATACCAGAATATCATCGATGAACACCACAACAAACTTGTCCATAAATCTCATAAACACTTTGTTCATGAGGTGGACGAAGTATGCGGGGGCGTTGTTCAGACCAAACGGCATCACTGTAAACTCATACAACCCATATCTGGAGGCGAAGGCTGTCTTGGGGATATCTTCTGTCCGTACTTTTAATTGATGGTATCCCGATCTTAAGTCAATTTTTGAGAAAACCTTGGCTTGAGCGAGCTGGTCAAATAAATCATTTATCAGTGGCATCGGATATTTGTTCTTGATTGTGACCATGTTGAGTGCTCGATAGTCTATACATAATCTCAGTGTCCCATCCTTTTTCTTGGCAAATAAAACTAGGGAGCCCCAAGGTGAGGAGCTGGCTCGAATAAATCCTTTGTCCAGTAATTCTTTTATTTGCTTCTTTAATTCCACCAACTCTGAGGGTGCCATTCTGTATGGTTTCTTGTAAATGGGGGTGGTTCCAGGTGCTAGCTCAATGCTGAATTCTATCTCCCGGTCTGGTGGCATGCCTGGTAGTTCTTCGGGAAATACGTCTGGGAACTCACATACTACTGGAACTTTGCTTAACTCAGAAACGTCCACCTTGTTCAACCTTGGCTGTAACTCTGAGTAACTTGCTTAATCCCGAGGGACTTGATGATCATGGACTTTTCCAGGGGAAGCATCGAAAAATCATTTTGCAAAGAAAATTTCTTTGAAATGAACGAGTGAGAAGCTCCAGAATCAAACAAAACCGTGGCAGGTATTGTGTTGACAGGGAACGTACCGAGTACGATATCCGGGGCATTCTGTGCTTCCTCCTTAGTCACATGGTTCAAGTGACCCTTCTTGTGATTATTATTGGGGTTGAAGTTGTTACGCTTGGGTGCTGAATTATTCCCACCGTGGTTCGGCGTGGGAGCCGAGTTTCTTGGCTTTGGGCACTGCTTGGCATAGTGCCCTTCTTCTCCACAAGCGTAGCAAGTAACACCTGGGCGGTATATAAAATCCTTGTTCCTTGCATGCAAATTCTTGATCGAGCGCGGGATATTGGTTGTGGACTTGTTTGCTCCACTTTTCTGGTAGTCAGTCTTGCTTCGGTTGTTGCGAGCTTGAGTAGTTTGGTCCCTCTTGCGCTTGCGGAAATCTTCCAAACTGTGGTGCTCATTTTCCAGGGTAATGGCCTTGCCCACAAGTGTTTTGAAGTCTGGAAAGGTGTGTACAACCAGCTGGCATTTAAGTGCTGGTGCAAGACCGTCCAGGAATATTTTCCATCTTTTTATTTTCCGTCATGTGCTCTTCGTTGGCGTAACGATATAACTGAGTAAACAGACTGTTGTACTCGGTCACCGTCATGCCCCTCTGCTTGAGGTCATCAAAATCCCTTTTCTTGATTTTCATAACGCTTTTGGGGATATGCGCCCCACGAAAACCTTCTTTAAATTCTTCACAGGTGATGTTATTTTCATTGGGGTGCATGTGTAGGAAATTTTCCCACCATGATGCAGCCACTCCTGTGAGGTAGTGGGGTGCATATAGTACCTTCTCACGGTCTGAACATTCTACAATAATCAATTTCCTTTCAATGTCTCGAAGCCAGTCATCGCCCTCAAGAGGTTTGTCAGTGTGCGAGAAACTTGGGGGACGCGTCTTTTGTAGTTCTGACAATTTGGATTGCTGCTGATACGGTCCACGGTGATTTCCCATATTGGTGACCTGGTTCATCATTTCTTAGTGCTGTTGCTGGCTTTGCTCATAAAGGCGGCACACTTGAGAAAAAGCTGTCTCACTGCCCTGTTGACTTGACTGTCCCTGTGTGAAGTTGTTGCTGGTTTGGGTGCCAAAATTCTCTTCATGGATTTGGCATGGAACGAGTCCAAGGACTAGACATTTTCCACTGGGATATATTTTGGAAAAATCATAAGGAAAAGAAATTGAGCCGCAAAAAATAAATAAATACTCAAAGGCGAGAAAAAATTTAACCACTCCAAGATTTCTCAAGAAAATATTTGATAGCGCATGGAGAAGGACCGCTAAGTACATATCTTACACGCAAGCAGTAATTATACAATACATCACTCAGGATGTGCGTACACAATCCTGACATGTTATTTAGGCTAGTGCACTTCTCCCAGTTCCTACATGATGCGCATACAAACTACTTCTCACAACCTATATACATATAAACATATCATACAAGCTGGCACAACGCGGGGCTGCTAGGCACACTCAGTCAGAGATGGTAAGGACTTCCCTTGGCCTGCCGAGGGTGAGGCCCAGTGATGCTGGAGACTCAACCTCCTCCTCACTAATAGGCTCCAGGCGTGAAGTGCTGCGCTGAGAAGCTAGAGCGGGCACGAGAGGCGGTGCAACACAGACTGGGGCAGGCGCAATAGGTGGTGCCACACAGACTGGAGTGGGCGCAATAGGTGGTGCAACACGGACTGGAGTGGGCGCGATGACTTGGTCGAACTCCTGAGTGGTAGGAAGGCGACGTGCGGCAGCGAGGATGGCAGGTGAATAAGATGCTGAGGACGAGACGAAGGTCAGTGGTGGTGCTGTGTGGAGGAGCTCCCTCCTGTTGGCGGCACAGCCATGGACTGAGTCCATACGGGTAGCCACAAGGTCATCCACAAGGTTATCAAACACTGCCTCCAGTGCCTGGAGGTATTCAACAAGCATCTCAATAGCTTCATCTCTGTAACGCCCCGGATCCGATGCGCCAGGTGTCCGCTAGTTATTCGCCATCGTTGCCCTGTCATTTGCTTGCGTGTTGCACTTTGCCATGTCATCATCTGCATTTCATATCATGTCATCATGTGCATTTCTTTTTGCATACGTGTTCGTCTCATGCATCCGAGCATTTTTCCTGTTGTCCGTTTTCCAATCCGGCACTCCTATGTCTCCCGGCGCCCCTTTTACCTATTTTCGTGTGCGGGTATTAAACGGTCTCGGAATGGACCGAGGTTTGCCAAGCGGCCTTGGTATAGCACCGGTAGACCGCCTGTCAAGTTTCGGATCATTTGGAGGTCGTTTGGTACTCCAACGGTTAACCGGGTAACCGTAAACCCCTCTTTCTCTTTGCAGCCCAACACCCCTTTCTAACTGGCCCAAAACCCTCCAAACTCCCCTCCATGCTCTCGGTCGTTCGATCACGATCACGTGGCCGAAAACCGCACCTCATTTGGACTCTCCTAGCTCCCTCTACCTATATATATGTGGCCTCCCCCGAAAAATTCGCAGATCAAACCCTAGCTTCTTCCCTCAGCCACGGACGATCTCCCGGCTGCCGGACATGTCCGCCGCTCCTCCACGCCATCCGCCAATGGCAAGCCGCCACCTCAGCTCCCGCCGCCTCAGCCAACCCAGAGGCGACCACGTCACCACACCGCCCCTTCGCCCGCCCGCCGGGCCCAGATCCGCCCGCCTGGGCCGAACTGGCCACTGCGCGCCTGGCGCTCTCCCTCATTGGCCGGCGCCCTCCGGCCGCCCGAGCTCGCCGAGCTCCCTCCGCCGGCCGCCGCCTCCGCCTCCCTCCTCTGTCGGCGCCGCCCCGCCCTCCGCCGGCACCCAGGCGCCCATGCGCCCCTCGCCCGGCCGCCCTTCGCCGCAGAGCCTCGCGGGCGTGCCTCGCCGCCCGCCGAACGTGCCCTCGCGCCGACCGCGGGCCGTCGCCTCGCCTGCTGCCTCATACCAGCCGAGCCGCCGCCCGCCTCCTCCGGCGACCCCGGCGCCTCGGCCCTCTCCGGCCTTCCCGGCCATCTCCCTCGTCGCCGTTGATCGGCGCCATGGATCCGCGAGATCCGCCGCTGCCTCGGGTCCCGTGCCGTTCGGTTGACTTTTCCCCTCCCTCCAAATTCGTCCAAGTCCCTAAATTCTGTGATATTTTATTGCATTTTCATTACATCATATCTCTGTCATCGTTGCTCCGTTTTGCGCGTATAATATGTCAAAATGTTCGCCTCGAAGAGTAGATCATTTCATCCCACTGCATCATTTTCATTTGAGCTCATATTGATGCCCGAAATGCTGTTGCAAGAGTGCTATGTGATGTTAGTTTCTGATTTTTTATCAGAACATGCACTTTTGTCATTTTTGCCATGATTGATGTATGCACCCTATGAACTTGAGCCCTACATGTGTTTTATAATATGCCATGCCATCTTTCCAGGGGTATATGCCATGTATTTTTGTGATCTATGTGGTGACTAGCACAAGCATGCAAACTAGGTGTCTTGTTGCTGATTTCAGCCCTGTTTTGCTGATATTTTGATGCCATGTTGACTTGATGATACCGAGAGATCCATGCATATTTTGAGATACTTCAGTAAGGATGTTTTGTTAAACATGTCTTGCTCTATCCATCCATGCCCTTGTTTGCAATTATGGAGTGCCATAGCTTGAGTCAATCGAGCTCTACTTTTGCTACAAAATGTTTCCTGGCAGGTTGTTTACATGTTATTCAATTTTGCCAGGGTTGTTGTAGTTGATCCGTGTATGCTATGATGTTGTTCTTGCCATGTATGTCTTCTATGCCATGTCTTCTTGATGTATGTATGCTTAGTTTATCATATAAGGCTCTGTAGTGAGTGCATTGAGCTTGTAAACATGCCCACTTGTTATCAGTTTTTGACATGCCATGTTGCTGAATCTGTTAACGAAACTTTCGATATTGACATGGGTGTCATCATATTTTCTGATCCTTTTTGGCTTATGGCCACTAAAGGACATTTGTTCTATGCATTTAGTAGATTCATGCAATGCCTTTGTTTGCCTTGATAAGTCCCTGTAACATGTTGTTTGATAGCTCTAAACATTGCAACCTGATGTTATTTCTGCCAATGCCTGAAACTGTTATTACTTGCAATCTTGCCATGTCATTTTGAGCATGTTCTAGTCATTTCTGGAGATAGCTCAGTGTTCATGTTTTGTAATGCATTACCTGTACATCATGCCCATGCCTTTTGTTATTACATTGAGGTGATGTAGCATATTGTTTTGATGCTTGTAATATGCCTAGTTGCTGTTTTGGACAGATCGTTGTCATATCTTGTATTGGGTGTATGTGTTGATCCGTTGCTCCGTTTTGAGTGTGCTCTATATGAAACTTGCTTGATTTTGCATGTAGTTTCATATCATCATGTTGGATCCTTGTTTTGAGGTGTTTTGCTTGATGTTTGTGTGCATTTTGCATCAATGCCATGTTTAACTTGTTTTGCTCATATCTTCTAGGCCGTAGCTCCGAATCTAATGAACTTTATATGTAACTTGACTAGAATTTCGTGTAGATCATCGTGGTGCATCTTAACTTGCTGTTTAACAACTTGAACATAAGGTTTATTCAGATCTGGACCAATTTCGAAATTTGCATATGAGGACTTACCGGAATTGTTATATGTTGTTCCCGGCCTCATTTATACTTGCCTTGATGTGTTGTTCTTGTTTGCATCATCTCTTGCCATGAGTAGCTTCATGTAGCTTTGTCATGCATCATGCTTGTTGTGCATCATGTCTTGTTCATGTGTGGTGTGTTTACTTTGTTGTGTGCTTCTTCTTGTTAGTTCCTGTTTCGCTATGATCATGAGGATTCGCTCGTCTTCGCTGGTTCGGCTTCATCCGCTCATCTTCTTCATGGACTCGTTCTTCTTCCTTGCGGATCTCGGCAAGATGACCGCATTCTGGATCTCACTACTATCATTGCTATGCTAGTTGCTTCGTTCTATCGCTATACTGCGCTACCTATTACCTGTTTATCAAGCCATCCCAAATTGCCATGTGAACCTCTAACCATTGTCACCCTTCCTAGCAAACCGTTGTTTGGCTATGTTACCGCTTTGCTCAGCCCCTCTTATAGCGTTGTTAGTTGCAGGTGAAGATGAAGTTTGTTCCTTGTTGGAACATGGAGATGTTGTTCCTTGTTGGAACATGTTTACTTGTTGGGATATCACAATATATCTTATATTATTAATGCATCTATATACTTGGTAAAGGGTGGAAGGCTCGGCCTTATGCCTGGTGTTTTGTTCCACTCTTGCCCTAGTTTCCGCTATATCGGTATTATGTTCCCGGATTTTGCGTCCCTAACGCGGTCGGGTGATTTATGGGACCCCTTGACAGTTCGCTTTGAATAAGACTTTTCCAAAGAAGGCCCAACCTTGGTTTTACATTTGCCTCACCTAGCCCTTTTTCCCTTGGGAGTCGCGCTCAAGGGTCATCTTTATTTTACCCCCGGACCAGTGCTTCTCCAAGTGCTGGCCCAAACCGAAGCGATGTCCGGCGCCCGGGCAATCGTGGTCTATGCCAACCCGACGCCTTGCTCATCCAAGGTGCCACGAGACCGAGATATGTGCAGCTCCTATCAGGATTTGTCGGCACATCCGGGCGGCTTTGCTGGTCTTGTTTTATTATTGTGAAATGTCTTGTAGCCGGATTCGAGACTGATCGGGTCTTCCAGGAGAAGGAATATCCTTCGTTGATCGCGAGAGCTTATCATGGGCTAAGTTGGGACACCCTGCAGGTTTGAACTTTCAAAAGCCGTGCCCGCGGTTATGTGGCGATGGGAATTTGTTAATGTCCGGTTGTAGAAAACCCGAAGTTGATCTTAATTAAAATACACCAACCGTAAAGCGTAACCGTGAGTGTCTCTTTTCGGGTTGATCGAGAGGAGAACACGGTTTTTGGGTTATGTCCGACGTAAGTAGGAGTTCAGGATCACTTCTTGATCATTACTAGTTGACGACCGCCCTTTGTTTCTCTTCTCGCCTCATTTGCGTTGGTTAGCTACCATATATGCTTAGTCGCTGCTGCAACCTCACCACTTTACCCCTTCCTTTCCCATTAAGCTTTGCTAGTCTTGTTACCCATGGTAATGGGATTGCTGAGTCCTCGTGGCTCACAGTTTACTACACCACCAGTTGCAGGTACATGTTTGCGATGATCATGACGCGAGAGCGATGTTGCTTGTTTTGGAGTTCTTCTTCTTCTGCTTCTTCTTCGATCAGGGGATAGGTTCCAGGTCGGCAGCCTGGGCTAGCAGGGTGGATGTTGTTTGAGTTTCTGTTTATGTTTCATCCGTAGTCGGATGTTGACCTTGTATGATGTTGATGTATTCTTGTGGCATTTGTTCCTTATGTATGTATCCCTGTGTATTATGTAATGTTGATGTAATGATATCCACCTTGCAAAAGCGTTTCAATATGCGGGTCTATCCTTGGTGGGACCTTCGAGTTCCTTTTGGATAGGGTCGCATATTGGGCGTGACAATCTCGCTCTCCTCTGGGGCAAGCGAATGAATAGTGACACGTGTATGGCACGTGGCATGGAAGGTAGCGGTAACGACGAGTCTTCATCGACGGAAGAACATCCCGAAGACGTGCTATTGCCTCACGGGCAGCCATCTGCATGGCATGCCTCTCCGTAGGCATGGCCCTGCCAACAAATCGGAATTGGTGTGACTCTGAACGCCCTCCCTTGAACTGCACCGCGACCTGGTGCATAGACATACTGTCGTTGATCTTGTGCAGGTAGAGTGTGAACACTGGGCGAACCGATGGCCCAATCGTGATCTTGACGATGTAGGTGAGGAGCTTGATAAACCCTTCAAGTACATTGGCGAACACCTGTGACTCACAGTCGCTGCTAGCCACCTACAAAAGTAGACAAAAATTCCGAATAGTCAGATCATAAATTTATGATGACTAACAGAAAATTGCTAAATTTTGCAAAAATTCTAAAATTGCTCTAAGACCCTAATAACCGATTAGCGATCGCACCTAGTGGCTTCCTACAGTCAGCCTGGCTCTGATACCAGTTTGTCACGACCGGTTTTTCAATAAAATACTTATTGAGAAACCGATCTTTTATTTCCAAAGATAGGAGAGTCCTCCTTCTCGGTAGACAAATTCTTGATACAGAAATCCAGAAGTACTAAATATATTACAGGGTTGAGCTGAGGTTGCTCAACAATTTATTACAGGCACGCCAATAATATACATAAAGGCGGATATGGCACAAGGTTGTGGTGGCATACTACTGACTCGTATTTAAACGGTGGTGGTGGATATGTCACAATGAAGTGGGCGACATTGACTCCTACTCCTGCAGCTCATCGAGCGACGAAGTGAGGCTCGATGATTTATTCGGGTAGCGGAAGCAGATATGGTACAAGTGATAAAATTCCAGGATCGCACGGGACTGACTGTGACTCCTCTAGGCGTCGGACTCGCTATCGAACTCTTCATCCATAAGATCGCCTTCGTCAACATCTGGCCAAATCAACAAGCCATGTGAGTACTTTGAATGTACTCGCAAGACAGTTCGGACATTAGATATAACAAATGTAAGCATGATGCATCATGAATAATCGGCAATGCACACTCAAACGACAAACTTGCACGACATGATAAATAAAAGAAAGTCAGGCGGTAGTCCTCCCGAAATCCCAACAAAAATAACTGAAAATCGATCGAGTGTCTGAAACGACGCCTCGAGTGGTGAACAAATAAATTATCATGCCGCAGTCGGGCGTCTAAGCAACACCACATAAAGGGCTTATATTGAAAAGTGAATGACAGTGCGTGCCACAGTCGGACGTCTGAGCGACATCACATAAAGGGCTTATATTGAAAATAAACAACATAAATGCCACAATGGACGTCGAGCGACATCACATAAAGGGCTTATATTGAAAATAAACAACATAAATGCTACAATGGACGCCTGAGCGACATCACATAAAGGGCTTATATCGAAAGTAAACAACATAAATGCCACAGTCGGACGTCTGAGCGACATCACATAAAGGGCTTATATCGAAAGTAAACAACATAAATGCCATAGTCGGACGTCTGAGCGACATCACATAAAGGGCTTATATTTCATCGCCGTATTCAAGCAGTATAGACCATTCCAAGGAAAATACTCAGCACATAATAAAAAAATAATGGGGTTAGTCCATCCACAGGAGTAATCATATAGTCGAGTTTACTACTCATGTCTGTTCACCAGAGATTTGTCAAGGAGACTGACACTGAGACTGTCAAGGACAAGTTGAACACAAACCTTGACCATAGGTACGGTTACTTGGATGAGTTTGACTCTGCAGAGTTTGTACTATTAAACCACAGTCAACGGATTTCAGTAGTCGCAAGGGACTAGTTCCGTTTACGGTATTTTAGAAGAAACACATCTAACCGGTACACACCCAATTCCACCTTCCGCTGCCAGGAATCACCCTAGGCAACGTTCAAGAAAAATTCTAAGACAGGGAGGTCACAACCTCGAATAGCATGGGATCAAATTTATCTCACGCGCTCTAAGGGTGCCCCTCTCGTCCCAACCGAAACACCCATGCTCCCTGACCGGGTGACGGGCTTTAATCCAGGGCATGGAACCCTCATCCCGCCCCTCTGCTTGGTGTGTACCAGAAAGAGGTTTGCAACTTACTAAACCATATTCCATAAAGAAAACATGTGGTAGTACAAGAAAAGGAACGGATGGTAACGTGACTTGATTCACGCTGACACCGGAGTTAAGTAGTTTGGCATAAGACCGCATGCTACAACAATACCATCTTACCACCCATCATGTCACCACATGATCAAGTAAACTCACATCGAATCACACATCGAAGTTTCGAGGCTCACTTGCAATATCTATGTAACACAACCTCATCGCTATGCATGTAATCATGCCATGAACTGACTACTCAATGCAAACATGCAAAACACCCATCATATCAAAGGTTCAAACATGCTTGCCTGGTTCGGAGTAGTCGGAGTCTAGCTCGGTGAAGTTCATGGTTCCGTCACCTCTTCCCAGATTCACGGCATAAGAAAAATACGTACTAACATAAATACCGTGTGTGCACAAAAAGTGTTCCAAATATTTTTGAAATAAATATGATAAAAAACTAGACAGAAAAATAAAGGTGACAGAAAAAGAATCAATCAAAAAACATTTTCTGTTTAAAATTTATTAAAGTTTTAGTCCAGGGACTTGTCTGTAATGAAACAGAAACTTCCCAGGGGCTAGCTTATAAAAATAGAAAACGATTCGATTAAAAACCCACCAACTCCAAAGGAAAACATATCCTGCCCGAAGGCGTTTTCGAAAAACATTTCAACAAGAAGAAAAAGTTGACGGGGGGGGTCCCACTTGTCGGGTTTAAACACTGAAACAGAATCACCGGCGCCCGAGAGCTATGATGGTCGCCGGCGGCGATTCACGGCGAGTTAGGAGGAGTGGGTGGTACCTACGGGTTCCTTGCGTCTTTCTGCACATGTGGATGGTGGATTCGGTCGACGGCGAGCACCACGTCGACGGCGGCCTCAACTCCGGCGGGCGGTGGTTCGGGCGTTGGTGGATCTCGTCGGGGAGGGCTACACAGGTTGAATTGAGGCTCGGGTTAGAACACCGGGTGCACCAGAGGGCTGCTGACGTGGTTTGGGAGTCGGAGGTGGCCTCACCTGAGTGAATCAAACCGGAGCCCGAGGCGGATCGAGGCGGCCGGAGTCGGGGAAGGAGACCTCCTCGGGGTCCTCCTGGTGGCTTGGCGGGGCTCTGGTGAGGTGGAGTTGTGGCGCGGGGTCGAGAGCGAGCTCAGGGGCTCCTTTTATAGCTGATCCGAGGCGGTGGCCGTGAATGGGATAACTCCGGCGACAATTACGGTGGTGCAGCGGTTGGTCAGGTGGTTTAGGGGGCTAGGCATCACCGTGGGGTCCTACGGGTTCGGTTTAGGTGCTAAGCTTGGCCTGCCTTGGTTGATACTCCAAGTTCCAAACGGAACGGCGCACGGAGCTCGTCGGCGGCAGGGAACGCGCTCTGCGCTGCTCAGGCCACGGCGATAGTGCCGCAGCGTGCGCAGGCAAGCAGACGGCCACGCGGAGGCCTCGGGTGGCTTGGGCGGTGCTGGATGGCGCCGAAAGCTGGAGCTGATCCCTGCTGGCCGCCTCGGTTGGCTCTATCACCGCAGAAGCTGCCAAGATCGGCGGACACGCCACCACCGACGGTGATGCCTGGCCCAAAGGACCGTCGGCCGCCTGGATAAGAGAAAGGAGCAAAGGCGCATGGCTCCAGAGTGGGCACCGTGAGATCGACGCCGTGACTTCAAGAAAACGACACGGCAATGATCAAACATCAACTCAATATGTATGACAACAATTGCATGCGGTGTTCGATGAAATGATTTTGGCATGAGGGAAATTTATCTGGAGCTGATTTTTGGTGAGGTGGCCTCTCAATGCACCTGGGGGCTGCCTGAATTTTGGCAGAATATTTGGAGAAAGAAAAATATGAATTTCACCAAATTTGCCAAATCTGGTCCAAACTTGCAGTGAGTGAAACTTGAAAATTTTGAATTGTGGGAGAGTGGATGTTCATGGATCTAGGTTGGGGGTGCTAGGGACTAGCCAGAGGAGTTGGTTTGAGATCAAAACTCAAAGGAAATCAGATACTTCCTTTGTAAATCACCTAGGCCCAAAATAAAAGACAGAATTATTTTTGGGGATAAAATAAATGAAATAAAATTCAAAAATGGGTTGATCTTGTTGGAATAGAATATTTGGCTTGGCCCAAAGTGGAGGGCGGGGTTTTGGGAGAAGTCTTGATATGAGGCATGGTAAAAATGGGTGGTTGCAAAAGAAAGAAAAGCCCCAAAACCCATAGGATTACTTTTTAATAGAAATTTAATTTCCAAAAATTTACTGTGATGAGTTAACATCAGAAGGAAAGTTTTTAAAACCAAACACCAAGGTTGAGGAAGATACAAAAACAAAATACTTGTCATAGGAGAAATTTTGTTGAGAAAGAGGGGCTTTTGGAAAGATTTTAAATAGCCTCCTTCAAAACAAATAAAGGGTTTGTTAAAAACCAAATAAATTTTTTTGGAGTGTCACAGTTTGTTACACTCTGTAGAGGTTTGTGCACTTTTCCCCACAAGACTCGATCTCCTCCATTTGATTTCTTGCACTACATGGTGTTTGAGAAACGGATGACCGAGACATAGTCTTTCAGAAGCGCTAGCACCTTACGAACGGGTAGACAGTTACACCTACATCCCTCTACATATGCTAGTCTACCACTGTAAGAGTTCGCACAACTTAATCAACTATACTAGAGCCCATAGTAGCTTGTGGCTGCACACGGAAGTTTCTAGCATGAATAATCTCATGATCCCTTTGAGCCTGGGTGGCGGTCCAACAAGAAACAGGCAATCCTGGAATACCCAGGTACCTCAATCCACCCAGATGTGTATTAAAGTTGCCACCTTAAATAAACCATTAATTAACAAGCTCACATCTGTCATGGATACACTCATCCAATCCACGTCTACTAGCATAGCATGGCAATATAAGTAAACGTAGAAGTAACTCCCAAGGGTTCGAATAAAACAGGTAATAGGTACTACCTTAACTACTTTCCCAAACCCACAGTTTAATTAGATCCTAATCACGCAATGTTTGAGGATTGATCTAATGCATAAAAGTGGGTATGAAAAGAGGTATGATCAAAGTGTTACTTGCCTTGCTGATGATTCGTGAAACCTAGAGACTCAAAGTAGCAAGCGGCGCACTCCGGGTACTCTATCGCAAACAAACAAACACACAATAAGTACTCAACTAATGCCGGGTAAAACTCAAATAGAAGATCTAACCAGAAAGTTCAACTTAAGAACTCCGGTTTGCAAAAAAGAAACAAATCGGACGAAGCAACGAAAGTCAAACGGCGAGAGAAACAGGCTTCGTTTTACTAATCTGGACCCAAGTCAAATTTTACAGTAGCAAAAACTTGTTTGAGTTGATTATTCGGAAAGAGGGTTTCGAGACGAAACTCTAGGCGCTTGAATCGCCTCATTCCGATAAACGAGCGAAAAGTTATACTAGATCGAAAATCGGATCAGAAATCGCGATCAGAAAAATCACGGAATAAATCCGAGAAAAAGAAAAACGACGAACAGCTTAACGAATGAACGTTCGTTAGCTGTAACTAAACGGTGAACACGTTCATTAAAACGAACGAACGAGTGAACGCTCGCTAAATAAATAAACCGGAGAAAACCCCGATCTATTTAAAAAAAGGAAAACTAGGGTTTTCTTTTAAAAAACCGAAACGGTTTTTCTCAAAACAAAAACGGCGGCGGCTACCTCGGCTCAGCTCCGGCGGGGCTCCGGGCGGTGGCGGTGGTGGGGCGGCGGGCGGTGGCTCCAGGCGGCGGCGGCGTTCAAGGCGGCGGGCGCGGCGGCGGCGGCGGCGGCATGGGCGGCGGTGGGCGGGCGGGCGGTTCGAGCAATGGCAAGGGCGGGGCGATTATAAATGGGGTGGCGGCTTGGGAAGGGGCACTGGTCGGGTCGGCTCGGGAAGCATGCCCCGCCGGACTCGGTGGCGGCGGGCGGTCTCCCATGGGAGGCGGCGGCGGTGGGCCGGCCGGTTAGCCTTCGCCCAATCAAAAGTCTGCTTTTTTTAATAATACCGCCGAGACTTAGAAAAATTCTAGAAAAATAAAAAAAATAAAAATGCCAAAACAAATTTTCACCGTCTAAATAAAATATTTAGAACGAGGTGAACATTTTCTTGGCCCTAAAAGGCAATTTTTGAAAACATGAAATTTCTCCTAAATTCAAATAAAATAGCGAAAAACTCCAAATAAAAACTTATTTGATTTTTTATTAAATCTTCATTATTCCTTTATTTTTGGAAAGTCATTTTATTCCCTCTCTCATATTTTTTAATAGAAATAATTGAAGCTAAAATAAATAAAATCAAATGATCCTATTTTCAAAATTTGAGAAAACTCAAATATGAAAATAACGAAATCTCCAACTCTCTTCGTGGGTCCTTGAGTTGCGTGAAATTTCTAGGATCGGGCCAAAATGCAATAAAATATGATATGCAAGTGATGCTCTATGTATAACATTCCAAATTGAAAATTTGGGATGTTACAACAGGGCATTCAATACATCTCAAGCAAGCATGACAAGAGTATAGGCAGAGGAAAGAGTAAAGCATGCAACTTGCAAGAATGTAAAGGGATGGAATTGGAGTGTGAAAACGCTACGGAGGCGCGGAGAATTTCTGGCGTGGTTCCGGTAGGTGGTGCTATTGTACGTCCACCTTGATGGAGACTTCAACCCATGAAGGGTAACGGTTGCGCGAGTCCACGGAGGGCTCCACCGACGAAGGGTCCATGAAGAAGCAACCTCGTCTATCCCACCATGGCCATCGCACATGAAGGACTTGCCTCACTCGGGTAGATCTTCATGAAGTAGGCAATCTACTTGCCCTTAAAAAATTCTTGGTTCAACTCCACATCATGTCAGAGGCTCCCAAGTGACACTTAACCAATCTAGGAGACACCACTCTCCAAAAGGTAATAGATGGTGTGTTGATGATTAACTCCTTGCCCTTTTGCCTCAAATGATAGTCTCCCCAACACTCAACTCTCTCTCACAGATTTGGCTATGGTGGAAGGAGGATTTGAGTGGAAAGGAACTTGGGAAGGCTAGAAATCAAGGTTCAAATGGTAGGAATGGAATCTCTTGATCTCAACACATGAGTAGGGTGTTCTTTCTCAGAAATGAATGGTGGAAGTGTAGGCACGTTCTGATGGATCTCTCCTATGAGAAGAAGGGAGTGGAAGGGTATATATAGCCTGCACGCAAAATCTAACCGTTACACACTTTTGGTCCATCTCGGTGGCACCAATTAGTAAACTCGGTAGCACCAATCTGTACAAAATTTGAACGTTAGGATTCTTGGTGGGACCAACGAGAACAACTTGGTGGGGCCGATGTGCTAGGGGTTAGGGCAAAGTTTAGCTCGGTGGCACCGATTGCATCATCTCAGTTGGACCGAAGTGAATGCAATTAGCAACAAAGAATTAGTGAAGCCAACTCGGTGGGACCGATTGCAACATCTTAGTGAGAGCGAAGTGATTGCAACAAGTCAAAGAGCGCTGGCAAGGCCATCTCAGTGAGACTGAGATTCGTATCGGTGTGACCGAATCGTTAGGGTTTTGGCTGTGGCTATGTCAAAATGAACTCGGTGGCTCCGAATGGGAAATATCGGTGGAGCTGAGTTTGGGAATAGGGTTTGGACATATTTGGATAGAGAAAGTGGTTGACGGTTTTTGAGCAATATCACTAAGCACTTTGAGCAAGTAGACCATTAAGCAACACCTCATCCCCTTTTAATAGTATTGGCTTTCCTATGGACTCAATGTGATCTTGGATCACTTAAACAAAAATGTAGAGTCTTGAGCTTTTGCCAATCCTTGTCTTTAGCATTTTGAAGGGGTTCCACATCCTCTTGTCCTTGCCACTCCACTGTTGAAACTATCTGAAATATACTAGATAAAACTATTAGTCCAATAAGAGATATGTTGGCATTATTTACCAAAATCACCCAGGGAGCACTTGTGCTTTCATCATGACTTTATTTAGCAATGATTTCACTATTTCGGAAGAGGTTTCGATTGATTATGACAACATAGTCTATCTATGGTGATTATGGTGATGACTTGTCTGCCATAAAAAGTAATGATAACCATGAAACTTTTCATCATGATTTTAACGGTCAATTGTGTTATGTCAATCAAGCATCACAAGATATTTATGTCACACCCCTAGCTTATGGTAATGCCTAGTGCTAGAATCTTGTTTGCATCATGTTTAAATTCAAAATGAACTTGAAATGGGGATTGAGTAAACCCTAGCAGCACATTAATAAACTAGGTTCAACTAAAATAATTTTCAGTGAACCCAAAATGCCCTTCAAAATGTTTATGATTTATGACAAAAGGTCAAAACCTAAACCAAAAAAGGTGCACATTTTTTCAGGATATAGATGGGCTTTGAATTAATCCAATAAGTATTTGAGTTGGGGCTATAAATTACTATAAAATATTTAACAGCTCCAATAATTCTGAAACTTTATGTGGGGCTATGATATTTTATAGAAATCATTTGCACTATCATGCTTTACTTAAATCTTTTTTAGAGTATTTTAAATAGGAAGTGGTAATTTGCACGGGTTATAAGTCTACTCTGAAAATGATAGGTATACAAGAGGGATATAATAAAAAACTTTCATGTGGATCACTGAATATGAAACGTGTGATTTAATTATATCGATGTAATAATATGAGAGGGTATTGATTCATGATCATTAGTTAGTAAAGGTATCGATATTAAAGCTTGTTATGTATTATTCATTTAAATGTTGGTCATGGCATGGTGGCAGGGTCGGCCCTGAGCAAGTGCAGCAGGTGCCACCGCATAGGGCCCCCAAATTTTTGGGGCCCCAACCCAAGTATGCATATGGCTAGAGATTAATCTATAGGGCCCTTTCCGTCAAAAGAAAGCTGAAACAATCATCCCAGGAGGCTATTAGCGGGCAAGGAGCTAGCTTTACTGCAACATGTACGTGTGTATAAACCGAATTGACGCCTTCCCCTCCCCCTCATCTTATTCTCTCGCCTCCAAGTTCTCTGTTCTCGTTGCTCGTTCCTCTTCCTCAATTACATGACGATGACACACCTTCCCCCTAATGCAATTCTTAGTCCTTCCGATGGAACTAATAGAGGAGAAGATCATGATTTGTTAAGTGCCGGTTATGCTAGAACTTCTCACGAACTAGCTATAGTTTGTCATCTTGCACGAGGCCCCCTAGCGTGTCAGGTCCGACCCTGCATGGTGGGGATGTTCGAGCATTTTTTATGTCTGATTGAAATCCTTTGTGATGTTTGAATCGAGGGCGCGTGATGGTTAACTCCTACCAACCTCCTCCCTAGGGGCATGTGAGTAGTACTTTGCTTCGAGGGCTAATAAAACTTAAACAATAAGTATATGAGTTCTTTATGACTAATGTGAGTTCACGGACTAATACAACACTCCCACCTATCCATATATATATATATATATATATATATATATATATATATATATATATATATATATATATATATATATATATATATATATATATATATTGCTACCATGCATTGCCCTTTCTCACCTCAAGAGTCGATGCAAACTTTTCCGATACATCCAAACCCCACGATATTATACGCTTTATCACACATAAGCCTCTTATATCCTTCCACAAACAACCACCATATGTACCTATCATGGCATTTCCATAGGCATTCTGAGATATATTGCCATGCAACTTCCACGGTTACTATCCACATGACAAGTGTGTTCATCATCATATTGCTTTGCATGATCATATAGAGCTGGCATGATATTGGTGGCAAAGCCACCGTTCATCATTGTAATACATGTTACGCTAGATCATTGCACATCCTGGTACACTGCCAGAGGCATTCATATAGAGTCATATTGTTTCAGTTTATCGAGTTGTAAGTAAATAAAAGTGTGATGATCATCATGATTAGAGCATTGTCTCAATGAGGTATAGAATAATGGAGACTGATGATTTCTCCAAAAAAAGTGGGGATGAGGTTCATGATATTGTTCTTAAGAAATGAAAAAGAAAAAGAAAACTAAAAAATAAAACGAGAAAAAGGAGAAGGGCCAATGCTACTATCCTTTTACCATACTTGTGCTTCAAAGTAGCACCATGTTCTTCATATAGAGAGTCTCCATGATTTGTCACTTTCATATACTAGTGGAAATTTTACATTATAGAACTTGGCTTGTATATTTCGATGACGAGCTTCCTCAAATGCCTGAGGTCTTCATGAGCAAGCAAGTTGGATGCACACCCACTTGGTTTCAGTAGCGAGCTTTCATACATTTATAGCTCTAGTGCATCTGTTACCTGGCAATCCCTACTCCACGGATTGATATCGATTGAAAGACCTCACCATTGCCAATCGATCCACCGAGTTGATGCGAGACTCTCTTCACTTTTTGTCTTCCCTTATATCTCTATCAACCTGTTCTAATCCACCCTAGTGCTAAGTCCATGCCTCATGCTCATATGTTGAGTGAAGTTGAAAGTGCTGAAGCGAGAAAAAGCATGATACAATTGCCTGGTTTGACATAGGGGTGCTCATGATTTATATTCATGTGATGAAGGCGGAGTCATGCCATGCATACACAATTCAATGAGTAGGGATAACATTTGTTAAACATAGTATATTTTGAAGAGTAATGATTAAGTTCTGGTATTCATGGATATTATTGCGTTGATATCGATTAGTTCATCATTTCTCAATATTCACATCGTAAAAGATTAAATAATAGAAATGCTACGTAGCATTCAACATCAAAAATTGTATTTTTATCATTTACCTACTCAAGGATGAGCAGGAATTAAGCTTGGGGATGCTAAAACGTCTGCAATATATCTATAATTTTTTATTGTTTCATATTATTTTATTATCAATCTTATATACTTTATATGCAGTTTTATATCATTTTTGGGAACTAACCTATTAACCTAATGCTAAGTGCCAATTGTTGTTTTATGCTTGTTTTTGGTTTTACATAAAATCCTTACCAAACAAAGTCCAAACATGACGAAACTTTTTAATGATTTTTTTGGAACATAACAGACCCTAGAAGCTTTAGAGGGAGTCCAGAAGAGAAAAGAGGAGACGGCAAGACAACAGGGCACGCCCTGATGTCTTGTGGGCCCCTTGTGGCTCCGTCTGACCTAATTCCAACGCTATAAATTCTAAAATACTGGAAAAACCCCAGAAGCACCAATAGACACTACAAAAGAAATACACTTCCGTGATGATACGTGTTTGTCACAGTAGGTCACATTTTTTGTCATGCATGTACATCCATGACGATTCTATGACAGAATCAAGATAGTCATACCTGTGCTGTCGTAGAAGTGTTCCATGACATTACCAAAATTATCATCACGGAAGTGTCCACTTCCATGACGATAAATCACGCGTCATAGAAGTCCTTTCGTCAAGGGTGACCGACACGTGGCATCCACCATAACGGGTCGTCGTTAAGCTATCGGGTCCGGTTTTGCATCCGATAACCGGTTAACAGCCTGAACCAATGGGAATTTTCCGCATGTAAAATTCTGATTGGCCAAAGGAAACACGTGTCAGCTCGTAAGTGGGTCAGATAGGCGCCTTTGATATGTCGACACGTGCGACAGCCCACCACTAGCCCATTTAGCTTACAAAGGTCGGCCCGTTTGACTTGGTCAAAAGTTAGTGGGCTAGCCCATGAAAAGCCTATTAACGGTCTCTTCACAAATAGCCCATTTTACGGCCTGGTAACTCACGGCCCGTTAGGGCCTGCCCGCAATCGGCCCAACAATGTCATGTGGGTCGTCGAATATAACACCAGCATGTTTCACTTTCGACCCATGTATGGCCCACGACGTCTTTCGGCCCAAATGAGGCCTTTCGTATCTTTAGGCCCTTTAGAGGCCTACGGCGACTCTAGCCCATAATGAACAGTAAATTTCTTTGTACCCATTAACGGCCAATGATGCACATGGGTTGTTTCCAGCCCGTGTTAGCTTTCGGCCTACTAATGGCCCATATGTTCTTGGGCTCCTTTCCGGCCCTCGATTACTTCCAGCCAGTTACTGGCATGTTCCCCTAATGGGCCAAATTCGGCTCGTGGCAAGAGTCGGCCCGTTTGTGCTTGTTAACCCGTTGCACCGTTTCTATCCCGTCCTATATTGTGGCCCATTAACGACCCGTTATGCTTGTGACAGAATTAAGCCTTTGATGTCCTCCGGCCTGTTAACGGCCCATTACCGTGCTGGGCCGATACCAATTATGCCCGTTTACGGCCCATGTAGACCCATTTGTCCGACAGTCTGAGGCCCATCAATTTTACGGCCCTGTTGGAGGCCCATTTATCGATGGCCCGTAGGAGTCCCATGGATCCTACGGCATGTAACATGGTCAAGGTTACCGCGGTCCATATATGTCCCATGGTTGTTGCGGCCACTAGCAAACCAGGGAAAAAAGACTAGGACATAATTAAGCCCGAAACTAACGCTAGGCTATTAAGGCGATTGCACAGATTACATCCACTGGGCATCAAAGATCGCCACCAGTGCAAATATAGGGAACACCCTACACTATACAAAAATGGCTTGATGTTTTCTTCAGCTGGTGGTTGCATGTTCAGAACAAATTTTGTATTGCAACAAAACAAATTACAACTATAAAACAAAAGGAAGGTTGGCATAAAAGTTAACAGCCCGCGTATAAATGCACCACCGAAGTTCAAGCTCACCATTTGACCTGATCACATTACGCTTTCATGATGTATTGTCCGATGGAGCACCATAACCTTCGCCTTCATTTCTCCTAGGCTCTTGAACAATATAGCAAATGTCCGATAGTCTGTTTCAAAACCATGCATATCTTGGACGACATCGAACAATGTATGTCCTTGTTTCACAAAGGGTCTCTGTTAGGGAATGGACTTGTGTGTGGAGCGCATATATAACATTGTTTTGAGCTTACATATCTTGATCATGAGGCAATTTGGACAAGATTGCCTTAACAACCAACCCAAGATACGCAGAACGTGCTTTTGGCATCGTTAGTGGATGTGTATTAACCCACAGCAGAAGAGCCGACATTGCGGTTATAGTTGCCTCGCCACCTTCGTAAGGTGGCGGTTCCACCATTTTTTCCATAGCTTGCTGAAAAGTTGAGTTTTTACATTAGTAGTACCAGAATAGAAGATATTAGGGAGGCAGCAAAACCAAACAAAATAACTTTGGTCTATATACAAAACTTATTCTAGTGAACCCATGTAAAATATTAGTTGTATTTTACTGCAAAGTACATAATAAAACCAGGTTCCAAACATATGACCATATACCATGGCTAGTGTATTGTCTATTTCTTCACATTGTATTGACAGCTAAGGATAAACAGACAAAGTTTATAATACGGTAAGCATAGTATGACATCATTCATATCACAAAACAACTGAGAACAGACAAACAGGCAATTGTGACATTGTGTGGGCAAGTCCAGCGCAGAACTAGATTACAGATCAAGATGAAAGGAACATCACTCCTCTCTTTTCAACCTTGTAAGGTGCAATGATACGCTAAGACAATTGTGTATAAAATTGTAAAGAGTAATAGACATTGGCTGCAAACCATGCAGTTCAAGGCACAAGTCAGAGTAAGTAGTAGTTAAAAGGCATGAGGATTAAGGACTTACAATAGCGGCTTTGACTGGTGTAGTCATGCCCTTCGTCTTGCTGGTGTGACAGTCCTTGAAGATTTCCACAGCATTTGGTTCACGTACTTTTTGGTCCTTGCGGGCTTTCCTCTGCATTTGGAACAAGTCAATATAGATCTGATAATATGGTACAATGCGAAAGAGTGAAACAACAATAATTACAAGAGCCTCAGAGTGAGCAATATAGCTACGAGATCCCGCTGTCTGTTGAATTTCACTTTCGTACGGTTGGCCTTGTTCTTTGAACAGTTAACCTACAAGAAGATAGATTTGTGAGGCACATGCGTAAATTGGACTTCAACATGTGATCTGATCACATATATATAATGTACCTGATACTTTGGATCAGACCAGTGTTTAACGAGGCCTCTCAAGTCTTCATCCGATATATTTTCCACTAGAGATGTTTGGGCAAGTTCACTGTTAGCCTTGCCTTCAAAGTGAGTTTTCCTCAAGTTATACCAATACTGTCGCAGAGCAGACTTGAAAACATGGGTGCAAGCTTGTCTGGTTGCATCATCTTGGCTATCCAACTTGTACCTCATTTGTTGAAAATTATGGGAGTCTCATTATCAGCAACCTAGAAAGTATGGGACAGAGCAAGACGATATTACTAGTTTCCATACATAACCATACTTACAGATAAATGGTCGAGGAAGGTGTTGAACTGGTTTCGCTCTTTGTCATTCTTGTAATCAATCCATGTTGGGAGGATACGTGCATGACACCTAACGGCAACCGCTGCCTCGATACTAACTTGGCTGACTCAGAGCATCACGTGGCCTTTTTAAACCTGCCTCAAAACGGATCTCCATTCTTCCTCCTCTAGATTTAGTTAACCTATCGAGCATTATCCCTGATGTTTGTTTCCTCTTGCGCCTAGGTGCTAGTCCAACAACAAACATAGGAAGTATTAATGTACATCAAACTGTGAGACTACATATAAAGAAGCATGCAACTGTAACTTGACTCCAGCAACTACCTTCTTGCTGTGGAAGGTCACAAAGTTCATCTGATCTTGCCAACTCGTCTCGTGTCAAGAGTGCTTCAGAAGTAGTGTCAGGTGGCAAGGGAGCTTGGGAATATGCTGCTAGCTGAGTTGACCAACGAGTAACTCGTGTAGCTGGTGGTACTGTGGAAGGTGTTGCAACAACTAGGGCTGTCTCTGATTGTTTGGCGGTAGCTATTGGTTTCTGTTTGGCTTGTTCTACAGCTCATGTAGCACGGGATACCTTGTTTGTACAATTTCCCGCTGGACTTTGACCTTCTATTGCACCATCAGTACCAGCAGAATCTACAGGATTCTTCCGCTTCCCTTTTCCTGTCATTCTGTGTTCCTTCCTCTTTCTCTGTGCCATGTTAAGTCAAGCCGACAAGAAAAACGAATAACAATTTAGTTCTTCAGAACAAATTGATGCGTGATGCAGACGAACTGAACTTTTATGTTAGACAACAACATGATAGGCGGATGTAATATGTATGAAAAACAGGACGGCATGAGATAACCAGAATTAGGATGTGAAAACTAAGCAAAAGACATTTCACTAAACTAGAAGCAATGCAATGGAAGGTAGAAACCATATGAAAGATGCTACAAATATCGCTCTGCCGAGTTAACAATGTCTCATCATAAATGGCGTTTAAACAAATGTGAAGCAGAACAAGAAATAAATCATATGCAAGATGCAAACAACATCACACTACCAAGTTAAAGGTCTCTCGTCATTAGTGCCATTGCATATTCATAGCTTATGATGTGTAAACTAAGGAGAAGGCATTTCAACAAATTAGAAGCAATGAAAGCTAGACACATATGAAAGATGCAACGAATATCACTCTACCAAGTTAAAACTGTCTCATCATAAGTGCCATTCAACAAACTAGAAGTAGTACAAGCTAGAAAAGAATGCGAGATGTAACCTATATCACACTCCCAAGTCAAGCATGTCTTATGATAAGTGATTGTTGCAGGTTACACAACAGTAGTACTTTGATGTAAGAACATGGTGTGATAGACAGATATTGTATGTTCTAGAAACAGGAACACGTGTCTTATTCACAAGTGTAATGTGTAAAGTAAGCAGATGGAATTCAACAAAATTAGAAGCAATACAAGCTAGACATCATACATAACATGCAACCACATATAACAGTGCCAAGTTAGAGGGAGCACCTGTGATGGTGCACTAGGAGAGACGTGCTCATCATCAACACAACTACGTTGAGTGTCTATGCATGTGTTGTCTTGCAAATCATCTTGGGGGGTGGAGGAGTAGAATCTGTAGAGGCCCTCCGTTTGGAAGGAGCACCTTTATCCGCTGCCTTGCTAACTTCCTTCCGCTTTATTGATTTTGATTTGTCAAGTAAAACCGACAAGAAAAAGCAATAAAATTCACTCTTCAGAACTCATTCGTGCATGATACTAATAATCACTACTTTGATGTAAGGCAAACACATGATACTAGGATGGAATATGTATGAAAAAAAGGACGGCATGGCATATTCACAACTGTTTGTGTAAACTAAGCAGAAACCATTCCAACAAATAGGAAGCAATGCAAGCTAGACACCACATGAAAGATGCAACCAATATGACTCTGCCAAGTTAAAAGCGTCCAATCATAAATGGCATTTCAACAAATTAGAAGCAGCGCATGCTATAAATCATATGAAAGATGCAACTAATATCGCACTGCATATAATAAAGGTTGCTCGTCATATTGATTGATGCGGGATACAAAAAAACAATAGTTTTATGTAAGGACATGCTTAATAGATAGGTGTACTATGTACTAAAAACAGGAATGCATGTCACATTAACCGGTATAATCTATAAACTAAGCAGAATAGCACATGCAATTTAACCAGATTGGAAGAATTACAATCTAGACACCATATGCAACATGCAACCACATATCACGCTGCCAAGTTAGAGCAAGCACCTGCGATGCTAGTGTAGGGGAAATGCGGTAATCAACTATAGAGCCATGTTCACTATCTTCATCTAGCCTTGCTGTTTCTTGGGAATCATGTGGGGAGGCTGAAGCTGCATTCTTTAAATGAGGATCTTTTCTCACAGTAATCCACTAGCCTGACTGCCTCATCATAAGTGATTGATGAGGGATACACAAGAACATTAGTTTGATGTAAGAACATGGTTAATAGACAGATGCACTAGTATGTACCAAAAACAGCAAGGCATGTCATATTCAAAGGTATAATGTGTAAGCTAAGCAGATGCAATTTAACCAAATTGGAAGCAATACAAGCTAGACATCCAGCTGGAGTGGTGAACATGATCATATAGGACCTGAGAGCCTGGTGGGAGGCGGGCTGCTTTGCCACCATCGTGGCTTTTTAGTTGGCTTGTAGGTGATGCATGTCTGTGCTCGGCTCGTCACTGGCTCGGCCAGTGCCCTGACTAGCTATTATTCTTCTGGTGCTCCCGGGATGGTGGTTCATGTAAAAAATATCTTTTATTATCTTAATAAAGACCGACTTCGGCCTTTCAAATACAAGCTAGACACCATATGCAACATGTAACCACATATGACGCCTCGAAGTTAAAGCAAGCACCTGGGATGGTGGTTCATGGCGAGCAAGGTCATCAACTCCAGAGCTACGTTTACTATCTCCATCTGCTGACACTGCACCCTTTATAAGGCTCAAACGTTTCTGTCCTAGCCGCGTACGACGATGGAGTGACTTCTCTCTTTCTTTTCTGCTTCTGTCAAGGCAGCAGAGTCTGAAATACCCTTGCATAAAAACACAATAGTGAAAGTATGGGTGAAGTGTGCAGAACTAGTAGACTATAAAAGTAGAAGATAGCAGGTGGCTGAAAAATAAATGACAGGAGACATATGATAGCTCTACAACATTGCATGGCAAACAAAATTAGGTTCTACTATGTATGATTTTGTAATATATGAGCACAGGGATGGCTGGGAAATGCAGGTACACCTCTAGCACACCACCACATGTGTTCCTATCAAAATAACAGTCAACTGAAAATAAATAGGTCAGTCAATTTTTTATGAACCGTCCGATCTATAAGGAATGGGAAGATGGCCTTCGTCTAGCTCCCTCCAGTCACCGTTGACGATCTTTCTCGAACCGCCAGCGACCACCGGCCCAGACCCCTGCCTCCACGGCCCCGCCCTCCCCTCGACCTCACACCATCGCCGTTCTTGGCAGCGCCCCCAGGCCATCCCTTTAATCCCGGCCGACCTCCAGATCGGGCGCTAGCAGCTCTAGGCCCCACACGCCCCTAAGGTAAACACCGAGGCGCTGCTTCCCCGGCGTAATAGGCGGACTAGCACCTGTTACGCCTGGGAATGCTTCGTTAGTTGGGAATCAACTGACCAGGAATTGAAATCCAGGGGGTGCGACAGACCTCTAGCTAAGGTGAAATAGTATATGACGAGAAACCTTGTGCATTGCGTGTTACTAGGAACATCTAATATCAAGAAGAAGCGGTCAACTAGTGTCTTCTGTGGGATGAATACCGTGCAAGCAGACACGTAAGATTTGCACGAATAAGGGAAGAGGAGTACCATTTCCGGTTGCCAGTGTTGTGTCCTCCATATGTCGTGGCAATTTTCTTCTTTTTGCCGGGGGAACCGATGTTTTGGAGGAGGGTGCAGCCTTGGATGAATCCATGGCCAAATTGTTGATTGTGTTGCCGTGGCCGTATGTCGGCGGAGGGAAGCAGATCCAAGGCGCCGAAGGACGGCGTAGCCGGAACAAGTCCGGTGCAGTGGACGGTGGCGAAGTTGGAGCGGCAGCGGTGAGGCGCAGGACGGCATGGTTGAACTGGCTCGGGTACGGACGGCTCAGCCTCGGCTTCAACTACTAGCCGTGGAGGGTGTTGCGGTTGAGGTGCGGTGGACGGCGACATCGGGGTATCGGCTCCGGCGAGACGGAGGAGGGCGGCGGTTGATGGGTGGGATGGGTGATACGTCTCCAACGTATCTATAATTTTTTATTGTTCCATGTTGTTATATTATCAATCTTGGATATTTTATAATCATTTTATAGTCATTTTATATAATTTTTTGGTACTAACCTATTGACATAGTGCCAAGTGCCAGTTACTATTTTCTGCATGTTTTTTACATCACAGGAAATAAATATCAGACGGATTCCACAAGCAATGAAACTTTACGGAGATTTTTTTTGGACCAGAAGGAACGTAATGGGCCCTGGCTGCGCTTGGAGGGTGTCCTGAGGAGGGCACAACCCACTAGGGCGTGCCAGGAGACCCAGGCGCGCCTTGGTTGGTTTTGTCCACCTCGGGTGCCCCCCGGACCACCTCTTTGCTCTATAAATACCCCAATATTCCCAAAACCCTAGGGGAGTCGACGAAATATTCATCCATCTGCCGCAGAGTCCAGAACCACCAGATCCAATCTAGACACCATCTCAGATGGGGTTCACCACCTCTATTGGTGCCTCTCCGATGATGCGTGAGTAGTTCTTTGTAGACCTTTAGGTCCGTAGTTAGTAGCTAGATGGCTTCCTCTCTCTCGCTGAATTCTTAATACAATGGTCTCTTGGAGATCCATATGTAACTCTTTTGCGTGTGTTTGTTAGGATCTGATGAACTTTGAGTTTATGATCAGTTATATACTTTTATATCCATGAAAGTTATTTGAGTTTCTTTGATCTCTTATATGCCTGATTGCTTATAGCCTCGTATTTCTTCTCCGATATTTGGGTTTTGTTTGGCCAACTTGATCTATTTATCTTGCAATGGGAATAGGTGCTTTGTAGTGGGTTCGATCTTACGGTGCTTGATCCCAGTGAGAAAAGGGGAAATGACACGTATGTATCGTTGCTACTAAGGATAAAACGATGGGGTCTATCTCTACATAGGTAGATCTTGTCTACATCGTGTCATCGTTCTTATTGCATTACTCCGTTTTTCCATGAACTTAATACACTAGATGCATGCTGGATAGCGGTTGATGTGTGGAGTAATAGTAGTAGATGCAGGCAAGAGTCGGTCTACTAATCTTGGACATGATGCCTATATAATGATCATTGCCTAGATATCGTCATGATTATTTGAAGTTCTATCAATTGCCCAATAGTAATTTGTGTACCCACCGTTTGCTATTTTTCTTGAGAGAAGCCACTAGTGAAACCTACGGCCCCTGGGTCTCTTTCTCATATATTTTCCTTTGCGATCTATTTTATTTGCTCTTTTTATTCAGATCTATTAAACCAAAAATACAAAAATACCTTGCTGAGTTTTATTTCTATTTATTTTATTTGGTGTTCGATCTATCAATCAACTACAATTTACCTAACGTCCGATTGCCTATCTTGAGGCGCCGTACCCCGGAAGGGATTGACAACCCCTTTAACACATCGGGTTGCGAGGATTTTTCATCTGTGTGCAGGGGCTGCTTACGTTGTGTTGCTTGGTTCTCCTACTGGTTCGATAACCTTGGTTTCTTCACTGAGGGAAATACCTATCGTCGATGTGTTGCATCATCCCTTCCTCTTTGGGGAAATACCGACGTAGTCCTAGCCGACATCAAAAGAAATTTTCTGGCGGTTGCCGGGGAGGATCTTCAACATATACCAGATTCCTAATCACAAATCTCATTTCCTTGTAGTTTACATTATTTGCCATTTGCCTCTCGTTTTCCTCTCCCCCACTTCACAACAATTTGCCGTTTTATTCGCCTCTCTTTTTCCGTTCACCATTTTCTTGCCAGATATATTCTTTGCTTGCAATCATGAGTGATTTTGGTATGGCACCAACAGATGATGGCCTGACTCCTAAGATAGGACGTACAGGCAGTCTGGATGCTAAAACGGCAAATTGCAAGAAAACTTGCAGTTTTTAATTTCTTTAAGTTTAAGTGGAGTTTTAGCACAAGTTTAAACATTCACAATACATATCAAGCAAGCATGGCAAGAGTATATGAGCAACGAAAAGTAAATCATGCAAGTTGCAAGAATGTAAAGGGATGGGATTTGAGTGTGCAAACGCAATTGGAGACACGAAGATTTTTATCCGTGGTTCCGATAGGTGGTGCTATCGTACATCCACGTTGATGGGGACTTCAACCCACGAAGGGTAATGGTTGCGCGAGTCCACGGAGGGCTCCACCCATGAAGGGTCCATGAAGAAGCAACCTTGTCTATCCCACCATGGCCATCACCCATGAAGGACTTACCTCACTAGGGTAGATCTTCATGAAGTAGGCGATCTCCTTGCCCTTACAAACTCCTTGGTTCAACTCCACAATCTTGATGGAGGCTCCCAGGTGACACCTTGACAATCTAGGAGACACCACTCTCCAAAAGGTAATAGATGGTGTGTTGATGATGAACTCCTTGCTCTTGTGCTTATGGTAGTCTCCCCAACACTCAACTCTCTCTCATAGGATTGGATTTGGTGGAAAGAGGGTTTGAGTGGAAAGCAACTTGGGGAAGGCTAGAGATCAAGATTTAAGTGGTTGGAATGGAATATCTTGACCTCAACACAAGTGTAGGTGGTTCTCTCTCAGAAAATGTGTGTTGGAAGTATAGGCATGTTTTGATGGCTCTCCTCACGAATGAAGAGTGGGTGGAGGGGTATATATATCCTCCACACAAAATCTAACCGTTACACACAAATCACCAAACTCGGTGGGACCAAATCAGAAAACTCGGTCAGACCGATTTAGTTCAAAATGTGAACATTGGAATTTTCGGTGGGACCGACATGATCAACTCGGTAGGACTGATGTGATAGGGTTAGGGTAAAGCCTCATCTCGGTTGGACCGATTACACAAACTCGGTGGGACCGATTAGGGTAATAAGCAAAACAGAGAGTTGGCCAAGCAAACCTGGTGAGACCGATTGCATATTTTGGTGAGACCGAAATTACTGCAATAGGCAATAGAGAGTTGGCAAGCCCATCTCGGTGAGACCGAGATCCCATCGGTAAAACCGAATTGACTAGGGTTTCTGGCAGTGGCTATGTCAAGTGAACTCGGTGGCGCCGAATAGGAAAGTTTGGTGGGGCCGAGTTTGACTTTTGGTTTGGGACATATGTGGATGTGAGAAAGTAGTTGAGGGTTTTGGAGCATATCACTAAGCACTTTGAGCAAGCAAGCGATTAAGCAACACCTCATCCCCTTTTAATAGTATTGGCTTTCCTATGGACTCAATGTGATCTTGGATCACTAAAATAGAAAATGTAGAGTCCTGAGCTTTGAGCTTGAGCCAATCCTTTGTCCTTATCATCTTGAAGGGGTTCCACATCCTCTAGTCCACGCCACTTGAGGGAGTCCTGGATTAGGGGGTGTCCGGATAGCCGAACTATCACCATTGGCTGGACTCCTGGACTATGAAGATACAAGATTGAAGACTTCGTCCCGTGTCCAGATGGACTTTCCTTGGCGTGGAAGGCAAGCTTAGCGATACGGATATGTAGATCTCATACCATTGTAACCGACTATGTGTAACCCTAACCCTATCTGGTGTCTATATAAACCGGAGGGTTTTAGTCCGTAGGACGAACAACAATCATACCATAGGCTAGCTTCTAGGGTTTAGCCTCTCTGATCTCGTGGTAGATCCACTCTTTTACTACCCATATCATCAATATTAATCAAGCAGGAGTAGGGTATTACCTCCATCGAGAGGGCCCAACCTGGTAAAACATCGTGTCCCTTGTCTCCTGTTACCATCCGCCTAGATGCACAGCCGGGACCCCCTACCGAGATCCGCCGGTTTTGACACCGACATTGGTGCTTTCATTGAGAGTTCCTCTGTGTCATCATCTTTAGGCCCGATGGCTCCTTCGATCATCAACAACGACGCGGTCAGGTGAGACTTTTCTCCCGGACAGATCTTCGTGTTCGGCGGCTTTGCATCAAGGGCCAATTCACTTGGCCATCCGAGCAGATCGAAGCTACGCCCGCCATCAGGTCAGATTTGGGAGTTTGAACTACATGGCCGACATCCGCGGAGACTTGATCTTCGACGGATTCGAGCCACAGCCAAGCACGCCCCACTGTCTCGATGGGCACGATCTAGCTCTGCCGCAGAACAGTGCCCTGGAGGTCGCACCAGCGTTCGCTCCGACCCTTAGTTCGGAGCCGACTCCGTGATCGAGGATAAGTGTTTGGACACCGCCTCGGGGGCTACGATCTCTACGGCGATTGAGCCGAACTCCATCCCTGTCCTTTGCGAAGACCGTGACTCCAAGGTGCCGGACTCCTCTCCAGACTCCGAACATCCATACTCCGCCAATCGAATCCGATTGGGCGCCGGTTATGGAGTTCACTGTCGCGGACATCTTTCAGCACTCGCCCTTTGGCGACATCCTTAATTCACTAAAGTCTCTTTCTTTATCAGGAGAGCCTTGGCCGAACTACGGTCAGGAAGGTTGGGATGCGGATGACGAAGAAATTCAACGCCCACCCACCGCCCACTTTGTAGCCACTGTCGAAAGCTTAAACGACGTGCTCGATTTCGACTCCGAAGACAACGACGGTATGGACGACGATGTAGGAGACAAACATGAACCAGCACCTATAGGATACTGGACAACCTCCTCATCCCATGATGTATACATGGTGGATACACCTAAAGGGAGTGACGACGAGGAACAAAGGGACACTACGAAGGATAAATCCCTCGAAAAATAGTCAAAACGGCAACGTAAATGCCGCACCAAGTCCCGCCTTGACAAAGACCCAGCCATAGAGCAGGGCGAACCAAAGGACGCATTTAACATGCTATCGAGCAACCGTCCGAACAGGACAACTTGGATAAACAACCCGTCCCCGGCGAAGATAACAGTACGGACGATCTCACGCCGGACAAATCGTTGGAGCAAAAGAACCTCCACAAAAGGCTCGTCGCCACGGCGCGTAGCCTGAAAAAGCAGAAGTGGAAGCTCAAAACAGCGGAAGATGCACTCAGAATCAGATGGAGCAAAGTACTCAACACCGCAGAGAAATATGGCGACAGTCGCCAAACAAAGAGCTACCCGAAGCGCAAACTACTGCCCGAGTTCGACGAGGAGGCCTTAGAGCCCCCGCAATCAAAGAACAAAGAGGCCGCCCGGTCAGATAGATGACCACATGGCAAACATGGAGCAGCAAGCGGCGCCGCACACAAGCCTGCACGTGATCCGCATAAGGATTCGCATCAAAAGGATGGCCCAGTTAGGTCCATCTATGGGCCGAGAAAGTAAGCTCTTCCAAGCAATACAACATGCCAAATATCCGAACGTCACGGCACACCCAAATATAGGGGTGCCGCACACCCCCTGTGTTTCACCGATGAGGTGCTGGATCACGAATTCCCAGCGGGATTCAAACCCGTAAACATAGAGGCATACGACGGAACAACAGACCCTAGAGTCTGGATTGAGGATTTCATCCTCCACATACACATGGCTAGAGGAGATGATCTCCACGCCATAAAATACTTACCCCTCAAGCTCAAAGGGCCAGCTCGGCATTGGCTCAAAAGCCTCCCTGAAAATACCATTGGTAGTTGGGAAGAGCTCGAGGATGCTTTTCGGGCAAATTTTCAAGGGACTTATGTCCGCCCTCCGGATGTAGACGATTTAAGTCACATAACTCAACAACCCGGAGAGTCAGCCCGCAAATTCTGGAACAGGTTCCTTACCAAAAAGAACCAAATAGTCGACTGTCCGGACGCCGAAGCCTTGGCAGCTTTCAAACACAACGTCCGAGACGAATGGCTTGCCAGACACCTCGGCCAGGAGAAGCCGAGAACCATGGCTGCATTAACAAGCCTCATGACCCTCTTTTGCGCGGGAGAGGATAGTTGGCTGGCAAGATGCAGTACCAGCGACCCAAGTACATCCGAAGTCAGGGATGGAAATGGAAAACCACAACCCAGCAAGGACTAGCGCCGGACAAAGGGAAACAGCCCGAAGAGCACGGCAGTCAACGCCGGATTCAGAAGCTCCCGACAGAATCATAAAAAGATGCCCCTCAAGGACAACAGCGATGAGCTATCCAACCTAAACAAAATCTTGGACAAAGTATGCCAAATCCATAGTACTCCCGGGAAGCCTGCAAACCATACCCATAGAGATTGTTGGGTCTTCAAGTAGTCCGGCAAACTCAATGCCGAACACAAGGGGCTCGACACACCAAGCGAGGACGACGACGAACCCCACAAGCAGAGCACCAGAAAACAAAAGAATTTCCCACAAAAGTCAAAACAGTGAACTCACTTCACGTGACAAAAGGGAAAAAACAGAGCGGCGCCCATAGAAACACGCGCCGCACGGTCCATCCTAGCAGAGTCCCAATGATGGTTGTCAAAACCAATCACGTTCGATCATCAGGACTATTCAGGAAGTATCCGGAACGCAAGATGGACTGCCTTGATATTAGATCCTATAATCGACGGACTCTAATTTACACAAGTCCTAATGGACGGAGGTAGCGATCTAAACCTGCTATATCAGGACACAATTCGCAAAATGGGGATAGACCAAACCAAAATTCACCATAGCAACACCTCCTTCAAAGGGGTAATGCCAGGCCTATATGCCCATTGTACGGGCTCCCTACTACTAGAAGTTGTGTTCGGCTCATCCGACAACTTCCGCCGCGAAAAGTTAACCTTCCACATCGCCCCATTTGAAAGTAGCTATCAAGCACTACTGGGGCGAGAAGCTTTCGCCCGCTTTAACGCAATACCGCATTATGCATCTCTTACACTTAAAATGCCCGGTCCATGCCGCATCATCTCATTAAAAGGGAGTATTAAGTGTTACTCGAGCACGGAATAATGTGAGACTGCCTCGAGAGCCCCACACCAGTCTGGCTCCGCTAATCAAAGCACCTGAATAGGTCATTCGAACCCCGGACACGGCAAGACGAGTCCGGTGCCTAGTAGCGGCATACCCCCGTACAAGGGGCTGCACGCACGTACAACAAGAGACAATAGAGCTCAATTTTTTTCACTTTTCGAACCGTACTCTATTTATTTAATATAAAGTACATTTTTTGCACGATCTTTTTTCTTTTTCGAACTAAGTTCTTCTCTTTTACAGATGAACATCGTGCTACACCCGTCCAGGATACGGCACAACGGAGACACAGGCGCAGACGTGCAGCAGGGACCCGTTGCAAGGATTCTTTTCAGATCAAGACCCTGCGTAAACCTTTTTTAATGTCTCTTGTTGATACACATCCCCCGGTTTCTTGCTATAACCGACGTGGAGGCTGGCGTTTTGGCATCAGCCGCACCAGAATTTTTGCGCGTACCTGGACACCAGGGGCTTAGGGCATTATTCTGCCCGTTTTCATAAAGACCGAATACCTTAGGGAGTGTTCGGCGTCTCGAGTTAGGCCTTATATGCATCAGCTCCGAATCATGTCTTTGGTCAAATGTCTTAGGGAGGAGGAACGCCCCAGATACAACTTTCCATATTCGTAACTCCAACTCTTGCCTTTTCCGGAGATGCGATATTTTATTTCCATCGTGGTTGGGTTTTTGTCTTTTGTTTTACATTTTGTTCATGTCATGCATCTCATCTCATAGCATCATGCGCGTTGCATCTGCATGTTTTTCATAAAGCTTGCACCAGTTCGTAGTTGCCGCGTTCCCCCTTGCCTTCGTTGACCATTCCGAGACCAATCGGGTTTTCGCTTTCCTCTTGAGCGTGACCACCTAACCTCTCTTGCCACCAGCAGCCCCTCGCTACCAGAACTTACCCGAACCCGAACCGGTCTGTCGTTACCCATGAATCCGTATCATCCCCAAACGTCTATAAATCATCTCCGTTTTCTTATTTGGGCTCCCTACATATTTATTTCTCGGCCGTCCGGTTATGATAGGAAGGACCAAATAGTCTCACTTTAACCATCTACTATATATATCAGCCTAAACCCTAGTCCTAGCATGTCCCATCCATCCTTCCCTCGCGCCGCCGCCACTTCGTTTTCCTCGGGATCCCTCCCGATCCAGCCGAGCCGACCATCTCCCTCGTTTTCTGCAAGATGACCGTCACCTTGGATCTCATTACTATCATTGCTATGCTAGTTGCTTCGTTCTATCGCTATGCTGCGTTACCTACCACTTGCTGCTCAAGCCTCCCAAATTGCATGATAGCCCCTAACCTTTGTCACCCTTCCTAGCAAACCGTTGTTTGGCTATGTTACCGCTTTTGCTCAGCCCCTCTTATAGCGTTGCTAGTTGCAGGTGAAGATGAAGATTGCTCCATGTTGGATTAAGTTTATGTTGGGATATCACAGTATCTCTTATATTATTAATGCATCTATATACTTGGTAAAGGGTGGAAGGCTCGGCCTTATGCCTGGTGTTTTGTTCCACTCTTGCCGCCCTAGTTTCCGTCATATCGGTATTATGTTCCCGGATTTTGCGTCCCTAACGCGGTTGGGTGATTTATGGGGACCCCTTGACAGTTCGCTTTGAATAAAACTCCTCCAAAGAAGGCCCAACCTTGGTTTTACCATTTGCCTCACCACCACCTATACCTTTCCCTTGGGTCGGCCAACCGAGGGTCATCTTTATTTTAGCCCCGGGCGTTGCTTCTCTAAGTGCTGGCTCGAACCGAAGCTACTGCAAGGGGCCACCACGGGAAACTCGAGGCCTGGTTTTACTCAGTAGCTTGTCTCATCCGGTGTTGCCACGAGAACGAGATATGTGCAGCTCCTATCGGGATTGTCGGCACATCGGGCGGTCTTGCTGGTCTTGTTTTACCATTGTCGAAATGTCTTGTAAACCGGGATTCCGAGACTGATCGGGTCTTCCCGGGAGAAGGAATATCCTTCGTTGATCGCGAGGGCTTATCATGGGCTAAGTTGGGACACCCCGCAGGTATAAACTTTTGAGAGCCGTGCCATGGTTATGTGGCAGATGGGAATTTGTTTATGTCGGTTGTAGATAACTTGACACCAGATACTGAATTAAAACGCATCAACCGTGTGTGTAGCCGTGATGGTCTCTTTTCGGCGGAGTCCGGGAAGTGAACACGGTTTTGGGTTATGTTTGACGTAAGTAGGAGTTCAGGATCACTTCTTGATCATTGCTAGCTTCATGACCGTTCCATTTGCTTCTCTTCTCGCTCTTATTTGCGTATGTTAGCCACCATATCATGCTTAGTCGCTGCTGCAACCTCACCACTTTAACCCTTCCTCACCGATTAAGCTTTGCTAGTCCTGATACCCATGGTAATGGGATTGCTGAGTCCTCATGGCTCACAGATTACTACACCAACAATTGCAGGTAAAGGTTATGCGATGATCTTGACGCGAGAGTGATGTTTGCTTGTTCTGGAGTTCTTCTTCTGCTTCTTCTTCGATCAGGGGATAGGTTCCAGGTCGGCAGCCTGGGCTAGCAGGGTGGATATTGTTTGAGTTTCTGTTTATGATTCATCCGTAGTCGGATGTTGATCTTGTATGTTGTATTGTTGTATTCATGTGACATTGTATGTATTGGATGTATCCCCACTATTATGTAATGTTGATGTAATGATATCCACCTTGCAAAAGCGTCTTCAAGATGCGCCTCTATCCTTGGTGGGACCTTCGGGTTCCTTTAGGATAGGGTCGCATCTTGGGCGTGACAAGTTGGTATCAGAGCCTCGACCGACCATAGGAGCCCCCTTGTTTGTTGGCCGTTGTTGAGTCTAGAAGAAAACTATTTTGAGTCTTAGATTATATATATCAGAGAGTAGGATTCTTTTTACTCCTCAGTCCCTTCGTCGCTCTGGTGAGGCCTCCTGACGTAGATGTTTTGTCTTTCCTCTCCTCAAATTTCACGAAATTTTTTTAGGATCACGCGGGTATCTTGGAATCGTTCCGATAGTCTTGTGATGAGAACATTGTTCTTGGTGCCTCCTGACATTTAGGGGTTTTGGCAGTGTCCCGGGGAGTTGAGCTCCGAGGTGTTGTCGTCACAATTTTATCGTTGCAGTTCTGGAATACCTGAGTTTTGCCGACATCGAAAATCTCTTTTATGTAGTTGTTGGTGAGATAACCTCGACGCCACCCAGTACTGGGGAGTTCGGGAGTATTGCCATAGCTCGTATAACGGATGCTTTTCGAAGGTTGAGGTACACGATTTCCGGAGTTTTCTTGGTTATGTGTTGAAGGATGGATACAACTGGATCTAGGTATTGTTAGTTTGGGTGAGATATTTTGTGTCCCCTGTATCCCCAACACCAGATTGCATAACCAGAAAGTTTCGGGAGTTTATAGGTGGGAATTCAAGTAGCTCCTAGAATATCTTTCCGATAGATGCATGATATGGGATTAGGGTAAATCTCTATCATATGTATTTGTTCCGGCTTTTCTGCAAGCCAATCCTTTGTTTTGTTTTGAGTTGTGGTATTTGAGTTGCTTCAATGTCAAGTGTTGATTCCATACCTTTCAAGCGGTGTTCTCATATTGCTATGTGAATACTAATCCTTCTTGATCATCGAGGTTGTCATGTTAATTCTTTTCCCAACCGGCGTGCTTCTCTTCAAGTGGATCCGATCATTTCAACATTTGCGAGATCAATTCTAAGTTTTCTCAATGGTGTTTATTTCATCCGTCCCAAGTTGTCTTTGTCTTCCCGCCCTCCCACCCTTTTCTTCAAGGACTTATATATTTTAATCAAGTATCCATTTATTCATGTGAAGTCTCTTCACTCTTTTCAATCAATGTTCTTATCCAGTGATTTCCCATGAAGATACTAACGGAGCTTCAAGTTCATCATTCTTCATTCTCGTATTCTTTTCCGGTGGATTTAACTCAAGCTTTCAGTGTTGATCATATTCCTTTCCTTGTTGCAAATGCTTTCTCTTGCCGATGCACCTCTTAATCATTCACTTCTTGCTATTCATTTGTTCTGGAGTGTTGAAGATATCTCAGAAAGCTCGTCTTTTCATTCCAGATCCGCTCAAGTTATTTTGAGGTTGTTATCTCATTCAAGCCATTTAATACAACCGGTGCAACCTCTCTTTAAAATTGTTCAATGGTGTTTTCTTTTGAGTGGGCCCTAACCCACAGTGTCTTTTCCGTGATCTTACCCGCTCTTCTAATTTTCCCGAACTATTCTCAAATTCATTTCAAAGTTTGACGTAAGAATGGGTTATCATCAGTCATATGTCTTTCTCCAAGATCTTTCAAATTCTTTCCATCGTTGGTTCAACCTTCCCAATTTTCATTCCGGAGTGCCGCAACAATTCATGGTGATGTTTCTCATCGTCATTCTCAACATTTGAAGACCGAAGAAGAGTTCCTCTTAAATCCTTACTTGTTCTTCCAAAGATGAGTAGTTCAAGTTTGATGCCATCCTCTCATAATTGTTTTCGATTGTGGGAATTCTTTTCACCCATCTGGAGCATTTCATGAGTTGTTTCCATTTCTTTCCTCTGAAGGCCATCATGTCATAATTCTTCATTCTCAGCGCGTAGCTATCATTCTCCAAATCTTACCGGTGCATCGTTCAAATACCCTCTAATCATTTCATGATCTCTTCGTTCACTTGTATCTAAATCCCCTCAAGTATCTTCATTCTTTCTGGTTAATTGTGCCTTTGCTACGTTCATTTTCATTTCTTACGATGGTTCGTTCAATATTTCTTTTCCTTGATTATCGTATCAATTCATTCGTTCTTTTCAATTCCGCCGGTGGTTCCATCAATACCTTCTCAAGTTTGCGCTATATCTCTCTTAATCCTTTCTACGGGAATAAGTAGTATGCCAAATCCATTGATTGTCATCAATTTAATTTGATGAAGGATAAGCATACAATAAATCTTATTCTTATTTCCTCGAGGTGATTCAATTCTTTTCTTCCGGAGATTGTTCATGATGAAGTAATTCTCGTTTCTAGTGTTTCATCTTTTCTTTTTCCGGAGTTCCAAGTTTTCTCGGTTATATCATCGCGAAGCGCCATCTAAATCATTGCAAGGCTTCACCTTGTGTTGTCAACCTCTCTTTCTTTCTATCATCCTTCTATTACCGGAGCTCTTCATGGAGGCTCTACATGATGGTTCGTCAAGGATTCTTTTAATTATTCAATTGTTCTTCAAGATTTCTCTCGAAGTTATGACCCGCCAAACTATACTCCAAAATAAACATGGTGCCCAACACATGTTTTGTTTTGAGGAGTTCAAGTTTTCTTCTTCTTGCATTCCAAAGTGCAATTCTTTCTACCTTATCTTTGGAGGTGGTGTTATGTCACTCTTGACAATTTGCTTCATGTTTCATGATTCATATGTTGTCAAGAATGAGGTATTTTAAATCCATCATTTTCTCTTCGTTCAAGAGATCTTTTAAACCAATCAATCTTTTGTTGAAGTTATATTGGGTTATATTTCACCTACAGCCTTCCCTAAGGAATGTAGCTATTTGTGGTGCTTATCAATGATCCAATTTTCTCCTTCTCATCTCGGTGAAGAAGTTTCTCTTATCTTCATTGATCTCAACCAATCAATTGTTTCTGTTAGTGGCGGGTTGTCACCTCATCATTTTGAGATGTTTTCCATAAGCCCATAACAAGCTTGTGCTTTTCGTTGTTGATTTTCCAACAACTCCGTTCAATTCTTCTTTGCAAGGATGCTTTTCAAGTTCATTTGTGGCAGAAGATGTCATTTTCTTCTCCATTCTGTTATTCCAATGATCTATCTTCTATTCTTTCTTCCGGAGGCATTGTGATGTTATTCTCTTCATCACATCATCTCGTTTTGCCAATATCATGTTCTTTTCCTTGCTTATCCGTTTTAAGAGGAGTGTTATGTCCTCTGCTCAAGTTGTTTGCATCTTATCAAGTCTTGCATCCCTTTTCAACCGGAGTGCTGTCCGAATTTGATCGTCCTTGTTCCTTGTTTATCTCGTTTCAACCAGAGTGGTTCCAATTCCTTCTTGTCCATTGTACTCGTCATTCATAGCTTTGCAACCTCCAAGGTTCACATGGTGTTCCTTGTTTCTATTTTCTACCGCAGTGCACTCAATTGTGTTCAACTCTGTTACGTTCTTTCTTTCAACTTTTCAACCTCTCAAGGTTCTTTGTTCTCACTCGTTTGTCAAAGAAGCAACTTTGTTTTACCTCTCCTCTTCCTCTTTCGTTTCTCTCCGGTGCCATCCTAGATCTCGGGACGATATCCTCTCGTAGTGGTGGAGTGTTGTAACGCCCCGGATACAACTTTCCATATTCGTAACTCCAACTCTTGCCTTTTACGGAGATGCGATATTGTATTTCCTTCGTGGTTGGGTTTTTGTCTTTTGTTTTGCATTTTGTTCATGTCATGCATCTCATCTCATAGCATCATGCGTGTTGCATCTGCATGTTTTTCATAAAGCTTGCACCCGTTCGTAGTTGCCGCGTTCCCCCTTGCCTTCATTGACCATTCCGAGACCAATCGGGTTTTCGCTTTCCTCTTGAGCGTGACCACCTAACCTCTCTTGCCAGCTCGCAGACCCCTCGCGCGCGTCCGTAAACTTACCCGAACCCGAATCGGCCTGTCGTTACCGATGAATCCGTATCATCCCCAAACGTCTATAAATCATCTACGTTTTCTTATTTGGGCTCCCTACCTATTTATTTCTCGGCCGTCCGATTATGATAGGAAGGACCAAATAGTCTCACTTTAACCATCTACTATATATATCAGCCTAAACCCTAGTCCTAGCCTGTCCCATCCATCCTTCCCTAGCGCCGCCGCCACTTCATTTTCCTCGGGATCCCTCCCGATCCAGTTGAGACGACCATCTCCCTCGTTTTCTGCAAGATGACCGTCACCTTGGATCTCATTACTATCATTGCTATGCTAGTTGCTTCGTTCTATCGCTATGCTGCGTTACCTACCACTTGCTGCTCAAGCCTCCCAAATTGCATGATAGCCCCTAACCTTTGTCACCCTTCCTAGCAAACCGTTGTTTGGCAATGTTACCGCTTTTGCTCAGCCCCTCTTATAGCGTTGCTAGTTGCAGGTGAAGATGAAGATTGCTCCGTGTTGGATTATGTTTATGTCGGGATATCACAATATCTCTTATATTATTAATGCATCTATATACTTGGTAAAGGGTGGAAGGCTCGGCCTTATGCCTGGTGTTTTATTCCACTCTTGTCGCCCTAGTTTCCGTCATATCGGTATTATGTTCCCGGATTTTGCGTCCCTAACGCGGTAGGGTGATTTATGGGACCCCCTTGACAGTTCACTTTGAATAAAACTCCTCCAGCAAGGCCCAACCTTGGTTTTACCATTTGCCTCACCACCACCTATACCTTTCCCTTGGGTCGGCCAACCCGAGGGTCATCTTTATTTTAGCCCCCCGGGCTAGTGCTTCTCTAAGTGCTGGCCTGAACCGAGCCGCCTGCGGGGCCACCACGGGGAAACTCGAGGCCTGGTTTTACTCGTAGCCTATCTCATCCGGTGTTGCCCTGAGAACGAGATATGTGCAGCTCCTATCGGGATTGTCGGCACATCGGGCGGTCTTGCTGGTCTTGTTTTACCATTGTCGAAATGTCTTGTAAACCGGGATTCCGAGACTGATCAGTTCTTCCCGGGAGAAGGAATATCCTTCGTTGATCGCGAGAGCTTATCATGGGCTAAGTTGGGACACACCTGCAGGGTATAAACTTTTGAGAGCCGTGCCCGCGGTTATGTGGCAGATGGGAATTTGTTAATGTCCGGTTGTAGATAACTTGACACCAGATACGAATTAAAACGCATCAACCGCGTGTGTAGCCGTGATGGTCTCTTTTCGGCGGAGTTCGGGAAGTGAACACGGTTTTGGGTTATGTTTGACGTAAGTAGGAGTTCAGGATCACTTCTTGATCATTGCTAGCTTCACGACCGTTCCATTTGCTTCTCTTCTCGCTCTTATTTGCGTATGTTAGCCACCATATCATGCTTAGTCGCTGCTGCAACCTCACCACTTTAACCCTTCCTCACCCAATAAGCTTTGCTAGTCCTGATACCCATGGTAATGGGATTGCTGAGTCCTCGTGGCTCACAGATTACTACACCAACAGTTGCAGGTACAGGTTATGCGATGATCTTGACGCGAGAGCGATGTTTGCTTGTTCTGGAGTTCTTCTTCTGCTTCTTCTTCGATCGGGGATAGGTTCCGTGTCGGCAGCCTGGGCTAGCGTGGTGGATATTGTTTGAGTTTCGCTTATGATTCATCCATAGTCGGATGTTGATCTTGTATGTTGTATTGTTGTATTCATGTGACATTGTATGTATTGGATGTATCCCCACTATTATGTAATGTTGATGTAACGATATCCACCTTGCAAAAGCGTCTTCAAGATGCGCCTCTATCCTTGGTGGGACCTTCGAGTTCCTTTAGGATAGGGTCGCATCTTGGGCGTGACACCTTGTTCCCCCCTTCGCCTTCCTCAAAAGGCACAGCCTCTAGCATCTTGGTTAATACCGGATCCGGCGTGGTCTCAGGGAGGGGGGTCGGACACCTGATCAGTTTTGCTTTTGCTATCCACTCCTGTTTAAAGGATAGCTCTTTTAAGGGCAAAGTATATGATAAATATGCGGATAGCATGTCCGGGTACAGGACTACTTACTTGAGTGTCCGGGCGATTGCAGCTCAGACCTGCGTCCTCGGTTAATTCCGGACACAATGTTTGTGATCCGAAGAACAGTTGGTACATCTCCACGGGCGTTACGCCCATAAAATGTTGGAGAGATCGTGGTCCCTCCGGATTAAACTCCCACAGGCGGAGGGGGTGACGTTTGCAGGGCAAGGTGCGACAAATCAGCATAACCTGCGCTACTACGACCAGATTGATCTCCCTCTCTTGGAGGTCTCGAATACGGCCCTGCAACAGAGGTACGTCCTTGGACGGTCCCCAGTCGAGCCCTTTATTGACCCATGACTCCAGCCGTAGTGGAGGACCCGAGCGGAAGGCAGGTGGCGCCGCCCATTTGGTGCCCCTAGGAGCGGTGATATAAAACCACTCCTGTTGCCATAAATTGAGCTCCTCTTGAAAAGAGCCCTCGGGCCATGGAGCGTCCGCATTCTTGCTTATAACAGCCCCTCCTGTCGGTGTACAAAAATAGGGGTATGCTTTTTGTACCCCTATAACTGTGCACGGGCAGTCTGAGCCACGGACACCACCACACTGAGCAAGGCGAGGGAGGTGAGCCAAGGTAAGGCCAAAGCTCAAGAGGAACAGAACAAAGCCAAGACCGAGACCACAAAGAGCAAAGGGGACGGAGCGGACTCCCCCGGCAAGACCCTTGCCGGGGGGCAGTTTTTAGCAAACCCGGCAAGACCCTTGCCGGGGCGGTTCGCCCCACACCTACGGAGTGAATCACCCTTGAGTCCACTGCCCCATGGGGCAAGATTCGTGAGAAATCCCCGCGGTGGCATGCAGATCTTTGTGAAGACATTCAAGATCAGATACACACTATAGAAGACGACGACCCTTGGCGGGATCCCAGCCAAGGAGGACCACAAGGCCCCCAGCAAGAGCCTTGCCGGGGATGACAGCAGGCGCCACGGCAAGACTCTTGCCGGGGCCCCGGCAAGATCCTTGCCGGGGCTACAACGAGGCCCTCGCCAAGGGCACCCGTAGGGCCACCATCAGGCCCACGCCAATCAAACCTCCACCGACATTCGCATGCAGTTGCCGACCCAACCAGTTGGGCAGGCACCTGCGTGGTGGCAAGCGGATCTTCGTGGAGACCCACCATTGCGCCACCTCAGCTGCCTGCCTGCCTACATGGCACCACGGGCACCGCTGGTCGGCGCATGTCAACACGAAAGGAGCGGCGACAGACGAGGCTGGGCTCTCCCGTCCCGATAAAGCAAGGACACCTAAGCAAGGCGCATTAATGGCGCCTTGTCATGTAATCTGAGGATAGACTCAAGCATCACTATACCCCTTTCCACCTCACCGTGTGCCACCGTGGCAACCCCTTCCCTATAAAAGGAGGCCCAAAGGCGACCAGGAGGGGATTCGCTTTGGAGCTCCTCACGCCCCTTTGCTAGCTCAAGAACACAGATAAACAAACCACCAAAGCAGGAGTAGGGTTTTACGCATCCTGGCGGCTCGAACCTGGATAAAGAGACCGTGTGCTATCTGTTTGATCCGCTCTTCTCACGACCCCCGCGCCCCGCAACCGTAGTAGGGATTCATGTGATCCCATAGGTGTCGTTCCTACACCGACATCTTTGGCGCGCCAGGTAGGGGGCGCATTTGTGAGAATCGGCTCTAGCAATTAGTTCGACGCTTCTTCATCGTCATGGCGCCCAAGTAGAAGACGACGGTGGCGGTTGGCCCGTCGGAAGCCGGACATCCCGTCCCGACGCGGGCGAGCAGCGAACCAGTCGCGGAAAGGACCCGGGGCGCCGTTCACGAACACCAACACCGTCCTAGCAGCCAAAGTTTGGGAGGCGGCGATGTTCGTGCGCCTGGCAACGGGCCGCACGCCGCCAAATCCAAAGACGTAGCCAGGCTCTCCGCGGGTGGCGCGGGGCCTTCCAAGATCGCTGCCACCCCGCTCGCAGGCGACGCAAGGGCTTCCAAGACTCCCACGCCGGCGCCGACGGCGCGTTCTTCTCAAGCGACGCGCGATGAACGGCGTAATCACGCCGAGGACCCCGGGCGTCACCGCGGAAAGAGCCCCGAGTGCCACTCCTGGGATTTAGAAGACCTGCCCGCTCACCGAGGCGCTGGAGAAGGTGGCGTGCGACCGCGGGGTCGTGATAGAGCTCCTTCCGACATGGTCAGAAGTCGAAGCGCGTCGCGATCCGTGCAGGTTTCGCTGCCACCAACACCAGCGGAAGTCCTGGCGCGCGCGTAGTTGCTCCTCGATTTTCCTCCCACTACGGGGAAACTCGACGAATGGAGAGCCACTATCCGAAGCCTTGTTGCGGTGGCCAACAAAGACGAACCAAGTCCGGTGGAGCCCCTGGGACGACGCTCGACGAGTCCCACGCACTGATGGCGGGAGAGCGGCGGCGCCAAGAACCATGGTGCACTCGCCTCCTCCTTGCCCGGTACCACGGACGCCAGCCCGTCGCGACGTTACGAGCGACGAGATCTCTGTAGCATCGTCCGACCCACGGGCCCACCGTGACCAGCGCCAAGTTCTTCAGGAACGAGAACATGAAGATGCTCGAACCACTATCGAGCGCCGCCGCGGAGCGCGCCACCAATCAGACAGGCGAGCAGGGCCTGCTATGAGCCACCCGGCACTCGGGAGCCCTGGAGGCTTACCCTATGAGGTAGGCTGCCCGGCTTTTACCCATGAGCTGTGGCAGTTCCAATGGCCCACTCACCGCACCTTTAAACCCGATGTGGGCGAGAAGTACAGTGGCAAGACCCACCCGTCCGAGTTCCTCAGCGTCTACACCATCGCGATGCAAGCTGCGGAGCCCGCGACGATAAGGTGCTGCGAATTACTTCCGTTGGCTCTTAAACCCAACGCCATGTCGTGGTTGATGCACTTGCCGGTAGACTCTATTTCCTCTGGTGGTTTGTGCCACGAGTTCGTGGCGCCTTCTTTGAGGCCACCAAGCCCATGGCCAAGCGATGACCTGCACGTCATTCCCGGAAGGGGCGAGAGTCTCCGCAAGTATATTCGAGAGGTTCAGCCGGTGCAAGACAATATCCCTGATGTTCACCTGCCGCCATCATCAGCGTGTTCCATCGAGCGTCGCGTAATCGCAAGATCTTGCGCCAAGAGCGGCAATGAACAAGGTGAGAGATGTAGCAGAACTCTATGTTCTTGCTGACAAATGTGCCCGAGCTGAGGAGGGAAGGAAGTACCCCGGCGAAGATGCCAGCGTGGAAACCGATTCCTGAGATGAGGATATTGCCGCCCCGGCGAAGAAAGGCCGGCGCCGCAACAGGAAGCGCAAAGGAAAAGCCGTGCTTGCCGTCGAGGGATCTGATGACGCCGGCTCCACCAAGAAAACCAAGGCAGACGACCCCGGCAAGGAGGTTGCCGGATGTGTCGCCTGCCGGGCCTTGGCGGCTGCCGAGAAGCCAGGAAACTCCGACAAGCGATACTGCAAGATCCATCGCACCAAAGGCCATGCTCTCCAGGACTGCCGACAGGTTGAGCTCCTCGCTGAGAAGCAGAGGGCTGAGTATGAGAGGCGAGACAAGGAGAAGGGCCCAAACGGTGCTGAGGGTCCGCAAGAAGCGTGGATTTGCTAAGCGGGCCGTCGCGGCAAGGATAAGCAACGGAGAGGCCGCCGGGCAGCGAGAAAGACGAAGACGACGATCACGAAGAGGACGACGAATCCGGCGACCAAGAGTTTCAGAAAGCTACAGAGGCCATGTGCGTCGACGGCGGCGCCTCGCTGCATACTTCTCACCGCCGGCTTAAATAGTGGGCGCGAGAGATTACAGCAGCAGAGCCGTCGTTTGATGCCCAAAGGCCGCTGAAGTGGTCCAGCACACCTATCATTTTTGACACTGAGGATCACCCTGATCGCATTACTGCGGTCAGGTGCTTGCCGTTGTTGGTTTCGCTAACAATACGCAACCTCAAGGTGACGAAGATGCTAGTCGATGGCGGGGCCGGTCTGAACCTGATCTCGCCTGCCGTGATCAAGAAACTGCAGATTCCTGATGGAGACCTCGAAGAGATGGACACGTTTCAGGGGGTCAACCCGGGAAGAAGCCAACCCAAGGGAAAGGTCACGCTGCCCGTGACTTTTGGAAGCGACCTGCACTTCAGAACGGAGAGGATCATGTTTGATGTTGCCAAGATCCCCTTGCCCTACAACAGGATCCTTGGCCGCCCAGCGCTAGCCAAGTTCATGGCAGTGTCACACTACGCCTACAACACCCTGAAGATGCCAGGACCTGTGACGATCATCACCATACCCTCCGACAAGAAGGATGCGCTGATTTGCGCTGACCAACTATACCAGCAAGTAGTTGCAGCAGCTGCCGCCGCTAGGGCACTTGCTCCTACCGCTGGGACTCCGGGAGGGAAGAAGAGAAGAAGACCGTTGAGACCTCGGGCACCCACTCCGGCAAGCGCACCTCTTCGGAGTGCAGCGCTACCGTCGAGGACGTGCCAGAGAGCTCCACCGGCGGAAACAAGAAGCCCAGGGCCATACCACGGGAACCAAGAAGGTTTCATCAATGAGGACAGCACGGAGGAGCTTTCACCATAAGCTCCACCACGACGACAAATAGGAAGACGCGCCGTCACCTTCCTGCGGGCGAATGTCGATGTGTTTGCATGGCAAGCTTCCGACATCCCCGTGTTCCTGTGAAGGTGATTGAGCACCACCTTGCTGTCTGCCCTCATCGCGCCCGTCAAGCAGAAGGTCAGAAAGCAAGCTTGGAAAGACAAGAGTTCATCACAGAAGAGATCCGGAAACTGGAAGCAGCGGGTTTGGTAAGAGGAGTGCTCCATCCAACGTGGTTGGCCAATCCGGTCGTGGTGCGCAAGGCAAATGGGAAGTGGAGACTGTGTATTGATTACACAGATATCAATAAGGCTTGCCCTAAGGACCCCTTCCCGTTGCCGCGCATCGACCGGATTGTTGACTCCACGGCTGGGTGTGATCTGCTGTCATTCCTCGACGCCTACTCCGGCTACCACCAAATCTTCATGACAAGAGAAGACGAAGAGAAAACAGCATTCATCACCCCATGTGGTACGTATTGTTTCATACGGATGCCTTTCGGGTTGAAGAGTGCTGGTTCGACGTTTGGAAGGGCGGTCCAGATTGGTTTTGAACCCCAGCTCCATAGAAAAATGGAAGCTTATATGGATGACATAGTGGTCAAAACCAAAGACAGGGCAACCCTCATACCGGATTTGCAAGAAACATTCGCAAACCTGCGCAAGATCAATCTCAAGCCAAACCCTGAGAAGTGTGTCTTTGGCGTCCCGGCCAGCAAGCTTCTCGGGTTCTTGGTGTCACAGCGTGGGATAGAGGCCAATCCGGACAAAATCAAAGCTATAGAGCAGATTGAAGCACCCAAGCGAATCAAGGATGTGCGTCGGCTCGTTGGTTGCGTTGCCGCCATGGGCAGGTTCATTTCCAAGTCTGCCGAGCGCGCCCTCCCCTTTTTCAAGATCCTGAAAAAGGCGGGCCCAATGGAGTGGATGCCAGAAGCCGAAGTAGCATTGCAAGGTTTGAAGAAATACCTCTCTTCCGCGCCAATACTAGTTGCGCCCAGGCCACAAGAACCGTTGCTGCTATACCTGGCGGCAACGGACCAAGTGGTCAGCGCCGCACAGGTGGCGCGGAGAGAGGTTGAAGACGAGGAGATGGCAGTGGCGGAGCCCGACACCACCAATGCAGAGACGACACAGCCAGTTGGAGTGCCGCCGAAGAAGAAAATGATGCAGCACCCGGTCTCCTTTGTCAGTTCCCTCCTGCAGGGGGCTAGATCAAGGTACTCCGGCGTGCAGAAACTGCTCTTCGGCCTCCTTATGGCCTCGAGGAAGCTGTGTCACTACTTCCAGGCACACGGGATCACGGTCGTCACTCGCTTCCCTATGCAACGGATATTGCACAATCCAGATGCAACGGGAAGAATTGTGGAATGGGCACTGGAGCTGTCCATCTTTGGCGTCAAGTTTGAAAGTACTTCAATGATTCAGAGCCGAGTCCTAGCGGAGTTCATTGCAGAATGGACCGCAACGCCTGACGAAGAAGCCCAAGAGACTGCTCTCCCCGGCAAAGAGGCAAGTTGCGATTGGATCATGTACTTTGATGGAGCTTTCTTCTTACAAGGCGCCGGGGCTGGCGTACTGCTTGTCGCGCCCACCGGAGAGCACCTCAAGTACGTGATCCAGATGCACTTCCCCAGGGAGGTGTCAACAAACAATACGGCAGTGTACGAAGGGCTGCTTGCCGGTCTTAGGATCACGGCGGACCTCGGAATCAGGAAACTCATCGTCAGGGGAGACTCACAGCTTGTCGTCAAGCAAGTCAACAAGGATTACCAGAGCCCGTTGATGAAGGCCTACATCGATGAAGTGAGAAATCTCGAAGAGCATTTCGATGGAATACAGGCTGAACACGTTCCCCGAGCGGAGAACGATATCACCGACTACCTGTCAAAACGTGCCGCCCTCAAGCTACCTGTGGAACCAGGTACCTTTGTGCTTCAGCTAACTCAGCCGTCCATTGATCCATCAACAGAGCAGAATAAGAGGAGGAAATCAGGGCCCGGCAAGTACTTTCCCGTCGAGCTCCCCGGAGCCGCCGGCAAGGATGTTGCAAGGGATACTGAGCCCGCCACGGGACAACTGGCTCCGGCGGAGCGTCAAGCTCTTGCCATCGAGGCAGCCGCCCCTATAGCGGAGGAGATGCCTTTAGTCCTCGCCGTCGAGCCCCAGGCTCCAGCGTGGGCACAACCTACCGTCTGATTCCTCCAAACAGGGGAACTTCCTGAGGAGCATGAAGAAGCGGAAAAAGTAGCCCATCGCTCTACCATGTACCAGTTCGTCGATGACGTTCTGTACAGAAAGAGGCCGAATGGTGTGAAATTGAGGTGTATCCCTCGGGAGGAAGACTGGAGCTGTTGGCAAAGATACACAGAGGCATATGTGGATCCCACATTGGGTCAAGGACCCTTGCCGGCAAGGCATTTCGGCAAGGCTTCTTCCGCCCATCGCCCTCCAGATGCTTGACGACACTAGTCACCAGGTGTGAAGCGTGTCAGTTCCATTCAAAGAAGCTTCATCAGCCAGCTCAAGCCCTTCAAACCATTCCTCTCTCCTGGCCCTTCTCGGTCTGGGGGCTCGACATACTGGGCCCTTTCCCCCGCGCCGCCGGGGGCTTTGAGTACTTGTACGTTGCCATCGACAAGTTCACAAAGTGGCCGGAGGTGGAGGCAGTGAGGAAGGTCACAGCTCAGTCAGCCGTCAAGTTCTTCAAGGGACTAGTGTGCCGTTTTGGCGTACCCAACAGGGTTATCACCGACAACGGCACACAGTTCACAAGCCGCACCTTCATGCAATATACCCAAGACCTCGGCAGCAGAGTCTGTTTCGCTTCCGTTGCGCACCCGCGAAGCAATGGTCAAGCTGAGAGGGCAAATGCTGAAGTACTGCGAGGATTAAGGACCAAGACCTTTGACAGGCTGCACAAGAGTGGAAGGCGCTGGATTGATGAGTTGCCGGCAGTTCTTTGGTCGATCAGGACGACGCCAAATCGAGCCACCGGCCAGACACCTTTTGCCCTGGTATACAGGGCAGAAGCAGTCCTCCCCACTGAACTCATATATGGGTCACCTCGAGTGCTCGCTTATGACGAGCTCGAGCAAGAGCAACCGCAGCAAGATAACGTAGTGCTCCTTGAAGAAGATCGTCTTCGGGCGGCTGTGAGAGCAGCATGCTACCAGCAAGCCTTGCGCCGCTACCATAGCCGCAAGGTTCATGCCCGAAGCCTTGAGGAAGGCGACCTTGTCCTTCGGCGCGTTCAATTGGCCAAGAATTCCAACAAGTTGACGCCAAAGTGGGAAGGCCCTTATCGGGTAATACGAGTCACCAGGCCCGGCGCAGTCCGCCTGGAGACCGAAGATGTTGTTCCGGTGAGTAACTCCTGGAACATTGAGCATCTTCGCAAATTTTACTCGTAAGGCGCGGCTCGCCGGGCCCCGGCAAGCCACCTTTTGTACAAGAATTGCCGATGATGCATGTAACCCTTTGTACAAAGCCAGGCGCAGACCCTGAGCATAAATAAATGAAGCGTTGGCGCCCTAAGTTATAGCATGCATGCTAGGTCAAGTCTCTTCCTTGGTTAGGGTTGATAGTGCTCAGCAGCGACTAACCCCTAGCTTAGAGGTCGAGTGTGCGTCTCTTTGTCGTCCTTTTGTCTTCTTTGGTTCGCGGGACTCACTGATATCCTTGCCGGATCACTTGAGGACGAAAAAGAAAAGAGGGACAAACTGGCATCTAGACCCCGGCAAGCCAGTATTACGGGGGGCTGCGAGTACAAAGATTCACCCACAGCAAACTAGAGTTGCCGGGGGCTAAAACTTCAGATAAGTCTTTCACCCCTTATCATGCATTTCCTTATGGACTGAGGTATGTGAAACCTCGTTTTTTCCCAAAGCAACCGTGCTCCCCTGAAACTCTAGGCCCTAGGGCTCGTTCCTGGGGCCAGTTTTGGTCGTAGTCGCGACAGCAAAAGGATGAAACGAGGAGCCTGAACCCACCTCATCCCTGCCTCCGCCGAAAGCGTGAGAAAGGTCGAGCGAAGTGGGAAGACGGCGGGGCCTGTTGCCGGGCAAGGAAATGTTTATCTTATGGATATCAAGGATTTACTCCTTGTCGTGGGTTCTACCCGCAAAGAAATGACCCGGCAAGCATCCCTTTTTCATTAAAAACATTCCACTCAGGTACAGTCCATAGGGGATGAAAAACATGAATGATGGGATTACAAGTTTTAAATTCAGCTAAGGCCCGAAGGCTTACAAATTAAAAAGGGATAAGGTGCCCGTAATCCCTCTCTTGCCCCTCTCCTCAGGAGGCAGGTCAAGGAGGCGAAAAGGGCAAAAGGGACGCCTAGACGAGCTACGGGTGGCAGAAGACACCAAGAGAACATCTCGGTGGCCATCCGAAGGCTGGATGGTGATGGCGGCGCCGGAAGCAGAGCTCGAAGACGAGGCGGCAGGACGTCAGCACGCATCGAAGGCGTCGTGCCCGCGTGCTCCGATTGGACGGCCTTGCCGGCCGCCCTCTTCCTCTTCTGCAGCCTCCCAACGCCAGCCACCCAAGGAGACGATACCGAGAAGTTCAGGAAGCCAGCAACACGGATGATGGGGTCGCCGGTGCCGCACGGAGCGGTGCCCGACACCTAGTCGGACCCGTTATCCTGCCGCCTGCTACCCTCGTCATCGTTGCCGCTGTCCTCCTCGCCACTCCCGCTCGAGGAGGAGCCTTCGCTATCAGAAGAGCTCTCCACGCAGCACCTTGCCCGAGTCCCGAAGCACCCGAAGACCTTGACGGAGAGGAGGCCGCCCTCCATCAGCTTAAAATGGAGAGTGAGCCCCGCCGTCAAGCGGTGGATATGAGCGAACGTCTTCCACCCTCGACTAAGGTACATCATGTGAGGGGCTGGAAAGTCGACGCGAACTCGCGTACCGCTGATCCAACAGCCCCTCATGTGCAACCGCAATGACTTCGGCGGATCCAGCTCCATCTCGCTCGCGAATGGAGTCGGGAGGCAAAGGCAACGACGAGGCGGCCGGCGTAGCCTGACGAAGAACTCGCAAGGATCATCACCAACATGGCCCTCCTGAGCGCCTCGGCCTCGCCCACGGCCTCACCCGCGGCCTCGCCCCCTCCCCCTTCCCCTCGCGGCTGGCTTTGCCACTGCAGGTGAAGGAGAAGGAAGGACGCGTTGTCGAGCGGCAACCCTTGCCTCCACCGTTGAAGAACCAGGATTCCCTCTCTCCATGGCGGATGGAGGGAAGGGGAGCAGAAACTTGAAGGAAGGAGAAGATGGAAGAGTGCGGGACGCCGTCCCCCCCCCCCCCGCTCCTTATAAAGGAACGGGGTGGGGGCACGGCCGCCCCGCTCAGCCAATCAAGACGCGGAAGGCGCAGGGAACTGGGACCAACCCGCTGCCCCGGCCCACGACGGCCCGGTTTCCCACCTCCACCGTTCGCCACCCCAAACGCATGAGAACCACGTGGCGGGCGTGCGGGACCGAGGCGGCGGGTGAGGTGACCTCCCCCCACCCCGTGATCGTGGGGAGTGGACGCCTTGAAGACCACGCCCCGGCCCCTTCCAGTAAATGGGCCGCGCCTCCACGCCTCCCTCCGTTTATGGGGAAGGTGCGAACCGCCCCCTTTTTACTGCGACGTGACGCATGCACGCAGAGATCAGCCCCACGCATGCCGCCCACGTCACGCACGCCTCCCCATGCCGAGCCACGCGCGGGAGGCATGGGAAGAGCAGCGCGCGAAGAAACTTACCACGGTAAAAACTACCCCGCCTGCCCGCGCACCGTTTTTGGGCCTAGCCTGACTACGCGATTGCGCTTACGTGTGGCCCATGCCCGGGGGCTCCTGTCGGTGTACAAAAAGAGGGGTATGCTTTTTGTACCCCTATAACTGTGCACGGGCAGTCTGAGCCACGGACACCGCCACACTGAGCAAGGCGAGGGAGGTGAGCCAAGTTAAGGCCAAAGCTCAAGAGGAACAGAACAACACTAAGACCAAGACCACAAAGAGCAAAGGGGACGGAGCGGACTCCCCAGGCAAGACCCTTGCCGAGGGGCAGTTTTTAGCAAACCCGGCAAGACCCTTGCCGGGGCGGCTCGCTCCACACCTACGAAGCGAATCACCCTTGAGTCCACTGCCCCATGGGGCAAGGATTCGGGAGACATCCCCGTGGTGGCATGCAGATCTTTGTGAAGACATTCAAGATCAGATACACACTATAGAAGACGACGACCCTTGGCAGGATCCCAGCCAAGGAGGACCACAAGGCACCCGGCAAGAGCCTTGCCGGGGATGACAGCAGGCGTCATGGCAATACTCTTGCTGGGGCCCCGGCAAGACCCTTGCCGGGGCTACGACGAGGCCCTCGCCAAGGGCACCCGTAGGGCCACCATCAGGCCCACGCCAATCAAACCTCCACCGCCATTCGCATGCAGTTGCTGACCCAACCAGTTGGGCAGGCACCTGCGTGGCGGCAAGCGGATCTTCGTGGAGACCCACCATTGCGCCACCTCAGCTGCCTGCCTGCCTACATGGCACCACGGGCACCGCTGGCCAGGGCGCGTGTCAACACGAAAGGGAGCAGCGACGGACAAGGCTAGGCTCTCCCCCGTCCCCGATAAAGCAAGGACACCTAAGCAAGATGCATTAATGGCGCCTTGTCATGTAATGCGAGGGATAGACCCGCATCACTATACCCCTTTCCACCTACTGTGTGCCACTGTGGCAACCCCTTTCCCTATAAAAGGAGGCCCAAGGCGACCAGGAGGGGGATTCGGCTTTTTGGAGCTCCTCACGCCCCTTTGCTAGCTCAAGAACACAGATAAACAAACCACCAAAGCAGGGGTAGGGTTTTACGCATCCTGGCGGCCCGAACCTGGATAAAGAGACCGTGTGCTATCTGTTTGATCCGCTCTTCTCACGACCCCCGCGCCCCGCAACCGTAGTAGGGATTCATGTGATCCCATAGGTGTCGTTCCTACACCGACACCTCCGCACTCTGCCTGATGCCCCTTGATCATCTTCGGCTCCACTTTGAAGGTCTTGAGCCACAATCCGAAGTGAGGGGTAATGCAGAGGAAGGCTTCACATACGACAATGAACGACGAGATGTGGAGGATGGACTCCGGATCCAAGTCATGAAATTCCAGCCCATAATAAAACATGAGCCCCCTCACAAAAGGGTCCGTCGGGAAGCCTAAAACCTGAAGGAAGTGAGACACCAATACCACGCTCTCACCAGGCTCGGGAGTGGGAATAACCTGCCCTTGGGCAGGCAGCCTATGCGAAATTTCGCCGGTGAGATACCTGGCGTCTCTCAGCTTTAGCACATCTTCTTCCGTGACGGAGGAAGACATTCACCGACCGTGCAGGTCGGAGCCGGACATCGTCGAAGGTCCGAAGCGCCTAAATCTGGAGCTTTGGGTGTTGGAACTCGAAGCGAGGGGCGGACTCGATTGAGATTGAAAGAAAGGAGCGGGCCTTGGTCTCGTTATAAAGAGGTTGAATACCAAGAGCCCTCCCCGTGGCCGTTTGGGACTCGCCTTCGATGGAGAAGGCGTGCCAACGGGCACGGTTGGGTTACCCACGTCCGTATTAATGGGAATCCCGGAATAAGGGGGCACGATCTCTGCTTTGATAAGACGTGCCAAGTAAACCACCTCGCTAAACGTGCTGAGGTGGAACAGTAAAAACGATTCGTATAAAGGCCTGGCCGTGGTGTGATGTCACGCCGCGGAATAGGTCAGGAGATCTGTGCAAAAGTTATTCCCTCTACGGTAGTATGTGGAACTTGTTTTGCAGAGCCGGACATTATCCTTGTGTTCAAAATCTTCTATGAACTATTCGGAGGAGGAACCCGCCTTGCAATGCCGAAGACAACATGCGCACCGGACTCATCGTCATTGAAGCTTGGTTCAGGGGCTACTGAGGCAGTCCTGGATTAGGGGGTGTCCGGATAGCCGAACTATCACCGTTGGCCGGACTCCTGGATTATGAAGATACAAGATTGAAGACTTCGTCCCGTGTCCGGATGGGACTTTCCTTGGCGTGGAAGGCAAGCTTGGCGATACGGATATGTAGATCTCCTACCATTGTAACCGACTCGTGTAACCCTAACCCTATCCCGTGTCTATATAAACCGGAGGGTTTTAGTCCGTAGGACGAACAACAATCATACCATAGGCTAGCTTCTAGGGTTTAGCCTGTCTGATCTCGTGGTAGATCCACTCTTGTACTACCCATATCATCAATATTAATCAAGCAGGAGTAGGGTATTACCTCCATCGAGAGGGCCCGAACCTGGGTAAAAACATCGTGTCCCTTGTCTCCTGTTACCATCCGCCTAGACACACAGTTCGGGACCCCCTACCCGAGATCCGCCGGTTTTGACACCGACACCACTCCATTGTTGAACTTATCTGAAACATACTAGATGAAAACATTAGTCCAACAAGAGATATGTTGACATTAATTACCAAAATCACCCAGGGAGAAGTTGTGCTTTCAGTCTCCCCCTTTTTGGTAATTGATGATAACATACATCAAAGCTTTAGATAAAGATATAGAGAATAACCAATAAAGCTTTGGAAAGACATGTAACATGCATAGGCTCCCCCTATATGTATGCAATGATGCAAATATGGAGTGTAGGAGCATGTGAATGCATAAGCATGACAGAGTAAGCAATGTGTTACATTTATCTTGGCTATATGCATCAGAGCAAAAGATGTGAATATAGGAAATGTACCTTCATGCTCATGAGTCCTTCTTGCAAACAATATGTACATCAGCAAGAACTCCTGATGCACATGAGTGTGATGCATATACTTACCTTGTGGTCTTGAGTTGGCTTAGGAAGGAATGAACCTGAGTAAACAAGGTTAGATAACATAGATACATCTACAAGCCAGAGCAGACAAAAGAAACCACAAGAGTACCAAGACTAGGATGACATGTAGAGAGTGAGTACCGAGTACTCTATTGGATGTAGACATGTCCCCAAATGTAAAAGATATGCAATGAATTCAAAGATTTCCTTCACTTAGATGTCTTGCTCCCCCTGAATCTTGTATGAGAGAGGCTGGGAGAAGATAGGGAACTGAAAACAAAATCAGAGCAAAGAAAATTAGCAAACATGGACATGTATTTTCCCCTCTAAAGACATGTGACTTCTCTCCTCTTTGAATACCAAGCATCTGGGGTTTTTGATGTGATTTCTCTCTTCCCCTTTTGAAGAATTAAGCTTTGATGTGATCTCTCTCTCCCCCTTTGACATCAATTTCCAAGAAGGGTTCTTCTGGAGTGTGAGTCAAAATAGGTTTGGTCCTTGAGTCACAGATCAAAACAACATATAGAGTGTGATGCTGGTAGAGGATAAGAATCATCGAGTGGAGCTAGAACAAAAAAATGCAGGAACAAGTGGCAAATGGTCTTTTCTGCATGGAAATCGGTAACGCCGAGTTATCTACTTTGGTGGCACCGAATTGGTTCGGTTTGACCGAACTTGACAGACTGGTGTGACCAAGTTCAACACAGAGAGAACACTTGTCACCTCAGCTCACTAGGCAACTAAGATCTCACAAAGATTTGCAAGGAATTAATTGAAAGATTTGCAATGAATTGGATGCAAGAAATGCAGAACAAAACAGAGAAAAGAAAATCTAGATGAAGTTTTTTTATAAAGGAAAGGGAATAAATATGCAAAGGAAAAATGCAAGAACTCAGAGAAACACTAGGGAACTTCATCTAGAATTGGGCGGTGACAAAGTCACCTATGTTAGAGTATATTGACTAAGGAGTCAAGTGAGAACACTTGATCATAAGTCATGCTCATCGTTTAAGCTCAAAATGGGGTTACCATTTTTCGTTTAAGCATTTGATGTATTCACATCTTGTTGAGTTGCTTTGACCAATGACTTGAGATAAAGCTTCTCTAAGATGGAATGACATACCTTGGGTGGTGGTGTTGATCTTAGTCATGTAGTTGAACTTGTGTGGGTTGCTCGAGGTTGATGTAGCTCATCAAGAGTTGGGAGCACCACCTGGAAGTGAGTTCATCTACCTACATGGGTTAGTTTTGCAAGGAAGAGCACTTGTGTATCCAAAATGACAATCATGAAATTTGATACCAAATGAAATTTGATATATAGAATTTGTCAAAGGATATGTTAAAGGGTTCCAAGCTTCCTTGTCATCAACCACCGTTGTGTAGAGACTTGGTGATGTAGAGATTGCTCAAGTTGTAAGTGAGTTGCAATCTCATAGATTTAGATTCATCCAAGTACCTACAAGGGTTAGATAGCATGCAAGGGTGCAAGAATATCCAAGATATATGATCATCATCATAAGAGAAGTATCAAGGATTAGTCATAGGCTCATGCCTTGCATGTATCCAAATGGAGTTCCTACTCCAAGTTTGAAGGATCAATGATATTCAATTCACCTCTCAAACGGCAAAAGACTTTCTCATCAAGCAGTTTGGTGAATATATCAGCCAATTGCTTATCGGTACGAACATGCTTAAGATCAATGTCCCCTTTAGCAACATGATCTCGAATGAAATGATGAAGAACTTCAATATGCTTAGTTCGAGAATGTTGCATGGGATTGTGAGCAATCTTAATAGCACTCTCATTGTCACAAAGCAATGGAACATGTTTCACATTGATCCCATAATCTTTTAAGAGTTTGGGTCATCCAAAGTAACTGAGCACAACATGAACCGGCGGCAATGTATTCCGCTTCGGCGGTGGATAAGGATACCGAGTTTTGTTTCTTGGAGGACCAAGACACAAGAGATCTACCAAGAAATTGACAAGTACCCGAAGTGGACTTTCTATCAACCTTGTCTCCGTCATAGTACGAGTCAGAATAGCCAACAAGACCAAAAGAGGACCTCTTGGGATACCAAATGCCAAAATTTGGTGTATGTATTAAGTATCTCACTATCCTTTTCACAGCCTTAAGATGACATTCTTTGGGGGCCGCTTGATATCGTGCACACATGCACACACTTAGCATAATATCGGGATGGGAGGCACATAGATATAACAATGATCCAATCATAGAGCGGTAAACCTTTTGATCAACTGATTTGTCATCCTTGGTCAAATCAAGATGTGCACTAGTTGGCATGGGTGTTTTCATAACTTTGCTTTCTTGCATGTTGAACTTCTTGAATAAGTCCTTGGTGTACTTTGTTTGAGAAACAAAGGTGCCTTCCTTAGTTTGCCTGATTTGCAACCCCAGAAAGAACTTGAGTTCACTCATCATAGACATCTCAAACTTCTTTGACATTAGCTTTCCAAACTTCTCACAAAAATGAGGGTTAGCTAAACCAAATATGGTATCATCAACATAAATATGGCATACAAATAATTCACCATTAACCCTTTTAGTGAAAAGAGTAGAACCTATCTTTCCAATCTCAAAGCCTTTCTCAATAAGGAACTTGGTCAAGCATTTATACCATGCTCTAGGAGCTTGTTTAAGACCATAAAGATCTTTGTGAAGTTTGTAAGCATGATCCGGTTTCTTAGGATTGACAAAGCCGGGAGGTTGTTTAACATACACTTCCTCCTCAGTTTCACCATTTAGAAAAGCACTTTTAATGTCCATTTGGTATAAAGTGATATCATGGTGATTAGCATGGGCAAGTAAGATGCGGATGGACTCAAGTCTAGCAATGGGGGCATATGTCTCACCGTAGTCCATACCTTCCACTTGAGTGTAGCCTTGGGCAACGATACGAGCTTTGTTGCGGACGACTTGACCATCTTCGTCTTGCTTGTTGCAAAACACCCATTTGGTACCAATGATGTTGTGGTTGTTGTTGGGCTTCTCGACCAATGTCCACACTTGATTTCTCTCAAACTTGTGTGCTCTTTGTGCATGGCGTTTATCCAATCCGGATCTTCAATGCTTCTTCAACCTTCATAGGTTCAATGCTCGAGATGAATGAATAATGTTCACAAAAATTAGCCAAACGACTTTTAGAGCGAGTGATTCTCCCAGTTTGAATATCATTGAAGATTTGTTCGACGAGATGATCTCTTGAGATTCTTGCTCGAACTCATGGGAGATTTTGCTTGGGTCGGGGTGGAACATCCTCTTCATCATCTTGTCCTTCTTCTTGGCCTTCTTCATTGTTGATGTTGTCGTTCTCTTGTCGTGGTGGAGAAGGAGGTCGATGAGGTTCATCTTGGTGTACTTCATCGTTTTCTTCATCTTGATGTGTCCCACTCATGGATGCTTCCATGTCAACTCTTGGTTCACCTTGTCGTGAGGTAGAAGCTTCCACTTGGACGGATGAGGTACTCTCCTTCACCTCCGTTGGTCGAATCTTTCCAATAGACAAGTCTTGGATTTCTTCCAAAGGGTCTTTATATCCTACATTAATAGGCAATTTCTCTACTTGCGAGCCGTTAGATTCATCAAACTTCACATCTACCATCTCTTCAACCTTTTGGGTGAAATTGTTGTAGACACGGTAAGTGTGTGAGTTTGAGCCATAACCAAGTAGGAATCCTTCATGAGATTTAGGAGCAAATTTAGAACGACGATGCTTATCAAGAATGTAGCACTTTGAGCCGAATACTCGAAAGTATCCAACTTGGGGTTTGTTACCGGTGAGGAGCTCGTATGCCATCTTGCCGAGTAGCTTGTGAAGATACAAGTGATTTATTGCAGGACAAGCTGTCTCAACCGCTTCCGCCCAAAAGTGTTTCGGAGTCTTGTACTCATCAAGCATCGTTCTTGCCATATCAATGAGTTTGTTTCTTCCTCTCAACAACTCCATTTTTTTTGAGGTGTGTACGTAGCCGAGAACTCATGTGAAATCCCTTCGTCAAGAAAGGTGTCCACATTTGCGTTCTTGAACTCTGTTCCATTGTCGCTGCGAACCTTCTTGATCTTCACTTCAAATTGATTTTGGGCATTCCTAGCGAAGCTCTTGAAGATCTTTTGGACCTGCGATTTATCATCAAGAAAGAACACCCACGTAAATCTTGAAAAATCATCAACTATGACCAGACCAAATGAGTTTCCACCGAGACTCTTGTAGGCATTGGGACCAAAGAGATCCATATGAAGTAGCTCGAGCGGTCTTCTCGTGGTCATAATGTTCTTCACGGGGTAACTTCCTCCAACTTGTTTTCCTACTTGACAAGCACTACAAAGTCTATCCTTGTCAAATGTAACATCTTTTACTCCAAGGATATGATCACCTTTAATAAGCTTATCAAGATTTTGCATGCCCACATGGCCTAACCTTCTATGCCACAACCAACCTTTCGAAGATTTAGCAATAAAGCAAGTTCTAGGTTGAGCCCTTTTAGTGAAATCAACAATGTAAAGATCACCTCTACGGATACCGGTAAAGACCATTTTATGAATATCTCTACGAAACACTTGGCAATCTACTTCAGTAAATAGGACATTGAAACCAAAGTCAGCAAGCCTAGATACGGAAAGTAAATTGTAGCCAAGAGATTCAACGAGCATAACATTTTGTATGGAGCTATCATGTGAGATAGCCACCTTACCAAAGCCAACCGCCTTACCCTTTGAGTTGTCACTGAAAGTGACATACTTTCGAGGGCCATCATTTTCAGCAAGCTAACGGAACATATCTTTGTCTCTGGTCATATGATCAGTACATCCACTATCAAGGACCCATTCCTTTCCTCCAGCCATGTAGCCGCGAAGATTAGCCATAAGACCAAAGTGTCTCATCGCATCATCAAGATCATAGTCACTATCATCATTCTCATCATAGTATCCATGTTCAACATCGTCATGTGATGGATCAATTCCTAGAGAGAGCGATTCATTAGAAGTATGACCGTAACAATGTTCATCTCTATGAATCCTAATGACTTCGAAAATGATATTGCTAATAATTCCAACATCTCCTTTGGCACGCATGAGATCACAAAGCTTAAATAGGCACTCATCAAATTTAGGATCACTAGTACTCATCCTATTCAAGGCAATAGACTTATGGAGAATCTCGTCTAGATTTTTCAAGGAATAATTTGGGAATCGTTCCTCTAGAAATCTCCATATGGTGTAAGCACAATCTAGAGCAGGTAAGCTAGCAGTCAAGTTTTTAGGAAATCCTTTTACAATAAGATTGGTAATTCTAAGATTGTGAATCATGTCAAGATCCTCATCGGGTATGGGATGCAAAGAATCAACAAAGCGAGCACAAGGAGTAGTAATGTACTTGGTTAAATGATATTCATTGAAAATCTCAAGCATCTCATTCTTCCACTCATGAAAGTACTCTCCATCAAGTATAGGCACTCTATGTCTAAGACTCCCCAATGTAGACTCATCCATCTTGCCCCAAAGGTGTTTAAACCAAAGCAATGGAGACCAAAGCTCTGATACCAATTGAAAGGATCGAGAAGAGGTGTCTAGAGGGGGGGTGAATAGACTCTTAGTAAGAAAACTTGCAGTTTTTAATTTCTTTAAGTTGAAGTGGAGTTTTAGCACAAGTTTAAACATTCACAATACATATCAAGCAAGCATGGAATGAGCAGCGAAAAGTAAATCATGCAAGTTGCAAGAATGTAAAGGGGTGGGATTGGAGTGTGCAAACGCAATTGGAGACACGGAGATTTTTATCCATGGTTCCGATAGGTGGTGCTATCGTACATCCACATTGATGGAGACTTCAACCCACGAGGGGTAACGTTTGCGCGAGTCCACGGAGGGCCCCACCCATGAAGGGTCCACGAAGAAGCAACCTTGTCTATCCCACCATGGCCATCGCCCACGAAGGACTTGCCTCACTAGGGTAGATCTTCACGAAGTAGGCGATCTCCTTGCCCTTGCAAACTCCTTGGTTCAACTCCACAATCTTGACGGAGGCTCCCAAGTGACACCTATCCAATCTAGGAGACACCACTCTCCAAAAGTTAATAGATGGTGTGTTGATGATGAACTCCTTGCTCTTGTGCTTCAAATGATAGTCTCCCCAACACTCAACTCTCTCTCTCATAGGATTGGATTTGGTGGAAAGAGGGTTTGAGTGGAAAGCAACTTCGGGAAGGCTAGAGATCAATATTTATGTGGTTGGAATGGAATATCTTGACCTCAACACAAGTGTAGGTGGTTGTAACGCCCTCGATGCGGCTATATCTCCCACGTGTCGAAGCACGACTTAGAGGCATAACCGCATTGAAAGCAATGTCGCAAGTGAGGTAATCTTCACACAACCCATGTAATACATAAGGGAAAAGAGATACATAGTTGGCTTACAATCGCCACTTCACACAATACATGAGTAAAACATTACATCATACAGATACAATCAAGGTCCGACTACGGAACCAAAATAAAAGAAGACTACCCCAAATGCTACACAGATCCCCGGATCGTCCCAACTGGGCTCCACTACTGATCAGCTGAAACGGAACAACACCAAAGAACAAGATCTTCATCGAGCTCCTCCTTGAGCTCAGGTGCATCACCTGCACGGTTTCGTCGGCACCTGCAAACTGGTTTTGGAAGTATCTGTGAGTCACGGGGACTCAGCAATCTCACACCCGCGAGATCAAGACTATTTAAGCTTAAAGGTAGGACAGGGTAATGAGGTGGAGCTGCAGCAAGCGACTAGCATTTATGGTGGCTAACATACGCAAAAGAGAGCGAGAAGAGAAAAGCAAGGCACGGTCGAACAACTATGATCAAGAAGTGATCCTGAAACTACTTACGTCAAACATAACTCCAACACCGTGTTCACTTCCCGGACTCCGCCGAGAAGAGACCATCACGGTTACACACGCGGTTGGTGTATTTTAATTAAGATCAACTTCGGTTTTCTACAACCGACATTAACAAATTCCCATCTGCCACATAACCGCGGGCACGGCTTTGAAAGTTCAAAACCCTGCAGGGTGTCCCAACTTAGCCCATGATAAGCTCTCGCGATCAACGAAGGATATTCCTTCTCCCGGGAAGACCCGATCAGTCTCGGAATCCGGCTACAAGACATTTCACAGCAATAAAACAAGACCAACAAAGCCGCCCGATGCGCCGACAATCTGATAGGAGCTGCACATATCTCGCTCGAGGCAACACGGATGAGACATCCTACGAGTAAAACCAAACCTCGAGTTGCCACGAGGGGGCCCCGCAGTCTACTCGGTTCGGGCCAGCACTTAGAGAAGCACTGGTCCGGGGGCTAAAATAAAGATGACCCTTGGGCTCCGGAAACCCAAGGGAAAAAGGGCATAGGTGAGGCAAATGGTAAAACCAATGTTGGGCCTTCTTTGGAAAAGTCTTATTCAAAGCGAACTGTCAAGGGGTCCCATAAATCACCCGACCGCGTTAGGGACGCAAAAATCCGGGAACATAACACCGATATGACGGAAACTAGGGCGGCAAGAGTGGAACAAAACACTGCATAAGGCCGAGCCTTCCACCCTTTACCAAGTATATAGATGCATTAATTAAATAAGATATATTGTGATATCCCAACAAGTAAACATGTTCCAACAAGGAACAACATCTCCATGTTCCAACGAGGAACAAACTTCATCTTCACCTGCAACTAACAACGCTATAAGAGGGGCTGAGCAAAGCGGTAACATAGCCAAACAACGGTTTGCTAGGAAAGGATGGTTAGAGGTTTGACATGGCAATGTGGGTGGCATGATATAGCAAGTGGTAGGCATCGTAGCATAGGCATAGCAAAAGAGCGAGCAACTAGCAAGCAAAGATAGAAGTGATTTCGAGGGTATGGTCATCTTGCCTGAAATCCCGCAAGGAAGAAGAACGAATCCATGAAGAAGACAAACGGACGAAGTCGAACGAATCCTCACAACTCCGGATCGAAACCGAAGCTAACGAGAGAAGCAAGCCGGAAAGAAGCAAACAACATAGTAAACAACAATCACATAAACATGGCATGATGCACAATCAAGTATGATGCATGACCGGTTTAAAGAGGCAGGGCATGGCCATATGCACAAACAACACTACAAGTTAAGTGGAGCTCAATATGCAACGGGTTGCATATTGACAAAACACCACAACAATTATTTAGTTCTCTCCCGATTAGGTACTCAACAATATTAAATGTTAATAAACATGGCAAGAGGTGAAGCATAATGAAACTACCTATCTAGGCAAGTTTAAATGAGGCCGGAAACAACGAACAACAATTCCGGAAAATCCCCATATGCAAATTATGGATTCGGAACAGATCTGTCCTAAAGCATATTTTAGAGTTGTTAAACATGCAAATAAAGTATACCATGTTAAACTAGGCATTTTTCTACCCCATTTACATATATAAATTATTTAAATCCGGGTTATGGTTATTAAGATATGAAATAAATCATTTTAGCAAGGCATTTAAGCAAATTAATGCAACCAACAATTATAAACATTTAAATGTTGTTATCATGATGCGGATGGCATGTGCAAGTTTATGCAATTTTATGAAAACGTTAACAAGAGCATTATGAAGCATTGTGTCACCGTGGTAGAAGAAAAGGGGTGCCATGGCAACGAACCCGAAAATGGTGCCACGGCAACATATCGGTTCCGATAACTCGATTGAGATATCGGTACAAAGGAAAACGTGACGGAAGCGAGTCATGCAAGATGGTGGGGTGATCCCGGATACCGGGTTCCCACGGAACGGTGGCATGGCAAAAGAGGGGCATCGCAAGGATGATTCGATCACGGCGGTCGTCACGGGTTATACCTTCGGAACGTTCAAACGGGACGGGTCGAGTTTCGTAGAGGGAAGTAGACGTTCACGGGTCGTCGAGGGAAGTAGAGGAAGTAGTCGTTCTCGCGATGATCGCCGAGGGAAGTAGTGGTACACGGCGACGGTAGAGGAAGTAGTGTTTCACGTTCGTTTTCGAAGAGGTACTTGACGGGTCCGAATCCCTTCGGGGTTGTCGTGGTACTTGCGGTCTCGCGATGGAAGTCGTACACGGCGTAGGGGAAGTAGACATTCTCGTTCGATGGTAGTGGTACATCTCGTCATCGGAAGTAGTTGTTCAAGTCCCGTGGATGTTCGGGGTCCACGGGGTCTTCGAGGGTCGACAGTAGTGGTTCACGTTTTCGTAGATGTTCGAAGAGGGACTTGGCGCATCCGATGTCTCCGGGGTCGACGGTAGTGGTACTTGAAGAATCCCGAAACGGACTTGGCGTCTTCGCGCGTAGGGGTGCTTGTCGTTAACCACGGAAGTAGTTGTTCACGTTTTGGAGTTGAACTTGCCGCTCGTGGTACACGGGTCTTCGGAGATGGTAGTGGTACTTGGCGTCCGTGCGGCGGCAACAAAGCAACGGTGTCTGGGCAACATTTGAGGAGCTCCCGCGATGCACAAAAATCCTGCCATGGCAGCCACGGTTCATCCAAAGAGGCAGAGGCGGGCAGGGGCCCATCTGGTCCCGGCCGGCGGGACTCAAGGCGGCGGCCAAGGCGTCGGGCAGACCTCCCAAGTGGAGCAGGAGGCGCGCCATGGCATCGGCACGGCGGTCGCGGGACGGGAGGAGAAGGGATGGCGGCGGCGAGCTCGATGCCATGCGCGAGGAGGGTTGAGGCGCGGGCGAGGAGGGAGGAGCTGCAGAGGAGACGAGGCGGCGCTCTGGGGAGCTCGTCGGCGACGAGGAGGGCACCGCACGGCGCGGGCCAGGTGGCCGCGCGGGCGAGGTGGAGAGGCGCGGGACGGCGACGAGGTGGCGCAGGGTCGGCGAGATGCCCTGGCGGCGGCGCTAGGAGGAGGAGGCCGAGGGGGGATCGGGCGCAGGGGGTGGAGAAGAGAGGCGGCGGATCCGGCCTGAGGGCCGCCGGAGTTGGCCGGGCGCGGGCCGCAGGTGACGGAGGGCCGCGGGGCTCGCTGGAAGGAGGGCACCGGCACGGCGCGGCGAGGTGGAGAGGCCGGCGCGAGGAGGTGGAGAGGGTCGATGCGGGAGAACGAGGGAGAAGGGGATCGAGGGGAAGGAGGCGACGAGGGAATCGGGCAGGGGTATGCGGCGCTGGAGGGAGATGGGAGAGAGATCGAGAGGAGCGCTGGGAGGCTAGGGTTAGGAAGGGGCCGGCTGGGCCTTGGGGTCTTGGGCCTTGGGAGGCCGCGGGCCTGGTGGAGGAGAAAAGCCAGGGCCGGCTGGGCCTGCGGGAGGTTAGGCCGGCCTGGAGGGGAGGCGCTGGACGGGCTGGCTGCCTGGAGAAGGCCGAGCTGGGCTGGCACTCTTCTCTTCCTCTCTTAAAAAAAAACAGAACGCAAAGAAGAAAGGGAGAGAAAAGAAATGAGTGGACAAGAATTAGGGTATGAGGGTAATTTTTCCGGACTCGCAAAAATATGCTCGTTCCAAGAAAAATAGAAAGGCCATGATAGAAGGAAATAAATTCAAATTCATTTGAATATAATTCAAATGGTTTGAATAGGAAGTGGAAGTTTGGAAGGCCCAAAAATGTTGAGAATTTTAGAGGAGCCACAATAAATGGGAAAAGAAATGTTGGCAAAGTTTGGGGACCAAACTTGAAGCAGAAAGGGCATTGGAATTATTTTGCAAGTGTGTTAAGATTAATTCCAAATAAATGGAATAAATTATAATAGCTCCATATCTATTAGGAGGATATGTTATAAAGAGAAAACACCATGTGAATTCCCTCGATTTAAATGGATCGAAAAATCCATACAATTTATTTAGAAGAGTTGCAAAAATTAATGATATGATGGCATGATGACATGATGCAATGCAAGAGATGACATGATGAAAGCACACACCAAACAAAACACATGGCAAAACTCGGAAACCCTGGAAGGCAACTGAAGCTCCGGTCTTGGGGCGTCACAACACTCCACCACTACGAGAGGATCTCGTCCCGAGATCTAGGATGGCACCGGAGAAAAGCGGGAAAGGAAGAGGTAAAACAAAGTTGCTTCTCCGACAAACGAGTGAAACCAAAGAACCTTGAGAGGTTGAACAAAATGAAAGAAAGAAAACAACGAAGATGAAGAAAGTTGAAAAAACTCTGTTAGAAAAGAGGAACAAGGGATACGACGAAAACCAAGAGGTTTAGTGATAAGATAGATTTTGAAACCACTCCGGTTAAAACTAGATAAACAAGGAATAAGATTGATAAAATTTGGGCAGCACTCCGACTGAAAGAAGAAGAAAAACTTGATAAGATGAGAGAACTCGAATGAAAACATGACACTCCGGTTAAATCGATAAGCAAGGAAAAGAACATGATCTTGACAAAACAAGATGATGGGTCGAAGAGAGCAACATCACAATGCCTCCGGTAGAAATGAAAGAATGCAATGAAAAACTAGATGGTTGGAAAGAAAAGAACGGAGAAGATAATAGTAACTTCTACCACAATTGAATTTGGGAAGCATCCTTGCCAAGAAGGTTAGAGCGGAGTTGTTGGAAAACCAACAATGAAAAGCACAAACTTGTTGTGGGCTTATGGTAAACATCTCAAAATTATGAGGTGAGTTTCTGCCACCAACGGAAACAAACGATTGGATTAAGATCAACAAGAAGATGAAAACTTATTTCACCGAGAGGACAAATGAAGAACCTGGGTCCTTTATAAGCACCAAAATAGCAACAATCCTTATGGAAGGCTTTAGGTGAAAAATAGCCCAAGACAACTGCAATGAAGAGATTGATGGATCTAAAATACCTCATTCTTGACAACATTTGAATCATGAAACACGAACTCAAATTGTCGAGAATGACATAACACCACCTCAAATGATAAGGTAGAACGAATTTCACTTTGGAATGTAAGATGAAGAATGCTTGAACGCCTGAAAACGAAACATGTGTTGAGCACCATGTTCAATTTTTGAGTATATCTTGGCGGATCATAACTCCGAGAGAAATCTTGAAGAACAATTGAAGAATGAAAAGAATCCTAGAGGAAGAACCATGTAGAGCCTCCATGATGAACTCCGGTAAGAAAAGATGAACAAATGAAATCACGAATTTTTGACGATCCTCCGGAATAAGGAATTGAATTTACTCGATGGAACAAGAATAAGAATTACATTATGCTCATCCTTCACCAATTGAATTGATGACAAGCAATGGATTTGGCATACTACTTATTCTCGTTGAAAAATGATTAAGATAGATGTGGCGCAAACTTGGGTAGGTCTTCAACGAACCACCGGTAGGATTGAAACAACGAATAAATCTATATGATAACGAAGGAAGAGAACTCTTGAACAAACCACCGTAAGAATTGAAAAAGAACGAAGAAAAAGAACGAAACACCGGGAAGAATTAGAAAAGAACGAAGATGCTTGAGAGAATTTAGATATAAGAGATTGAAGAGATGGCAATCTGACTAGAGAATACTTGAATGATGCATCGATAAGATTTGGAGAACGAGAGCTGAAAGCTGGAATGAATAAATCTGAGATGATGGGCTCCGAAGAATCAAACTGAAAAGACTCCTGAAATGCTCCGGGTGGGTGAAAAGAATTCTCACAACCGAAAATAATTATGAGAGGATGGCATCAAACTAGAACCAAGAATCTTGAAGAGAATGGAGCAAGATTAAGAGAAACTCGTCTTTGGTCTTCAAAATCCGAGAATGACGACGAGAAACACCACCATGAATTGTTGAAGCACTCCGGAATGAAAATTAGAAAGGTTGAACCAACAATGAAAATAATTTGAAAGATCTTGGAGAAAGACATTTGACTGATGACAATTCATCCTTACGTCAAACTTAGAAAAGAATTTGGAAATAGCTCCGGGAAAATAAAAGAGTCAGGTAAGATCCTGGGAAAAGACCTGTGGGTTAGGGCCCACTCAAAAGAACAACCGTTGAACAATTGTTTGAAATAGATATTGCACCGGTAGAATTAAATGGCTTGAATGAGACAGCATCCTCAAAAGAACTTGAGTGAATTGAGAATGGAAACTAGAATCTTCTGAGATATCTTCAACAATCCGAAACAAATGAATAGCGAGAGGTGAATGATTAAGAGATGCACCGCCATGAGAAAGCATTTGAAACGATGAAAAGAATACGATCAACACTGAAAACTTGACTTAAATCCACCGGAGAATAAAATTAGAATGGAACAATGATAAGGTTGAAGCTTCCTTAGCGTCTTCATGAGAAATCACCGGATAAAACATTAAAGGAAAAGAATGAAGAAACTTCACTCGATAAAAATGGATACTTGATTAAGAAATCTGAGTCCTTGAAGAAAAAGGGTGGGAGGGCGGGAAAACAAAAACAACTTGGGTCTGATAAAACGAACACCGTTGAGAAACTGAGAGATGATCTTGCGAACGTTGAAATGATCGGATCCACTTGAAAAGAAAAACGCCGGTTGGAAAAGAATTAACATGACAAGCTCAGAGATCAAGAAGGATTAGTATTCACATAGCAATATGAGAACACCATTTAGGAAAGGTATGGAATCAACACTTGGCATTGAAGCAACTTGAATACCACAAAACGGAACAAAAACAAAGGATTGGCTTGCAGAATAAGCCGGAACAAACATATGATAGAGATTTCGCCCAAAGTGTTCGTGGTGGGGCCCACACGGACACGACGTATAGCGGACGTCACGAATGACTAACAAGACGTCCCCGAATCAGCATAGCCAAGGATTCTTTAAGACGTCTCGCGACCATCAGAATCGACCGTGAATGGGCGGACCACTAGACGTTGAACCCCAATCTCAAATCATACATCCGCGGAAAGATAACCTAGGAGCTACTTGAATTCCCACCTATAAACTCCCAAACTTTCTGGTTATGCAATCTGGTGTTGGGGATCAGGGACACAAAATATATCACCCAAACTAACAATACCTAGATCCAATGTATCCATCCGTCAACACATAACCAAGAAACCTTCGAAATCGTGTACCTCGACCTTCAAAAACATCCGTTATACAAGTCATGGCAATACTCCCTTTCGCCACAAGATCGGGCTATCGAGGTTATCTCACCAACAACTGCACAAAAGAGATTTCGATGTCGGTAAAACTCGTATTCCAGAATCGCAACGATAAAATTGTGACGACAACACCTCGGAGCTCAACTCCCGGACACCGCCACAACCCCTAAATGTCGAGGCACCAAGAACAATGTTCTCGTCACAAAACCATCGAACGATTCCAAGATACCAGCGTGATCCTAAAAAAATTTTAGTGAAATTTGAGGAGAGAAAAGTCAAAACTCTCGTCGATACCTCACCAGAGCGACGAAGGAACTGAGGAGTAAAAAGAATCCTACTCTCCGATATATATAATCCTAAGACTCAAAACATTTTCCGTTCTAGACTCAACAACGTCAGCAAACAATCAAGTAGAGGGCTCCTAAGTCGGGGAAGGCTCTGATTACCAACTTGTAACGCCCTCGATGCGGCTATATCTCCCACGTGTCGAAGCACGACTTAGAGGCATAACCGCATTGAAAGCAATGTCGCAAGTGAGGTAATCTTCACACAACCCATGTAATACATAAGGGAAAATAGATACATAGTTGGCTTACAATCGCCACTTCACACAATACATGAGTAAAACATTACATCATACAGATACAATCAAGGTCCGACTACGGAACCAAAATAAAAGAAGACTACCCCAAATGCTACAGAGATCCCGGATCGTCCCAACTGGCTCCACTCTTGATCAGCTGAAACGGAACAACACCAAAGAACAAGATCTTCATCGAGCTCCTCCTTGAGCTCAGTGCATCACCGCACGGTTTCATCGGCACCGCAAACTGGTTTTGAAGTATCTGTGAGTCACGGGACTCAGCAATCTCACACCAGAGATCAAGACTATTTAAGCTTAAAGGTAGGACAGGGTAATGAGGTGGAGCTACAGCAAGCGACTAGCATTTATGGTGGCTAACATACGCAAAAGAGAGCGAGAAGAGAAAAGCAAGGCACGGTCGAACAACTATGATCAAGAAGTGATCCTGAAACTACTTACGCCAAACATAACTCCAACACCGTGTTCACTTCCCGGACTCACGAGAAGAGACCATCACGTTACACACGCCGTTGGTGTATTTTAATTAAGATCAACTTCGGTTTTCTACAACCGACATTAACAAATTCCCATCTGCCACATAACCGCGGGCACGGCTTTGAAAGTTCAAAACCCGCAGGGTGTCCCAACTTAGCCCATGATAAGCTCTCGCGATCAACGAAGGATATTCCTTCTCCCGGAAGACCCGATCAGTCTCGAATCCGGCTACAAGACATTTCACAGCAATAAAACAAGACCAGCAAAGCCGCCCGATGCGCCGACAATCCTGATAGGAGCTGCACATATCTCGCTCGAGGCAACACCGGATGAGACATCCTACGAGTAAAACCAAACCTCGAGTTGCCACGAGGGGCCCCGCATCTACTCGGTTCGGGCCAGCACTTAGAGAAGCACCGTCCGGGGGCTAAAATAAAGATGACCCTTGGGCTCCGAAACCCAAGGGAAAAAGGGCATAGGTGAGGCAAATGGTAAAACCAATGTTGGGCCTTGCTGAAAAGTCTTATTCAAAGCGAACTGTCAAGGGGTCCCATAAATCACCCGACCGCGTTAGGGACGCAAAATCCGGGAACATAACACCGATATGACGGAAACTAGGGCGGCAAGAGTGGAACAAAACACTGCATAAGGCCGAGCCTTCCACCCTTTACCAAGTATATAGATGCATTAATTAAATAAGATATATTGTGATATCCCAACAAGTAAACATGTTCCAACAAGGAACAACATCTCCATGTTCCAACGAGGAACAAACTTCATCTTCACCGCAACTAACAATGCTATAAGAGGGCTGAGCAAAGCGGTAACATAGCCAAACAACGGTTTGCTAGGAAAGGATGGTTAGAGGTTTGACATGGCAATGTGGGTGGCATGATATAGCAAGTGGTAGGCATCGTAGCATAGGCATAGCAAAAGAGCGAGCAACTAGCAAGCAAAGATAGAAGTGATTTCGAGGGTATGGTCATCTTGCCTGAAATCCCGCAAGGAAGAAGAACGAATCCATGAAGAAGACAAACGGACGAAGTCGAACGAATCCTCACAACTCCGGATCGAAACCGAAGCTAACGAGAGAAGCAAGCCGGAAAGAAGCAAACAACATAGTAAACAACAATCACATAAACATGGCATGATGCACAATCAAGTATGATGCATGACCGGTTTAAAGAGGCAGGGCATGGCCATATGCACAAACAACACTACAAGTTAAGTGGAGCTCAATATGCAACGGGTTGCATATTGACAAAACACCACAACAATTATTTAGTTCTCTCCCGATTAGGTACTCAACAATATTAAATGTTAATAAACATGGCAAGAGGTGAAGCATAATGAAACTACCTATCTAGGCAAGTTTAAATGAGGCCGGAAACAACGAACAACAATTCCGGAAAATCCCCATATGCAAATTATGGATTCGGAACAGATCTGTCCTAAAGCATATTTTAGAGTTGTTAAACATGCAAATAAAGTATACCATGTTAAACTAGGCATTTTTCTACCCCATTTACATATATAAATTATTTAAATCCGGGTTATGGTTATTAAGATATGAAATAAATCATTTTAGCAAGGCATTTAAGCAAATTAATGCAACCAACAATTATAAACATTTAAATGTTGTTATCATGATGCGGATGGCATGTGCAAGTTTATGCAATTTTATGAAAACGTTAACAAGAGCATTATGAAGCATTGTGTCACCGTGGTAGAAGAAAAGGGTGCCATGGCAACGTAACTCCAAAATGGTGCCACGGCAATATATCGGTTCCGATAACTCGATTGAGATATCGGTACAAAGGAAAACGTGACGAAGCGAGTCATGCAAGATGGTGGGTGATCCGGATACCGGGTTCCCACGGAACGGTGGCATGGCAAAAGAGGGCATCGCAAGGATGATTCGATCACGGCGGTCGCCACGGGTTATACCTTCGAACGCTCAAACGGGACGGGTCGAAGTTTCAGAGAGGGAAGTAGACGTTCACGGGTCGCCGAGGGAAGTAGAGGAAGTAGTCGTTCTCGCGATGATCGCCGAGGGAAGTAGTGGTACACGGCGACGGTAGAGGAAGTAGTGTTTCACGCTCGTTTTCAAGAGGTACTTGACGGGTCCGAATCCTTCGGGTTGTCGTGGTACTTGCGGTCTCGCGATGGAAGTCGACACGGCGTGGGGAAGTAGACATTCTCGCTCGATGGTAGTGGTACATCTCGCCATCGGAAGTAGTTGTTCAAGTCCCGTGGATGTTCGGGGTCCACGGGTCTTCGAGGGTCGGCGATAGTGGTTCACGCCAGAGATGTTCAAGAGGGACTTGGCGCATCCGATGTCTCCGGGTCGACGGTAGTGGTACTTGAAGAATCCGAAACGGACTTGGCGCCTTCGCGTAGGGGTGCTTGTCGTTAACCACGGAAGTAGTTGTTCACGCTTTGGAGTTGAACTTGCCGCCGTGGTACACGGGTCTTCGGAGATGGTAGTGGTACTTGGCATCCGTGCGGCAGCAAAAAAACGGTGTCTGTGGCAACATTTGAGGAGCTCCCGCGATGCACAAAATCCTGCCATGGCAGCCACGGTTCATCCAAAGAGGCAGAGGCGGGGCAGGGGCCCATCTGGTCCCCGGCCGGCGGGACTCCAAGGCGGCGGCCAAGGCGTCGGGCAGGACCTCCCGAAGTGGAGCAGGGAGGCGCGCCCATGGCATCGGGCACGGCGGTCGCGGGGACGGGAGGAGAAGGGATGGCGGCGGCGAGCTCGATGCCCGCGGCGAGGAGGGTTGAGGCGCGGCGAGGAGGGAGGAGCTGCAGAGGAGACGAGGCGGCGCTCCTGGGGGAGCTCGTCGGCGACGAGGAGGGCACCGGCACGGCGCGGCGAGGTGGCCGGCGCGGCGAGGTGGAGAGGCGCGGGACGGCGACGAGGTGGCGCAGGGTCGGCGAGATGCCCTGGCGGCGGCGCTAGGAGGAGGAGGCCGAGGGGGATCGGGCGCAGGGGTGGAGAAGAGGCGGCGGATCCGGCCCGAGGGCCGGAGTTGGCCGGGCGCGAGCCGCAGGTGACGGAGGGCCGCGGGGCTCGCTGGAAGGAGGGCACTGCACGGCGCGGGCGAGGTGGAGAGGCCGGGCGCGAGGAGGTGGAGAGGGTCGATCTTGGGAGAACGAGGGAGAAGGGGATCGAGGGGAAGGAGGCGACGAGGAATCGGGCAGGGGTATGCGGCGCTGGAGGGAGATGGGAGAGAGATCGAGAGGAGCGCTGGGAGGCTAGGGTTAGGAAGGGGCCGGCTGGGCCTTGGGGTCTTGGGCCTTGGGAGGCCGCGGGCCTGGTGGAGGAGAAAAGCCAGGGCCGGCTGGGCCTGCGGGAGGTTAGGCCGGCCTGGAGGGGAGGCGCTGGACTGGGCTGGCTGCCTGGAGAAGGCCGAGCTGGGCTGGCACTCTTCTCTTCCTCTCTTAAAAAAAAACAGAACGCAAAGAAGAAAGGGAGAGAAAAGAAATGAGTGGACAAGAATTAGGGTATGAGGGTAATTTTTCCGGACTCGCAAAAATATGCTCGTTCCAAGAAAAATAGAAAGGCCATGATAGAAGGAAATAAATTCAAATTCATTTGAATATAATTCAAATGGTTTGAATAGGAAGTGGAAGTTTGGAAGGCCCAAAATGTTGAGAATTTTAGAGGAGCCACAATAAATGGGAAAAGAAATGTTGGCAAAGTTTGGGGACCAAACTTGAAGCAGAAAGGGCATTGGAATTATTTTGCAAGTGTGTTAAGATCAATTCCAAATAAATGGAATAAATTATAATAGCTCCATATCTATTAGGAGGATATGTTATAAAGAGAAAACACCATGTGAATTCCCTCGATTTAAATGGATCGAAAAATCCATACAATTTATTTAGAAGAGTTGCAAAAATTAATGATATGATGGCATGATGACATGATGCAATGCAAGAGATGACATGATGAAAGCACACACCAAACAAAACACATGGCAAAACTCGGAAACCCTGGAAGGCAACTGAAGCTCCGGTCTTGGGGCGTCACAGTGGTTCTCTCTCAGAAAATGTGTGTTGGAAGTGTAGGCATGTTCTGATGGCTCTCCTCACGAATGAAGAGTGGGTGGAGGGGTATATATAGCTTCCACACAAAATCTAACCGTTACACACAAATCACCAAACTCGGTGGGACCGAATCAGAAAACTCGGTCAGACCGATTTAGTTCAAAATGTGAACGTTAGGATTTTTGGTGGGACCGACATGGTCAACTTGTTAGGACCGATGGCATAGGGTTAGGGTAAAGCCTCATCTCGGTTGGACCGATTACACAAACTTGGTGGGACCGATTGCATATTTTGGTGAGACCAAAATTACTGCAATAGGCAACAGAGAGTTGGCAAGCCCATCTCGATGAGACCGAGATCCCATCGGTGAGACCGAATTGACTAGGGTTTCTGGCAGTGGCTATGTCAAGTGAACTCGGTGGCGCCGGATAGGCAAGTTCGGTGGGGCCGAGTTTGACTTTTGGCTTGGGACATATGTGGATGTGAGAAAGTAGTTGAGGGTTTTGGAGCATATCACTAAGCACTTTGAGCAAGCAAGCCATTAAGCAACACATCATCCCCTTTTAATAGTATTGGCTTTCCTATGGACTCAATGTGATCTTGGATCACTAAAATAGAAAATGTAGAGTCCTGAGCTTTGAGCTTGAGCCAATCCTTTGTCCTTATCATCTTGAAGGGGTTCCACATCCTCTAGTCCACGCCACTCCATTGTTGAACTTATCTGAAACATACTAGATGAAAACACTAGTCCAACAAGAGATATGTTGACATTAATTACCAAAATCACCCAGGGAGCACTTGTGCTTTCAGATGCCATAGATGTGCTCCCGATGTACTTGCAAAAGGATCATATTTTTCGAGGATGGCGTTTTGGCTCCCGGAGCATTTGCTCCCACATGACAGTAAATTGGAAAAATAGCAAATATTTTGAAAAATATTGATCTTTGTAGACGTTCTTGTTAGTGTCGCAAGCAGGCCCGATACTTTTCATGTGAAACGTAGCGGTGTTGCTTCGTCGGTGAAAAAACAAATTTGGGTGTAACATTTGGGGTTTGATTTTTTTTTCACAGACCAAAATTCTTGACCCTTTTACCTTAAAAATATTGCAGGTGGCATTTGCCTGTGACTATGAACACATAATTTTTTGGGGGGGTTCTTTTACATTTCAATATTCATTTTCTGTACACAGGAGCACATGCACCCGGGAGCCGAATTGGATTTCCGCAGATTTCCCATGGTTCAGGTTGGGCATCTCAGAATCTGGCCCTAAAACGGACACCGCATGCGTCCACGGGCCAGGGTGACTAGTCCGTGGACACTGATGCGGGGCCGGCTGTCGGTTCAATATCCGGCGTATCTCATAGTAGGGGTCCTAAGCTAGGTGTCTTGGAGCGATGGTAACATGGACACAAGGTTTTACCCAGCTTCGGGCTCTCTTGATGAGATAATACCCTATATGCTGCTTTTGATTGTATTCATATGGGTGTAGTACAGAGTATATGTATCTACCACGAGATTGTAGTAATGAATATGAGATTGTCCATTAACTAGCCTGGCCTCGGTTTATATATGCACCGTAGGCGTAGGGTTTAGAGGAGTCCTTGTCTTGGGCGCCAAGTCTTGTGGAATCCTCCTTGTATGCGGCAAGGGATGTCCGAACTGGCCCATGAGTGAACCGCCATGGGGGTCCTCGGCCTGATCCACCTGATTGGGGGACGACGTGGTGAGTACCCCCTAGTCCAAGACACCGTCAGTAGCCCCCTGAACCGGTCTTCAAGTTGGGGACGCTCCTCAATTCTTCCGAACTGTTCTTCATCTTCGGTCGTCAGTCTTGAAAACTGGTTCAACAAATCTTCTTACCTTTGATCTTGAGGATCGCCGAAGTAAATCCGAAGAGTTTACATGTCGGGTATCCGGGGAGCCCCTTTAAGTTTTTGGCCTTTATCAATGCCTTGTTATTTTTACGTCACACCTTGGGTTTGAAGTTATTAACGGGCGGCAGTGTCGTCTTGCATCCGAGCTCCAACGCCGGACGGCATTCGAGGTATCTTTTGCAGCCGAGCACCAATGCCGGATCGCTTCCGAGCTCCAACGCCAGAATTGTCGGATTTCGGGTTCCGGCAGACCCTTGAGGTTCGAACACTGGGGTGCGCGCGAAGATCCTTCCCCTACCAGCACACGCGTAAGGAATCTAAGCTAGGAACGATGAACAACACAAGAGACACGGGGTTTATACTGGTTCGGGCCATGGTTGTGGTGTAATACCCTACTCCAGTGTGTAGTGTGGTGGATTGCCTCAGGGGCTGATGGTGGATAGTACAAAGGAAGAATAGCCTCGCGAGGGGTTGTTCTTGAGCTGGTGCAATGAACTGCTTGGGTGAGTTCGATCGCCTCTCTCTCTCTCTCTCTTTGCTAGGGCTCTATCTGATGCTTCTACTTGATGCCCGATCTATCTCTCTTTGTCCTACCTTGTGGTGGCTAGTCCTATTTATAGAGCGAGGCCCTGGACCTCTTCCCAAATAATTAGCGGGAAGGGCGCCAACAATTGGCCATTTTGAAGGGGAACATCTAGTACACTTATCCTGACTAAAGTTGGTCTTCGGCTGCCAAAGGCTCTGACGGTGACGCCGTCCTGGGCTCCACGATGACCTCCGTCCTGCCGCTCTGCTGGTCTTGGTCTTGCTGCACCGAAGCGGTAACCTTTGTCTGCTGCCTTGGCCTATGCTTGCCTCCTTTGCACCAAAGGGGAATGAGGACACTGCGCGGGCTGGCACCTGCCTGGCTCGTTCATCATGGCTTGCGTCATGTGCACCCTCGTGAGGTACCCTGCCTTGATCTCTCCGCCTCCTCACGAGCCTGCCTGACGAGGCCGTTCCTGAGGAAGGTTCCTATCGTCCGCCGCGCGAGGCTTCGCCCCTCGCGAGGGTCTTGAGCTTGAGGTGATGAAGCTGGGCCACGCTGGGCCCCCACCTGAGCCACGCCGCAGGCCGCAGGAAGGCAAGTCTGGGGACCCCCGTTCCCAGAACGCCGACAGTAGCCCCCGGGCCCAAGGCGCGCCCGGACTTGGCTTAGCAGAGAAGCGAAGGGGCAAGTGCGAAGCGCCGCGGTCCCCAACAGCCTGCGGCCTTGGGCGCCGCGTGGTGATTGATTGGCCGTGGGCGTCTTCGCTTCCCCATGATGCCTCGGCAACCGCATGATTCAACAAGTCCCTGCACGCAGAAATGGGTCATGATTACCTGCGATCATGGAGGCTGACGGTTGGCCTCCTCCGGCTATAAGTACGGAACGGCGCAAGCCCTTCCAGTCCATCTCTTCTTGCTACTCCTTCCTCTCCATCCTTGCCCTTGCTCCACATTGCGACAATTGCTCTGATCCGCCGGTTTTCTGCAGAAGAGAAGGGAAAGGCCCCCCGAGAGGGTCCCGATCCACTTCCGCCGAAGAAACGGCTAGTCCTCTACCGCCGAGATGAGGGCGCCCGGCAGGAGGTGTCGAGGCCCTGGTACAAGCGGCCACCGCCAGGGTTCCCGCTGCCCTTGTACGCCCGCATTGAGGGCCCTAAAGTGTAGACGCCAAGCGCCACGGACGACGCCACCATCGGCGCCGGCGGGTCACGGTGGTGCGCGTCGTTCCTCCTAGAGTCCATGCCGAGGGCTCCTCCCGAGAGCTTGTGCTCCACACCGCCATGCCTCTTCAATCTTGGTTCCGCCTTCCTCCCTCCTTCGCCTTCGAGATCCCGCAGAGGGGCTCTCTGGAGCTCTGGTTGCAGCACGCTGGCTGCAGCACCCCTGCGACCGGAGCGGAGGTTGCGGTTGTCGCTCCGGGCAAGGTCTACATGACCCGAGGCTGGGGCGAGTTCGCCCGGGTCTGCCGAACGAGGGGCGCCCTCGTGATCCATCTGGAATACGATGGCGCTTCCTTGATGTTTTTCAAGGTCTTCGACGCTGAAGGACGCCGGCTGGAATGCTGCCCCGAGAAGGGCGGTCGGGGCATCGTCGTGGTGAGGACTAGGCCCGCCGGTCGCTCCCTCGGCAGCTCCTCGGGCAGCAGCGAAGGGGCCGGAGGGTCCAGCGCCTCCGTCGAGCTTCTGGAGACTCCGGAGACGAGCGACGACAGCTACGAGCCCCCGAGCTCGCGCCGCGCCCGGAGCCGGGCGGGCGCTTCAGGCTACTGGCGCCGGTGATCTGGATGGGGTTGGCGCCGGTGCCTGGCGGCCCACTATTGATGATGGCGTCTCCTGCGGAGGCATGCGTAGCCGGTGTTCCTTAGGATTAGCACCTTTTATTTCCTGCAAAGAATCGAAGTAGCACCCCGCGAGGGTATGTAAGGCGCTGGCCATGCTTTTGTGAATATTATGTCCTCATGATGAATCGGTGCGAGATGCTTGTCCTGCCGCGGCTCAACTCCCCCTTTCTTTCCACACGAGGGCTTTGGTGCTCTGCGCCGACAGGTCCCGATCCCCAGGTAGGCTTCAGCTGTCGCTGGTATGACAGGTCGCGATGTCGTGGGTCAAGGCCAGGTGATGAGCGGCCCGAGGTCCAGTAAGAGCCCCTGAGTCGCGATGCTCAGGAGGTCCCCTTTAGCGCTCAAGCAGCCTCCGCTGGACAAGAAAGGTAGGCAGCTTTGCCGTGACAGAGCAGCAGTAGGCGAGGGCTTAGCGCTGAGTCAGATCAGTTTTTTGCGTGACTTATCTTGCGGGTTTGGAACGGCGCTCGATGAGGTGTCGTGTCTGCGCGACGACAACTGAGGTGTTGCTCGGTTGGGCCCTCGCGAGCTTCTTCCCTCCCCCCCCCCCCACACTTTCCTTAATGCTCTACGTCCTCAGGTCCCAGCCCTCGAGCGAGCTCAGCCGCCGCTGGTATGACAGGTCGCGATGCCGTGGGTCAAGGCCAGGGGGTGAGGGCTGGAGAGCCAGTAAGAGCCCATGAGTCGCGATGCTCAGGAGCCCCCCTTTTAACGTGCAAGCGGATCGTGCCGGAGAGGAGGAAAGAAGGCTCGTGGTACCGTAGCGTTGTTCCTGGAGCAGGTCTTGTGTAACAATCACGAGGGGGGACAAGGTTCGTCATTACGGTTGCCAGCCAACCATTGGTCGCTCCGAGGGAGTGATCTGGGGCACTGAGGGCTTGGTGAGATGGCGCCTTGCGGGGCTGCCGCGGCCAGAGCTCAGCCACTCAGAATTATCGGCATTGCAGGGACGGACCCGTGCACAAGTGTCGTGCCGGAGCGAGCGGCTCCAAAGGTAGGTGTCAATCGAGGAGGCGATTAGGTCAAGCATGTTATGTATGAATAAGCAAATCCATCTAGATAGGTGTGGAGAAAGCATACGCCACTAGGTCTGGCCCGAGCGGCTTGGGGATAATGCCGCCCGAGGGGCGCCCCCAACAAGGTAAGTAAAGAACAGCAAAATGGATACATGCCGCAGGGACAGACCCACGCAGCCTGGGAATGATGCAGCCTGAGGGGCGCTCCCAGCTGAAAATGAAACTTGGAAAGTTGTCACCTGATATGGTCGGAGATGGTGGGGTGTTGAGGTAGCGGATGACGCGTGATGAGGACGTCGGCCCTCACGAGCCCTCCGGACCTGGAGCCTCGGGAGGCTCCGGGGGAACGGGGGGTTCCTCGAGAGCCATCTCCGTCTCTGCCAGGGTCGCACGCTGCTTGACCTCCTGAGCCTCCAAAGTGCACCTCAGCAGGCGCTGATGGGCGGCAGCCGCGTTCGGCAGGCCGAAAGGCATACGAACGTAGCTTTGAGGTGGACCCTCGCAACGTCCCACGCGGGAGGGCCAGAGGCGCTCCTGAGACGCGACCCAGTTGAGCCCTGGTATGTCGATGCAGATTCGCAGCCCAGCATCCTCGCCTGGATGTGGGGCCACGGCGGGCAAGCGGCGACAGCCGCGCATGACTCTTGACTCCTGTAGCTCCTGGGTGCTCCTTGTGATGAACTCCTGAGGGTTTGGCCCTCCTTGCCTCATACCTTCCTCGAGGGAACGTGCCCGGCACGCCCGAGTGGTGCCCGAGCGCCTCCCTCGTGACCCCGGCTAGGTCGGTGGCTCGCCATGAAAGAGCCCCCGAGCCCCGCCTAAGGAGGGCGCCGGGCGCAACTTCCTATGCGATAGAAGGTGGCGCCCCTTGAACGGGCGCGGGTCCTGTTGCCATGCCTCCTGAGGTGCCTACCCCATGAGGGCTTGGGCCAGGGGAAGCCTTCTTCTTCTTGGGGATCGCCTTGGGAAGTCTCCCGCTCCTGTGATCTGGGTCTTCGACTACTACGGCTTGGAAGGCACGCTCAAGAGAGCACACTGCATCCCTTTCCTCACAAGGCACTGTGATGACTCCTCCGCTTCCTGGAATCTTGAGGACGTTGTAGCCAAGGTGGGTCACTGCCATGAACTTGGCCAAAGCTGGGTACCTGAAAGGGCGTTATATCGACTAGAGGGGGGTGAATAGGCGATTTTTATGAATTCTTCACTGAGGATTTTGCCGTGAGGAAATTCTTTAGCGAAGAACTACTTGCAGCGGAATAAGTACTCAGAAGTAAGCATAATAGAATACATGCATGGTCATCATGATGAAATGAAGACAATCACAGAGTACAGAAAGCGTAAACACAGGATAACACAAGATGAAGACAAACAGACTGAAGAAATTGAACTGAGGAAATAGAGAAAGTCTTCAGTCAAAGTCTTGAAACACAGATAAGAACGAACACTCAACACAGTAATGAGGAAATGAAAGAGTTGAGGAAATATAACAAGTTAGGTTGGTGAAGACAATGATTTGGTAGACCAGTTCCAACTGTTGTCTCAGTTGTACGTCTGGTTGGAGCGGCTGAGTATTTAAACTCGAGCACACACAGTCCCCGGACACCCGTCGCTGAGCACGCAGCTCAGACACCAAGTCCTCACCGATTCTCCTTGAACTAAGGTCACACAGCACCTCGTCCAATCACTCGTGGTAAGTCTTCAGCGACTTCCAAACCTTCACAGACTTGGTCACTCGGCGATCCACAATTCCTCTTGGATGCTCTAGACCATGATGCCTAACCATCTGGAAGAAGCACAGTCTTCAAAGGTAACAAGCGTCGGATCCACGCAGATCAATCTCTTGATGATGCTCAATCACTTTGGGTTTATAGGGTTTGGTTTTGGGTTTTCCTCACTCGATGATTTTCGCCAAAGTCCTCGGAGGATGGGTTGCTCTCAAATGACAAGTGTCAAGTTCTCTCGAGCAGCCAACCAGCTAGTGGTTGTAGGGGCGGCTATTTATAGCCTAGGAGCAGCCCGACATGATAAGACATAAATGCCCTTCAATGATATGACCGTTAGGTGGATAAGATATTTTGGGACAGTTGGCGCGCAAGAAGACAGAACGGTCGGAAATTTGACTCTCAAATTCCTCGGGGCTATCATGTTCCTCATCGTAGGCAATCCGCTCTGGCGAATTCCTAACTCCTCGGTCGAACAAATTCTCAAATACCGTAAGAACTTCGTCTCACATTGAAGAAATTGACTGAACTGTATGAGATTTCCAAAGGCTTCACTCAAGGGATTGGTAGGTGTAGGATTTTGAGTTGAGCATCACATGGAAATTTTTCCTTAGTATTTCCTCGACCCCTTTAACAAAGACGGTGTTTCCTATGACTCAAGAAAGAGAAAACGAAACTACGAAAACAAAAGTCTTCACGCTTCATGTTCCTCAAATGAATACCAAGTCTTCAAGGTCACACCAATTTCTTCACTTTCAAAGTCTTCGAAAGTCTTGAATATCAAAGTCTTCGATCAAGAACTTCATTTTAGGGTCGACTTTCTCTATAAATATCAAACTCCTCATAGATTTATAGACCTGTGTACACTCATAAAAACATTAGTCCCTTAACCTATAAGTCTTCAATACACCAAAATCACTAAGGGGCACTAGATGCACTTACAATCTCCCCGTTTTTGGTGATTGATGGCAATATAGGTTAAGTTTTGAACGGGGATAAACATATGAAGTGTAAATACTGATATTGAGGAATTTGATTGCAAGATATAGAAGAACTCCCCCTAAAGATGTGCATAGTGAGGAATTTGCTTTTGAGGCATTGCACATTTGAAGAGTTGAATCATGGAGATCTCCCCCTATATCTTGTAATTCATACACGCATTTGACATATAATATGAAGAATTTGAAATGCATGATGAAATATGGTGACTGATGTAATTCAGCATGCGTGTATTAACATATAATGAGAAATAAGCATGCAGAGGAACACATCAAAAGTATCAGAGCACCATCGGGTTTAAGATTACAACTCGATCCAATAAAGTTTCAGAAGAACGAGAGTTGTAACTTAGCAAAAAAAATGCCCATATAGTAGACCCGCTTGAAGACTAACTCAAATTTCTCCCCCTTTGTCATCGAATGACCAAAAGGATTGAAACTGAGGACTAACGCCCCTGAAGAATTTCAAGTTGATGAAGGAGCGCCAGCGTTGTCGGGGTCGGTTGTCGTAGTAGGGCCTGCCGCCGTATCGTCCAAGTCTTCATTTTCATCAGTGTCGCGTGATGAAGAATAGGAGCTGGCCACCAAGGAAGGAACCTTGACCTTCTTGAATTTCTTCGGCGGAGGTGCAGACCAGTCAAATTCTTCCTTGAGACCCATTGTCTTCAGTTCTTCTGCGCTGTAGACATTAGAAAGAACAGCCCAGGTGCAGTTGAAGGTTTCATGGAGGTAGTATTGGTTTTTCTTCACTGCATTGTGTGTTGAGGTCATGTTGTGAAGAATTGAACCAAACTGACGCTTGACCCATTTATGATTGTGATCAACCTTCTGATGAAGACTGAGGAGTAACTCACGATCAGTCATCACCATGGGTGCTGTGGCTTGAGGATTTTGCTTGGCTGAGGTATTGGCGGCAAAGTCATGTGTGGCAGACTCATCATTGGTGGAGTAGGATGCAGCTTTGCGAAATTGACCATCCAATGGACGAATGCCTTCATCTATCACAGCAGTTGCCTTGCCCTTGTCATCAGCTGAGGAAAATGTCCGTTTGAGGACTTCAATTGGAGGCAAGTAGCTGCAGTGGTTCAGAGTATCAGCCTTGTAATTGAGTGAAGACCTTGTCCTGGTGAACCTCATAATCCATGGTGCATAAGGCTTCATCTCAAAAGGTGACATAGCAATGTTTGCCAGAGTCCTCATGAAGAAATCATGGAAGTTGACGGGAACTCCATGAATGATATTGAAAAGCATATTCTTCATGATGCCAACGACTTCTTCATCATTTGAGTCGTGGACTTTGATAGGACTCATTGTCTTTGTCAGAATGCGATAGACAGTCCGAGCCACATACAGTAATTCCTTGACGAAGAATTTGGTTCGTGGTGCCTGCCCTGGATTCAAAGGCTTCATCAGCACTTGCATGTAATGATTTGAAAGCTCGGGTTCGTTGTAGATGCAACGAGCACCATCAAGGGGAGGACTGAGTGGGAGGGCACAAAGCAATTCAGTTCCTGGTTCCTTGTAGTGAGTATTTTCTGTCATCCAGTCCAATACCCATGAGTTCACATCTTCAGAGTCTCCGGTGATGTGCAGCGTCGCATAGAATTGAAGAATGAGTTCTTCATTCCAATCACAGATGTCAGTGCAGAAATTCAGCAATCCTGCATCGTGAAGAACACTGAGGACTGGCTCGAAGCCTGGCAGAGATTCCATGTCCACATGAGGAATATGTGGATGATTGAAGACTTTGTCTTTGTTGAATAGCACAGAGGAATAGAAGTTGGCTTGACTAGCAGTCCAGAAACGCCTCTTCCTTATGCGAGCGAGTCATATGGGTTGTAGTCGATGAAGAATACATGCTCGCCAAGAAATCTTCAGCCTTGAACTTTTGCTTTGTTGATAATGGATTCTTTGGCTTTGGCAAGGAGTGTCGATGAGTTGCATCACGACCTCAGGAATCGCAATCTCAGGTTCTTCAGGCTGAGGATTTTCTGGTTCCTCTTCATATGCAGTCTGCGTGTTCATAGGATCAGCAGCAACAGGTTCTTCAGCACTAGTGGCTGGAATTTCTTCATGCACGGATGAGTTGGGATGAGTTTCTTCATAGCCCATTTGAACTGTTGGTGCAGGGGACTGAGGAATTTGTTGGATTGGGGTGAAGAGTGGAGAATTAGGATACTGACTTTCCCAAAAGTCATCGCTCATCACAGGCGTGGTGCATCCAATATCCACGCTCGTCTTCAATTTCTCAACACAAGCCTCTTCAGCTGTGAACTGAGGCATAGGAGAGGAAATGATTGGTGTTGAAGGGATTGCATCCACTTCAATTTCTTCATCAATCTGTTCTGACGAAGCAGCAGAATGATTTTCTTCATCAGATCTGCTTGGGATCTCATATTCTTCACCAAAAGGAACAAGGTCCTTTGATGGCATGGAGGAAATCGGAACAGCATCAATTGGATTTTCAAATGAGCTGGTCATTGTCTTCATCTTCTTCGGGGCTGAAGAATGTGAAGCAGCTGATGCTTTCCTTTTCTTCACTGCAGATCGCTCTGCAGCCTTGGTCTTCTTCACATCAGATGCAGATGGAAGGATTGGAGTTGGTGTAGGCGCGGGAGGAGCTGAGGAATCTGGTTGAATTTCCAGCGGTATCGATGATCTGATTGCCTGACTTCTTCATTTCTTGGACACACCACTAGTGGATGCCCCAGCAATTTCTTCAGCGGCTGGAATGGAGTCATCAGCCTGGAACTAGCATTGTCTCCAGCAGTTGAAAATCATCACGGTGCTGGCATGTTCTTCTGCAGGCTGAGCAGAGGCTCCAGCCTGAGGCATTTCTTGTTGTGTTGGGGCTGCAACATTTGTGAACTTCTTTGTCAGAGTGACAAATCTGACTTTGGCTCCTTGCCAATCAGCATAATAGGCATCAAAGTTATCACTGAGGGCTTTGATTTCAGACTGGATCTTGAGGAGTTCCTCAGTTGTCATTCTAACAACGTTTTTCTTCAGGAACTTCTCTTTCCTGAACTGAGCCTTCTTGATCTGCCTTGCCTTCTCAAATTTCCATTTCTCTTCAGAGATGAAATGGGTCAGCATGTGACTTTGTCCAGTGTCGATAAAAATCAGGCATAGGTGTCTCGGATCCTTGTGCCGAGATCAATGTACTCGAGGATCGCCTTGGATCCAAAAGCGTTAGGCATAGGTGTGCCTTTGGCTCTAGCGGCCCTTTCTTGTCGGTCTCGATGATTTCGCAAGTTCATCATCATCAGCTTCATCATCAGATGGCACTTGGAAGGTGACCAGTTTCTTCTTCGGACTTGGCCGAGGACCTCGTCCAGCAGTTGCCTTTTTCTTCAGCAGAGTGGGGCCTGATGAAGAATTTGGTGCAGCTGAGGAACTTGCTGAGACACCAGAGGCAATAGAGATGCCTGCAGTCCTTTGGCACGTGGCCAGATGCACAGGTGCTGAGACTTTGGAGGAGCTGTTGAGGACATTGGAGAAGGAGCTGAGGATTTGGGAGGAGCAGGTGCAGCATGAGGAACTGGCCGTGAGGGCATAGAAGATTCTGGCCGTGAGCGCATTGCTGAGGATTTTGGCCGTGAGGGCACTGTTTGTGAAGCACTTGGCTTGTGCACTGGCTTCTTTGCCATTGATCTTCTGGGCTGAACAGGGGCCTCAGTGGCAGCAGCAGGAGCAGAGTCTTCATTGAATTTCCTCACTGCTTCTTTGGCTTGTCTCGCCAACTTGGCTTGGCGCTAGGCCCGTTCTTCAGAAAGTCCTCACCACGCTTGATGTTTGGTGGGGTCAGCTTCTTGGCAGTGCCAATGGAGCTCTTGGGCATGGAGGATTCAGGTCTGAATTTCTTCATGTACTTTGGAGTAACATACCTGTACTCCTCCATTCCCTTGCCCATCTCCTTTCAATCCTCTGAATGCGCACCTTGCGCTGATTTTTGTTTTCCTTGCCAAACTTGGCTTCATCAGGTGTGCAATAGTCAGCGTATATGTCCTCAGGTATCTCGAAAGCAGTCATGACCTCAGGCCTCTTTCCTCCTTTCTGTGGCTTCTTTCCTTCTGCCATATTCTTCAGCTGAGGAATTTGAACAATCGAATTCTCTGAAGAAGTATGCAACTTTTCTTCGAGGAACGCTGCAAATGAGTTAAGTTGATGAGAACCTAGTGATTCAGCAGCGGACATGAGTACCTGTGAACAGAGTATATTTGCGAGGAATTTGGAGAGGTCATATGCGTTCTCAGAAGGTTTTTTTTTAAACTAGTTTGAGGAATTTGACCAGATGAGCCTTGAAGAATTTCACTAAGCGATCTTTGTCTTAGGTTCCAGAGTTGTATAGATCGAGGATCCACACAATTGAGGAATCTTGAAGAAAAAATCATGGCTTAGAGAAACGAATCAAGAGCATATTTCGTTTGAGGTGTTCATATGTGTGAAGATTTGAAGAATAAACACCTTTGAAGATTTTCAGGAAGGTTTGAGAATCAAAGCGAGTAATAAAAGTAACTTTTAATTACCCGAACCGAAGAACACGACGAACTAAGAAATGTAGATTAGAAGTTCGTCAGTTCAGATCACCCACGCCCTAACTTGGCGGAGGAAGACAGCTACGGCGGCGGAGTGAAGATTTCCGCGGTCGGCGACGAGGTCGAGGCAGTGAAGCTCTTCCTCACCGGCGATGATGGAGTAGCGGCGGCGCTAGGGTTTGAGAAGCTCGAGCGAGAGAGAGAGCGGTCGAGCGGAGTAAAGTAAGTGAGGAAGGGGAGAGGGGGTATATATAGCCACGGTGAAAAACCGTTTGCCCGAAGATTTTGGACGAACGTGCCCCTGACCCTTCTCATTCGCTTGACATGTGTCACCCACGTACTGAAAAGTGGAGATCGTGTTAGATCGTGGGTGAATAGATAAGTTTATCGTGGGATGCGGAACGGTTTGAGCGGCAAAGCCGAAAATTTGGATAAGATAAGTTAAAAGTTCCGCTCGTAATTTCTTCAAATGACAAGGACACAAGAAGATTTTGAACGAGTTTCAAATAGAACGCATATGAAGAATTAGTGAATAGATTGGGTTGAGTATAGCATAGAGGGGAAGGTTCCGATCACATTCACTTAGCGTAAAAAGCAACTTGAAGAAATAGCCATAAGGGAATGTGGTAGAGGACATAAACCCATATATATATATATATATATATATATATATATATATATATATATATATATATATATATATATATATATATATATATATATATATATATATATATATATATATATATATATATATATATAGTAAATGAAGAAAGACAATGAAATAGTGAAGATTTTGCAAAGTTGAAGAATTTGAAAAATCAAGAATTTCAAAAGCGAGGAAAACTCAAATTGAAGATTTTCAACTTTGGTGGTGGCGTGACCCATCAGATAAGAATGATGATTTCAGACACAGCATAATTGTCGAGGGTTCTGAGAATCAAATTCTTCATTAATTTTTTCACACTTAGAGTGTTATTCTTCATTGATTGAAGAAAAACGTTTCTTCATGTGTTGCACATCTAAGTCATCAATTTTGCATAAGTGTCAGGATGTGTGTCCTTTTCAAAGAACATTCGAAGATTCTAAGATATTTAGCTCACACCGCAACTTGCTAAATCTCTTCTCATCCAAGGGCTTTGTGAAGATATCGGCTAGCTGTTCTTCAGTCTTCACATGCTCGATGGAGATGTCACCCTTCAACACATGATCACGAAGAAAATGATGACGAATCTGAATGTGCTTTGTCTTCGAGTGCTGAACTGGGTTGTGAGCAATCTTGATGGCACTCTCATTGTCACAGTAGAGAGGCACATTCTTCATGTTGATGCCGTAGTCCTTGAGAGTTTGCTTCATCCACAGCAATTGAGCACAACAAGAGCCAGCAGCAATGTACTCAGCTTCCGCAGTAGACAGTGATACGCAGTTCGGTTTCTTTGAGGACCAACAGACCAAAGATTGTCCGAGGAAATGACAAGTACCAGATGTTGACTTGCGGTCCACACGATCACCAGCATAGTCAGAGTCAGAATATCCAATGAGATCAAAAGTAGAGCCCTTGGGGTACCATAATCCTAGTGTTGGTGTGTGAGCTAGATATCGAAGAATATGCTTCACAGCCTTATGGTGTGATTCCTTCGTGTAGCTTGAAATCGGGCACACATGCAAACACTAAGCATTATATCTGGCCTAGATGCACATAAGTACAATAAAGAACCAATCATGGAGCGGTATACCTTGTGATCAAGTCAATACCATTTTCATCAAGACATAGATGGCCATTTGTGGGCATAGGAATTTTGACGCCTTTGCAATCTTGCATGCCAATTTCTTCGTAACATCTTTGAGGTATTTCTCCGAGATATGAATATGCCATTGTGTTGTTGATTTAATTTGAAGACCTAAGAAGAATTTCAATTCTCCCATCATAGACATTTGATATTCTTCACTCATCATATAGGCAAATTCATCACTATAACGTTGGTCAAGACAGCCAAAGATAATATCATCAACATATATTTGGCACACAAACAGTTCACCATCATATGATTTAGTAAAGAGAGTAGGGTCGAGTGAACTGGTGTGAAGCCATTCTTCACGAAGAATTCCTTCAATATATCATACCACGCCTGGGGGCCTGTTTGAGGCCATAGAGGGCCTTGTTGAGTCTCAAGACTTTGTCGGGATTCTTTGGATCTTCAAAACCGGGGGTTGAGCAACATATACTTCTTCCTCAAGCTTACCATTGAGGAATGCACTTTTCACATCCATTTGATATAAAGTGATATTATGATGGTTAGCATAAGCAAGTAATATCTGAATAGCCTCAAGTCTAGCAACAGTGCAAAAGTTTCATCGAAATCAATTCCTTCAACTCGTGTGTAGCCTTGAGCTACAAGTCGTGCCTTATTCCTCACCACAAGGCCATTTTCATCTTGCTTGTTGCGGTAGATCCACTTTGTGCCAATGATATTATGCTTGCGAGGATCTGGACGTTTGACCAGTTCCCTTACATTGTTGAGCTCGAACGATGTAATTCTTCTTGCATGGCCTGAATCCACTCGGGCTCGAGAATGCTTCATCTACCTTAGTGGGCTCTATGATAGAGACAAAAGCATAGTGCCCACAAAGTTAGATAAATGTGAAGCTTTTGAGCGTGCGAGAGGACCTGGTGCTTCAATGTCATCGATGATCTTGTCAACTTGCACTTCTTTTGCAACGCGAGGATGGGCTGGTTGTCGTCGAGGAATTTGATCAGCATTTTCTTCAAACCATTTTCTTCAAAGATTATCTTCAGTGCATCAGCTCGACGTTCTTCACGTCACAGAATGAATTCTTCAGCAGATTCTTCAGTAGGAATGACATCCTCAGTCGCCTTGAAGTTGATAGATTCCTCAGGTGTTGGTTCATCTATAACAGAAGGTAGGTGCTCTCTTTGCGAGCCATTATTTTCATCGAACTGCACATCTACAGTTTCAACAATCTTGTAAAGAACATTGTTGAAGACTCTGTAGGTGTGCAAGTCCTTTCCATAACCAAGCATAAAACCTTCATGTGCTTTCGGTGCGAATTTAGCATTGTGATGAGGATCTCTAATCCAGCATTTAGCACCGAAGACTTTGAAATAACTCACATTGGGTTTCTTGTCAGTGAGGAGTTCATAGGCAGTCTTCTTGAAGAATTTGAGAAGATATACTCTGTTGATGATGTGGCACGCGGTATCAATTGCATCAATCCAAAAACGACGAGGCGTTTTGTATTTATCAAGCATAGTGCGAGCCATCTCAACAAGAGTTCTGTTCTTGCGCTCCACGACGCCATTTTGCTGAGGAGTATAAGGAGCAGACAACTCATGAGTAATACCAAGTTCATCAAGATAGTCATCAAGACCGGAATTCTTGAACTCCGTTCCATTGTCATTCCTGATGTGCCTGATCTTCACACCAAAGTTGGTTGAAGCCCTCGAGGAAAATCGTTTGAAGACTTCTTGCACTTCATGTTTGTAAGTAACAATGTGTACCCATGTATAACGAGAGTAATCATCAACAATAACAAAGCCATAAAGAGATGCATCATTAGTGACTGCTGAGTAATGATTAGGACCAAAGAGGTCCATGTGAAGCAATTCGAATGGACGGGTAATGGTCATGATAGTCTTCACTGGATGCTTGGCCTTGGTCATTTTTCCAGCTTCACAGGCTCCACACAAGTGATCCTTGAGGAATTTGACATTCTCAATGCCAATGACATGCTTCTTCTTCGCAAGTGTGTGCAAATTCCTCATGCCTGCGTGACCAAGTCGTCGATGCCATAGCCAGCCTTCTGAAGCTTTTGCAAGTAGACACACGGCTGGTTGTGGTCCTGTAGAGAAATCAACAATATACAAGTCTCCTCTCCTAAAGCCTTTGAAGACTTTGGAATTGTCAGCTTCCATGATCACAACACAATGATACTTGCCAAAGACAACAACCATATCAAGATCACAAAGCATTAAGACTGACATGAGGTTGTATCCTAAGGACTCAACAAGCATGACTCTGTCCATGTGTATGTCCTTAGGGATCGCAACCTTACCAAGACCCAATACCTGACTTTTGCCTTTGTCAGCAAAGATGATATGCTTCAGATGTGACGGTGATAAGGGAGCATCCATCAATACAATCTTTTCACCAGTCATGTGATTTTTACATCCACTATCGAGGACCCACTCATTGGCTTTGGGTTGATCATCCTGCAGATGAATTAGTGCAACTTACGATCTCATATACTTCATCAGTGAAGAATATGATATCAATTTCATCAGGCAGTATAACAGATAAGCAGTATGAGGACGTGTGAAATGAAAGTTCATTTCTTCATGATTAGCTCAAGTCCTTTCAGCAATTTTGTCGGGTCCCCAAGAAATTCTTGAGACGTTAAAGCACGCCCGAGACCTGACCCTGCAGAGGAAATTAGTTCTTTTTCTTCACCACCCACATCTGAAGGGGTGGCAAAGAGTTCATCACTCTGCGAGTTCCATATGAGAATGGTGGCATAGAAGCCAATCCATTTCGTTTCACATAAGAGAGGTTAGGGTAAGCATATGAATAAGCGGAGAAATTCTTGAGGACTTATGAACATATTGATTTGAAGAATAATGCACATATTCATAGCCCTTAGCTCTACCTGCGAAATGAGTTGTTAGCACGATGATAATCATATGAGGACTTTGATCCTTTTGAGGAATTTGATCCACGTGAGGACCTTGGTCCGTATGAGGACTTGGATCCATATGAAGAATTTGGTCCATATGAAGAGTTTGATCTGGGGTTCCTATTCTTCACAGGTGGTGTCATGAGGACATTCACCTGAAGACTTTCAAGGCACTTCTTGGAAACCTAGATTTTCTTCATAGGAGAACCGTTCCTGCAGTTAGTGCCAACATATCTAGCAAATACTTCACCATTCTGATTTTTGAATAGTTTATAGTTGGAGTCAAATGACTCATCAGAAGAATGAGGAGATTCACATGTAAAGCCAGATAAGTTAGATGGATCAACTGGAGGTCCCTTTGCAGCAACCCATGAGGTTTTGGGGTACTGCTCAGGCTTCCAATATGTTCCATCTGCATTGAGTTTCCTCTCAAAGGCAATACCCTCTTTCCTAGGGTTCCTATTGAGGATCTGCTTTTTAAGCACATCACAAAGAGTCTGATGCCCTTTGAGGCTTTTGTACATGCTGTCATGTACAATTCCTTCAACCCTGCATCGTCAAGGATACTAGCAATGTCCTCGGATGAGGAATTAGTGATAGCAGAGGCAGGTTAAGAATTTGTAACAGTTGAAGCATTTGAACATTCAGGTGAAGAATTAGCAGATTCACGTTCAATGCACTTTAAGCATGGAGGAACAAATTCTTCCTGAGAAGCGCTGATTTGTTGAGCAAGTTATGAATCACGTTCCTTCTGAAGATCTTCATAACTCACTCTTAGCTTCTCAAGATCTTGCTTTCTTTGAAGAAATTCATAAGAAAGTTTCTCATGATCAGACAAGAGAGTGTTATGATGACCTTGAAGGCTGACAAACCTAGACTGAAGTCTCTGAAGATTTTCAGTCAGGGCTTTAGTGCGATCCATTTATTCACCCAACATATCATCACTTTTATCTAGCATGTTTTGAACCTTTTAAAAAGCCCTTTGTTGTTTTACAGCAATCTTAGCAAGTTTAGAGTAGCTGGGCTTGAGATCTTCATCAGATTCATTTTCACTAGATTCAGAGGAGGTATATTTGAGTACCTTGGCACCCTTTGCCATGAAGCAATAGGTGGGAGCATAGTCATCACTATCTTCATCAGCATTGTTGGTGAGGTCAGTTTCTTCAGATTTGAAGATGGACTTGCTGACGAATGCGATGGAGAGCAGCCGACTCGCCACACCAGACTCAGACTCCTCTGATGCCTCCTCTTCCTCATGTTCCTCAGATTCAGCTTCAGAGTCCATTTCCTTGCCAATGAATGCCCGAGCCTTCTTGGAGCTGCTCTTGTTGTGAGATGAAGACTTTGAGGATTTTGATGATGAAGATTTTGATGATTTCTTCTTCTTCTTAGCGTCATCAGAACTGTAATCCTTGTATTTCTTCTTCTTTAATTCCTTTTCCCCCTGAGGACAATCTTGAATATAGTGACCAGGTTTCTTGCATTTGTGGCATAGCCTTCTCTTATAGTCACTGGATGAGGAATCACTGCTCCTTGAGGATTTTCCAAAGCGACCACGCCTTGAGAACTTCTAGAACTTCTTCACGAGCGATGCTAGCTCCTGCTCAATTCTTGAGATCACCAAGGCTACTACCATAGTCTTCACATTCAGATTCAGACACAGCCTTGGCCTTCAGGGCAAGTGATTTGCCATAGCTAGAACCATAGAGATCTCTCTTTTTAGCAAGCTGGAACTCATGAGTATTTAGCCTCTCGAGGATATCAGTGGGATCAAGTGACTTGTAGTCAGCACGCTCTTGTATCATCAGTGCTAGAGTATCAAATGAGGAATCAAGCGATCTCAACAATTTCTTCACCACCTCATGGTCGGTGATGTCAGTGGCACCAAGCGCTTGAAGCTCATTTGAGATGTCAGTGAGGCGATCAAAGGCTTGTTGAACATTTTCATTGTCGAGTCTTTTGAAGCGGTTGAAGAGATTTCGAAGAACATCAACTCAAGAGTCACGCTGAGTTGAGACTCCTTCATTTACTTTGGACAGCCTGTCCCAAATGAGCTTAGCAGTTTCCAAAGCACTCACTCTTCCATACTGTCCTTTGCTCAGATGGCCACATATGATATTCTTCGCTTGAGAATCGAGTCGCTTGAATCTCTTCACATCGGCAGCATTCAGTGAGGGTGAGACAGAGGGAACACCATTTTCCACAACATACCAGAGATCGTTGTCAATTGCCTCAAGATGCATTCGCATCTTGTTTTTCCAATAGGGGTAGTCCGTCCCATCAAAGGTAGGACACCCAGCTGAGACCTTGATCATACCTACGATTTACATAACTAAAACTCCAGGTGGTTAAACCAAAATCACACAGAACAAGGGAGTACCTTGCTCTGATACCAATTGAAAGTGCGTTATATCGACTAGAGGGGGGTGAATAGGCGATTTTTATGAATTCTTCTTCACTGAGGAATTTGCCGGTTAGGAAATTCCTTAGCGAAGAACTACTTGCAGCGGAATAAGTACTCAGAAGTAAGCATAACAGAATACATGCATGGTCATCATGATGAAATGAACACAATCACAGAGTACAGAAAGCGTAAACACAGGATAACACAAGATGAAGACAAACAGACTGAAGAAATTGAACTGAGGAAATAGAGAAAGTCTTCAGTCAAAGTCTTCAAACACAGATATGAACGAACACTCAACACAGTAAGGAGGAAATGAAAGAGTTGAGGAAATAGAACCAGTTAGGTTGGTGAAGACAATGATTTGGAAGACCAGTTCCAACTGTTGCCTCAGTTATGCGTCTGGTTGGGCGGTGAGTATTTAAACTCGAGGACACACAGTCCCTGACACCCACTCGCTGAGCACGCAGCTCAGGACACCAAGTCCTCACCATATTCTCCTTGAACTAAGGTCACACAGACCTCGTCCAATCACTCGTGGTAAGTCTTCAGGCAACTTCCAAACCTTCACAGCTTCGGTCACTCGGCGATCCACAATTCCTCTTGGATGCTCTAGACCATGACGCCTAACCGTCTGGAAGAAGCACAGTCTTCAAAGGTAACAAGCATCGGATCCACGCAGGACCAATCTCTTGATGATGCTCAATCACTTTGGGTTTGTAGGGTTTGGTTTTGGGTTTTCCTCACTCGATGATTTTCGCCAAAGTCCTCGGAGGATGGGTTGCTCTCAAATGACAAGTGTCAACTTCTCTCGAGCAGCCAACCAGCTAGTGGTTGTAGGGGGCGGCTATTTATAGCCTAGGGAGCAGCCCGACATGATAAGACATAAATGCCCTTCAATGATATGACCGTTAGGTGGATAAGATATTTTGGGACAGGTGGCGCAAGAAGACAACAACGGTCGGAAATTTGACTCTCAAATTCCTCGTGGCTATCATGTTCCTCACTGTAGGCAATCCATGACGGCGAATTCTAACTCCTCGGTCGAACAAATTCCTCAAATGACTGAAGAATTTCGTCTCATCCTCAAGAAATTGACTGAACTGTATGAGATTTCCAAAGGCTTCACTCGAAGGGATTGGTAGGTGTAGGATTTTGAGTTGAGCATCACATGGAAATTTTTCCTTAATATTTCCTCGACCCCCTTAACAAAGATCGGTGTTTCCTCGACTCAAGAAAGAGAAAACGAAACTACGAAAACAAAAGTCTTCTCGCTTCATGTTCCTCAAATGAATACCAAGTCTTCAAGGTCACACCAATTTCTTCACTTTCAATGTCTTGAAAAGTCTTCGAATATCAAAGTCTTGAAATAAGAACTTCATTTTAGGGTTGACTTTCTCTGTAAATATCAAACTCCTCATAGACTTATAGACCTGTGTACACTCATAAACAAATTAGTCCCTTAACCTATAAGTCTTCAATACACCAAAATCACTAAGGGGCACTAGATGCACTTACAGTACCCGAGGATGGCATTGTACGACAGGCGAATGTGGGCGACGTCGAAGTCGATGAGCTCGGTGCGGTAGTTGTTGCGCTGTCCGAAGGTGACGGGAAGGCGAACTTGCCCTATTGGGAGGGTAGAGCCATTGGTGACCACTGAGAAAGGCTTGGTTGGCTGAAGCTGATCGTATGGGACTTGGAGATCGTCGAATGTCTCGACAGACAGGACGTTGAGTCCTGCTCCTCCGTCGATGAGGGTCCTGGTGACTTGCACATTGCTGATGACTGGTGAGCAAAGCATGGGGAGGACTACGGCCGTTGCTGCGCACTTGAGCTAATCCGCTGAGCTGAACGTGATAGCGCACGACGACCATCTGAGAGGGCGTGTGGCCTCTGGCTTGGGGAGGACTGCATTCACCTCGCGAGCAAACTGCTTGAAGATGCGCTGAGAGGCTGGGGCCTGAGCGCCACCCAGGATGCAAGAAATTGCGCCTGGCTCTTGGAAGCCCCCAGCCCCCTCGTCCTGATGATTGTCTTCGGACCTCCTTGGCGGCTGCGGCAGAGGTGGGAGCCCTGCGTTGCCTTGAGGGTGGTCCTCACGAGGCTGGTCTCTCCAACCTCCCTCACGAGGCTGGTCCTACCAGCGGTCCTCGCGAAGTCTGTCACGCCACCCCTGGCGAGGGCCACGGTCTTCCCAGCGTCCTGCGCCTCTTCCTCCTCCTCGGTTGTAGCCTCAATCATTGCGCTCGGGGCGCCGGCCGATACACTCTTCTCGCACGGCCCTGAGCTCCTGGCATTCGTTGGTGTTGTGGGTGTGGAGGTCGTGGTACATGCAGTACCGGCTGCCCTTGGATGACTCGGGCTGATCCCTGCCTCGCTTGGTGTCTGGTTCTGCCACGAGCACGGCAGCCCCCTTGCGCTTCACGTCCTTGGCCTTGGGATTCTTCTCTTCTAGATCGGCAGCCGGAAGCTCGAGGAGGGAGAGGCGCCCTTCCTCAGCCCTGGCGCATTTGGTCGCCAAGTTGAACAGCTCCAGGGACGTGCACAGGTCTTCATGCATCGCTAGCTCCTCCTTCATCTTGACGTCACGCACGCCATCGGAGAAGGCTGAGATGATGGCTTCCTCAGTCACCTTGGGAATCTTGAGGCGGGCGTTGTTGAAGCGCTGGATGTACTTCTGCAGGGTCTCTCCTGGCTGCTGCTTGATGCGGCGCATGTCGCTCACGGCCGGAGGCCGATCGCGAGTGCCTTGGAAGTTGGCGATGAAGCGGGTGCACATCTCGTCCCAGGAGGAGATCGTGCCGGGAGCCAGGTTCGGGCTCCGTCCTTCAACGCCATGGGGAACCAATTCGCCATGGCCTTTTCATCCCCGTTGGCGGCTTCGATTCCCAGCTCGTAGAGCTGAAGGAACTCCGCGGGGTCGGCTGTGCCGTCGTAGCAAGGAGGCAGGTCTGGCTTGAAATTGCCGGGCCACGCGATGCTACGTAGCTCTGCGGTGAAGGCACGGCAGCCTGCAGTGGATACCGGGGCTCTCTGCTGATGCGGGGCTTGCTCTTGTGGATTCCCGCGCACCGCTGCCTGGAGCAGCGCGGGGTCTTGACGCGGTGGCGCTGGAGCGTGATCGCGGCGCTCCGGAGCTGGGAGCACGCGAGCACCTTCTTGGGGACGAGGGATCTCCTGGCAGCTCCTTTCTTGTTGCGCGGGCGCCGGACGCGGAGGGTCTCGGCCTGGGACCACGCGCCTTGGGATCAGGGCGCCTTCTTGAGGAGGAGGCGGCGGCGGCACCTCCGGCTCCCTGCCTCCCGCGCGGGGTGAAGGGCGAGGCAACGAGAGGGACGGCGCGGGGGAGCCCCCTGCGGCGCGGACGAGCTTGGCTATGCGGTCGAGGCACTCCTCGTAGACGTCGTCGACAGGGCGGTAGCGCAGGAGCTCGTTCGCCGCGATGATCCCGACTCGAGCCTCCATGGGAGCGTGGTGCGCGTGGGACGAAGAACCGGCAGGGGCGAGCGAAGGAGTTGCGGTGCGGCCTTCTCGCCTCACTGAAGGATGCAGGGACGAGGCCTACTCCTCGTTCCCCGCCGGGCCGGTGGCGGCGTTGGCGGCAGGCGACAGGGAACGACGGGGGTGTCCGCCGACGGAGCTGTCTCAGGCGACTTCGGCGCCATGAGCAGCCCGGTGCTCAAGTCGAAGTTCGGCGAAGGCCACCATGGAAACGACAGAAGATCACACGCGACCTGCGGAAGAAAGATTCCGGCACACCCCTACCCGGCGCACCAAATGTTGGATTTCGGGTTCCGGCAGACCATTGAGGTTCGAACAAAGGGGTGCGCGCGGAGATCCTTCCCCTACCAGCAAACGCGTAAGGAATCTAAGCTAGGAACGATGAACAACACAAGAGACACGGGGTTTATATTGGTCCGGGCCACCGTTGTGGTGTAATACCCTACTCCAGTGTGTGGTGTGGTGGATTGCCTCAGGGGCTGATGATGGACAGTACAAAGGAAGAACAGCCTCGCGAGGGGTTGTTCTTGAGCTGGTACGATGAACTGCTTGGTTGAGTTCGATCGCCTCTCTCTCTCTCTCTCTTTGCTAGGGCTCTATCTGATGCCTCTACTTGATGCCCGATCTATCTCTCTTTGTCCTACCTTGTGGTGGCTAGTCCTATTTATAGAGCGAGGCCCTGGACCTCTTCCCAAATAATGAGCGGGAAGGGCGCCAACAATTGGCCATTTTGAAGGGGAACATCTAGTACACTTATCCTGACTAAAGTTGTTCTTCGGCTGCCAAAGGCTCTGATGGTGACACCGTCCTGGGCTCCACGATGACCTCCGTCCTGCTGCTCTGCTGGTCTTGGTCTTGTTGCACCGAAGAGGTAACCTTTGCCTGATGCCTTGGCCTGTGCTTGCCTCCTTTGCACCAATGGGGAATGAGGACACTGCGCGGGCTGGCGCCCACCTGGTCTCGTTCGTCATGGCTTGCGTCATGTGCACCCTCGTGAGGTACCCTGCCTTGATCTCTCCGCCTCCTCACGAGCCTGCCTGACGAGGCCGTTCCTGAGGAAGGTTCTTGTCGTCCGCCCCTCGAGGCTTGGCCCCTCGCGAGGGTCCTGAGCTTGAGCTGATGAAGCTGGGCCACGCTGGGCCCCCACCTGAGCCACGCCGCAGGCCGCAGGCAGGCAAGTCTGGGGACCCCCGTTCCCAGAACGCCGACAAGAATGTATCCGAAGAGTATTGTTATAGTCGACCTCCAACGCCGAACTACATCCGAGCTGCAGCTCCGGACTGTATCCGAGCTCCAACACCGGATTGTTTCCAAGCTCCAACGCCGGACTATGTCCGAGGTGTCACAGATCACCTTGGTTCAAAAAAGTGTTAGCCAAGCTTAATGCCGGAAATGCCCTCTAAGGAGCCAGCCACTTGCATCCGAGCTATATGCCGAACTGCTTCCGAGGTGGCTTAGCACCTCGGTCATGGGCTGATTGTTTGCGGATTTTATTTCCGATGCGTATAAATTTATTTGCTGCGATATGTATTGCGAGTAGCCCTCAAGGTGTCTATCAGCCTCAAATCCGAGATGCACCTGAAGGAAAACATAAAACTGCTGATCTGGTAGCCCTCGTGACCTGTGTCGTGAAATAAATCCGAGGATCAACTCCTAGCTCGGCAGCATACATAGGAATAGAAATGCAGTGTAATATATTAGAGGTAATAGTGATCGGCGGACGGGCCCCTGAGAGAGGGTCGTGAGAAGTCGCCATGATATATCAGCTTGATGCCGGATAAGTCCCATATGGTACTTATTATCGTCCGAAGACGCGCTTGTCCATAGTTCGGTTATGCCGAACACTGAGCACTTTGAATTTTCTGCATTGAATAGGCAATGCAGTAGCCCTCGAGACACTGGTCGGGTGGCAACACCAGATTAGGGGATCGATGTGCCCCTTTTATATTTGTAGATAATGAGTGCAAAGCCCAATAGCCCCCGAGCCTTAATGTGGGCACGGGTGGCCAAATTAAGGATCGATATCCGTTTGACAGAAAATGTTGTTGTGTTTAACACAAACTTCTCGGAAAGAGAATAAAGATCTCTTAAAAGAGTTTAGATCTGGTCAAAATCCGAGCTCGCCAAGGTAGGCCCCAAGGGGTTTAAAAGATGGATTGCAGTAAATGGATTTTACTCGCAATGCTTATGTGTAATGATTCTATGTATCCAAGTACTTCTCATCATTAATGCTCAAATCCGCATTGTACAAAACTTTGTTAACCGACCATCGGCTTCAACCTCCTCGGCCAGTAGCTGGGGAGTGTTTGTCCTACTTTATAAAGCCGTTATAAGGGCAAAGTTTTACGGCAAACAAGGCAATTCGGTCATACGGTTTTATAAACAAAGGTACACTGAGAGATATGTTATTACATTTTAACGTAAGAAACATCTTCCAAAGAAAATAGTCCCGCTATCGGTTCCTTTCTTTGGGTCGTAATGCTTATCATGATCATGAAAACTCACCTCCGATTAATGTGGGAGGAAAATATTGAGGATTTAGTTCGGCGAAAGTTCCCGAACTCTATGGTATTAATGAACCAAAAAATTTACTTCCGTCGTTGCCGACCAATGTGATCCTTTAAGATTGCTAGCTTTCGGCTTCACCCAGTCTGAGGTACTAACTCAGATGTCCCGGTAGTAACAATCACAAAGGTGCTCCCTTTACATATGTATGGCTTTATAACAATGATTGCGGAAGGTGGCCCTCGTATATTAAATACAAAACGCCGATGATATGTTTATTTTGACTCCGTTGCGACCATTTATCAGTTGAAAGTGGCCCATCGTCGACTTCCACCCCCTTGTAGATGCTACGCAGGGTGTTTTCGCAATAACAAAACAACCCTTAGCCGATGTCTCAGTCCCCAAAGGCAGTTGTGTTAGCGGAAACGAGGCAATCAGATATGCGGGCTTCATAACTTTAATTTAGTCATAGGAGCTTTAAACTGGGGAAGCTAGCTACAAGCCCCCGGTTAGTGTTCGGCGACAGCCGAGGTCAAGCCATAAACACTTCGGCCAATGTTATGAATGGCCCATCATTTAACATAGTCATCGGATTGCTGACCAGTTTACGGTTATTGTGATAGTCAGTTTTCGGCTTTCTCCACGGAGGTTCTTAACCATGCGAGCTGGAAGCACAATCGCAGTGATTCTCCCTTTGCACACCTAGCCGAACAAAGCGGAACATAGGAGGCAAGCACAGGAGCCGGGCAACCCAACTATTGGCTGAAGACACAATTCGAAACCGATGCATATATAGCAATATCCGAGAATGTTTCGCCGAATCTCTAAAGGTGTCCGGCGTTGCACTGCGAGACTTATGCGGGAAACACACAAATAGTTTAAAAGTGCCATAGGCTTGGAAACCCCAACAAGTTAGTAAAAACTTGACGTCCGAATTAGATCAAGTGTTCGGTGCCAATCCAATAATTGGTCAAAAAAGGGGTGCTTCTGTCGTGCATTAATATGACACATCTGATCTCAAGACCTCAAGCGGGTCAGCCCACGGCTGTAACCTCCTATCCCGAAGGCAGAGTACTGCTCGTTTAGGCCAGTTTAGCGAGCTAAACTCGAACGGCTTTGAGAGAGAGACTAGGCTCCCGGGCTATTGACCACACACTCGCGTTGAAAAAAGGAGTGATAGAAAAAGATTCTGCAATGACCAAGAAGAAAACATTTATTATAAAACGGCTCATACTAATTTAAGAGCCCCCGAGTGAGTTGGGAAAAAGAATTTCATGTATAATGATTGTATGTACGAAAGTACTTATATCATATCTATGTTCACCCGAACTTTAAACGCGTCTTAACCGACCGTCGGCTTCTCCCTCTTCGGTGAAGGACCGAAAAGTGTTATGTACTCCACCTGTCGAGAATATTGACGGTGTTTCCGATAACCAGCAATCAGGCCATAAGGTCATAACAGACAAAGCGCTCGGGAACTTATGCTATATTACTAACAAAGTGTAAGAAGCATCTTCGAAGAAAATAGTACCTCCACCGATACCTTTCTTCGGTTGCTCATTGTTACTATAAGACTTGTGCAATAGATTTTTTGTACTCATGAGTTCCGTTGTGTGCCGACCATAATTAAAAACAATAAGAGCGCTAGCTTTCTGTCACATCCCTAGCTTCTGGTATTGCACTAGGCTAGCTTCATGTGTGCATCATGTTTAAATTTTTCTTAAAATTGAGATGGGGATTGCCTAAACCCTAGCATTAAAGGAATTCAAATAGGTTCCACAAAAAATATTTTTCAGTGAATTCAAATGGCTTTAGAAAATGTTCATCATTTCTGGAAAAATGCTATAAACCATAACCATAGGTGCTGCACATTTTTCATGACATATTTGGTCAGTGGATTAATTCATAAAGTATTTGCATTTGGGCATTTAATGCTAATAAATAGTTTAAATGCTCAAATAATCATAAACTAAAATGGTTGCTGTTTGTTATATTCCAAACAGTGGCATTGAGCAGTTTTATGATTTTTGGATCTGTTTTAGTATTTTTAGTAAAGCCACAAAGTTTATAGAAAAATAGAAAAACAAAAAAACAATTAAAGAGAGAGAGAGAAGAGGCCCCATGCCACTTACCTGGACTGGGCCGGCCCACCTGGCCATGCCAGTCATCCCTAACCTCTGCCAAGAGGCGGGCGGGACAACGACGCCTGCTGCCGAGGCGCCACGCCTCCTCCCTGCTCGCCTGCCTCACCGAGGCGCCTCGAAGCCCCTCCTCGGTGCCGCTCTGGATCCCCTGGACCGCTCTCTCTCTCTCTCCCGTGCCTTCTCTCCTCCTCTGCTCTCCCTCCCTCTCGCACCCGAGCGTGCCCGACGCCGTCGTTCGTCGCCACCACGGCCATCGACCACCCCTCGCCCTGCCAATGAGTCCAAAGGCTCCGCCTCGACGCCCCGACCTCTCCATGGAGCTACACAACGCCGGGAGCCCTACATCGCAGCCCACGCCATCTTCCCCATCTCCAGCCGCCCGAGATCGCCGGTTTCACTACGTCACCGTCCGACCTTCCCCGAGCACGCTGAGCTACTCATCGACCTCGCCGTGAGCTACTCTGCCGAACCCCTCTCTCCCCGTGCTCTATTTTCCTCTCTAGCCGCCATTCCCATCGAGCCCGAGAGCTCGGCTTCGCCGGCGATGTCGCCGCCGTGGCCTGAGCTCGACCCAGCCATGACCTTGCACCGCATCATGCTCCTAGCTGCCCCAGGAGTCCGTATCCACCAGTAGCTTCCCCCTCCCGTGCTTCCTAGCGCTAACCCACACCAACCCCGAACTCCGGCCGCCGCCTTCGTGCTCGCTGTCGTCGACTCAGACCACCCCAGCTGCTGCTTCTTACACCGTTAGATGCGCGAGATCTCCAGCTACGCATAGAGCTCCTCCGCCGTTCATTTGGTCGCCGGAGCAGCGTTTCCGAGCCCCTCCGCCGTCTCGGCCTCGCCGGCGACTCGACGCCGGTGGATTAGCCCCGGTTGACCAGGGGTTTGACTTCCCCCCTGACTCACTGACGTGTGGGCCTCGGCCACTAACTAAACGGGGTTAACACTAACTAATATTAGTTAGTTAAACTAACTATCGACACGAGGGCCCACAGTCAGTTTGACTGGACCGTGCCTGTTGACTCGCTTCGTCATCTTGACGAAGTTAAATCATTCTTGGATTTTGTTTAATTCTATATAATCCAGGAAATTCCAGAAAATGATTTAAACTTCTAAAATTCATAGTAATTCAACCGTAACTCAAAATGAAATAAATTATATATGAAAAATTATCAGAAAAATCCAATCTATCCATCTGTACCACTTTCATGTAGGATTGAACAAGTTAACCTCACTGAATAGGATGAATCATGATTAGGGCAACTTATGAACTAGCATTTGGAGTTGGAGTTTAACCTTGTTTGAATTCCACTTCAATTAACTTGGCTTACTGCTGCATTAGCTCAAAACAGCAGCATATTGCCATGTCATTATCATGCATCATATTGTTGCATCGCATTGATTGTGTTCTTTCTTGTTTGCGGTAATTGTCCCTCTCGGTGAGCGGCGTCGATCGATGAATTCGATGACACCGATGAAGAACTATATTATCTTGAAGTGCCGGGCAAGCAAAACCCCTTGTTCATTCGATACAATCCCACTCTCTCGCTCCTGCTCTCTTTTACTGCATTAGGACAACAACGATTCATCTGTTACTTGCTGCGGTAGCTGAACCCCTTTATCCTCTGCATGACTGTCATTCCACAAGAATTAGATGAAACCCACTAGCATGAGTAGGAGTTGTTTGAGCCTGTTGTGCCTACTCATTCTTGCTTGTTTGTCATGCCTGCTCTTGCTTAGAGTTGAGTCAGTCCGATTCATCGGGGATGAATCGGAGGTGTGTGAACTTGTCCCACTGTGTGTGAGCTAAGTGTGTGAACACGATTTGGTAAAGGTAGCGGTGAGAGGCCATGTAGGAGTACATGGTGGGTTGTCTCATTGAAACTGTCCTCAGGAACTGAGTTCTGTGTTTGTGATCCATGAAACAGTTACTACCACACATTGGGATCCTTAATTGACACTCTCGGCTTCTTAACCACCCTTGTTCTCTGTCCAGGAGTTGCAACTAGTTTCTGGTGTTTGTAGGATATGTGTTGGAGGCCGTGCGTAGCGCTGACCCTAGGGGTGGGCTATGATGCGGTAGATACACCGTGGCTCGGTGTACCGAATGCCCGTTTGGTATCTCGGGAACCCTGCACACATCGTTCGGGGCCGTTAGTGGAAACCTCGGCCGGACTCCCTGCGGATGGAACCCGAATAGGCGATAAACCTGGACTAGGGACTTGAGTGTTTAGGTAGGCCGTGGCCGACACCCACGTTGGGCTTCCGCTTGAAGGTTACCGAGTACATGTCGTGTAAACGGCGGTAAGTGGTGAGAGCGTGTGTGAAGAAGTACACCCCTGCAGGGTTAATATGATCTATTCGAATAGCCGTGTCCGCGGTGAAGGACTTCTGGGTTGCCTATAACAGTTCATAGACAAGTGAAAGTGGATACTCTAAAATGCGCAAGATAAGCGTGAGTGCTATGGATGGCGTTCTCGTAGGGAGACGGGAGCGGGTCCATAGTGGTGTATTGAGTTGGTGAATATGTGGACTCGTGTGCACCACCTAAAAAGAGTTACTTGCAGTCGTAGTTCAGTGTAGCCACCGAGTCAAAGCTGGCTTGCTGCAGTCAAACTCCACCACCCCCTTTGTTGATAATGATGCATATGTAGTTAGTTCTGATGTAAGTCTTGTTGAGTACGTTTGTACTCACGTTTGCTTATTTTATGTTTTGCAGAGAGACGTCAGTCTCGCTAGTAGTTCCGCTTGGACTTCGACGTTTAGCTTGTTACCTCAGCTACGATCTTGTGCCCTCGATAGGATGTGTTAGATAGTCAGGCTTCTCAGCCTTTTTCATTTATAGTTGTCTGTACTCAGACATGTTAAGCTTCCGCATGTGTTTGGCTTGTATGCTTTGATTGTTGGGTCATGAGACCCATGTTTGTAATATCTCGCTCCTCGGAGCCTAATGAATAAATATTTGAGTCGTAGAGTTATGTTGTGATGCCATGTTGTATTTACACATATTGAGCATATTGTTGTATGTTTGAAATGCTTGGTATGTGTGGGATCCGACAATCTAGTTGTTTATCCTTGGCAGCCTCTCATATGGGGAAATGTAGTCTAGTGCTTCTGGCGATAGTAGTCCGCTACAGCCCGGTTCACGAGTCCTGCTAGCCCAAAGACTACTGCTTTGGACACTTGATCGGCGGGCATGTGTCTCACTTCGTTCCTATATCTGTCCCTTCGGGAAATGTCACGCGGTGATATCCGAAGTCCTGCCTAGCTCTGCTACAGCCGGGTTACGGAGTCCTGTTAGCCAGCGCTTCAGCCCGGATTCATCGTTGATGACCGACATGTTCGATGTGATTCATGTATGCCTGTCCCCATGGGTTAGTGCCGCTTTGGGTTCACGACTAGCCATGTCGGCCCGGTTCTTTATCATATGGATGCTAGCGACACTATCATATACGTGAGCCAAAAGGCGCAAACGGTCCCGGGCCATGGTAAGGCGACACCCGTGGGAATACCGTGCGTGAGGCCGCAAAGTGATATGAGGTGTTACCGGCTAGGTCGATGTGACTTGGAATCGGGGTCCTGACAGCGTTGGTATCAGAGCCTGACTGTCGCTGTAGGATTACCAAGCCAAACTGGTCGAAGTTGTGTCTAGCAATGCTTTAGTTATGTAAGGAATTGATTGTGGAAGGAACGTAAGGCTCTTTTTACTCCTTATACCTCATGGCCTTCGATCTGAGTCATCCTCTTCTCTTCTACGGGGATTAAGAACTAGGCCTTCTCATCTATCTATCAGGATGACGTGTTACTAATCCATAGACTTTTAAGATTGTTGGTTTTACGCCCCAGTCCAATTTCTACTATTTCTGTATGTTAACTGTTGATCTCAGAATCTTGTTATGATGTTGTAGAGTGGTTATGCCACCATTTTGCATGATGTCTCAAATCTTTTTGAGCATTTACAGCCGTTATGCTGTCCGAGTCATCCCAGGTCTCTAAATAGTCTGATGCATTTGCAAATCCCTTTCCTTCCGTTCCCAATGTCCTTTTTGGACAGAATAAGCACACTAATCGGTAAGTTGAGGTACTTTGTTGCCTCGGCGTAGATGTTGGAGCTATTATTATGACCCTAGGTGTTTAGGAAGTCACCTAGCAATTTAGCAATGCTTTTGTATCCCGATGTGATGATTCGGCCATTATTTTGAAAGCATCCCGTGATGCAATTTAGTTAGTAGGTATTCTATTCCTGGGTTCTTGAACCCGAGATTCACCCTACTTACTTCATGTTGATAGTAATTGCTAGCTCCCTTAGGTTATTAGTAACCTTTGCATTAGTCCTCGAGGTCCGTGGTATTTCTTTCTTTCAAATACCATGAACCATTGAGGCAGAAGTTCTTTTGAACCAAAAGCTCACAATCAGCGTTCTCCATTCATAATTGTGAATCTGCCAGTTCTACTTTCCTGCATGGGTTATCCGGAAGAAACCTGTTGAACTTGATTCGACATACTAACCTATGCATCCACAACTCAGAAAGTTATATGTTCCTCGAGTTGTTCCTCCTTAGTTGTATTTCGATCCCCGTCTATCAGTTGATAGTCAGGAGTAGTCGTGCTCTCGTCCTCATCGATGCCATTTTTCTTGTGGTCCGTCAAGCCATTCTGTCCTGAATGACTTGGAGAAACAAACCCCAGTACCTCATCCATATCTAGGATTGGTCAAAGCAATTGTATTCCGCGGATCAAAATACCAATCCAGCTTCTGCTCTGCTCTACCTTGGAGTGTTACCATCTTTATGTCAAGAGTGTCATGGGAATTGCACCACCTCTTATGAATTCTTGACGAAGTAATACTTCTCGCCATCATCGTTCATTCCTCGGTCCCGTGTTGTTGCAACCGGAATGGCGACAAGTGTACCGTGATGTGCGAAATCAATACTTCGAGCAACTCGTTGCTTGAGAGTAAATGGACAATATTCTCATTCTTAGTGTGTTGGTTATTAAATCATCATCCTAAGATTGATCGTGCTACCTAGTCCTTATTTCTGGTGCACTCTTCGATCAATGAGTTAGGATTTTGTCAATCCCTCACTCTATTTGATCATATCGTCTTGCCCTGAAAAGCAAGATTGCTCTCGAGCTTAGTAACATACGGTGGTTCGTGATTTCCGAATATCCTCTCGGAAGTATTACCAGGTTGTCCCCTGACTGTTATGTTGAGCTTGTGATCAAGTTGGTTTTCCTCTAAACCACCCATTCTCCAAGAATCTATGTTGGATACCTTGAGCTAGTTGGTTAAGCTAAACAACAACTTGGAGAGTTGGAAGATGAAAGCTTGCCTGACTTAGTTCATTCCAAAGGGATATTCTTGTGTAGTGTGTGTTGAAGAAAGATGATATCTTCATCGATTGGTCCCTGTGATCAGTTGCTGGACCTATTGTCTTATCAATCCTTTGATTTGAGTGTGGGCTATCGTCAAATCAAATCAGTACCAACGATGTTAAGTAATGTTGTGTTACTCGTGGTTGATCCTCGAGCATACACCATTACATCTTTTAGTCGACCAATGCTATCACCGTGTTCACATGATGGTGGAAGTCGAAAGATATGGAAACTCCGATGAGTTGTTGTTGAGCCCATCAGCAGCATTTTGTCTCCCCCATGAGTCATGTTGAACATCAACCTAGTGTTGGAAACTTGTGTAAGCATTTCTTCGAGTTTCGTTCATGAAGCATATGTTTGGATGAAAGTAGTGACTTCCTCTAATTCACGTGCATTAGGTGCAAGTTGCCGCCATGAATTTGAGAAAGGTTTGTTTTGTTTCCCTTGGAATCATCCCAAGTCAGTCATGCATATGTGCGAAGTATTCTGTAGTCTGGAGACTTGCAACCTTCATTCTATATGTATTCCTAGCATACCAATCCACTGATTGACTTGTTCAAGGAAAAGAAGTCTATGCTTGGGATCTAATCCATGGACTTGCGTAAAGATTTCGATATCCTCGATGATGGTTCCCCACCTGAACTCGGTAGTGTTTGATGATAAGACTACTATGTGGTCATTCTTGTCTTGGACAACATGTTCACATGTTAGTAGCAGAACCAGCTCATGTTTTGGAGCTTGCTATCGTAGTTCACTCCCCGAGAATCTCGCAACGTCATCTCGTTGATTTGTGTTGCAAACCTTCATTTTTCTTTCTAGACTTTATGAGTCTGAAGTATCCTATTACCAATCGGATCTGAATCTCAGGCAGATATGATGGTTGGAACCTTCCCAACATTTGCATGTTGTTCCCAGCTTGCACCCCATTGTGCCAATTTTCCATGGGATGTCCTTCTCAGCAGTTGATGTCCAGGATCATCTTCAAAGTGGACTTACCATGGGTCCCATCCATTTCCGATGATAAGCAAATCATCCATTGCGTTGTCTTCAACAAGGTAGTCCACATCATCCATTCTAGTCCGAGTATGTCATTCTTTCGAACTCCTTCAAACGATCGTTTGTGATTGCCTTAGGCTGGTATAAAGAGTTTTAATGATCTTTGTATCAAAAGTAATTCTTTTTGCCACTTAAGGGAATAATTCTACAAGTCACCTTTCCTAAGGTCTCCCGTTATGGAATCATGGCAATCATCTCCTTGTTACTTTGAAACCATGCACCATTTTACTTAAGCGTGGAATGGTTGCCGACCAATTTGAACCTTCGTCATCCGTTTCTTTTCCATCATTCCTAATGTGTGTTTGGTGTCTCAACTCAAGAGATGTTCTTACGTCTCACTCCATGAACTAATCTTGAGTTGCTCGATCTTCAAGAAGATTAAATCCTGTAGGGTTTCCCCTCTTTACATTGTCGTGTCGGTGAAGATCTCAAAGCAAAGACGTCAAGACCAAGATGATGGAATGAATCAACATCTTAGAGAAGGGCAAATGGATCATGAAGATTGTGATAGTTTTGTGACTCCCCCTTTCCTCTTACCTCACGTCTTGAATCTCGGGACGAGATTCTTGTTTAGTGGGGGCGAGTTGTCACATCCCTAGCTTCTGGTATTGCACTAGGCTAGCTTCATATGTGCATCATGTTTAAATTTTTCTTAAAATTGAGATGGGGATTGCCTAAAACCTAGCATTAAAGGAATTAAAATAGGTTTCAACCAAAAATATTTTTCAGTGAATTCAAATGGCTTTACAAAATGTTCATCATTTCTGGAAAAATGCTATAAACCATAACCAGAGGTGCTGCACATTTTTCATGACATATTTGGTCACTGGATTAATTCATAAAGTATTTGCATTTGGGCATTTAATGCTAATAAATAGTTTAAATGCTCAAATAATCATAAACTAAAATGGTTGCTGTTTGTTATATTCCAAACAGTGGCATTGAGCAGTTTTATGATTTTTGGATCTGTTTTAGTATTTTTAGTAAAGCCACAAAGTTTACAGAAAATTAGAAAAACAAAAAAACAATTAAAGAGAGAGAGAGAAGAGGCCCCAGGTCACTTACCTGGACTGGGCCGGCCCACCTGGCCATGCTAGTCATCCCTAACCTCTGCCAGTAGGCAGAGGCGGGAAAACCCACGCGCGCGCGAGGTGCCACGCCTCCTCCCTGCTCGCCTGCCTCACCGAGGCGCCTCGAAGCCCCTACTCGGCGCCGCTCTGGACCCCCTGGATCGCTCTCTCTCTCTCTCCGGTGCCTTCTCTCCTCCTCTGCTCTCCCTCCCTCTCGCACCCGAGCGCGCCCGACGCCGCCGTTCGCCGCCACCACGGCCACCGACCACCCCTCGCCCTGCCAATGAGTCCAAAGGCTCCGCCTCGACGCCCCGACCTCTCCATGGAGCTACACAATGCCGGGAGCCCTGCATCGCCGCCCACTCCGTCTTCCCCATCTCCAGCCGCCCGAGATCGCCGGTTTCACTACGTCGCCGTCCGACCTTCCCCGAGCACGCTGAGCTACTCATCGACCTCGTCGTGAGCTCCTCTGCCGAACCCCTCTCTCCCCGTGCTCTATTTTCCTCTCTAGTCGCTGTTCCCATCGAGCCCGAGAGCTCGGCTTCGCCGGCGATGTCGCCGCCGTGGCCTGAGCTCGACCAAGCCATGACCTTGCACCGCATCATGCTCCTAGCTGCCCCAGGAGTCCGTATCCACCAGTAGCTTCCCCCTCCCGTGCTTCCTAGCGCTAACCCGCACCAACCCCGAACTCCGGCCGCCGCCTTCGTGCTCGCCGCCGTTGACTCAGACCACCCCAGCTGCTGCTTCTTACACCGTTAGATGCGCGAGATCTCCAGCTACGCATAGAGCTCCTCCGCCGCTCATTTGGTCGCCGGAGCAGCGTTTCCGAGCCCCTCCGCCGTCTCGGCCTCGCCGGCGACTCGACGCCGGTGGATTAGCCCCGCTGACCAGGGTTTGACTTCCCGACTCATCGGCGTGTGGGCCTCGGCCACTAACTAAACGGGTTAACACTAACTAATATTAGTTAGTTAAACTAACTCTTGACACGCAGGACCCACAGTCGATTTGACTGGACCGTGCCTGTTGACTCGCTTACGTCATCTTGACGTTATCTTGACGCTTAAATCATTTACTGGATTTTGTTTAATTCTAGATAATCCAGGAAATTCCAGAAAATGATTTAAACTTCTAAAATGTAACTCCAAATGAAATAAATTATATATGAAAAATTATCAAAAAAATCCAATCTATCCATCTGTACCACTTTCATGCATGATTGAAGAAGTTAACCTCATTGAATAGGATGAATCATGATTAGGACAACTTATGAACTAACATTTGGAGTTGGAGTTTAACCTTGTTTGAATTCCACTTCAATTAACTTGGCTTACTGCTGCATTAGCTCAAAACACCAGCATATTGCCATGTCATTATCATGCATCATATTGTTGCATCACATTGATTGTGTTCTTTCTTGTTTGCCGGTAATTGTCCCCTCTCGGTAGACGACGTACCGATGATGAATTCAATGACACCGATGAAGAACTATATTATCTTCAGAAGTGCCAGGCAAGCAAAACCCCCTTGTTCATTCCGATACAATCCCACTCTCTCGCTCCTGCTCTCTTTTACTGCATTAGGACAACAACGATTCATCTGTTACTTGCTGCGGTAGCTGAACCCCTTTATTCTCTGCATGACCTTTCATTCCACAGTAATTAGATGAAACCCACTAGCATGAGTAGGAGTTGTTTGAGCCCTGTTGTGCCTACTCATTCTTGCTTGTTTGTCATGCCTGCTACTGCTTAGAGTTGAGTCTGGTCTGATTCATCGGGGATGAATCGGAGGTGTGTGAACTTGTCCTATTGTGTGTGAGATAAGTGTGTGAACACGATTTGGTAAAGGTAGCGGTGAGAGGCCATGTAGGAGTACATGGTGGGTTGTCTCATTGAAACCGTCCTCAGGAACTGAGTTCTGTGTTTGTGATCCATGAAACAATTACTACCACACATTGGGATCCTTAATTGACTCTCTCGGCTTCTTAACCACCCTTGTTCTCTGTCCAGGAGTTGCAACTAGTTTCTGGTGTTTGTTGGATATGTTTGGAGGCCGTGCGTAGCGCTGACCCTAGGGGTGGGCTATGATGCGGTAGATACACCGTGGCCCGGTGTACCGTATGCCCGTTTGGTATCTCGGGAACCCTGCACACATCGTTCGGGGTCGTTAGTGGAAACCTCGGCCGGACTCCCTGCGGATGGAACCCGAATAGGCGATAAACCTAGACTAGGGACTTGAGTGTTTAGGTAGGCCGTGGCCGACACCCACGTTGGGCTTCCGCTTGAAGGTTGCCGAGTACATGTCGTAAACGGCGGTAAGTGGTGAGCGTGTGTGAAGAAGTACACCCTGCAGGTTAATATGATCTATTCAATAGCCGTGTCCGCTGTGAAGGACTTCAGGTTGCCTATAACAGTTCATAGACAAGTGAAAGTGGATACTCTAAAATGCGCAAGATAAGCGTGAGTGCTATGGATGGCGTTCTCGTGGGAGACGGGAGCGGGTCCATAGTGGTGTATTGAGTTGGTGAATATGTGGACTCGTAAAGCGCCACCTCAAAAGAGTTACTTGCAATGTAGTTCAGGATAGCCACCGAGTCAAAGCTGGCTTGCTGCAGTCAAACTCCACCACCCCCTTTGTTGATAATGATGCATATGTAGTTAGTTCTGATGTAAGTCTTGTTGAGTACGTTTGTACTCACATTTGCTTATTTTATGTTTTGCAGAGAGACGTCAGTCTCGCTAGTAGTTCCGCTTGGACTTCGACGTTTAGCTTGTTACCTCAGCTACGATCTTGTGCCCTCAACACGATCTGTTAGATAGTCAGGCTTCTCAGCTTTTTTCATTTATAGTTGTCTGTACTCAGACATGTTAAGCTTCCGCATGTGTTTGGCTTGTATGCTTTGATTGTTGGGTCATGAGACCCATGTTTGTAATATCTCACTCCTCGGAGCCTAATGAATAAATATTTGAGTCGTAGAGTTATGTTGTGATGCCATCTTGTATTTACACATATTGAGCATATTGTGTGTATGTTTGAAATGCTTGGTATGTGTGGGATCCGACAATCTAGGTGTTTATCCTTGGCAGCCTCTCATATGGGGAAATGTAGTCTAGTGCTTCTGAGCGATAGTAGTCCGCTACAGCCCGGTTCACGGAGTCCTGCTAGCCCAAAGACTACTGCTTTGGACACTTGATGGCGGCATGTGTCTCACTTCGTTCCTATATCATCCTTCGGGAAATGTCACGGTGATATCCGAGTCCTGCCTAGCCTGCTACAGCACTGGGTTACGGAGTCCTGTTAGCCAGCCTACAGCCCGGATTCATACGTTGATGACCGACATGTTCGATGTGATTCATGTATGCCTGTCCCCATGGGTTAGTGCCGCTTTGGGTTCACGACTAGCCATGTCGGCCCGGGTTCTTTGTCATATGGATGCTAGCGACACTATCATATACGTGAGCCAAAAGGCGCAAACGGTCCCGGGCCATGGTAAGGCGACACCCGTGGGAATACCTTGCGTGAGGCCGCAAAGTGATATGAGGTGTTACCGGCTAGGTCGATGTGACTTGGAATCGGGGTCCTGACACTTTCGGCTTCACCCAGTCTGAGGTCCGAGCTCGGATAACCCGATCGTGAAAATCGCAGATGTGCTCCCTTTACTCCCTAGCCGAACAATTGGGAACGTAGGGGTAAACATAGGAGCAAGGCAACCTAGCTTGCGGAACACTTAAGTCAACATGGTACATATTGTGGCGTAATACACGAACAAGGAACGAAGCCATACAAGTATAATGATATGCAGGAGGAAAGGCTTCATAAAGGAAGCCCCCAAGCAAACGGGGTATTTGAATTTGTGTGTCACAAACAAAGTTTTGACAAGGAAGTTTTCACAAACAACTTTTTGCCAAAAAAAGTATAATGCTTGGTCGAACCGAACAAAATTTAAAATTGAAAATTCTGAGCATAAAAGCGACTTAGCTGGTTGATGTGCTCGGTGTCGATGCACGGCCCGAGCATACGATGGGACAAGGTCCCAGCCCCCAAGCCGGTCCCAAGGTGGCGGAGCAAAGAGCTCAGCACTCCGAAGTGGCAACATAGCACGGCCGATGCAGGCCCGCAGTGTGACGCCAAAGTCCCCGGCGTGAGTTAATGAAGTGATGACGAAGCCCTCGGTCCAGCTGAGGTGACATGGTACGTCGGTACGCAGAGGTGACAGCGCTGCCCGATCCGGATCCTTTATCTGTGCACAGAAAATAGTGCAAGCCGGAGATAATAGGAATAATAATAAATTTAAAAAAATGTTGCATAATTAATAATTTATGCAAAATGAGTAATAAAAGACATATGACCTGTGTGCCAAACACTCGATGAGGTAGAGCTCTCTCAACGATGCCGAAGTCCCCGAGGCAACCGAACACGTCAGTATGGCAACACGACCAACAAGGTGATCACGCGAGCCGATTTACGCCGATTGGGACGACGGCATTGGCTTGTCGAAGAGACCACGTGATGTAGTCGAAGTCCATTAAGTCAATTACCGAACCACCATGTGACCGTCGTTAATGCGGCCACCATTTGATAGACCTGCGTACAGATGATGGAACAAACTAGAGTAATAATTCCTTAGAAAAAATAAACCCAAACAAGCAAAAATTACTAGGATCAATAGCACCTGGTTTATTTGTTGTAGCAATCCGAAGAAAGGTGACTCCCAAAATTGGGACTCGATCTGCACACCCATTGCCTGATGGGCGATAAAGCGACAGCATGGCGATGCTGGCAAAGGTTGGCTTGCCGAGGCAAAGCCCTCGGTCCAGCTAACGTGACGAAGCTGGTCGACTGGTGACGCCGAAGTCACCGGAGTATGTTGATGAAGAAATAGCCAAGTCCCTGGTCCAGCCAAGGTGACAGAGCAGATCGGTGAGGAGACGTTGCAGTTACCATGTCAGCCGAGGTGTTGAAGCAGGTCGGCGTGATGGACATCGGCTTGAAGAAGCAACAGTTTGGCCATGCTGATGCAGGTCGTGACTTGTGACGCGGTCAATGTCGGATTGATGAAGTGACCATGCGATGATGCTGGTGTGCCCGCTCCGTGTAATCCGTGTGGCGGCAATGTTGGTGATGATTTATCCTTCGTGATGGCGAACTCTTGTTCGGCTTGCCGAGATGATGATCGAAGAAGTTGAGCTCGGCTCAACAAAGCGGCGACGTGTCTAGCGCAGGTCGGCAGCCGTGGAGCAATATTGCCGGACTGGTTTGACACCAGCGTGATGGTGAAGATTACCTCGGAGGAGGCTTAAAATTTTATGGCTACGTGTTTAAAAACAACGCACAATACCCTAGAAAAAAATTCCTTCAAAAGGGTTGTCCAATATTCCGTTCATGAAGAAACATGAACTCGGGCCGGATTCGTTTTCGCGCAAAAAGCAGATCCAAAAATTGGTCCACTCATCGGAAGGTTCTCGGAGTTTGAACCATCTGATCGAGCTGAAATTTGGAGGGGTGGTAGATATGCGAATTCCGCAGCAGATGAACGGTTGGATCTTCCAAAGGACCTCCAAGCTGGGCTCTGGAGACCACGCCCTAAACTCGTCCAGATTCCCATCCAAATTTGACAGGGCTTCGGTATATCGTAGATTGCCAGAGATTCCTCCATCGTAACTCGACGAAATTTGGCATGGTTGTTGTACACTTAATTTTGCACAATTCCACCGAAGGAATCGTCAAAGCAATGCTTGAGGAGGTGGTGGCAGCGGATACAAGTTTGATGTTCGGAAAAAACAGCACGGTCGCCCAAGGGCAATGTTGACGTTGAGCCCCCGAGCTCCATGGATGATTCTTCCATGATCATGATAGAGATCGGAGTTGATGTTGAGGAAGGCCCGCGTCCGAACATGATGATCGGGGGTAGGGCAGAGTCCTTGGTTAAGCCAAGGTGGCCAGTCGAGCCGGCGACAAAAGATGCCGACATCGACCATAAAGCACGGCTCTGATGCGTAGATCGCGCCGGAGATGATCCGAATTCCCATCGCCCCGTGGCGACCGCTAGCAGGCTCTTAATGAAAGCACCAATGTCGGTTCAATATCCGGCGTATCTCATAGTAGGGGTCCTAAGCTAGGCGTCTTGGAGCGATGGTAACATGGACACGGGGTTTTACCCAGCTTCGGGCTCTCTTGATGAGATAATACCCTACATGCTGCTTTTGATTGTATTCATATGGGTGTAGTACAGAGTTTATGTATCTACCACGAGATTGTAGTAATGAATATGAGATTGTCCATTGACTAGCCTGGCCTCGGTTTATATATGCACCGTAGGCCTAGGGTTTAGAGGAGTCCTTGTCTTGGGCGCCAAGTCTTGTGGAATCCTCCTTGTATGCAGCATGGGCTGTCTGAACTGGCCCAAGAGTGAACCGCCATGGGGGTCCTCGGCCTGATCCACCTGATTGGGGGATGACGTGGTGAGTACCCCCTAGTCCAGGACACCATCACCGGCCATCCAACCGCCCATCATATAATTCAAATCGTATTCCAACGAACCGGACGAAATTCATGCAAATAAGATGAAAATCACTTAACTTTAATCATAATTTACATTAGGTGCACGATATTTTGTCGTCGTCGTCCCTCCAGCGGCGGCAGAGCGTGGGTCCACGACAGCCTTGTCCGGCCGCTGCTTAGCACTCGTGGAGCAGCCGCTCCGCTTTTTCTTCCGGCTGCGGATGGTCGTGCGGCCAATGCCGACGATGGTTTGCGAGCTCGAGGGAAAAAATAGTACTCCTCCCGATCCATATTACCTGTCTTCGATTTGCCTAGATACAAATGTATGTAGACACGTTTTCGTATTAGATACATCTGTATCTAGACAAATCTAAGACAAGTAATATGGATCAGAGGGAGTAGTATCATCGTCAGATGAACACATGGCAAAAACTAACAAAATTATGCTAAAAAAATAAATAACTAATTAAAAATTGCCATGGTCAATAAGAGAAAAAGGAAATTTTCTACACGGAAAATTTGCATTGTAATTAGAAAACAAAAACCCTAAATGAATTTGCCTCGTTCAGCACGGAATAAAAACACCTAGATGGCAAACATGGCATATACTCCCTCCGTTCCAAAATAGATGAGTCAACTTTGTACTAACTTTAGTACAAAGTTGGGTCATCTATTTTGGAACGGAGGGAGTAGTTGTCTAAAGAAACTACAGGCAATTGCTATGGTCCTGTACAAGGCAATGTATTTTAAGTTTCCATGGTTATAGATATAACTTAAGTGCCATGTGGCAACAAAAATTAATTTGCCATGGCATAGAAGTTTTAAGTTGTCGCTAAAAATCATGCAAAGTTGAAAAAGATTGTAAAATGAAAAGGTTGCCATGATGGAACACAATAAAGTGGCTATGCCATTAATGGCCAAATTGCTATGATCCAAAAACATAAAAATGCAATTCTTTAATTAATAAAATTTCCATGCTCTAAAATAATAACTATCATGTGATTTAAGTTGTCATGATCATATATTTTAAAGTTGCCATGGTACAGTGCCGAAAAAACACATGCATTATGTGTTAATTTCTTGCACCACCCAACAAATGACCATGGGTTCCGGGGAAAACTCAATTCGGGCTTGCTAGATCGCATCTAGCTCTCCTCAGGAGAAACTCCTCCCAGGACGAGGGTCTTCTAGTCTCCCGTCGGCGCTGCCGCTCATCCACCTTGTCTTCAATGGCTTTAGGGCCATGGAGGCGCAATGAACCTCGGCCTTCGTCGGTGGGAGGGCTCTCCTGTTTAGGTCTTTTTTAGGGTTGATTAGGGTTTGTATTCTACTTAGGGAGTTGAGACGGTGGCGACTGCCTATAATTAAAATAAGGTCCTCCTCGCTAGTCCGTGTTTTGGGGTTGTATACAGCGTTGTCGGAAGGCGTGTGGAGGTGTGTCTCCGATGGATCTCGTGGGATTCGGTCGCTGTTGGTCTTTGGTGGTTCTCCATGGATCCAGCCTTGGTGCGTCTACGTTCCTATGCCTCAGGTTGGATTCTTCTAATCTACGACGCTTCTATTCATCGGTGGCGGTTGCTGTTCTGGTATGCTGGTCCTGTGAAGTCTTAGCACGACAGCCTCCCGATTGTCTACTACGATGAGTTTTTCCCAGCTCCGATAAAGGAGGAAGGATGACGGCATCGCGTCTTTGGCTTGCACCAATACTTTTAGTCATCGCTAGTTCGTCAATTGGTCTGGATGTAATTTGTATTATTTCTAGTGTTCTTTACACTGCTATGACAGTTGATGAATAGATTGAAAGTTTTCTTTAAAAAACACACATTATAAAAAATTAGAAATTGGCATTGTCCAATGGTAACTATAAGAAAAAAAAATTGTTCTCTAGATAATGGCAAGTTTAGAAAATTTTGTAGCATGCAAATGGAGAATTTAGAAGAAAAAAATTGTAGTCTAGTTCTAGCTCGTTGGTGCATGGAGATGCGACAATGGGATCGGTGGCTGGCACCGTGTGTGTGCGATCAGTAATCAGGTGTGTACGCACGTCAATATGGTAGCAACCTTGCCATGGGGTAGACGGAGCTGGCCGTCGAGTCCAAAGATCAAGTGACGACGTTACCGTGCAAGGTGGGCCAACTGGATGCAGCATTAATAAAGCCCTGCACCTGTGTTGGATCCATTTGACAAAGGACGGTGCAAGATAACGAGACCAGGCGAGGACGAGCTCTCCTTTGTATTTTCGGTGGTTTGCTTTCTTATATTAATGGATCTCATGAAGGTTTTGTTGAGTTCTGTGTGATTGAAGTTTTCAAGTTTTGGGTTATCTTACGATGGATGAAGGAAGGATAGAAGAGCCTAAGCTTGGGGATGCCCCGACATCCCAAGCTATTATCCAAAAATGAGCAACCAACTAAGCTTGGGGATGCCCCTGAGTGGCATCCCCGCTTTCTTCCAACGACCATCGATATTTTACTCAAAGCTATATTTTTATTCGTCACATAATATTTGTTTTGCTTGGATCATCTTGTATGATATGAGTCTTTGCTTGATTTATTTTGGTTTTAAGTCATCAATCCTTGCTGGACACACCTATTTGAGAGAGCTAAAATTATGTCATGACTTGTTAGAATTTCTCTCTATGCTTCACTTAAATTTTTATGAGCTATGGACTTGCTCTAGTGCTTCACTTATATCTTTTTGAGCACGGTGTGCTTTAGTATTTTTGAAGAAATGCTCTCTTGCTTCACTTAGATTTGTTTGAGAGTTAGTAAAAATTTCAAGAAATTCTGTCTTGCTTCACTTAAATTATTTTGAGAAAAAGAAAAAGAATTATGCTCATGATCTTCACTTACATTTGTTTGAGCTTATGAAAAGCAACACATGAAAATTAGTCCCAAAGTGATAGATATCCAAGAAGGATATAATAAAAACTTTCATGAAGATCATTGGACAAAATAAACTTGATTCTTAATAATAGTTTTGAGATATGATGATGTGATATGTGAGTTGTGTTGATGAGTATTTATGCTTTAGTAAGAATATTGGTGTTAAGGTTTGTGATTCCCTATGCAAGCATGAAATTCAATAGTCATGCAATGAAATTATATCCTACTTGTGGTGCATTATTCGGTGTTAATTATGCTTAATGCTTGCTTATGAGATTCTTCGTTTCTTTGTTGGTCGCTTCTCAATCTTTTGCTAGCCTTCATTTTGCACTAAGTATGATATCTACTTGTGCATCCAAAATCCTTTAAACAAGTTTTTCCACATGAGTCCACTATATCTACCTATATGTGGTATTCCTTTGCCATTCTAAGCAAATTTGCACGTGCCATCTCTAATTTTCAAAATAAACTTCTCTTTTGTGTGTTCGTTTCGCTCGCGAAGCGGTGAGGGGAGGCTAATATTTTCCATGCTGGATGTGTTATCTTCACGATGAGTGTTTATTCACTTGTCATTGCACGAGAGTAAGGCAAAGGTTTTAGGGATGCCCAGTCCCGAAATGCAAAAATGAATTTGCTTTATGTTGTCAAATAATAAATTCCTTGGAAAGTGTTTGTATGGAGGGCAACCGTGGATACGGCTAGCCATGGAAAGTGAAAGTGTGGTGGAAAAAGGAATACACTTTATTTTCTGTTTGGGAACCGCCTATGATATATCTAGCATGGAAAGTGTTGGAAACTCTAAGTTGTTTTTGTTGGTGGGATGGATACACCTCCCAAAATGTTTTTATCTCTAATTTTTCGCTTTGAGCTCTCGCACCTCTTCAAATCCCTACTTCCCTCTGTGAAGGGCCTTTCTTTTACTTTATGCAATTTTTATTTTGAATTTGAGTCTCCATCTTCTCTTATAAAAGCACCAACTAGGAGGCAATATGATCGTACTTAAGTATTGGGTGTAGCTAATATTCGAATGTGTTTCATGAATGGATCAATGGTTGAGCATGATGGGCTAGGGGTAACTTATTTTAGCGTTGATATTTTGAAAGACATGGTTTCTTGTTGATATGATTGAGTATCTAAATTATTATGTCAAAACTAGACTATTGCTTTGAATCACATAAAAGTCCAATTGTCCATGCTATAAAGAAAATAATATGATATGACATGTTAGGCAGCATTCCACATCAAAAATTCTGTTTTTATCACTTACCTACTAGAGGACGAGTAGGAGTTAAGCTTGGGGATGCTGATACGTCTCCAACGTATCTATAATTTGTGATTGTTCCATGATGTTATATTGTCAATCTTGGATGTTTTGTAATCATTTTACATTCATTTTATATCATTTTTTGGTACTAACCTATCGACATAGTGCCAAGTGCCAGTTGCTGTTTTCTGCATATTTTTTACATCGCAGGAAATTAATATCAGACGGAATCAAAATGCAACGAAACATTATGGAGATTTTTTTTGGACCAGAAGGAACGTAATGGGCCTTGGCTGCGCCTAGAGGGTGTCCCGAGGAGGACACAACCTACCAGGGCGAGTCAGGAGGCCCAGGCACGCCCTGGTGGGTTGTGCCCACCTCGGGTGCCCCCCGGACTGCCTCTTTGCTCTATAAATACCCCAATATTCCCAAAACCCTAGAAGTCGATTTAAATATTCATCCAGCCGCCGAGTCCGAACCACGGATCCAATCTAGACACCATCTCGGATGGGGTTCACCACCTCCATTGGTGCCTCTCTGATGATACGTGAGTAGTTCTTTGTAGACCTTCGGTTCCATAGTTAGTAGCTAGATGGCTTCCTCTCTCTCGCTGAATTCTCAATACAATGGCCTCTTTGAGATCCATATGATGTAACTCTTTTACGGTGTGTTTGTTGGGATCTGATGAACTTGATCAGTTATATCTTTTTATATCCATGAAAGTATTTGAGTTTCTTTGATCTCTTATATGCATGATTGCTTATAGCCTCGTATTTCTTCTCCGATATTTGGGTTTTGTTTGGCCAACTTGATCTATTTATCTTACAATGGGAAGAGGTGCTTTGTAGTGGGTTCGATCTTACGGTGCTTGATCCCAGTGACAGAAGGGGAAATGATACATATGTATCGTTGCTACTAAGGATAAAACGATGGGGTCTATCTCTACATAGGTAGATATTGTCTACATCATGTCATCGTTCTTATTGCATTACACCGTTTTTCCATGAACTTAATACACTAGATGCATGCTGGATAGCGGTCGATGTGTGGAGTAATAGTAGTAGATGCAGGCAGGAGTCGGTCTACTAATCTTGGACGTGATGCCTATATAATGATCATTGCTTGGATATCGTCGTGATTATTTGAAGTTCTATCAATTGCCCAATAGTAATTTGTGTACCCACCGTTTGCTATTTTTCTCGAGAGAAGCCACTAGTGAAACCTACGGCCCCCGTGTCTCTTTCTCATATATTTGCCTTTGCGATCTATTTTATTTGCTCTTTTTATTCAGATCTATTAAACCAAAAATACAAAAATACCTTGCTGCATTTTATTTCTATTTATTTTATTTGGTGTTTGATCTATCAATCTACTACAATTTACCTCATGCCCGTTTGCCTATCTTGAGGCGTCGTACCCCAGAAGGGATTGACAACCCCTTTAACACGTCGGGTTGCGAGGATTTGTTATCTGTGTGCAGGGGCTGTTTAGGTTGTGTTGCTTGGTTCTCCTACTGGTTCGATAACCTTGGTTTCTTCACTGAGGGAAATACCTACCGCCGTTGTGCTGCATCATCCCTTCCTCTTTGGGGAAATACCGACGTAGTCCTAGCCGACATCAATGGGGTGGCGGACGGAGGACGCCGGGGTTTCGCGGCTGGTGGAGAGGTAGTTTTGGCGCCCACGGAGTACGAATGGGGAATCAGATGGGGGGTGGGGCGGGGGAGCTAAGGGAGAACCTTGTTTCGGTCTGGGACACGCTTGTTTTTGGCTTTTTTGAACAGATGGGACGCGCTTGTTTGAAATTTGGGGAAAGTACAAACTTTGCCCCCGCTTAAATTTTGGACCTACTGCGGGTAGGGGGTAGGATGGTAATCCCAGGTGTCCCAAGTAGTGGACGGGAGCGATTTCGGCCGCACGAATGTGTGCTTAGGCGGCTATTGTGTATGAATGTTTTTCGGAGGTGGTTGCGTAGCGTCTAGATGAAGCTACAAACCTACCCCAGTTTAGACCTTTGGACGTCGGGCCGGTAGGTTTCACGGGTCGGAGTTAGAAAAGTAATTTCCTTCTACTACCAAACATTGGTCTCACGCGGTTCCGGACGAGTAGAGGCTCTTTTGGCGCTTCGTTTGAAATTTTGAAATAGAAGCATTCACGTTTAGAGTACTCTTGAACTTTGAGGATTGACCAAAATAGACAATGTTAAATTTGACCTTGTATGTTTGAAAACCTCATTAAATTATCCTCTTCTTTTTGAAATTTTGACACTTGAAAATCCTATAACTACGATTATTTTGGAATGGAGGAGCTAAATTTGAATATATTTTGTACACGACTATATATGCTATTATGTACAAAAGCAGAGCAAAGATTGGTGCCCCCATAATTTAGGTATGATTTACAAATGCCATGATATCGAATTCAAATTATTGAATGGGCTTCATGTTGAATTAAAATTTTTTAAACCACCTTAAGTTGAATTCAAATGTATGCTAGTTCATAACTAGCTATTTATAATGTTCATTGTGTAACTTTCGTATGTATAATGTGCTTTACACACACAACATGAACTATACTCATGTTTATATTCGATTGCTAAAGCGATGCATTCTCTGGAGTTCAAAATACTAACTATGTGGATCAATTATGTCGAATAATAACACAGACATGCTTAAATTCGATAGAATCTAGATGTCTGATGGATCAATGACCGTTCCTTACGCGAATTGCAAATATCATGATCCCATCCTAATATTTGGATACAATTTACATCTTTAATCAATGTGTACATCAGTCTTTTATGTGTAGTTTCACTCTCCATCGGTGGTCTCTCACACATGCTCACACACTCTCTCCCGAGGTGTCTTTATCGCAAACATGCTCTCGATATAACCCTCCCTCCCTCTCGTAACCATTTACTATTGTTTTCACTAACCCTTATCACAAGCACTCTTCCTCTCACAAGCATACACACGCACAATCCCCATCGACCCTTTATATATACATAGACCTGCCTATGTGTCTCTTGTACGCACTTTATCTTTAGGCATGTCTCTCACGCATTGTCTCACACCTCTCTTCCTAATCGACGAGTATGATTCTAGCAGAGCATTCTGTAGGATGCCCCTTAAAGTTAGGTTGGATGAATAGTAATATCAGAGATAAGGGGTTTCCTTAGTCCGAGGACCTAGGGTTACAAATCCTAGTCCGCTTTGTTTGTGGACACAGAGTCCTTCATGATTCTTCTATCTTTGTCTTGTATGACTAGTCATCCATGGGTCTCCCTAAATGCGTCACGGGCCGACCAATGTGGCACAGGACGGAACCGAACCAAGGTCCTCACCTCGGCCCACCGGACCTCATGCGGTGACACACCCTTTGCCCCCAGGTCTCGTTATCTTCTCACACCCACACATACCAACACATACACCACACAAAAAAGTTCTCCTCGTGCCTCTATCCCCTCCCCCCTTGCATATACACACTCAAGGGAATCTCTCGCCATGACATCATATTCGTCTCTCTGTCTAGACCTCTCTCATTTCTCGTGCTATCTCTCCCATGCCCCCCTGCCGCCCCTCTATCCATGCCTCTCTCGAATACGTAATACACACACACCTCTCTAGGCCCTGCCAAATACATCAACTACACATTCACACATGTTACATCACGTACCCCATTGATCTAAAAACCCATCTCTTCACGTTTATTTCGCATACAACATTCCTTTTGAATAAAGTATGGCCAAAAAATATTTTAGAATTTCTACATCTATTCAACATTACAAAGTTATATGGAGGAGTATGAACGTTAATTTGCATTGCATGGTGCCCACAATGGTATTTATTCCGCACTGTGAATTTTTATATTTTTATACTATATATAAAGTTAGTCATAATAAAGAGAAACGAAGAGCATCTCTCTCTCTCCATCGCATACACCCCCTCTACACCCTTTTCACGTACGCACACAAACTATCTTCAGGTCCTCTAAAAGTACGCCCCCAGCACATTCACGCATGTTTCATCTTTCTCTCGCGATATATACAGTGACGATCATTGTATTTGAAGCGAAAGCATGATACATACATTGAACTTCAGAATCCACTCATTACGGTCACCATTTACATTTTGTGGTTATTATAGAATCACGGGCTCACCGTACAACTCTGTATTTGCTCAAGAGATGACTAGTTGACCAGTTAAACGCTCCACGTTGCACCTCTAGTGTTGCATCACATTATCTCTCTGCCATTGGGCCCACTTGTTGGCTTGTATCTACTCTACACTCTTATAAAAAATAGAGTTGGTGATGATGGTGTGCCTGCCATCCTGCAATATAGGCCGTCCGATTTATATCTGACGGATAGGAAGGAAACTATGGCAATTTTGCAAAAAGGTACCCACACACCTCTTCACATTTTCAAATAAGGCCTTCCCTCATTCATCCTTTTCTCTCACAAGATAAACTAGTCATACAAATGCATCTTGATGTTACGTGCAACACACGGGCATCTTGCTAGTAAGAATGAAAACAAACGACAAAAAAATATTGGACGGTGGTTCGAAGTCATGACCGTGGGCACAGCGGACAAGGTGGCCTTGTATTGCTATGCTGAGCCGTCTATTTTAACACACAGGAGCTGGTGTGGTGATTATACACACATGCACACATGCACACGAACTGCATGCACGCAACACTCACACGTACACACGCAGCCACGCACGCACGCAACACTCACACGCACACACGCACGCATGCATGCACACACCACACGACCAACACACACTCTCATGCTCAAGTGCTCAACCTACATGTGCAGGCGCACACATCAGGCCCTGACAGACACATACACAACCAGGTGGTTCCCGCGCACCGGTTGGAGTCTTGTCGCGCCTCCGTAAAATTGTGTTTATCTGACCTTTTTCCTATGCGAACTGACAGGTGGGACCCACAAGGAACATGGTCAATTTAACTAGTCAACATGGTGCCGCGCAGACTATTTGGCCGGTCAACAGAGTGCAATCTGATGCTGAATGGTGAGCAAGTGACCGTATAATCACCGCAAAACGTATATAATGACCGTAATGAGCTATTATGAAGTCCGGTGAGCGTATTACGCTTTTCTCTCTGTAGGCCCTCCAAAACTACATCTCTACACGTTCTCGCATGTTACATCTAACAACTATGCAATACATCACTACTACTACACTCTAACACAATAAATCATATGTGTTTTTAGTTTTACTAGATATCATATTGTTACTTAATTATTCAGTTTGCATACATTAAAATTGTCTTTGAAATGTATGGCCAGTATCATCTACCGCGTGGGAAAAATCCCGCCCTTTCCTATTTAATCGGGTTCGTATCGATGGATCGTACGAAACAGCAAAACTATAGTACTATAGTACTATACAGTACAAGTAACAGTTCACTGGGCCGCCGTGTCGTGTACTCCTCCGTCATAAGAGTGGAGCGCTCGCTTTTATAAATCTTCTAGTCCCTTTCGCCGACATGTGGGACATCAAGCTACCGGGTCCACGTGCCATACCGAAATACAGTGCAGAGCAGAAGGGGTGAAGCACCCCAGTCATGGCGCTGGTGTAGTAATGAGCAATGAGGCGTCAAATCACAAAGCTGCACCTTTCCCGCAGTTAAGTTGGAGGGACGAAGTAATAATGCTAAAAAACAAGTTGGAGGGACGAAGCAACCATCATTTCACTCGTTGCTGAATCCTCTTCTCCCTCATCTTCTTCAAGTTAACCACGTGTTGCTTCTGCCGTTGTTTTGCCTCATGTGGGATGCGGATCGGCTTCGTAAAGCATTGACAGGTGGGACCGCATGTTAGCAAACTGCCAGGCCAACGTCCTCTAAAAATAAGAAACCTCCCCCGCCATCCGCATGACAAAATCACCTCCTTTTTACTAATCTTGATTCTATAATTTTTTAGATCAATATAATTGAGATTTGTATAGATAGCACACACGAGCAAAACCAAGTGGTACGGTTAAGGGCATCCACAATGTGTAGCCAAATGTGAAAATAGCTTTTGACATCGATGGGAACCATTGTGGACGGTGTTGCCAAAGCCAAAAAGATGGAACCGAAGCTCCCTGATTGATTGATTGATTGAAGGAATAGAAAAATGGAACGTCTCTCCTCTTTCTCCCGTGCTTGGACGCATGTATAGTATAGAGAACAGAGTCTACTCCCATGTCACTCCTATCACAAATCACAAAGCAGTGAGGCGTCAAATCACAAAGCACGGACGAAGCAACCATCATTTCACTCTTCGCTGACTCCGCTTCTCCATCGTCTTCTTCGAGAAACCACCTCACCGCACTAAGCTGGACGGACGACGCTATTGTGTACTAGTAGTACTAGTACATTTACGCGTCCTTTGGTTCAACGGACTTCCTTGATGCAAATAAGGCAGTTGTCTCGGCTTGCAGGTGGCACTTGCGAACGACTTACCGTGGTCTTCCTCGATGGTTTTCTCCATCGAACGCACTTCGCCAAACCACAATGTTCGACATATCGTCAACGTCACCACAATGGGGAAGGAAGTCAAATAGTTACTACCTCCATTTTTTGTACACAAGGCCAGCATATCAAAATTATAATTTGCAAAAGGCCACTAACACTAATCGAGGCAAAATTGATGGGGTTTGCCTCGTACTAGCAACCAAGGACATTAATATACCCTTGCATGCATGCGGAAGTGAGAAGGTTGGTTTGCATGGTGCTGCATTAATCAAGCGATGAGGAGTGAGATGGTTAGCTCTTTGGGCTTTGGAGAAAAATATATGCATTAATTGACACGTCAAATGAGGATTTGTATCGATTAATCCCGTGAAGGAAAACCCCGCCTTTCTTTTTTAACACTAGTACTCCTAGTACGTATGTACTTGTATCCTGTTTGGGTCTAGGCCTTGCATTGCCATACTTCGCCACACATTTTTGCCAAGCTTGCCTAAAGTTTTCAAAAGGAAAAGAAGGTACACTTATGCATGGCTGTCGCGGTTGCACCGCACGCTCACACAGTCGCTCATGCACGCCGCAAACCCAACCAAGGGAACGCACCCTCACTGACACGTGCTACCGCATGTGATCAAACCAAACTTAGCCATCCTACCTCTGACACAAAAATTTTATTCATATAGTATGTTTATCCAACCGCATGTTGGGGAGTATCCGTACGTCCCGTGCGGTTGTTTGTTGGGGAAGAAGAAGGGTTAGGAGACGTAGGATATTCATCCAACCGCCTGAAATGGTAGACTGGCCCAAATGATGAAAGCCAGGCGACTTGCATAACAATATATGTTTTTACACAGCAAAAGATCCCTAAAAACAACAACATAAAGAAAAACTATCACTGCTCGCGGAACGAGACGGCCTCGTCTTCTTTGGCTGCCGGCGCGAACCAGCCGTAGCTGCTGACGTGTGCCTCCGCACCGTGGGTGTCCTTGGCCTCCAGCTACTCGTTCACGCGGAGCGTGCAGGCGCTCTGCACGGATGAGAGGACCGCCCGGTTCAAGTCCAGAATGTCCGGTTCTGCCTGCAGGGGGGCCTCGATGGCAGCGGCATCCGCGCGTTCCGTGGTGAGTTGAGCCTCCGCCGCCCGGTTCAAGTCCAGGACGTCCGGTTTCGCTTGCAGGAGGGCCTCGATGGTAACGGCATCCATGCGCTCCACGTCGAGTTGAGCCTCCGCCGCCCGGTTCAAGTCCAGGACGTCCGGTTCCTCCTGCAGGAAGCCTCGATGGCAGCGACATCCGTGCGCTCCGCATCAAGTTGAGCCTCCACCGCCCGGTTCACATCCACGACATCTGGTTCCGCCTGCAGGAGAGCCTCGATGGCAGCGGCATGCGCGCGCTTTGCGTCGAGTTGAGCCTCTGCCTCCCGGTCTTCCTTTAGTATCGCCAGGTTGAACCACTGGTCCGCCTGCACCATGGGGGACCCGGATGCCGGCACGAAGTCGACGTCCATCGTCTCATGCCCATCGGGGGCCTTCTGCGCCGCGACCTCCGCCATGAACATTGGATCGGCTTCCTCCTCCTCGTAGCTTGGCTCCAGAGAACTCGGGAATTGACCCGCCGCAAAGCAAGCTTCGGAACGGAGGTCTGTGGCCCTGACTGCCACCGCGATTTCTGCGCGGCGCTCCGGCATCAGCATCTTGTAGTACGTGATCTTGCGGCGCACCATGGCTTTCCGGCGAACTAGGGGACACTTGATGCGGGCTAGGGGATCGAAAGGTGGGGGAATGGGCTGGAGAGGAGGTGTGGTTTTGGGGCAGTGGCTGGCGTAGGCTGAGCAGCGAAGGTTCTGGTGTGAATGGTGGTTCCGGTGACGACCGTTCAATCTGTTTTGACTGTACATCGCTCTTGTCGCATTCACATTGCACCCCGGCACGCTGGACCCTCCACGTCGCTCACCGAATGGAACGCGCTTTGTCTTGCATTTTCACTCGCTTCTGGGACCATAGTTGAGAGCAAACCGACGTCCCTCCCCCTCCCCCGCCCGCATCATTTATACTACCACTCCATCTGTTTTATGCGGAGTAAATAAAAATAGAGGGAGTATACTATGGATGAGGATCCCCTGATGTGGCCGAACCCATTGAGTAACTAACATGCGGGGCCTAGCAAGCATGGGGTTTGCCAGTAAGTGACCAAAAGGGAGGGTAAGGTAGGGATACCTACGTCAGAGGATCCACTTCCACTACTACTCCCTCCTTCCATCTACTATGCAGGGCCTAATGCGTTTTTCGAGGCTAACTTTGACCAAATGTTAGAGTAATAATATATGACATGCAACTTACACAAAGCATACGGTCAAATTCGTATGTGAAAGGAGCTTCCAATGATATAATTTTCAAATTATACATCTCATGTACTATTAATATTGTCAATAGTCAAAGGCGGTTTTGAAAAACGCATTAGAGCATGGTTAATAATATAGCCAGCCGATGGCTATAAGGAACTGTCATGTCATCTATAGCCATCATCTATATGCACTCATACAATAGTGTGGGCTATAAGGTTGGCTATTTCCCGCAAAAAAATAAGGTTGCCTATTGTATTAGTACTTTTTCCATCTCCTCTCTATCACTTTCTTCATATTTATTGTATACCTAGGAATGCGTATATAGCTAGGCTCTTGCATGAGAGCTCACTCCCCTTACGTTTTCACATCTCTCTCCTCCACATAGGCAAAAGTGAAATGTAAGTGGGCTATAAGCCCACTATTGTACTTGCTCTTAGGCCCTATATAAATGGAAGGATGGAGTACCATGAGCACTGCATACTCTACTACAGATGTTGTCAGTACTCCACTAGTACTATTAGACAGGGAGCTCAAAAAAAGTTACTATTGGACTAGCTATACATGGTGAAATCCTAGTAGGAAGAGCATGCGCGATGTAGCGACCAGACCTCAAACAGTCTGACCTCTGTGCATCGTTGTCATCCTGGATCGATGTCTTGACCGCACAATACTTGAAGGATTTATAACAGAGTAGCAATCACACACTTATTACATCGAATGTCTCAAAAGAGAACTTATTACAATAAATATGGCTTAAGGCCATCTAATAACGATAACAGCGGAAGGCTTGGAAGATAATCGAGTCCATCAACTCCAACGGCATCACTGAGTATAGAACCATGACCTAAAGGCACCTTACTCGTCGTCTGAAAAGTCTGCAACATGAATGTTGCAGCCCGAAAACGGGTCAGCACATGGAATATGCTGGCAATGTAACACATAGAGAGTAATGAACAGAAACAGGCTATACTACATGCATATATGGCTGGTGGAAAGCTCTATGGTTACAGTTTTGCGTAAAGCCAATTTTTCCCTACTGCAAAGGAATAAATTTTATTTAACTATCATGGTGGTTGCTAAACATTGAGAATGGTTGACAGCATTCTCAATCCCAATTAATTGTCATCATTAAAAACCCAACAATATTAATTAAAGTAACATGATGAGATTCACATGATAATCCAAGTACTAGATACTCAAGATGTCCATAACCGGGGACAAGGCTAACCATGATTAGTTTTATACACTCTACAGTGGTTTGCGCACTTTTCCCCACAAGACTCGATCTCCTCCATTGGGATTCTCGCACTACATGGTGTTTGAGAAACGGATGACCGAGACATAGTCTTTCAGAAGCGCTAGCACCTTACGATTGGGTAGACCGTTACACCTACTTTCCCCTACATCTGTTAGTCTACCACTGTAAGAGTTCGCACGACTTAATCAACTATGCTAGAGCCCATAGTAGCTTGTGGCTGCACACGGAAGTTTGTAGCATGAATAATCTCATGATCCCTTTGAGCACGGTGGCGGTCCAAAAGAAACAGTAATCTGGAATACCCAGGTACCTCAATCCACCCAGATGTGTATTAAAGTTGCCACCTTAAATAAACCATTAATTAAGAATCTCACATTTGTCATGGATACACTCACCCAATCCACGTCTACTAGCATAGCATAGAAATATAAGCAAACGTAGAAGTAACTCCCAAGGGTTTGATAATAAAACAGGTAATAAGCACTACCTCATCTACTTTCCCAAAACCCACAATTTAATTACATCCTAATCATGCAGTGTTTGAGGATTGATCTAATGCAATAAAAACTGGGTATGAAAGGGATATGATCAAAGTGTTACTTGCCTTGCTGATGATCCGCGAAACCTAGCGACTTGAAGTAGCAAGCGGCGCACTCCGGGTACTCTATCGCAAACAAACAAGCATACAATAAGTACTCATCTAATGCACAGGTAAAACTCAAATAAAAGATCTAACCAGAAAGTTCAACTTAAGAACTCCGGTTTGCAAACAGAATCAAATCAAACGAAGCAACGAAAGTCAAACGGCGAAAGAAACAGGCTTCGTTTACTAATCTGGACCTAAGTCAAATTTTACAGAAGCAAAAACTTGTTTGAGTTGATTAATCGTAAACAGGGTTTCGAGGCGAAACTCTGGGCGCTTGAATCGCCTGATTCCGATAAACGAGAGAAATGTTATACTAGAACAAAGATCGGATCGAAAATCGCGATCAGAAATAATCGCGGAAAAATCCGAGAAAAAGAAAAACGGACGAACAGGCTAACGAACCAACGTTCGTTGTCTGCGGCTAAATGATGAAAATCGTTAATAAAAACGAACGAAAGAGTGGACGCTCGCTAAATAAATAAACCAACAAAACCGATCTAAAAAAACAACCGCGGTTTTTAAAAAAAAACCGGGCGGTTAACCGGCGAAAACCGGCGGCGGCTCCGGTGGCTACCTCCGTGGCGGACTCCATGAGGGCGGTGGCGGCATCGGGCGGCGGGTGGCGGGATCGGGGGCGGCGGCGGGATCGGGCGACGGCGGGGATCGGGCGACGTCGAAGCCTGGCGGCGGCGTCGCGGCGGCGACGTCGGGCGGCGGCGGCTCGGCTCGGGCGCGCTAGGGTTTCGGGGTGGGCTGGGGACTGCTCCCGGCTTATAGGTCGGCCGGGCCTAGAGTCCTAGGCGGACACGGCCCGGTAGGTCGGTTAGCTTTTAAAAAAAATATACTTTCGCGCAGAAAAACAAATAAAAGAAATACTAAACGGACTCCAAAAATCTCGAAATAAATTTTCTCCGGCTTCTAAAATAAAGCCGGACAAAATGAACATTTATTTGGGGCCTAAATGCAATTTTGAAAAAAAACGCACATTTTTCCTAAATTCAAACAAAAAAGCGATAAACTCCAAAATAAAATCTTATTTGATTTTTTATTAAACCTTCAATATTTCTTTATTTTGGGAAAGTCATTTTATTCCCTCTCTCATATTTTTTTTCATAGAAATAACTGAAGATAAAATAAATAAAATCAAATTATCCTATTTTCAAAATTTGAGAAAACTCAAATATGAAAATAATGAAATCTCCAACTCTCTCCGTGGGTCCTTGAGTTGCGTGAAATTTCTAGGGTCAAGCCAAAATGCAATAAAATATGATATGCAATGATGATCTGTGTATAACATTCCAAATTGAAAATTTGGGATGTTACACGCGAGAACAAGCACATTCACGTGGTTGAAAACAAATTGGAAACCATCTCTGTTTGAATACAAATCTAGGAGTACGGACGAATCTAACAATATTGATTGGGGGTTGTTGAATGTTGATACTTTTTTCTGTAAGTTTGATCAAAGTAGAGATACTTTGACTACACATAAAACTTATATGTAAACTAGAAAGGATCGGAGGGAGTATATTGTACGTTCAAAAGCGAAACGAACATTGAATACCCTTTATATATGATTTGCGGATGCTATGATCACCGGTTCAAAATTTTGAATCTGCCTTAGGTATCACACATGCAGCCACTCGTTCTCTCTCAATTTCATCTTGTGATCCGGAGATCGATTGAAAGAGGACTAGGGTGGGTACAATACGTACGTTTCGCTTATGAACGTACAATATACTCCCTCTGATCCCCACACCTTCTCCCCGCGGGTCATTTCTATCATAGAAACAGACCAAACCTTTATCTCATTGCACGACACACAATTGATCTCTCAACATCAATCGGTCTCGTCAAGATGTGTCGGGGCATGAACCGAATGGGATGTCAAAACTAAGATGGGAAGCGACACGTAGTGGAGGCAAAGTGAAACTTTAAATGAACCGTTTGTTTGTATGCATGTCGGAAAAATTACAACATTGGAAATACAAGCATGGTCTAGGCCCACATGCGAATGATACTCGGCGGAATGTTCAAATGAGGCATGCGGGAGGATGGACTCGACTGGAGGGCGGCATGATCGATGGAGAAGAGGGTTGGAGAGGAATGAGAAATAAGCAACGCCACATGATTATACTTGAATGGCTCAAATAAACAATAAGTTGTCTCGTTTTCCCTTCCGTCTTGGTCACGGAGTAAGATACTCCCTCTGTTTTTATTTACTCTGCATATTAGGTTTGACTAAAGTCAAACTTCATAAAATTTGACCAAATTTACAGAAAACTAGCAAGATGCCCGTGCGTTGCACGGAATATCAAGATCTTGTGGGAGAAAAGGATGAACGAGGGAAGGCCTTATCTGCAAATGTGGAGAGGAGTGCGCGTAAATTGTCATAGTTTCCTTCCTATCCGTTAGATATAGATCAGACGGCCTATATTGCAGGATGGCAGGCACACCATCATCACCAACTCTGCTTTTTTTTCTACACTAGCAAGATGCCCGTGCGTTACACGAAACATCAAGATCTTGTGGGAGAAAAGGATGAACGAGGGAAGGCCTTATCTGCAAATGTGGAGAGGAGTGCGGGTAAATTGTCATAGTTTCCTTCCTATCTGTTAGATATAGATCGTACGGCCTATATTGCAGGATGGCAGGCACACCATCATCACCAACTCTACTTTTTATAAGAGTAGATAGACTAGCAAGATGCCCGTGCGTTGCACGGAACATCAAGATGCATTTGTATGAGTAGTTTATATTGTGGTAGAAAAGGATGAATGAGAGAAGGCCTTATTTGCAAATGTGGAGAGGGGTGTGGGTATCTTTTTGCAGAATTGCCATAGTTTCCTTCCTATCCGTCAGATATAAATCGGCGGACTCTTATAAAAAATAGAGTTGGTGATGATGGTGTGCCTGCCATCTTGCAATATAGGTTGTTCGATTTATATCTGACGGATAGGAAGGAAACTATGGCAAATTTGCAAAAAGGTACCCACACACCTCTCCACATTTGCAAATAAGGCCTTCCCTCGCTCATCATTTTCTCTCACAAGATAAACTAGTCATACAAAGGCATCTTGATGTTACGTGCAACGCACGGGCATCTTGCTAGTAAGAGTAGAAATATGAACATTTACAATAGCAAATCTATATGATGTGAAAGTATATTCAATAATGAATCTAATGGTATTGATTTGTTATTGTATATGTTATTATTTCTGTCTATAAACTTTGTCAAAGTTTACAAAGTTTGATTTTGAGCAAAGCTAGAATGCAGAGTAAATAAAAACAGAGGGAGTACGCAGGGACTAGTATAGTTACTACTGCCGGAACATGGTAAGTTGGACCCCTAAATACGGGCACGGACCGGGCACACCTCAATTATTCTTTCAAACAGTCGGACACCTACATTTACCACTGTCACATCCCAGATAGACCATGCATTAGGGTGTGCATCATGTTTAAATTTCATTTGAATTTGAAATGGGGAAGGCAGGAAACCCCAGAACACCCCCCCCCCTTTAAAAGAACTAGGGTTTACTAAAATTTATTTCAATGAATCCGAAATGCCCTTCAAAATGCTCATCCTCTTTGTATGGGTTCAGAACCCATGTCAAAGGAGGTGGAACATTTTCTAGGTCACCTAAGGGTTCTAGAATTAATCCACAAGTTTTTAAAATAAGCATTTCAAATTATGAAAAATATTTTAAATGTTCAAAAATTTTCAAACCAAAATGTTTCATGTTGGGAATATTCCAACAAGTGACCAGGAGCATTTTTGTAATTTTTAAAATAGTTTTGGTATTTTTAAAAACCCCAACAGAGTTACAGAAAATAGAAAAAAAACTTAAAAAAGGAAAAACCTTACATGTCAGCCATGCCCACTCCGCTGCCCAGCCCAAGAGCGCATGGCCAATGAGCTGCTTGGCTCGCCAGCAGCAGCTCGGTGTTGGGCAGCGTAGGCCTTGCGCCCACGCAGCTGGCCGCCGCCTTTCACCCCTTCGCCGCTTCGCCGCCCTGGACGGCCTCCACGTCGTCGCCCCGACCTTCTGGACACCCCATTTTCCCCCTGCCTCCTCTCTCTCGCTCTCCCCCAACCTGGCCGACGCCATCGCCGACGCGCCACCGTCGACGCCGTGCTCCCCGCCGTCCATGCTCCTCCCCACCATGTCCAGCAGCTCCGCCGCACCCCATTACCTCTAGCCAGCCAAGTTCCGCTCGCTCTAAGTGCCCCGGCCACTACACGCACTCGACCGAGCTTGAAGCCGCGGAGATCCCCATCGCCGTCGCCGCCGCGTCAGACCGCCCCGACCCGACGAGGCTCTCTCACGGGTTCACCGTGAGCCTGGCTACTCCCGTCCTCTGCGCTCTCTTACTCTTGCACCACAACGAGCGCCGACGATCACCGAACCCACCGCCATGGAGCTCGCTCGACGAGGCTCCGGCCACCCAACGGCCACGCCACCATGTCCATCGCACTCACCGAGTTGCGCTGGGCCTAACTATGCACTTCCCGCCTCGCCGAGCCCTCTAGCAACAAACCCGACATCACCCGAGCCCCGCCGCCGCCCGACTTCGTCGCCGGCGCCCACTCCGCCACCCCTAACCTAACTCGACCCCACCAAACACCGCTGCTCACCTCCAGCTCCACGAGATGCTCCCAGCCCATTTGGTGCCCGGAAAGTGCAAAAGCACTTTGCTCCGCCCGCTGCCTCGCCCGGCTAGACGCCATGAAGTTGACCATCGACCACCGATCAGGGCCTGTTGACTCTCTGAGTCAATGACAGGTGGACCCCCCCCCGGTTAACTAATTAGGATTAGTTCTAATTAAGTTAAATAGTTTATACTAACCCTGACATGCGGGTCCCACTGGTCAGTTTGACCTGGACGACCCCGTTGACCCCTGACGTCACGCTGACCTCATGCTGACACATTAATTCAAATTCTGGAATTATTTTTATATAATAAATTCCAGAATATAATTCAAATTTCAAATGCTTATAACTTTTATTCTATAACTCCAAATGCAAAGATTTATATATGAAAAATTATCAGAAAAATACACTCTATCCATTGGTACAGGTTTCATGCATGTTAAAACAAGTTAACTATGCTGAATAACCAGAATAACGAATTGCACCATTAGGACTAACTCAATGAGCTATCATTTGAATCCTTGATTCAAATGAGTTCATCCCCTGATTCTTTCAACTTGCATTAGGCCAACACACATCCATATTGCCATGTCATAGCATGCATCATATTGTTGCATATTGTCTTGTGTGTTTATTTCGGTGTGTTTTCATGATAGGTTCTCGCTCAAGATAACCTCGATTACCCATCCAAGGGCAGTTCTCACCCCAGCCCATCAGCAAGCAATTCATTGATCATTCGATACAAACCCATGTTCTCGCTTCGCTCTCATTTACTGCATTAAGACAACGCGATTCAACTGTTGTGTGCTGCGGTAGTTGAACCCACTTCCTTTGCATGACTGTCATTGCCACAAGAATTAGATGAAACCCACTAGTATGTGTAGGAGTTGATTGAGCCATGTTTGTGATTCCACCATGCTATGCTTGCTATGCTTAGAGTTGTGTCAGTCGGCTCATCGGGATGATGAACCTGGAGTGAAAGGTTGTGTTGGTCCGAGAGTGAAAGTGTTGAACACGATTTGGTAAAGGTATCGATGAGAGGCCATGTAGGAGTACATGGTGGGTTGTTTCATTGAAGCCGAACTTAAGAACTGAGATCTGTGTTTGTGATCCATGAGCTAGCTACTACCACGCATTGGGCCCGAAACCAATGGACCCTCTCGGCTTCTTAACCACCCCTGCTCATAGTCCGGAGTTGCAAGTAGTTTCGGTGTTTGTAGCATGTTTGGGGCCGCACGCAACGCTGACCTTAGGGGTGGGTTGTGTTGCGGTAGGCACCGTGGGTGATGTACCGAGTGCCCGCTTGGTATCTCGGGAACCCTGCACACATCGCTCGGGGCTGTATGGGAAACCTCGCCGGACTCCTGCGGATGGAACCCGAATAGGCGATACACCGGACTAGGGACTTGAGTGTTTAGGTAGGCTGTGGCCGACACCCACGCTGGGCTTCCGCTTGAAGGTTGCAGTACATGTCGGTAAACGCATTTATAAGTGGTGAGAGCGTGTGAAGAAGTATACCCTCGCAGGTTAAATATGATCTATTCAATAGCCGTGTCCACGGAGAAGGACTTCGGGTTACCTATATCAGTTCATAGACAAGTAAATGGATACTACTAAAAGCCTCAAGATAAGTGTGAGTATCGTGGATGGCCCTCTCGGGGATGACGAGAGAGGATCCACGGTGGAGTATTGTGATGGTGATTAGTGGACTCGTGTACGACAAAATGCTTTACAAAGTGTGTCACGTAGGATAGCTTAGCCAAGAGTCAAAGCTGGCTTGCTGCAAATAACTCCACTTCCTTCCTTGAGAATGTGCATGTATGATAGGATTCTGTGGTAAGACTTGCTGAGTACTTTTGTACTCATGTTTGCTTAATCAATATTTTCAGAGGACTATACTACCCCCTCCGACGGATTCTATGTAGATGTTGACTTCGACGAGTAAGCTAGCCACCCAGGTGGCGATCTAAGACTTGTGAAGGGCCATTGTAGATAGAAAGGCTCCAACAAGCTTTCTTTCTTTCTAGAGTCTCAGACTCGGACATAGTTTGCTTCCGCATGTGCTTGTATGATTGTATGACTTGAGTGTTGGGTCATGTGACCCCTACCTGTATGAATGTAGTTATGTATGGCTCCTCGAGCCTCTTAAATAAAGTACTTGAGTTGTAGAGTTTTGTTGTGATGCCTTGTTGTATTTACTCATATCGGGCATAATGCGTGTATGATTAAAATGCTTGGTATGAGTGGGATCCGACAATCTAGTTGTTTATCCTTGGCAGCCTCTCATATGGGGAAATGTAGTCTCGTGCTTCGAGCGATAGTAGTCCGCTTCTGCCCGGTTCACGAGTCCTGCTAGCCCAAAGACTACCGCTTGGACACTTGACTGGCCGGCATGTGATTCATTTCGTTCCTATATGTCTCCCTTCGGGAAATGTCACGCGGTGATACTTGGAGTCCTGCCTAGCTCGCTACAGCCCGGGATACCGGAGTCCTGTAGCCCAAAGCTACAGCCCGAGTTCATACGTTGATGACCGACATGCTCAAGTGTTTCATGTATGCTGTCCCCATAGGTTAGTGCCGCTTTGGGTTCACGACTAGCCATGTCGGCCCGGTTCTTTGTCATGTGGATGCTAGCGACACTATCATATACGTGAGCCAAAAGACGCAAACGGTCCCGGCCATGGTAAGGCGACACCTGGGAATACCGTGCGTGAGGCCGCAAAGTGATATGAGGTGTTACCAGCTAGGTCGATGTGACTTGGAATCGGGTCCCGACAGCGCTGGCATCGAGAGCAGGGCTGCTCAGAGGTTCGCTAAGCCAAACTGGTCAAGTTGAGTCTAGAAATGCTTTAGTTATATGTAGGGAATTGATTGTGGGAGGAACGTAAGGCTCTTTTTACTCCTTTACCTTATGCCCTCGATCCGAGTCATCCTCTTCTCATTCGACGTGGGTATAGGACTAGGCTCTCTTCACTCTATCGTGTTCACGTGTTACTAATCCGTAGTAATTTTAGGATTGTTGGTTACATCCTCAGTTCAGTGCTACTAAATTTTAGTATGCTATCATTTGAACCGTAACCTTGATATGATGTTGTTGAGTGGTTTTGCAAATCTGATTTTGAATGTCTCAAATCTGATTTTGAGCATTTACGATGTTATGCTGCCCGATTTTCCTAGGAATTCTAATGCCTTTGCATTATGGCTGTGCTTTCAGATGGCCACCGCCCCGTAACCAAGTGGTTCGCCTCGACCCGTTGCATTGATGTGTGCGGTCACACGCCATGTTGGTTAGGGTGATGATTGCGGCTGGTTATCGATGGTATCCTGAATATACCGCCGAGGAGCAGTTCAGGATTTCAATCAAAGCCAATATCTATGCACGGTCCGGATTTATCCATCTTATCCCGGAGCTATTGAGCCACTTCATTGTTCTTATGGGCTCGAATCACTATTGGAATGTCTGCACAAGATGCAGCCTATTCCATGATGACTATTATTCGAGCTGTAACGCTTTCTTTGAGCAACACCGATTTCCGCTATATGCCAAGATCTCTTCCTGGGCGCATGGCTACCTTCGTGGTTTGTACAGCGATGCATCCCATGAGGACTCACCTTCGCACTACTACTCTTGAGTTGTTTGGAGGACAAGGACCGTGAGAACCGGCCTTGTGTATGGAGCTTTTAATGCCCGCTCGACCACTGGCTACTCGACTAGGTTTGCACCGCCGTGCAAGCCGGATGTATGGACATGAGAGACTTGTACCTGTGCGGGCGAGTCTGCCGGACTTCATGGAGTGGCGTGAGGTTGGAGGCATCACCTCCTCGTGGGCCTCTTCGCCACCGCTTGTTGGTCCACGGCCACATCCGAGTCCTTATGGTCCACAGCCCCACAGATTGTCTGCTTTCTGACGATCATGTTCCACTTCTAGGTGCTGGTGGTGACTTCTATGAGGACTACTATGGAGCTGCCCGAGATAGTAGTAGTATTCCTAGTATGGTAATGGTGGTGTTTCCACCGTCTGCGTGACTCGTGGAACGCGACTTAGTGTGTATCGCTCCTAAGTGTAGAAAATAATGTATAGGAGTTGGAATGCTTCCGATGAGATGTAACGCCTTTCCTTATAGTTGTACTCCGTCGGGGCTTGTACTAAACTATGAATGGTGTGTATGACCGATGGTATATATATATATATGGCAGTTTTATATTACCATGTCATACGGATGAACATCTTTGCATTCCATGCTGTCCATTACCTTCCGCACTTCCTTGTTAAATTCTGCCATCCTGGTTTAAACCTTTGCTTTGTCTCCCAGGATGGTCAACACTCGAAATACTCCTGCTGTTCCAGAGCAGGGAGAAGCCAGTGCAGCCAGAGATGTGAATCTGCCGCAGCCGCCATCTTTGGCCGAGGTGATGCTGGCAGCAGAACGCAATAAGCGCGAAACCAACCGCTTATTGGAGCGGATTGAACAAAACACAGCACGCCAGCCAAGAAACGATGGGGTATCCCTCAATGATTTCGTCAAGCTATATCCTCCAAAATTCAAATGTTCCGTCGAGCCCCTCGACGCAGATGATTGGCTCATGGCATCCACCACAAGCTGCGTTCCGCCAACGTGGCCGAGGCGACAAGGTTACCTTTGCCGCCTATCATCCGGAAGGCCCCGCTAGTCTCTCGTGGGAAAATTATGAGGCTATGCGTCCGCTGGACAAGTTACAACTTGGGATGAATTCAGTGCCGCCTTCCGCGAGCACCATATTCCGTAAGGTCTTATGGACCGCAAGCGTGAGGAATTCTGCAGCTTCACCCAAGGCAGGTACAGTCGGTGGATGCCTACAAACCGTGAATTTGGGAGGTTAGCACGTTATGCTCCCAAGAAGTTTCTACCGATGCTAAGAAGCGGCGAGGTTCCGTAAGGGACTTAGCCCTCGAGCTACGCCGAGATCTCCGCTTGCATGAGTGTACCTCTTTCCGGCTAGTCAATAAGGCTATCAGCGCCGAGACCGGGCAGACTGATTTGAGGCTTCACGCAAGCACATCCGTGACTCTGGATCGCCATCCGCTCGATCCCGAAGCGCCGGGTTTGGGTTCCAAATACGGCTCTACCACCCAGGTACACCCCGAGGCCATCCTTCGAGGGGCCTCACCCCAACCAGCCGTATTTTCCACCCTAGACTTATGGAGGTCCAACTGCTAATGTTGCTCCACGGCCAAATGTGATCACTTGCTTCAAGTGTGGAGAGACGGGCCACTATATTCGAGAGTGTCCCCAGAACAACCCCAATCAAGCTGGAAAGTCTGTTGGCCGCGGCAAGCCAGCAGGAAAGATGCCCTATGCTAAGCCAGTTGCCACCGCTCGTGGCCATGTCAACTATGTCTCTGCCAAGAAACCTATGAGGATCCCAACGCCGTCCTCGATGCGCTTCTTGTTAATTGCCATCCGCAATCGTTCTTTTTTGATACTTGAGCATCTCATTCATTCATTTCAAGCTATGCTCGATTGCACAACACCACATTCTCGTGACATGCCTACCTCCATGGAAATTAAACTCCTGGTTCTAGATGGCAAACCTCTAGAATAAGCCATGGGAATGAAATTCTTGTCGATGATTAGTCTTTCTTGCATCTCTAATAGCTCTCAAGTCCTCGGACATAAACATCATCTTGGGTATGGACCGGATGTCAGCCCATTATGCTAAGATTGATTGCTCTACTAGAACTGCTCAACTTACCCATCCTTCGGCAAAACAAAGGATGTTTTAACCCGAGTGTCTAAGCGCCAGCTATACTCCTTAAATGCCAACCCTCTTCCGGACCTCAAGATATTCCGGTAGTCCGTGATTTCCCGGATGTCTTTCCGGAAGAACTGCCAGGTGTTCCACCTGACAGGGATGTCGAGTTCGTGATAGATCTTATTCCCGGAACCGTCCCAATCTCTAGAAGACCCTATAAGATGGCACCCCTAGAACTAGCTGAACTTAAGAAACAACTCGATGAGTCCTTGCAAAAGGGTTTCATCCGTCCTAGTTCATCTCCATGGGCTTGCCCCGTCCTCTTCGTCAAGAAGAAGGATGGTACGGATCGGATGGTTGTAGATTACCGACCTGTCAATTTGGTCACTATCAAGAACAAGTATCCGCTCCCCAGGATCAACGACCTGTATGATCAGCTCGCTGGATCCTCGCCTTTTTTCAAGATGGATTTGAGGTTGGGCTACCATCAAATCAAAATCAAGAACGGGGACATTCCCAAAACGGCCTTTGTCACTCGTTATGGTCAATACGAGTACACCGTCATGTCCTTCGGGTTAACCAATGCTCCAGCCACCTTCTCTCGGTTAATGAACTCAATCTTCATGGAGTATTTGGATAAATTAGTGCGTGGTATACCTCGATGATATACTCATCTATTCCAAGAATGAGGAAGAACATGCCAACACCTAAGGCTAGTATTGATGAAACTTCGAGAGCACCGCCTTTATGCCAAATTCTCTAAGTGTGAATTCTGTTACCGTAAGTGACCTATCTAGGACATGTAATCTCTGGTAAGGGTATTGCTGTCAATCCCGAAGCGAGTTCAAGCCGCCCTTGATTGGACTCCACCTGAATCGGTCAAGCAAGTTCGAGTTTCCTCGGTTTAGCGAGCTATTGCCGCCGCTTCGTCGAGAATTTCTAAAGTTGCTAAACCTCTAACCGAACTCCTCAAGAAAGATAAGAAGTTCGAATGGACGCCACAAAGTCGAGATCAGCTTTCAGAACTGAAAAGACGCTCGACATCTGCTCCCGCATTTGTTCCACCAGATTTCTAAGGACTTTATTATCTATTGCGGCGCGCGCGACAAGGACTAGGTTGCATACTCATGCAAGATCGTCATGTGATTGCCTACGATCTCGACGATTCGTCCACATGAGGATAACTATCCCACACACGATCTAGAGCTTGCAGCGATGGTTCATGCACTCAAAACCTGGCGACATTATCTTACGGGTAATCGCTGCAAAATCTACACCGATCACCAAAGTCTGAAATATATCTTCACCCAACCGGATTTGAATCTCGAGCAAAGACGTTGGGTCGAGTTGATTACAGATTTCGACTTAGGAATATCTTACACCCCGGGCAAAGCCAATGTCATGGCCGACGCACTAAGTCGCAAATCTTATTGTAACAATCTGATGTTACAACAAAGTCAACCAATTCTCCACGAGGAATTTCGTAAGCTTAATCTTCACATTGTTCCTCGAGGATTCCTCTCCACCCCGGTGGCGAAACCTACCCTTACGGATCAGATCATCAAAGCACGTAAGGTAGATCCGGAGTCTCTCGTGTCGGAGAAACATCAAGAAGGAGTCGCAGATTGTTTCTCCATTGATGAACAAGGTGTCGTGTTCTTTGGAGACCGTCTAGTGGTTCCCAAGGTGCGCAACCCGAGGCGATTGATCCTTAAGGAAGCTCATGACTCTCCTCTCACCATTCATCCCGGTAGTACTAAAATGTATCAAGATCTCGCCAGAGGTTTTGGTGGACTAGGATGAAGAGAGAAATCGTCAATACATTGCTAATCGCGACGTCGTCGTCGAGTTAAAGCAGAGCATCAACGGCCTGCTGGTACCCTTCAACCTTTGGAAATTCCTGAATGGAAATGGGATAAAATCGGTATGGATTTCATTACCGGGTTTCCCAGACCAAGAGAGGGAATAACGCCATCTTCGTTGTTGTTGATCGCCTTTCCAAAGTAGCCCATTTCCTACCTGTTCGTGAGAGTTTAACCGCTAGCCAGCTAGCTGATTTGTACATCTCCTAATAGTGTCTCTTCATGGTGTTCCATTGAGATTAACTCAGACCGTGGGAGTCTTTCCACCTCTCGATTTTGGGAAAGTTTCCAAACGCTATGGGAACTCGCTCTCCTTTAGCACCGCTTTCATCCCCAATCAAGTGGTCAAGTAGAACGAGTCAATCAAATCCTAGAGGATATGCTTCGACGTCTGTCATCTCTTTCGCATGAATTGGGAGAAATGCCTTCCATTCGCCGAGTTCGCTTATAACAATAGTTATCAAGCCAGCTTGGGCAAAGCCCTTTCAAGTTCTTTATGGACGGAAATGTCGAACGCCTCTTAATCGGGTCGAAACCGGGAGAGACAACTCTTTGGCCGGACATGATTCAGAAGCGTAAGAGCAAGTTCGCGTTATTCGTGAGAAATTGAAAACAGCCCAATCTCGCCAAAAGAGCCAATATGATCGCAAGCATAAGCCTATGGCTTATGAAATTGGCGAGAAGGCTTACCTTCGGGTTACCCTCTAAAGGAACCCATCGATTCGGTATCAAAGGCAAGTTGGCTCCTCGTTACATTGGACCCTTTCGCATTCTTGCCAAACGAGGGAAGTTGCCTACCAATTGAACTACCTCCGCATCTTTCCAAGGTCCATGATGTCTTCCACGCTTCCCAACTCAGCGTTGCTTCTCGGATCCTATCCGTGGAGTGGACCACGAAACGCTTGATCTCCAAGATAACCTCACCTATCGAGAATATCCCGCTCAGATTCTCGATCAAGCCGAGCGTACCACTCGACGCCGAATATCAAGTTTTTAAAGGTTCAATGGTCAAACCATTCCGAGCAAGAAGCAACTTGGGAAAGGGAGGATCATCTTCGACTTGAGTATCCCACCTTTTTCATAATAGATCCTAAATCTCGGACGAGATTCTTTTGAGTGGGGTGAGTTGTCACATCCCGATAGACCATGCATTAGGGTGTGCATCATGTTTAAATTTCATTTGAATTTGAAATGGGGAAGGCAGAAACCCTGAACACCCCCCTTAAAAAGAACTAGGGTTTACTAAAATTTATTTCAATGAATCAAAATGCCCTTCAAAATGCTCATCCTCTTTGTATGGGTTCGTAACCCATGTCAAAGGAGGTGGAACATTTTCTAGGTCACCTAAGGGTTCTAGAATTAATCCACAAGTTTTTAAAATAAGCATTTCAAATTATGAAAAATATTTTAAATGTTCAAAATTTTCAAACTAAAATGTTTCATGTTGGGAATATTCCAACAAGTGACCAGGAGCATTTTGTAATTTTTAAAATAGTTTTGGTATTTTAAAACCCCAACAGAGTTACGTAAAATAGAAAAAACTTAAAAAGGAAAAACCTTACATGTCATGCTCGGCCTGCCCACTGCCGGCCCAGCCCAGCCTGCCAAGGCCAAGAGCTGCTTGGCTCGCCAGCAGCAGCTCGGTGCCGGCCGGCGAGCGCAGGGCGCCACGCAGCTGGCCGCCGCCTCGCTTCACCCTTCGCCGCCGCCGCCTGGGACGGCCTCCACGCTGTCGCCCGACCCCTGGACACCCCATTTTCCCCTGCCTCCTCTCTCTCGCTCTCCCCAACCTGGCCGACGCCATCGCCGACGCCCACCGCCGACGCCGTGCTCCCGCCGTCCATGCTCCTCCCCACCATGTCCAGCAGCTCCGCCGCACCCATTACCTCTAGCCAGCGAACTTCCGCCGCTCTAAGTGCCCCGGCCACTACACGCACTCGACCGAGCTTGAAGCCGCGGAGATCCCCATCGCCGCCGCCGCCGCGTCGACCGCCCCGACCCCGACGAGGCTTCTCTACGGGTTCACCGTGAGCTCTGGCTACTCCCGCCCTCTCCGCTCTCTTACTCTTGCACCACAACGAGCGCACGACGATCACCAACTCCACCGCGCCGGAGCTCGCCGACGACGAGGCTCGCCACCCAACGGCCACGCCACCCTGTCCATCGTGACTCACCGAGTTGCGCTGGGCCTAACTATGCACTTCCCGCCCGCCGAGCCCTCTAGCAACAAACCCGACATCACCGAGCCCGGCCGCCGCCCGACTTCGTCGCCGGCGCCCACTTCGCCACCCCTAACCCAACCGACCCACCAAACACCGCTGCTCACCTCCAGCTCCACGAGATGCTCCTCGCTCCATTTGGTGCCCGGAAAGTGCAAAAGCACTTTGCTCCGCCCCACTTGCCTCGCCAAGGCTAGACGCCGGAAGTTGACCATCGACCACCGATCAGAGGCCCCTGCTGACTCTCTCGAGTCAATGATGTGTGGACCTCCTGCTAACTAATTAGGATTAGTTCTAATTAAGTTAAATAGTTTATACTAACTCGACATGCGGGTCCCACTGGTCAGTTTGACCTGGACGACCCGTTGACCCCTCGACGCCACGCTGACCTCATGCTTTGACACATTAATTCAAATTATGGAATTATTTTTATATAATAAATTCCAGAATATAATTCAAATTTCAAATGCTTATAACTTTTATTCTATAACTCCAAATGCAAAGATTTATATATGAAAAATTATCAGAAAAATACACTCTATCCATTGGTACAGGTTTCATGCATGTTAAAACAAGTTAACTATGCTGAATAACCAGAATAAGAATTGCACCATTAGGACTAACTCAATGAGCTATCATTTGAATCCTTGATTCAAATGAGTTCATCCCCTGCTCTTTCAACTTGCATTAGGCCAACACACATCCATATTGCCATGTCATAGCATGCATCATATTGTTGCATATTGTCTTGTGTGTTTATTTCGGTGTGTTTTCATGATAGGTTCTGCCCCCGAAGATAACCTCGATTACCCATCCAAGGGCGGTTCTCTACCCCAGTTCCATCAGCAAGCAATTCATTGATCATTCCGATACAAACCCATGTTCTCGCTTCGCTCTCGCATCGCATTAAGACAACGCGATTCAACTATTGTGTGCTGCGGTAGTTGAACCCACTTCCTTTGCATGACCTGTCATTGCCACAAGAATTCAGATGAAACCCACTAGTATGTGTAGGAGTTGATTGAGCCATGTTTGTGATTCCACCATGCTATGCTTGCTATGCTTAGAGTTGTGTCAGGTCTGGCTCATCGGGATGATGAACTGGAGTGAAAGGTTGTGTTGGTCCGAGAGTGAAAGTGTTGAACACGATTTGGTAAAGGTATCGATGAGAGGCCATGTAGGAGTACATGGTGGGTTGTTTCATTGAAGCCGAACTTAAGAACTGAGATCTGTGTTTGTGATCCATGAGCTAGCTACTACCACGCATTGGGCCCGAAACCAATGGACCCTCTCGGCTTCTTAACCACCCCTGCTCATAGTCCGGAGTTGCAAGTAGTTTCGTGTTTGTAGCATGTCAGGGGCCGCACGCAACGCTGACCTTAGGGGTGGGTTGTGTTGCGATAGGCACCGTGGGTCTGTGTACCGAGTGCCCGCTTGGTATCTCGGGAACCCTGCACACATCGTTCGGGGCTGTATGGGAAACCTCGGCGGACTCCATGGATGGAACCCGAATAGGCGATACACCGGACTAGGGACTTGAGTGTTTAGGTAGGCTGTGGCCGACACCCACGCTGGGCTTCCGCTGAAGGTTGCAGAGTACATGTCGTAAACGATTTATAAGTGGTGAGAGCGTGTGAAGAAGTATACCCTGCAGGTTAAATATGATCTATTCAATAGCCGTGTCCACGGAGAAGGACTTCGGGTTACCTATATCAGTTCATAGACAAGTAAATGGATACTACTAAAAGCCTCAAGATAAGTGTGAGTATCGTGGATGGCCCTCTCGGGATGACGAGAGGATCCACGGTGGAGTATTGTGATGGTGATTAGTGGACTCGTGTACGACAAAATGCTTTACAAAGGGTGTCACGTAGGATAGCTTAGCCAAGAGTCAAAGCTGGCTTGCTGCAAATAACTCCACTTCCTTCCTTGAGAATGTGCATGTATGATAGGATTCTGTGGTAAGACTTGCTGAGTACTTTTGTACTCATGTTTGCTTAATCAATATTTTTCAGAGGACTATACTACCCCCTCCGACGGATTCTATGTAGATGTTGACTTCGACGAGTAAGCTAGCCACCCAGGTGGCGATCTAAGACTTGTGAAGGGCCATTGTAGATAGAAAGGCTCCAACAAGCTTTCTTTCTTTCTAGAGTCTGTACTCAGACATAGTTTGCTTCCGCATGTGCTTGTATGATTGTATGACTTGAGTGTTGGGTCATGTGACCCCTACCTGTATGAATGTGTTATGTATGGCTCCTCGGAGCCTCTTAAATAAAGTACTTGAGTTGTAGAGTTTTGTTGTGATGCCTTGTTGTATTTACTCATATCGGGCATAATGCGGTATGATTGAAATGCTTGGTATGAGTGGGATCCGACAATCTAGTTGTTTATCCTTGGCAGCCTCTCATATGGGGAAATGTAGTCTCGTGCTTCTGAGCGATAGTAGTCCGCTACAGCCCGGTTCACCGGAGTCCTGCTAGCCCAAAGACTACTGCTTGGACACTTGATCGGCCGGCATGTGATTCATTTCGCCTTATGTCCGTCCCTTCGGGAAATGTCACGCGGTGATACTTGAGTCCTGCCTAGCCTGCTACAGCCCGGATACCGGAGTCCTCATAGCCCAAAGCTACAGCCCGAGTTCATACGCTGATGACCGACATGCTCAAGTGTTTCATGTATGCCTGTCCCCATAGGTTAGTGCCGCTTTGGGTTCACGACTAGCCATGTCGGCCCGGTTCTTTGTCATGTGGATGCTAGCGACACTATCATATACGTGAGCCAAAAGACGCAAACGGTCCCGGGCCATGGTAAGGCGACACCCGTGGGAATACCGTGCGTGAGGCCGCAAAGTGATATGAGGTGTTACCAGCTAGGTCGATGTGACTTGGAATCGGGGTCCTGACAACCACACCATCCGGCTACTTAATCAAGTGTTATGCTTCACTACTTGAAAAGGAAAAGGGTGGTACCGTACCCAATACCACCGCACTTGGGGCTAGGGTAACAACTTGCTACTGTACCACATTCGAACCAGGGCACAAAAACCACCTGTTCTGCGCCTAATGCGCAATGTGGAGCACTGACGCTCGAATATGGCCGGGAAAACAGGGAAACCAACATGTGGGGCACACCTGTCAAGACGACGTGGCACAGACTAGTCCAATGGAGAAATTCGCCCACGACCTCCTCGCCACCGGCAACCGTTCATGTGGGTCGTGGGGGCCAGCAACGGGCGCGGCTCCAGCACCGCCCCTGGACACGGGCGACCGCGGTTAGCGACACGCTCATCGTCGATGGACACGGTCGGTTTCAGTGTGCCGAGGGTGGCGTTAGCGCTGTGGCACAACCAATAGATCGACACCCGGCTCGTCGAGGATGCACGGGGCGCCGAAGTGCGCGCGCGCCGCGACGCGTCCGCAGAGTGGTGTAGCACGGCCAACTGCATCCCCAGGACCTGAGACCATGTCGGGTCGTCTTGCTTTTTCAATGACATGTGGGGATCGCATATGAGAAAAGGGCATATCCAACGTTGCGACGACCGCAGCTGACTACCCTGGCACACCAAAAACCCTTGTCCCTCACACCGTCGCGTGGTGTGTTCCCAGTCGGCGACGGTGCCCGAGGAACCAACTCCGGTGACTTAATGACGCACCCGGACGCTTGGCCTCACCGGAATGCGCTACTTAAAGCGGCAACGCCCAACTAACCTCCACACCATAGCGCAACGTCCTACTACCACGCACCACATCCGCCATGACCGTGAGCGCGAACGCTTGGCGGGAGAGCTTGTCTTCGGGGATGAAGCTCGAGGTCGCCGCCCTCGCTCAAGTCACCGCTCGCGATGCAATAGCGGTGTAGCCGGACGTGATCGTACAAGCGGTGGCCACGCTGGCGGCCAACGATGGGAGCACTGTCAGCCATGCGTCCTACTTGCCGCTGTCCAACGTCCGGCACTGCCGAGGTCAGGGACTCCTCCGAGGATGAGTAGGGCATGGGAGGCGGCAGGGCGGTCTCCACGTAGTAGCAGGCAAAGAGGTGGCATCTGGCTCCAGGGATCCACCATCTGGTTGCAAAGAAGGAAGAAGGGGGAAATGGGTAGCGAAGCAACCATGAGTACTCATCCAAAGTACTCGCAAGCATCAGATCTATACTAAGTATGCATTGGTATAATCGGAAGGGCTGTATCTATGGACTGAACTGCAGAATGCCAAAATAGAGGGGAAGGCCTAGCCCATCAAAGACTAGCATCTTCAAGCAGCTCCAAGCATCTTGCAGCATGTAGAAGAGTAAAGAATAGCAGTTTATATTTAACAAGCATGTTGTAGTATTAATGCCCAGAGATCCTTCCTTGACTCCCTGTGAGGAAGCAATCCCGGGGCCACATATCAAGTATCCATTTCTAGTTGTATAAGATCAGGATACAAGTCTGAACGTCCATTACCGTGGACACGGTATTCAAATATATGTCTTCCCTGCAGGGGTGCACCACGTATTCCAACACGCTCGATCACTCTGGCCGGACACACTTTCCTGGGTCATGCCCGGCCTCGGAAGATCAACATGTCATAGCCCTACCTAGGCTCAGCAGAGAGGTCCCCGTCGGTCTACATCCTAAGCACTCCGGGGTCTGGGCCCATCACCTGTTGCCCTCCGGGTTGTTGCGAGCAGGGCGGATCCAGGCTCCACCACTACAGGATGGTGCCGGCCCAGCCGTGCTGCAATGCTGAACTGGACGTCTGACAAAGCATGGTGTGCCAACTGGCCGGTGCGTCTCCCGTGTTCTACTCTTCCTCGCCGGAGACCGCACCTTCACTTCACGGGTCTTGAACCCCTCCCCCGTAGATGGAGATCATAGATGGAGGACGCCGGTCGCCACCGTAGAATAGGTTTAGGGTCGGGTTTCTTTTATTTTTCTGTCCTATAAAAGTTTGAAATGTAATGAAAATCTGCTGTGTTTGCATTAATCTCGGCCGATGTAGGGTTTCGATGATGCAGCTCCCACCGTGGGGCTATCGCACGATGGTTTCGAGTTCTTAGAGGGCGGCTTCGAAGGTTTCAAGGGATATATTGTGGGCCGGATGACTAAGATTCGTCGCGGCAATCTCTACATCAACGATGCGGGCTGGGGCCCCGAGGCCGGCTCAATTGAGTACGGTTACCGGGTCCCCTTCAGCGGCATTCACGTTTTCATTGGCAAGATCGGCGAACCGGGCCCTGAGCTGGACATCAGCACCGACATCATCGAGACGGCTCAGCGTGCGAGACCCGCCCGGGTTCAGCCTGCCATAAAGCGTGCCTTCGTGGGAGTCATCCACGGAGCAGAATCTGAGGTTAGATCCGCATATGGTGGTGAGACCGTCGTTTACTCTGATGACGAGTCATCGACCGGAGAGACCGAGTCATTGTACCAGTTGCAAGATGGCCGGAATAGGGGTTGTTCCAATGGTGACAGTATTCCGGACCCCTTCGATCCGCCGAGCCGGGTTGCGATCTTCATGGCCGGTACACAGCCTGCGCACCACTCTTTGACCGCAACGGCGATGGTTTCCGGATTAGCAGCAGCGACAGCAGCCGGGGCAGGAGGCCATGTTCGACCGTCGGCTCAGGTTTTATCTGACTTATTTGACGCTCTGGCAGTATTGCTGGCAGAAGTTAACCCGGCGAACCAGGATGAGCATAACGCGGAGATCGTGAAGGTAAAGGATCAGATAACTCAGGCCAAGGCAGATCTGGCAGCCAAGAATACCAGGATGGCTGCAGAACGGGCCGAGTTGGAGGCACAGGCTTACCAGCTTATGTTAGATCAGAGCGCGTCAAACGATGTCATGAGGAGAAGGTACCGGTATCACCTGCCTCCGGTTTATGAGGTCAGGAATCTCTTTGACACCCAGGAGCAGGAACCAGTAATCCGCCAGTGGTAAACCGGGTGGAGGCACCTGGGGCGCCGGTTCAGCCACGTCCAATAGATCCGCCTAGTCAGAACAACGTCCTTTCATAGCACGTCCCAATGCCACCAGGTCATTACTCTAACCCGTTGGATAACATTGTTGCGGCCGCTTCGCGATTGGCAGCTCTCCCGCTCGAAGGCGAGTCCCCAGTAGCAGTCGAAACATGATGGGCTAGAGAGCTCCTTCAGACAGCCTTGACTCAGCAGCAGGCTTATTCATACAGCCGCGAAAGGATTCATTCTACTCCCCGCCCGAGCCGGAGTTATAGCAGGCATATGGATGAACCGGCCATGTCCAGCAGTGCGTGGAATCGTAATCTCCCTCATGGCCATAATCCGGTAGGTGGCGGTAGTGATGCTCGGGACGTGGTGGATCATGCTAGGGCACGTCGAGAGGCCGAGTTAGCAGCGCAGCACACGGCCCGTCAGCTTACTCCGGTTCATCCAACAACTTCGGTGGAACCAGGGGTTACCTCCAATTCTTTGGGGGTCCAGTGTCTCGTCCCGGCTCTACGCAATGTACGGCTGCCCATGGACTTCAAGGGTCCACGTAAAGTGCCCAATTACACTGCCGATTTATCCCCCGAGTCATGGGTCGAAAGCTATGAGATGGCAATGGAGATGCTGGATGTGGATGATGCGGCGTGCGCTAACTTCACCATGATGTTGGATGGAACGGCCCGCACTTGGTTGAAAAACTTACCAGCTAATTCCATTGGGTCATGGGCTGAGTTGAGGGCCTGGTTTATTCAAAATTTCAAAGACACGTGCAAGCAGCCCATGTCAATTATGGACTTAGCTGCCTGTGTCAACGACCCATTCGGTGCGCCGGGTTTCAGAAATTTGCATTCATCAGACCGCATCAATGCTGATACAGCAGTTTTAACGTTGGAAGGCAATTGCCGGTTTACGCCTCTGAAGTTGAAGTTGGGATGGCTCAAACGTCACTGCAATGACATGGGGACTCTTATGGCAGCCCTGGTGAAGTATGCCGACTCTGATAGTACCAAGGACCCTGAGTGTGACGATGACAAGACAGGAAAGGGAAAGAAGGGTGGCAGCACCAAAGGGCAGCAGCATAACCCGACGGGTCATGGAAACCGTGGTAAGCATAAAGCGGATAACAGTTTAGATTTTGTGGCTAATACCAACGCGCAGGATAATGGTCAGCGTCGTAAGGGTAAACCGCCCCCGAGTGGTGGAGGACCAAGTCCCAATCTGGAGCGCATGTCTTACCTGTGAAACCAGCCTTGCCCAAAGCACGGATCGCGGGATAAGCCGGCCACGCACCACTGGAAGGATTGTTTTATTATGCAGGAGTTTAAAAATTCAGATTTTTTCCGGAATGATCATGGATCGGACGGCGGTTCAGGCCCCGGATCTCATGGGCCGGGTTATGGCGGAGGTAGTTCAGGATTTCACAGTAATCAAAGCGGACATGGCAATCAAGGCAATCAGAGCAACCAGGGTGGTTATAATCATCAGGGGAATCAGCAGCAATAGCAGCAGTCGGGTTACCAGAGCAACCCGAAGCAGTTGAACAGTGGGCAATACCATGTCTTCACCACGAGCCTGTGCAAGCGGGATCAGAAGCTTCACAAAAGGGCAGTGAACTCTGTTGAACCGGTGGTGCCCCATTACTTGCGCTGGTCTGAACAGCCCATCGTATGGAGTCGAGAGGATCATCCACCCCGGGTTGATAATCCGGGTCATCTGGCATTAGTGGTGGCGCCTCAGGTTGGAGGGTATAAGTTCACCAAGGTACTCATGGATGGAGGGAGTAGTATCAATATCCTTTATTATGAAACCTTCTGTCGCATGGGGTTAACAGATAAAAATCTTAAACCGTCAAACACCGTTTTTCATGGTGGTGCCTGGTAAATCGGTGTATCCAGTTGGTAAGATAGCTCTGGAGGTGGCTTTTGGAGATGAGCATGACTCGAGATCATAAACATTGACTTTTGAGGTAGTAAAGATCAAGAGCCCATATCATGCCCTGTTTGGACGGCCGGCTTATGCCAAGTTCATGGCAAGGCCCTGTTATGTTTATCTCCAGCTCAAGATGCCGGGCCATAGGGGGACCATCACGGTACATGGGAGCCGCAAGATCTCTTTAGAATGTGAAGAAGGTGATGCGGCATATGCTGAGTCGGTTTGTGCGACAGAGGAGTTGAAGTTCTACAAACACAATGTTGATCCGGCGGATATGACTTCTTTGAAGAAACCAACTACAGAGCATGATCCGGCCTTGAAGTTTAAATAGGCTGATGAGACTAAGATGGTTGATTTTGTTCCTGGCGATTCATCCCAGCAGTTTAGCATCAGTGCTAACTTGGATCCAAAATAGGAAAGCGCGCTCATCGAGTTCATCCGTGAGAACCGGGACATCTTTGCATGGAAACCCTCCGACATGCCAGATGTACCGAGGAAACTCGCTGAGCACACTCTTAATGTTGATCCCAAGTTTACCGGTCAAGCAATTTCTCCGCCGCTTCAATGAAGAAAGGCGCAAGGCTATTGGTGAGGAGGTAGCCAGGCTCTTAGCGGCCGGGTTTATCGTCGAAGTATTTCATCCTGATTGGTTGGCTAATCCGGTGCTGGTACTTAAGAAAAATGGCACTTGGCGTATGTGTGTGGACTACACAGGTTTGAACAAGGCTTGTCCAGCAGATCCTTTTGCTCTCCCTCGTATTGATCAGATCATTGATGCTATGGCGGGTTGTGAGCGTTTCAGCTTTCTGGATGCATACTCTGGTTACCATCAGATCCAAATGGCGGTTAAGGACCAAGAGAAGACAGCTTTTATAACTCCCTTTGGAGCCTTCTGCTATGTGTCTATGCCTTTTGGGCTCAAGAGTGCCCAGGCGACTTATAAGCGCTGCATGCAGAATTGTCTTCATAATCAGATCGGCCGCAATGTTCATGCTTATGTGGATGATATTGTGGTGAAATCCAAAAAGGAGGAGACATTGATAGATGACTTGAAGGAGACTTTTGGTAACCTCCGGGTTTATAAGATGATGCTTAATCCGGCCAAATGTGTCTTTGGTGTACCGGCAGGCAAACTCTTGGGCTTTCTGGTGTCTAACAGGGGCACTGAAGCTAATCCGGAGAAAATCAAGGCTATTACTTCCTTGGCTAAACCGAAGTTTGTCAATGATGTTCAATGTCTGGTAGGCCGGATTGCAGCCTTAAGCCGGTTTATCAGTCGCCTTGGAGAGAAGGCCATCCCTTTGTATCAGATGTTGAAGAAGGCAGATGACTTCTTCTGGAGTGACGCCGCCAATGAAGCGTTTGAGGACTTAAAGCGGCAGCTAGCCGAGCCACCTATCCTTGCTGCTCATGTTGATAAAGAGCCCTTGTTGTTATATGTGGCTTCTAATGCCCGGGCTGTTAGCGTGGCTATTGTGGTGGAGCGTAAGGAGGCCAGAAAGGAGTATCCGGTTCAACGGCCGGTTTATTATATCAATGAGGTACTTATTGAGTCCAAGCAGAGGTACCCACATTGGCAGAAGCTGGTGTACAGAGTTTTTATGGCGAGCCGGAAACTTAAGCAATATTTCCAGGGCCATCCTATCACTGTGGTAAGTTCTGCTCCTTTGGGGGATATAATCCAGAATAGGGAAGCAACTGGCCGGGTTGCCAAGTGGGCTATTGAGCTTGGGCCTCACGGGTTAAAATATATGCCCCGGACGGCGATCAAATCTCAGGCACTTGTGGACTTCATCAATGACTGGACAGAGTTACAGGCGCCAGAAGAGAAGCCGGATCATACTTATTGGACTATTCATTTCGATGGGTCCAGGCAATTGGAGGGATCGGGGGTTGGAGTCGTATTAACTTCCCCACGAGGTGATAAGTTTTGTTATGTTCTCCCTTTAATGTTCCCTTGCACTAACAATGCAGCTGAATATGAGGCTTTACTCCATGGTCTTCGGATGGCTAAGGAGATGAATTTAAGCCGAGTTAAGTGCTTCGGTGACTCGGACCTGGTGGCTCAACAAGTGTCTGGTACTTGGGATTCCAAGGACCCACTCATGGCATCATATCGACGAGAGGTAGACATTGTTGCAGGTCACTTCAAAGGTTATCAGGTCGATCATGTGGACCGGCGGAAGAACGAAGCGGCGGATGCGTTAAGTCGCTTGGGTTCCCAACGTAAACCGGTTCCACCCAACGTCTTTTTGGATGTGCTACATAATCAGTCGGTCAAGCTCCCAACGGAGGAGGATTTGGCTGTTCCTGATCCAGAGGCTCAGTTGGTGGCGGCTCTGCATATCATCCCAGATTGTACAATCCCATATTTGGCGTATATGAACCAGGGCGAGTTACCGGAGGATGAAACCTTGGCCAGGAAGATAATCCGGCGGTCCAAGTCCATGACTATTGTCAATGGAGAGTTACATCATTGCAGTGTAACAGGGGCATTTCAGCGTTGCGTGTCTCCCGAAGAAGGCAGAGAGATTTTGCGTGAGATCCATGAAGGAGATTGTGGTCACCACGCCGGTTCAAAGTCTCTGGTGGCCAAGGCTTTTCGTCACGGTTTTTATTGGCTGACGGCTCATGCCGATGCTGAGGACTTGAAGGTGTGATGGCTGCCAAAAGTTCTCACGACGCGCTCATGTACCGGGTCAAGAATTGAGGATGATTCCAATCACTTGGCCGTTTGCAACTTGGGGGCTGGATATGGTCGACCCCTTTAAGAGATCCAAGGAAGAAGACCCACCTGTTGGTGGCAGTTGATAAGTTCACTAAGTGGGTGGAGGCCGAGCCAGTCAGTAAGTGTGATGCAGCTATGGAGGTTCAATTCATCAAGAAGGTGATTTTCCAGTTTGTTTTCCACACAGCATTATAACTGATAATGGCACTAATCTGTCAAAAGGTGCTATGAAAGAGTTCTGTCAACATGAGCACATCCGGCTTGACGTATCATCAGTGGCTCACCCCCAATCTAATGGTCAAGCGGAGAGAGCCAATCAAGAGATCTTGAGAGGCATTAAACCCCGACTCATGGTTCCTTTGCAACAAACGTCGGGTTGTTGGGTGGAGGAGTTACCTTCTGTGTTATGGAACATCAATACCACGCCCAACAGATCTACGGGTTACACGCCTTTTTTCATGGTTTACGGAGCAGAGGCGGTTCTCCCTAGTGACATCCGTCATGACTCGCCTCGTGTGGCGGCTTATGTTGAAGCTGACAATGAGAAGGCACGACAGGAAGCAATTGACCTGTTAGATGAGGAGCGTGACATTGCAGCAGCCCGTTCGGCGATTTATCAGCAAGATCTGCGTCGTTATCATAGCCGTCGGGTTAGAACCAGAACTTTTCAAGAAGGCGATCTGGTGCTCCGGCTCATCCAGGATCAGACTGATATGCACAAGTTATCCCCACCTTGGGAAGGACTGAGGGAGTCCTGGATTAGGGGGTGTCCGAATGGCCGGACTATGACCTTTGGCCGGACTCCTGGACTATGAAGATACAAGATTGAAGACTCCGTCCCGTGTCCGGATGGGACTTTCCTTGGCGTGGAAGGCAAGCTTGGCGATACGGATATGTGGATCTCCTCCCATTGTAACCGACTCTATGTAACCCTAAACCTCTCCGTTGTCTATATAAACCGGAGGGTTTTAGTCCGTAGGACGAACAACAATCATACCATAGGCTAGCTTCTAGGGTTTAGCCTCTCTGATCTCGTGGTAGATCTACTCTTGTACTACCCATATCATCAATATTAATCAAGCAGAGAGTAGGGTTTTACCTCCATCGAGAGGGCCCAACCTGGGTAAAACATCGTGTCCCTTGTCTCATGTTACCATCCGACTAGACGCACGCCGGGACCCCTACCCGAGATCCGCCAGTTTTGACACCGACATTGGTGCTTTCAATGAGAGTTCCTTCCTGTCGCCATCTTTAGGCCCGATGGCTCCTCCGATCGTCAACAACGATGCGGTCCAGTAGAGACTTTTCTCCCGGACAGATCTTCATATTCGGCGGCTTTGCATCAAGGGCCAATTCGCTGGCCATCCGGAGCAGATCGAAGCTACGCCCCGCCATCGTGTCAGATTTGGAAGTTTGAACTACACGGCCGACGTCCGCGGAGACTTGATCTTCGACGGGTTCGAGCCACAGCCAAGTGCGTCGCACTGTCACAATGGGCATGATCTAGCTCTACCGCCGAACAGTGTCCTGGAGGCCGCACCAGTGTCCGCTCTGACCCTTACCTCGGAGCCGACTGCGCCAATCAAGGGCGGGTGGCTGGACACTGCCTCGGGGGCTGCAATCTCTATGGCGATCGAGCCGAACACCATACCTGTCCTTTGCGAAGCTCGTGACTCCAAGGTGCCGGACTCCTCTCCGGACTGCGAACCTTCCGCGCCCCTGCCAATCAAATCTGATTGGGCGTCGATCATGGAGTTCACCGCCGCGGACATCTTTCAGCACTCACCTTTCGGCGACATTCTGAATTCGCTAAAATCTCTCTCTTTTTCAGGAGAGCCCTAGCCGGACTATGGTCAGCAAGGTTGGGATGCGGACGACGAAGAAATTCAAAGCCCACCCACCACCCACTTCGTAGCCACTGTCGATGATTTAACCGACATGCTCGACTTCGACTCCGATGACATCGATGGTATGGACGCTGATGCAGGAGACGACCAAGAACCAGCGCCTACAGGGCACTAGAAGGCCACCTCATTGTATGACATATACATGGTGGATACCCCAAAAGAAGGGAACGGCGATGGAACAACGGAGGATGACCCTCCAAGAATAAGACTAAGCGCCGGCGTCAGCGGCGCCGCTCTACATCCTGCCAAAGCAAAATCGACGATTCCGGCACGGGAGATAATAACACCCCGGACAGTGCCGAAGACAACCCCCTCCAGCAGGATTCAGCATAGGAGGATGGAGAAGCCAGCCCTCATGAGAGAGCGGCAGACAGTGAGGTAGAGGACGATAATTACATGCCTCCCTCCGAAGATGAGGCAAGCCTCGACGACGACGAATTTGTCGTGCCTGAGGATCCCGTCGAATAAGAGCGTTTCAAACGCAGTCTTATGGCCATGGCGAGCAGCCTCAAGAAAAAACAGCAACAGCTTAGAGCTGACCAAGACTTGCTAGCCGACAGATGGACTGATGTCCTTGCAGCTGAAGAGTACGAACTCGAACACCCCTCCAAGAGCTACCCAAAATGAGGCTGCTACCCTGATTAGAGGAGGAAGCACCTAGACCTACATCACCAGCGCATGATGCGGCCGACCGACCACCTCGTGGCCGCGACAGAGAGGCCTCTCGGCCCTCCACTCAAGCCGCACTCGACGCCGCCAAAGAATACCAAGGCACGGGAAATGCGCCGCACCTGCGAGATATATTGGAGGACAGGCAAGGCAAACAAGATTGATCTATGGATCGCGTGGGCGCCTACCACACGTGATTTGATAACCGCCATGCCGGATATGGTAAATCCGCCGGCCGAACACAGAGACAAAGCTCATTTGAGCTATGTCGTGATATAGCCCAACATGAGGCGCCAAGACACCCACTATGCTTCACAGATGAAGTAATGGATCATCAAATCCTTGAGGGTTTCAAACCCAGAACATCGAATCATACGATGGCACAATAGATCCGGCGTATGGATCGAGGATTATCTCCTTCATATCCACATGGCCCGCGGCGATGATCTACACGCCATCAAATACCTCCCACTCAAGCTTAAAGGACCAGCTCGGCATTGGCTTAACAGCTTGCCAGCAGAATCAATTGGTTGTTGGGAGGACCTGGAAGCCGCATTCCTCGACAACTTCCAGGGCACCTATGTGCGACCACTAGACGCCGATGACCTAAGCCACATAATTCAGCAGCCAGAGGAATCGGCCAGACAATTCTGGACACGGTTCCTAACCAAGAAAAATCAAATAGTCGACTGTCCGGACGCAGAGGCCCTTGCAGCCTTCAAGCATAACATCCGTGATTTAGTGGCTTGCCCGCACCTAGGACAGGAAAAGCCGAAATCTATGGCAGCCCTCACAACACTCATGACCCTCTTTTGCGCGGGAGAAGACAGCCGGCTAGCTCGTAGTAATAACATGACCAAGAGCCCTGGAAATTCGGATACCAAGGAAAGCATTGGCAGGTCGCGTCGCAACAAGCAAAAACGCCGCATTAATAGCGACAATGCTGAGGATATGGCAGTTAATGCCGAATTCAGAGGCTCTAAACCCGGTCAGCGGAAAAAGCCATTCAAAAGAAATACTCCGGGCCCATCCAATTTGGACCGAATACTCGATCGCTCGTGCCAGATACACGGCACCCCCGATAAACCAGCCAACCACACCAACAGGAATTGTTGGGCGTTCAAGCAGGCAGGCAAGTTAAACGCCGAAAACAATGACAAGGGGCTGCATAACGATGACGAGGAGGAGCCCCGGCCGCCGAACAATAGGGGATAGAAGGGCTTCCCCCCACAAGTGCGGACAGTGAACATGATATACGCAACCCACATACCCAAAAGGGAGCGGAAGCGCACTCGTGGACGATATGCGTTGGAGCCACGCCTAAAGTTCAACCCATGGTCCTCCTGCCGATCACTTTTGATCGAAGGGACCACCCCACTAGCATCCGCCATGGCGGATTCGCCGCATTGGTTCTAGACCCAATCATTGACGGATTTCACCTCACTAGAGTCCTTATGGACGGCGGCAGCAGCCTGAACCTGCTTTATCGGATACAGGGCGAAAAATGGGCATAGATCCTCAAGGATTAAACCCACAAAGACGACCTTTAAAGGCGGCATACCAGGTGTAGAGGCCAACTGTGACAGGCTCGCCACACTTGAGGTGGTCTTCGGATCCCGGATAATTTCCGGCGAGGAGTTAATCTTCGACATAGTCCCGCTCACGGTGGCTATCACGCGACCGCTTGGACGAACCGCATTTGGTAAAGTTCAATGCGGTGCCGCACTATGCATACCTCAAGCTCAAGATGCCAGCCCTCGAGGAGTCATTACGGTCAATGGAAACACCGAACGCTCTCTTAGAACGGAGGAGCATACGGCGGCCCTCGCGGGCGGAAGTACAAAGCAGCCTCTCAAGGCAATTCTCCGATCCAAGCCATTAAACGTCCGGACACCGCTGCCGCCCCGAGTAACCTACAACAAGACCGCCGGCACGCTCCGAGCATCGCGTAGCAATGCGGCCCCAACCCCAGCCCTCACGAAATTGCGAAACCAGTACTACACGTACATAACTATGCTCGGAAATACCATGGGCATAGGGGAGGGGCACGACCACGGCATGCCCAAAATGCGCTCAACCGCACTGGGGCCCCGATTTTGTCATTCTTTTTTCTACTTTCAGACTCCACTTTCCGGAAGTCCTGTCCGCAAGATAATCGCCAAACACACGATGCAACAGCCAGGAGGCGTAAAGCTACGCCGAGTGTCCAGTGGTCTCTATAACGAGCAAGATACTTGTTTCACATATCATCCCGCAGCTCGCCCCTAGAGGGGGACATGTCAAATAGTCCCATCTCTTGCTTATCGCACTATTTGTATCATTCTGCTTTCATCGCAGACTTTTCGAATAAACAAAACATAGCTTTTGTCTATTATTGCATTCCTTCTTTTATAAAAATATGTTCAGTTATGACATTATGCAACCGTACACTTTGGTACGGCTAATACACCAGGGGCTTACGCATCTGTAATATGGTGTGAGAAGTCCAACACTCTCATGAGTGCGGCACCTCAACTTATAGCATTATATGCATCGGCTCCAATCATGTCTTGGGTCAATAGTTGGGTTTGCCTGCCCCATATTTTGGTACCTTACGCCCGTTATATCGGCTAAGGTAGCATCGGGAGAACCACTGCGATTGTGCCCCAGCTTGAGTTGGGCTAAGCACCTCGAAGGAGAAAGCTAAAACTGACCGTCATGATAGGGCGAGAGCTGGTCGCTGTTCGATAGGTTTTCGAGTCCCTAAAGACTTATGTTGCTTAGAGCGAGGAGTCGCCTTTGTCCGCCTAGGCGTGATAGCGCCTCAACTCGGTCTTCCGAATACTAGGGGCTTCACCAAATTTAAAATTATAGAATTCTATGGCTAAGTAAGAGTGTTCAAGCATTATAGTCCGATTGCCTTGTTCGTTGTGTTGGCGCGCCTCAAGGACCCAATAATGGGAAAAAGAGCGCCAAGTTTATCCCGAACACCCCAAAGACTCATGCATGGGGGCGAAGACGACAACTCGCCATCTCTCAATTTTAATAAACGGCCGCATGAAGGTAATATTTTAAATTCAAAACCATTGCTTAGCGCATATGAACAAGTTTTCAGCATACAGGATCACAAAATGCGAGTTTACTCAAAAATTACATCTTTGGAGCACTCATTCGCTATAAGGCGGGCACCCTTAAGGACGCCCTCATAATACATCTCGGGCTTGCGATGCTCCTTGCCCGGCGGTGGTCCGTCTGTCACAAGCTTCAGCGTCCATCTTGCCCAGTGCACTTTAGCATCGGGCAAGGCCCCACGGGCACCTTCGATGCATACGGAGCGCTTGATGACTTCAAGCCATGGATAGGCATCCACCAGCCGCCTCACCAGCCCGGCGTAGCTTCCAGAATGGCTTCCCTGTGCCATAGCCGGACTATGAGACCCTTCATGGCCTGTTCGCCACCTTATGGAGCTCGACCAGCTGCTTCACTGGTCGCTCAAGGGCACCGGTGTCCGCCTCAAAGATATCGAGACCGAACACCTTCTCCGCCGAGCTCCCTCTTCGCTCGGTAGAATGCAGCGCGCCGGACACACCGGGAAGATCTGCGAATGCTCCCGGAGAGCTCCGACTCGGGTAAGTAAAAAGTAATTCACTTTCACGTGCTTTCTTTGCATAAAGAATGCCTTACCCGCCGCTATCTACTTCATCGCCTCAATTTCCTGGAGTGCTTTTTGGGCTTCGCCTTGGCAGATTTGGTGCTCTCAAGCCGAGGCGAGCTCGACTCGAGTCTTTGAGTCAAGCTCCAAACTCGTGTTTTTCCACGAGAGCCCGGAGCTCTTGCTGCACCTTCGCCACCCGCCTCCCCGCTTCTCTCATTGGTATGCTCCACGGCCGCATTTTCTTCGCCTTGGACAGCGCTTCCTTGTGGTTGCCACCGGTTGTGGCCCCTATAATACCCACGTTGGTCCTATCAGTTTTGCAACCACATCTTTTTATATACTTATATAAGGTATTACTTACCTTCCTTGTCCTCGAGCTGCTTCTTGGAAAGGCCGAGCTCGTTCTCGGACCGCTCCAGGCTCTGCTTCAATGCATTGACCTCCGCAGTTAGTGCGGCAGAGGTCAGGAGCACAACCTGCATTCCCATATTGACATACTTATGTTAGACTCCTCACATATCTTTTTGATCCTCGCCTCGGCTTTTCTTTCCTAACACCAAACTGAGCATCGGGGCTATTGTCTATGCGGTAATATTTTTATATATCTTAAATACATACCTCAAAGCCTGTTAGAAGGCTGGCATTAAAGCTTCAGCCAGCCCGCTCTTGGCGGATCAACCTTCCGATCACCACAATCATAATAGTGCGGTGCTCCTCGCCGATGGAGGCACCGTTAAGCACCTCCAAAAATTATCCGGTGCCTCCGGTTGACGGAGGTCACCGCGCCGTAGGCTTGCCCTTCTTACATGGGGGCCGCCACGACTCAAACCACTGAAGGTTCCGGTACGGAGTCCGACCCGGGGCCGGACTTAGAGCTCTTTGGGGTTTTATCCCCTTTGCGCCTGGAGTCCGGGAGGTTGCCTTGCGGGCGCCTCAGACCACCTCCTCCTGGCTTGGCCTTTTGGGACTCCACCTCGCATCATCCGCAGCGCGAGGAGAGGAGGCGGCCGAAGTGAAGTGCTATTCACATCCGACGAACCTGTGGAGCCGCCGTTGAAGGCCGAGCCCGCCTTGGGCGGACTGCATGATTATATTCGGCGCCGAAGATATCGTGGCAAATGAGGAACGCCGTGAGTTATTCTGGTATCCGGATACTTATGATTTTGCCAGGGGCTTGGCCCTGGATGGTGTCACGCCCAATATGCGACCCTATCCAAAAGGAACTCGACGGTCCCACCAAGGATGGACCCGCATATTGAAACGCTTTTGCAAGGTGGATATCATTACATCAACATTACATAATAGTGGGGATACATACATAAGGCACAATTGCCACAAGAATACATCAACATCATATACAAGATCAACATCCGGCTACGGATGAAACATAAACAGAAACTCAAACGACATCCACCCTGCTATCCCAGGCTGCCGACCTGGAACCTATCCCCTGATCGAAGAAGCAGAAGAAGAACTCCAAGGCAAGCAAACATCGCTCTCGCGTCATGAGCATCGCAAACCTGTACCTGCAACTGTTGGTGTAGTAATCTGTGAGCCACGAGGACTCAGCAATCCCATTACCATGGGTATCAAGACTAGCAAAGCTTAATGGGTAAGGAAGGAGCAAAGTGGTAAGGTTGCAGCAGCGACTAAGCATATAAGGTGGCTAACATACGCAAATGAGAGCGAGAAGAGAAACAAATGAACGGTCGCCAACTAGTAATGATCAAGAAGTGATCCTGAACTCCTACTTACGTCAAACATAACCCAGAAACCGTGTTCTCCTCTCGATCAACCCCGAAAAGAGACACTCACGGTTACACACACGGTTGGTGTATTTTAGAAGAGTTTGCTTCAAGTTTACTACAACCGGATATTAACAAATTCCCATCTGCCACATAACCGCGGGCACGGCTCTCGAAAGTTTATACCCTGCAGGGGTGTCCCAACTTAGCCCATGATAAGCTCTCGCGATCAACGAAGGATATTCCTTCTCCGGAAGACCCGATCAGTCTCGAATCCGGCTATAAGACATTTTGACAGCAATAAAACAAGACCAGCAAAGCCGCCGGATGTGCCGACAAATCCTGATAGGAGCTGCACATATCTCGGTCTCGTGGCACACCGGATGAGCAAGACGTCGGGTTGGCATAAACCCTGATTGCCCAGGGGCGCCGGACATCGCTTCGGTTTGGACCAACACTTTCGAAGGAGAACTGCCCGGGGCTAAAATAAAGATGACCCTTGGGCTCCGGAAACCCAAGGGAAAAAGGGCATAGGTGAGGCAAATGGTAAAACCAATGTTGGGCCTTGCTGGAAAAGTCTTATTCAAAGCGAACTGTCAAGGGGGTCCCATAAATCACCCGACCGCGTTAGGGACGCAAAATCCGGGAACATAATACCGATATGACGGAAACTAGGGCGGCAAGAGTGGAACAAAACACCAGGCATAAGGCCGAGCCTTCCACCCTTTACCAAGTATATAGATGCATTAATTAAACAATAGATATTGTGATATCCCAACAAGTAAAACATGTTCCAACAAGGAACAACATCTCCATGTTCCAACAAGGAACAAACTTCATCTTCACCTGCAACTAACAACGCTATAAGAGGGGCTGAGCAAAGCGGTAACATAGCTAAACAACGGTTTGCTAGGGAGGGTAACAAAAGGTTAGAGGCTGACATGGCAATTTGGGATGGCTTGATAAACAGGTAATAGGTAGCGCAGCATAGCGATAGAACGAAGCAACTAGCATAGCAATGATAGTAGTGAGATCCAGGGTAGCAGTCATCTTGCCTGAAATCCCGCTAGGAAGAAGAACGAGTCCATGAAGAAGATGAACGGATGAAGCCGAACCAAGCGTAGACGAACGAATCCTCACGATCGCAACGAAACAGGAACTAACAAGAAGAAGCACACAACATAGTAAACACACCACACATGAACAAGACATGATGCACAACAAGCATGATGCATGGCAATGCTACATGAAACTACTCATGGCAAGAGATGATGCATACAAGACCAACACATCAAAGCAAGTTTAAATGAGGCCGGAAACAACATATAACAATTCCGGTAAGTCCTCATATGCAAATTTCGAAATTGGTCCAGATCTGAACAAACCTTATGTTCAAGTTGTTAAACATCAAGTTAAGATGCACCACGATGATCTACACGAAATTCTAGTCAAGTTACATATAAAGTTCATTAGATTCGGAGCTACGGCCTAAAAGATATGAGCAAAACAAGTTAAACATGGCATTGATGCAAAATGCATACAAACATCAAGCAAACAACTCAAAACAAGGATGCAACATGATAATATGAAACTACATGCAAAATCAAGCAAGTTTCATATAGAGCACACTCAAAACGGAGCAACGGTTCAACACATACACATGAAACAAGTTATAGCAACAATCTGCCCAAAACAGCAACTAGGCATATTGCAAGCATCAAAACAATATGCTACAGCACCTCAATATGAAAACAAAAGGCATGGGCATGATGTACAGGTAAAGCATGACAAAACATGAACATTGAGCTATCTCCTGAAATAACTAGAACATGCTCAAATGGACATGGCAAGATTGCAAATAATAACAGTTTCAGACTTTGCAGAAATAACATCAGGTTGCAATGTTTAGAGCTATGAAATAACATGTTACAGGAACTTAACATGGCAAACAAAGGCATGGCATGAATCTAATCAAAGCATAGAACAAAAGTCCCTTACTGACCATGAGCCAAAAAGGATCAGAAAATATGATGGCACCCATGTAAACATGGCAAGTTATATTACAGATTCAAACATGGCAGGAACAACAATAAGTAGGCATGTTGGTGAGCTTGAATCACTCACCACAGAGCAATAAATGGCATGGCAAGGCAACTCACAGTAAGAAGACATGGCATAGAAGCTATACATGGCAAGAACAACAACATAGCATGCAAGGATCAACTACAACAACCTTGGCAAAATTGAATAACATGTAAACAACCTGCCAGGAAACATTTTATAGCAAAAGTAGAGCTCGATTGACTCAAGCTATGGCACTCCATAATTGCAAACAAGGGCATGGATGGATAGATCAAGACATGTATAACAAAACATCCTTACTGAAGTATCTCAAAATATGCATGGATCTCTCGGTAGCATCAAGTTTACATGGCATAAAAATATCAGCAAAACAGGGGCTGAAATCAGCAACATCAAGAAGCCTAGTTTGCATGCTTGTGCTAGTCACCACAGAGATCACAAAAATACATGGCATACACCCCTGTAAAGATGGCATGGCATATTACAAAACACATGTAGGACTCAAGTTCATAGGATGCACACATCAATCATGGCAAAAATGACAAAAGTGCATGTTCTGATAAGAATCTGAAACTAACATCACATAGCACTCTTCTAACAGCATTTCGGGCATCAAGATGAGCTCAAATGAAAATGATGCAATGAGATGAAATGATCTACTCTTCAAGACGAACAATTTGACATATTACACGCACGAAACGGAGTTACGGATGCAGAGATATGCTGCGATGAAAATGCATGAAAATATTAGCAGATCTGGGGACTTGGACGAAAAACAACCTCCGGGAGAAAGTCAACGGGACGGGGACGGTTCGGGACGGAGAGATCCGGGACGAGGCGCGGCGTTTGGATCATCTCCCGGTGGATCTCATCCACCCGGGGTAGATCCGGCCGGAGTGGAGCTCCGGCGAGGAGGGCGGCGCCGGCGACGAGGGACGCGAGGCGAGGCGCGGGTGGCTCGGCGGCGCGTGCTCCGCGGCCGGACGAGGGCGCTTGGGAGGAGCGGCGGCGGCGGAAGCTCGCCACGCGCGGGCGCGGCGGAGATGGCGCGGGAGGCGGCGGTGGTCCGCGACCGCGAGGAGGCGACGGCCGGGGCGGCGGCGGCCACCGGCGGCGCGGCGCTTCGGCGCGGCAGCGGCGGCGGCGCGCGGGCCGGCGAGGGACCGGGCGGCGGGCGGCGGCGCGGTCCGGCCGGGCCGCTGCTGGTCCGACTTCGCCCGGCAGGCTGGCGGCGGCGGGCGCGGGGCGCCACGTGGCGACGCTGCACATCGGCGCGCGGGCGGCGGCGGGGTGGCGGAACGGATATGTCCGCCGCCGGCGGACATGTCCGTGCGGCGCGGAGGGGACTTTTTAAGGGTTTCGGGGGAAATGATCCGCGAATTTGGACGAGGAGCACATATTTATAGGTAGAGGGAGCTAGGAGACTCCAAATGAGGTGCGGTTTTCGGCCACGCGATCGTGATCGAACGACCGAGAGCATGGAGGGAGTTTGCTGGGTTTTGGGCCACTTAGAAAGGGTGTTGGGCTGCACACAAAGAGGCTTTTGCGGTTACCCGTTAACTGTTGAGTACCAAACGACCTCCAAATGGCACGAAACTTGACAGCGGTTCACGGTGCTATACCAAGGCCGCTTGACAAACCTCGGTCCATTCCGAGACCGCTTAATACCCGCATACGAAAAAGAGGTAAAAGGGGCGCCGAGAGACATAGGAGTGCCGGATTGCAAAACGGACAACGGGGAAAATGCTCGGATGCATGAGACGAACACGTATGCAAAATGAGATGCACATGACGACATGATATAAAATGCAGATGATGACATGGCAAAGTGCAACACGCAAGCAAATGACATGGCAACGACGGCGAATAACTGGCAGACACCTGGCGCATCGAATCCGGGGCGTTACAACACTCCTCCACTAACAAGAGATCTCGTCCCGAGATCTTAGGACCGAGACGGAAGGGAAAAGGAAGAGGTGAAACAAGAACTCAATAGAAGAAGCAAAGAGTCGAGATCAGTCGAGAAGAAGAGAGGAACAACACAATGCCTCCGGAAGAATTGAAAGAATTGAATGAAAAGAACTTAGAAGGAAGGATTGAACGGAGTTGCTGAGAAAATCAACAACGAAAGAATAAGATTGTTGTGGACTTATGGAAAACATCTCAAAATTATAAGGTGATAACCGGCCACAAGCGGAAAAGATTGAATAGCTGAGAAGAACGAAGAGATGCGAAACTCCACTTCGAAAGAGTACGGAGAAATAATTGCACTTCGCGACGCAAGAAGAAAAGATATTTGAATTCCACCAAAAATATTGATGAAACTCTTGAAGAAAGAATTAAATCATGAAGAACCACCGTGAAGAACTCCGTTAACAAAAAAGGATGGTGAGATAGAATGAAGGAAGAAAGAATAAGAAGAGCCTTGCGATGATTTCGATGGAGGTTCCGACGAGATGGCCAAGGAAACTTTGAACTCCGGAAAAGAAAAGATTAAAACACTTGGAACTAGAATCTATTCATTACGAACAAACTCCGAAGGAAAGGATTACTCACTTGGATAAAATAAGAATAAGATTTATTGTATGCTTATCCTTCATCAAATTAAATTGATGACAAGCGATGGATTTTTCATACTACTTATTCTTCTTGAAAAAGAATTGAGAAGTGACATATCGCAAACTTGAGAAGGTTTTCATGAACCACCGGTAGGGTTGAAAAGAACGAATGGATTAAATGATAATTAAGGAAAAAGAATCTTGAAAGAACCACCGTAAGAATTCGGAAATGACTGACGAAAGAGAATGAATCACCGGGAAGAATTAGAAAAGCACGAAGATACTTGAGGAAATTTAGAGGAAAGAGATCGAAGAGATCGCGAACTGATTAATGAATGCTTGAACGCAGCACCGGAAGAATATTGAGACGAACGAAGGGGCACGGATATAGAATAATTGGAGAATGACTTTGAAAAAAAAACTTAGAATGGAGAGCTATTCCGAAAAGATGGCCTCCGGATGATTGAGACGGAAAGTAACTCCTGAAATACTCCGGATGGATGAAAAGAATTTGCATGACTCGAAACAATTAGATAGGATAACATCGAGCTAGCACCATGAATCTCCGGGGGAACGGACAAGATTTAGAGGAAAAACTCTACTTCAGTCTTCAAATGACGACGGGAAACAGCACCAAAATTACTGAGGTACTCCGGGAGAATGAAAAGCGAAGAGGTTGAGCCAACAATGAAAAGAATTTGAAAGCGATCTTGGAGATGGCATCTGACTGATGAAATTCATACTTACGTCAAACCCCGAAAAGAATTGGGAAAAGCTCCGGGGAAATTAGAAGAGTCAGGTAAGATCCTGGGAAAAGACTTGTGGGTTAGGGCCCACTAAAAAAAACACCGTTGGAAAGGGATGACGAACAGATAGATGAAGCACCGGAACAATTAAATATTTGAATGAGGTGACAACCTCGAATTTAATTCGAACACAGACGAATCTCTTGAGATGTCTTCCGAACTCCGGAATGATAAACTGGCGAGAGGCAAACGAGCAAAGAGAACACTTCGAAGGAAAAGAATCTGATTAACCCGAAAAACTTGAATTGAGTCCACCGGAGAAGAAAAGAGATGAAGAATGATGAACAAGACGAGAATTCACCAGTTGAAATAATTGAGGGAAGACTAAAGAGGCTCCACACGAATGAAATTGATGCTCGAAACAGACTCAGACTCCAGGAATAAGAGGGTGGGAGGGCGGGAAAAACAAAGACAACTTGGAAGGGGAAACCGACGAATATCTTGAAGAGAAAGCACCGGTTGAAATCATTGAGGAAAGAAAGCAAAAACTTCGCACGAGTAGGATGGATAATCGATTACGGACTCCGGTTCCGAGAAGAAGAAGGGTGGGCGGGTGGGAAAAACAAGGACAACTTCGGACAAGGAAAAACAACGACGTCGGAGGAAGAACTGAGGATTGAACCCAAAGATGAAGAGGGTCGAGTCGACTTGACGAGAAATGCACCGGACAAAAGAGGATGGACAACTCACGACACTAACCACATGATCCTAAAGAAAATTTTGAACGGGAAGAGGAGTAATTCAAAACACCTACGTCAAGATTCCTCACCAGAGCGACGAAGGGGCTGAGGAGTAAAAAGAATTCCTACTCTCCGATATAACTAGACTCCGAAAATAGTTTTCTTCTATACTCAACAACGGCCAAACTACACGATCAATCAAGGGGGCTCCTAGGGTCGGTCGAGGCTCTGATACCAACTTGTCACGACCAATATGCGACCCTATCCAAAAGGAACTCGACGGTCCCACCAAGGATAGACCCGCATATTGAAACGCTTTTGCAAGGTGGATATCATTACACCAACATTACATAATAGTGGGGATACATACATAAGGCACAATTGCCACAAGAATACATCAACATCATATACAAGATCAACATCCGGCTACGGATGAAACATAAACAGAAACTCAAACGACATCCACCCTGCTATCCCAGGCTGCCGACCTGGGACCTATCCCCTGATCGAAGAAGCAGAAGAAGAACTCCAAGGCAAGCAAACATCGCTCTCGCGTCATGAGCATCGCAAACCTGTACCTGCAACTGTTGGTGTAGTAATCTGTGAGCCACGAGGACTCAGCAATCCCATTACCATGGGTATCAAGACTAGCAAAGCTTAATGGGTAAGGAAGGAGCAAAGTGGTGAGGTTGCAGCAGCGACTAAGCATATAAGGTGGCTAACATACGCAAATGAGAGCGAGAAGAGAAACAAAGGAACGGTCGCCAACTAGTAATGATCAAGAAGTGATCCTGAACTCCTACTTACGTCAAACATAACCCAGAAACCGTGTTCTCCTCTCGATCAACCCCGAAAAGAGACACTCACGGTTACACACACGGTTGGTGTATTTTAGAAGAGTTTGCTTCAAGTTTACTACAACCGGATATTAACAAATTCCCATCTACCACATAACCGCGGGCATGGCTCTCAAAAGTTTATACCCTGCAGGGGTGTCCCAACTTAGCCCATGATAAGCTCTCGCGATCAATGAAGGATATTCCTTCTCCCCGGGAAGACCCGATCAGTCTCGAATCCGGCTACAAGACATTTCGACAAAGAATAAAACAAGACCAGCAATGCCGCCGGATGTGTCGACAAATCCTGATAGGAGCTGCACATATCTCGGTCTCGGGGCACACCGGATGAGCAAGATGTCGGGTTGGCATAAACCCTGATTGCCCAGGGGCGCCGGACATCGCTTCGGTTTGGACCAAGACTCGAAGGAGAACTGGCCCGGGGCTAAAATAAAGATGACCCTTGGGATCCGAAACCCAAGGGAAAAGGGCATAGGTGAGGCAAATGGTAAAACCAATGTTGGGCCTTCTTTGGAAAAGTCTTATTCAAAGCGAACTGTCAAGGGGTCCCATAAATCACCCGACCGCGTTAGGGACGCAAAATCCGGGAACATAATACCGATATGACGGAAACTAGGGCGGCAAGAGTGGAACAAAACACTGGCATAAGGCCGAGCCTTCCAGCCTTTACCAAGTATATAGATGCATTAATTAAACAATAGATATTGTGATATCCCAACAAGTAAAACATGTTCCAACAAGGAACAACATCTCCATGTTCCAACAAGGAACAAACTTCATCTTCACCTGCAACTAACAACGCTATAAGAGGGGCTGAGCAAAGCGGTAACATAGCCAAACAACGGTTTGCTAGGAAGGGTAACAAAAGGTTAGAGGCTGACATGGCAATTTGGGATGGCTTGATAAACAGGTAATAGGTAGCGCAGCATAGCGATAGAACGAAGCAACTAGCATAGCAATGATAGTAGTGAGATCCGGGGTAGCGGTCATCTTGCCTGAAATCCCGCTAGGAAGAAGAACGAGTCCATGAAGAAGATGAACGGATGAAGCCGAACCAAGCGTAGACGAACGAATCCTCACGATCGCAACGAAACAGGAACTAACAAGAAGAAGCACACAACATAGTAAACACACCACACATGAACAAGACATGATGCACAACAAGCATGATGCATGGTAATGCTACATGAAACTACTCATGGCAAGAGATGATGCATACAAGACCAACACATCAAAGCAAGTTTAAATGAGGCCGGAAACAACATATAACAATTCCGGTAAGTCCTCATATGCAAATTTCGAAATTGGTCCAGATCTGAACAAACCTTATGTTCAAGTTGTTAAATAGCAACTTAAGATGCACCACGATGATCTACATGAAATTCTAGTCAAGTTACATATAAAGTTCATTAGATTCGGAGCTACGGCCTAAAAGATATGAGCAAAACAAGTTAAACATGGCATTGATGCAAAATGCATACAAACATCAAGCGAACACCTCAAAACAAGGATGCAACATGATAATATGAAACTACATGCAAAATCAAGCAGGTTTCATATAGAGCACACTCAAAACGAAGCAACGGTTCAACACATACACATGAAACAAGTTATAGCAACAATCTGCCCAAAACAGCAACTAGGCATATTGCAAGCATCAAAACAATATGCTACAGCACCTCAATATGAAAACAAAAGGCATGTGCATGATATACAGGTAAAGCATGACAAAACATGAACACTGAGCTATCTCCAGAAATAACTAGAACATGCTCAAAAGGACATGGCAAGATTGCAAATAATAACAGTTTCAGACTTTGCAGAAATAACATCAGGTTGCAATGTTTAGAGCTATGAAACAACATGTTACAGGAACTTAACATGGCAAACAAAGGCATGGCATGAATCTACTCAAAGCATAGAACCAAAGTCCCTTACTGACCATGAGCCAAAAAGGATCAGAAAATATGATGGCACCCATGTAAACATGGCAAGTTATATTACAGATTCAAACATGGCAGGAACAACAATAAGTAGGCATGTTGGTGAGCTTGAATCACTCACCACAGAGCAATACATGGCATGGCAAGGCAACTCACAGTAAGAAGACATGGCATAGAAGCTATACATGGCAAGAACAACAACATAGCATGCAAGGATCAACAACAACAACCTTGGCAAAATTGAATAACATGTAAACAACCTGCCAGGAAACATTTTATAGCAAAAGTAGAGCTCGATTGACTCAAGCTATGGCACTCCATAATTGCAAACAAGGGCATGTATGGATAGAGAAAGACATGTATAACAAAACATCCTTACTGAAGTATCTCAAAATATGCATGGATCTCTCGGTAGCATCAAGTTTACATGGCATAAAAATATCAGCAAAACAGGGGCTGAAATCAGGAACATCAAGAAGCCTAGTTTGCATGCTTGTGCTAGTCACCACAGAGATCACAAAAATACATGGCATACACCCCTGTAAAGATGGCATGGCATATTACAAAACACATGTAGGACTCAAGTTCATAGGACGCACACATCAATCATGGCAAAAATGACAAAAGTGCACGTTCTGATAAGAATCTGAAACTAACATCACATAGCACTCTTCTTCAGCATTTCGGGCATCAAGATGGGCTCAAATGAAAATGAAGCAATGAGATGAAATGATCTACTCTTCGAGACGAACAATTTGACATATTACACGCACGAAACGGAGCTACGGATGCAGAGTTATGATGCGATGAAAATGCATGAAAATATTAACAGATCTGGGGACTTGGACGAAAAACAACCTCCGGGAGAAAGTCAACGGGACGGGGACGGTTCGGGACGGAGAGATCCGGGACGAGGCGCGGCGTTTGGATCATCTCCCGGTGGATCTCATCCACCCGGGGTAGATCCGGCCGGAGTGGAGCTCCGGCGAGCTTCCGCGAGCTCCGGCGAGAGCGGCGCCGCGACGAGGGACGCGAGGGCGCGGGCGGCTCCGGCGGCGGCGTGCTCGGCCGGCCGGACGAGGGCGCTGGAGGAGGAGGCGGCGGCGCGGAAGCTCGCCCTGGCCAGCGGGCGAGATGGCGCGGGAGGCGGCGGTGGTCCGCGACCGCGAGGCAGGCAACGGCCGGGCGGGCGGCGGCGTTACCGGCGGCGCGGCGCCGGCGGGCGGCGGCCGGGTGGGTGGCGGGGGGCGAGCGACCGGGCGGGCGGCGGGCGGCGCGGTCGGGTCGGGCAGCTGGTCCGACTTCGGGCCCAGCGGGCTTGCGCGGCGGCGGCGCGCGCGCATGTGGCGGCGACGCCAGCGGCGCGGGGCGACGGCGGGTGGCGGAACGGACATGTCCGGCCGTCGGCAGACATGTCCGGCGGCGCGGAGGGGACTTTTTTAGGGTTTCGGGGGAAATGATCCCGAATTTGGACGAGGAGCACATATTTATAGGTAGAGGGAGCTAGGAGACTCCAAATGAGGTGCGGTTTTCGGCCACGCGATCGTGATCGAACGACCGAGAGCATGGAGGGGAGTTTGCTGGGTTTTGGGCCACTTAGAAAGGGGTGTTGGGCTGCACACAAAAGAGGCTTTTGCGGTTACCCGGTTAACCGTTGGAGTACCAAACGACCTCCAATGGCACGAAACTTGACAGGCGGTCTACCGGTGCTATACCAAGGCCGCTTGACAAACCTCGGTCCATTCCGAGACCGTTTAATACCCGCACATGAAAAGAGGTAAAAGGGGGCGCCGGGAGACATAGGAGTGCCGGATTGCAAAACGGACAACGGGGAAAATGCTCGGATGCATGAGACGAACACGTATGCAAAATGAGATGCACATGACGACATGATATAAAATGCAGATGATGACATGGCAAAGTGCAACACGCAAGAAAATGACATGGCAACGACGGCGAATAACTGGCAGACACCTGGCGCATCGAATCCGGGGCGTTACAGATGGCCACTCCTCTTTGCCATCGTCGGCGTTGGTGGAGTAGTCCGGAGGAAGGGTTCTTCCCTTTTCGGACCCTCCGCCCCCCCCAAGTTGGGGCGGCCTTCCTTTTCATTCCTCCCCCCGCTGGAAGGGGAGAGGCTTCTTCTTCCTCCTCCTCGTCTTCAGAGGAGGAGTGCGCCTCGGAGTCATCGGACGATGAATCCGGCACCACCGGGTGCCGGGAACTCTTTCGAGTTCCCGTGGCCTTCTTCTTGGCCTTCTTCTCTGGCACCACGTAAGGTGCTGGGACCAGCAGCCCCGTCAAGCGGGTGTCCGCTGGGTCTTCGGGCAAGGGAGCCGGACAGTCAATCTGTCCGGACGTCTTGTGCCAATCCTATCAAAGGTAAGGGAGTTTAGATCCCACATAGAATCAAACTATGGAAAACAAGTAACCCGTAAAGGGTAAAATGGCTTACCGCGTTGGCTTGATGCTGCGCGCTGAATCCGCGATCCTCGGTAGCGGATGCGGGGGCCTCGGCACCCTTGAACAGCACCTTCCAGGCGTCTTCGTACGTAGTGTCGAAGAGCCTATTCAGGGTTCAGTGCTGTGCCGGATCGAACTCCCATAAACTGAAAGCCCGTTGTTGGCACGGGAGGATCCGGCGGATGAGCATGACCTGGACTACGTTGACGAGTTTGAGCTTCTTGCTCACCAGGTTTTGGATGCAGGTTTGGAGTCCGGTGAGCTCCTCTGAATTACCCCACGACAAGCCAGTCTCTTTCCAGGAGGTGAGCCGTGTAGGGAAGCCAAATCGGAATTCGGGGGCCGCTGCCCATTCAGGGTCACGCGGCTCGGTGATGTAGAACCACCCCGATTGCCACCCCTTTATGGTCTCCACGAAGGAGCCCTCGAGCCATGTAACATTGAGCATCTTACCCACCATGGAGCCTCCGCACTCCGGCTTACGGCCGCCCACTACCTTCGGTTTGACATTGAAGGTCTTCACCATAAGCGAAGTGGGGCTGGATGCAGAGGAAGGCCTCGCACCACGATGAGCGTCGAGATATTGAGGATGAAGTTCGGGCCGGATCGTGGAAATTCAGGCCATAGTAGAACATGAGTCCCGGACAAGTGGGTGAAGTGGAAACCAAGTCCGTGGAGGAAATGGGTGAGAACACCACCCTCTCATGGGGCACAGGGGTGGGGATGAGCTGCCCTTGTCGTGGGAGCCGGTCTTGCGATGCCATTGGACAAGTATCCGGCTTTCCTCAGCTTCTTGATGTGTCCCTCCGTGACGGAGGAGACCATCCACTTGCCTCCCGCTCCGGACATAGCTGGAGAAGGTAGAGGTGGGATGTGCGGACTTGGGCGCTGGAGCTCGAGTTCGCGAAAATGGATAAGCAAAGGAGGAAGAAGGCGTAGATGGAAAAGGTGGATCCTTATCCCCTTATATGGGCGAACGAATCTATGTGCCCCCACCAGCCTGGTAAAACTCGCTTATCTCCCAAAGCGTCGTAAATTAATGGCACGGTTGGGTTACCCATGCCCGTATTGATGAGAATCCGGAATAAGGAACACGATCTCTGCTTCAACAAGGCGTGCCAAGAAACCTCCTCGCTAAGTCTTATTGAGGTGGGACAAGAAAACGACTTCGAATAAAGGATTGGCCGTGGTGTGATGTCACGCTGCGAAATACATCAGCAGATTGGATTTGTGTAAATATTATTCTCTCTACGGTGGTATGTGGAAATTATTTTGCAGAGCCGGACACTATCCTTGTGTTCAAAATCTTCTATGAAGTATTCGGAGGAGGAACCCGCCTTGCAATGCGAAGACAATCTGCTTGCCGGACTCGTCGTCATTGAAGCCTGGTTCGAGGGCTCTTGAGGAGTCTGGATTAGGGGTGTCCGGATGGCTGGACTATGACCTTTGGCGGACTCTGGACTATGAAGATACAAGATTGAAGACTTCGCCCCGTGTCCGGATGGGACTTTCCTTGGCGTGGAAGGCAAGCTTGGCGTCTGGATATGTGGATCTCCTCCCATTGTAACCGACTCTATGTAACCCTAACCCTCTCCGGTGTCTATATAAACCAGAGGGTTTTAGTCCGTAGGACGAACAACAATCATACCATAGGCTAGCTTCTAGGGTTTAGCCTCTCTGATCTCGTGGTAGATCTACTCTTGTACTACCCATATCATCAATATTAATCAAGCAGGAGTAGGGTTTTACCTCCATCGAGAGGGCCCGAACCTGGGTAAAAACATCGTGTCCCTTGTCTCATGTTACCATCCGCCTAGACGCACAGTTCGGGACCCCCTACCAGAGATCCGCCGGTTTTGACACCGACAAGGACCCTTTGTGGTCAGCAAGAATCTGCATAATGGGTCATACTACCTTATAGATGTTCGAGAGCACAAAGACTCATGTAAATCGGAGGAGGAGACCCATCGGCCATGGAATATCGCTCATCTTCGGCCTTACTATACTTGAGCCACAGGCTCTGCTTATGTACATAGTTATGACAATGTATATATTATGATCAATATAATAAACCGGAGCCTCAGCTAAAGCGGGGTATCTGTTGTTTTTCTTACATCATGTGTGGTTGCATGGGGGCTTCGGTTTATAAAGAGGCATCCGGTTTACCCCTTGATTCATCTTATAAAGCCATATACAAAATCACTTGGGGGCTTGGTCGTATTCAAACAACAGCTACACCTCTTGATCGGCTCAAGGCCAAAAGAAAATCACTTGGGGGCTTGGTCGTATTCGAACCATAGCTACACCTCTTGATCGGCTCAAGCCCAAAAGAAAATTACTTAGGGGCCAAAGAGAGTGTTGCAAAAGCACAACTCAAACATAGGCACCCACTAAGCACAGCTCAAAATATTGCTTGGGGATTCTTTGCTTCGCAATGAACAAAGAATCTACACTTGTAATAGGCTATCAAGCCACAGCTTGGAAGCCAGGTGTATTCACCTAAAACCCCGGGTTATCCTACCTTTTTAAGTAAGCCACTCCGTCCAGGTAAACCTGGTATGACCCGCCGAACTTTTGACAAGTCAATCTCATAGACCCTGAACTTGTCAAAGTTAAAATGACGATTGGTTAAACATTGAGGTCCATCTTAAAAGGTTTTGTAAAATGGTTTAACTCAGTGGCCTGGCAGCCCATGAAAAGCCTCAATTTGGGGCCTGGCAACCCATGAAAAGCCTCGACTACAAGTTTTCATATGCTTTTATTTGCCAAGTTTTTTCTCCTTTGATGAGATTTATAATGTTTTTGATAAATCGGCGTTCATTAACCTGGCTCGGCTTTCAACTACAAGTTGTCAGTACATGATCAATTATAATCCGGTGCTTATTAACCCGGTCTGGTTTCTACTATAAGTCGCCAGTGTTATATATGGATAATCCGGTGTTTATCATAAGCCGGTACGGTTTCATCATAAACTGGCACAATATGGAAGGAGTTATCAGTACTCATGATTAGGGTTATCGCCCTTACTACAAAAGTTGGTCAACCAATGATGTGATTCAATGTCACAGGTATCATTTATTTTCATATTTGATTATCTTTTTACAGCCTTGGTTATAAACCCTGGCTAGGTATTTGGGCATCATGACCCGTCCGACGGTAAACCGCCAGGACACTTTCAACTTCTTGTATGCAGGAGCAGCTACGGATTATGAACATCATATATCTTAAGCATGGCGAATTAACAATGTCAAGCAAAATAAATACGCGCGATGGCATAGCAGACCAAGTGTTTGAACTATCCTATTACACGGCGCTTTCATGCCCAAAAGGATAATTGTTTTTTCAACAAGTGTTGCGGTACACAGAAGGCTAAACCGGCCTCCGAATTATGACTCGTCACCAGGCTGACCTGACGGCTGTGGATCATCGTGCGCCGGTTCATCCTCTTCATCTCTACCCAGTGGCTGGAAATCAATGGTTGCCCAATCTATCCCGGTTAGGGCTGGGAATATAGCTTCGTCGCTTATAAGGGTGGATGGTTCAATGTCAGGGGCATAGGTGTGCTTACGGATTGGCGGGATGAGATTTTGAGCCTCAGGAGTTGGTGCAGCAACCCGTTTGTTGTTGATGTCATAACTCGCCTGATAGTATGGAAGGTCAGCTTCTTCAGCCAATTGGCAGGCCAGTGGACGCATCTCCCTGGTTATGACTCGGAGAGCATCATTGTCAAACTCTGATCCATCCTCCCTTAAGCTCGGAAAGCCCTTACCCACATCCACCGGATCAAGATCAGGCACCCATGCTTTAGCCCGGGTTAGCACAGTCAGAGCACCTGCCCTTGCAGCCGATCTTTTCAATTCTTCAACCCGGGCAGGCAGCATTGACAACCTTTCTAAAGTGTCTTTGATCAAGGTTGGGGGCGACTTGTTATGAGAAGCAGTGCATATGACCCGTTGCGCACCGGTATATAACTGCTCTATAAGAGTATAAGCAGCCTTCAGTTTCTTCTGTATGTCAGAGCCTAGATGACTAATGCGAGTTCCTGCATCATTGCGAACATCAGTAAACCGGCAATGAATGGGATGATATGTTGAAAACTTAAAGCAAGGATATTTACCAAACACAACAGCAGTCATGGCATCTATTTGCCGCTTCACACCAGTTAACTCATCTACCACCGGTTTAAGAGCTGCTTCTGCGTCCTCCGCTCTTTTTTGAATGCAGATTTTTCTATGTCCCAATCCACCCGCTCCTTGTTGAAACCCTCCTTCAATTTTTCCATGGCGGCTAAGGCACTGGTCAGCTCATCTTTGGCTTTGGAGGTTTCTGCTTGCTGGGACTTGATGTTTTCCTGCAGATCAGCGGTTTGAGCTTCCTTTTTGCTCAACTCAGCCTATAAGAGACGGACATATCATGAGTCGCCAGTACATATTTGAAGTACCAAGCACATAACAAGTTATGCACCTGATACTTGGGAGCTAATGCCTATTTGTTTGTTATCAGAAATTTCTACAAGTCCCAAGCGCAATACAAGTATTACTCTTGGCAATTGGGGGCTAATGTATGTTTGCTCAAGGTTACATTATGGGTATTTTTCCAAAGTCCCGGTTTACCTTGAAAATATAAACCGGCCCTTGGGGGCCATAACGGCAAAAGTTACAATATTACAATTCTAAAGTACCGGTTCATCTTAAAAAGATAACCCAGCCCTTGGAGGCTAACCATGCAAAGTTGAGATGTTACAAAGTCCCGGTTTAGATGGTTATCATAAACCGGCACCTGGGGGCTACTGGAGTTGATATTTGGAATTTGGACATAAGAGAGAAGTGGTTACGCAGTTACCTCATATCGCTCCTTCATCAGATTCACTAAACCGGCTTCGAAGTCGCGGCTTGTGTACAGACGGTTTAAAAAACCAGAATGGATGTCTTGGGCGTTAAGGTGGGCATAGCTTGACAAATCTGTGTTCCATTTGCCTTTACCCATAGCAGAAAGCTCGTCCTTGGCACTATGATTCGATAAAGCAACAGGATTGCCAGGAGCGGTGTGGCCGAAGCCAGTAATCATAATGTCATCTTCTTTGTCATCAGCAGCCTTCACTGGAGTTGACGGTTTGTCAGCAGCCTTAACTGGACTTGCCGGTTTATCATCAGTTCGGGCCGGGCTTGTCGGAGTATCAGCATGGCCTGTGGCGTCAACTTCTACTTGTTCAGCTAAAAAGTCATGGTCTTGAGGTGGCGGATCATCAAGCATAGCGTCAGCATTTGTCTCTACCGGATCGGGAGTCTTTTCTGGTTCAATAGTGACATTGTCATCAGACGGTTTATTTAACCGGGCCTTCTTGCTGGGTCTAGGCTTGGCGCTGCAAACAAACATGAAGATCAATAAATCGGACAGATATAATATAGTAAGGATAAAATCGAAACATAACTCACCCAGGAACTATCTTGAGGGGTGGAAGTTGTGTGGCCATTGACTCGCCAGAGGATGAGTGAGTTGTGCCCTGATAATTTGAATCAGACGGATTAAGAGGCTGTCAGAAACGACCCGCCTTGGGGCAAGAAGTATCAGGAATATAAGAGACCTCTGATCGGTGTTTTCGGACTGCAGTGTTCGGTAAACCGGCGGAGGTAACTACCTGGCCACTGTGTCGGGTTGTGCGGCGAGCTTCGTGTTGTTGCGTCTTCAAAAGAAAGTTTGGGTCCAAGTGAACAAGGGGGTGAGAAAATTTTACTTTCCGGTTTGCTCAACGGATTTTATGTGTTGGCAGAGGACCTAAACCGGAGGAAAGAATAATTACCTCTACATCATTAGCTTGGCTGCCTTCAGCGTCGTCCTGATAATAATCATCGTCAATGAGGTGTATGAAAAATGAACCAAGAGAGTCAAGTTCTACCTCTGAGTCCGGATTAGCCAAGTCAGCATCAGCATTTGGTTCAGAAGACTCAGTGGTACTCTTCTTGGCAGGTTTTTTAATAACCTTGGTCTTGGGGCGAGGTGTCTTGGCCGGTTTGTCCTATGGTTTTTTCTTCCAGAATGGATCATCACCCTGTCAAAGATAGACAAAATTTTGAGAGAATATTTAAAAGGAGCAAGCTAAAATAAAAGGTTATGTGATTCTTACAGTTGGCGGTTTATTGGAAACACAGAAAGGACTTAACCCGGTCTGGCTACAGACAGCTTCCGGTTCATTCAGAATTTTCTTGACAGACTCAGTAACTTCAGCCTCTGTTAGCTGAATATCAACATGTCGTTGAGGATCTTTCAAACTTCCTGTGTATTCACACATCAAGCCGAGGCGCCGGCTTAAGGGCAAAATGCTCCAGGTTATCCAACAGTGAGCAAAATCAACATGTGTTAAATTGTTCACCATAAAGGCTCTGAGCTTTGACAGTTGTGGAGCATAGTTGGACCTTTCCTTTGCAGTTAATCTCTGAGGAAAGGGGTGTGTGTTACTAAGACGGTGAGGGCGGTAACCCGGCAGAGGATTTTCATCAGTTGGAGATGTATCTTTGCAATAAAACCAAGTCTGATTCCAGTCCTTGGGGTGACTATGAAGCTTGGCGTGAGGGAAGCTGACATCTTTCCTCTTTTGAATAGCCATGCCACCAAGTTCAGTGTTGGATCCGTCTGTAAACTCTGTACGACGGTTTAAATAGAAGAAATCCCTAAACAGTTCAACTGTGGGCTCCTATTGAAGATAAGCCTCACAAAATACTTGGAAATGGCAAACATTGGACACAGAGTTTGGGCCAATGTCCCGAGGGTGGAGTTGGAATCTAGCAAGTACATCTCGGAAGAATTTTGATCCGGGAGGGCTAAACCCTCGGCTCAGGTGATCAACAAACACGATTACTTCTCCACCCTTGGGCTCAGGAAGATTTTCTAGACCGGGGACCCTCCACTGGATAACTTCTTTCTTCGCTAAAGCACCAATTGTGACACATCCCTCTAGTTGCACTTCCGTAACCCGGGAAGGGACCCAGTTACAAGCATAAAATTGTTTGGCAATTTCAATGAAAAGCTGGAAAAAGATCAATGCCGGTTTAAGATTTGTGACAGACAAATATAAAGTGACGCAAGATAAGAAGCAGAAATAGAGGCATATACACATTGTTAAACCGGAGTCTGACATTTGTTAAACCGGAGTATGATATTGGAGGAGTTACAAATATAAATGCATTGGCGGTTTAAGAGGGGACTAATGGTACCTACCAGATTATCATTTTCTAAAAAGCTAAACCACCTATATTCGTATGAAAGGTACAGATCTAAAATAGCTAAGTAAGGGGAAATACAGGTTTCACAGACTGGTATGATAAATTCAGATCTGCGGCATGTCAGAAAACCAAAATATATTCAGACCTAAAATACAGGTGCTTCAACAGTTCATCAGATTCAGATGAGTTCTTTTCTATACGAAGGGGATGCTATAATGAGGAAAAAGGGGACTATGGCTACGGCCGCACAAGAAATATCAGATCCAAACTAGCCATTTATGTTACTAAGAAGAATAGGGAAGAACAGCGTCGGAGCTTCAATGAACTCCGATGAACACCGAAACCCTAATGGTGGATCTAGAGCAAGGAAAGGAGAAACTTACTAATGCTGATGGAACAGCGGAGGAGCGCCGCATTTCTCTGGTATGATCAGGTTGATGCAGTGGCCGAAGTTGAAGTCGAGGGCAGAGCTTGACAACGGCGGCTGCATGTGACAGTCAGGTCAGCGCAAGGAAGAAGAAAGACGAAGAGGCAAGGGGGGAATGAAAAAGACCCCCCGGCCTTATTTATAAAGGCGAAAGTATAAGTGACATGAGAATCGAGGAGCCCAACGGTTGGATATGTGACAGAGCTGTTGCCTCGATTGTCGGAGGCTCATTAATGAAGGTGAGACATATGCAATCTTTAATAACAGGTGACGTCATGGCGGTTTATCATGATCCTGGAAGATGACGTCATGGCGGTTTACAAGATTTACGCGAAGGTGCTGAAGGAGGAATTTTTCTCAAGTGTTGAAGATTGACATGAACCAGTTCAAATCAATCTGGGGCCTAATGTTGGGGATATTACTACTGGGTATAAACCGGCCAGGAGAGGCCGGGTTATCCCCATAACGAGTTATTTATATTTGAAGCCCATGAAGACAAAGGAGTATGGTGCTTTACGAAGGCCCAGGGCCCAAAGGTGGATTAAAGCCTGTAGACATAAACCGCCATTGATATGTAAACTTGTGTTGTAAGATAGAAAGAGTAGAAACCGAGCCGGACACGTTTATGAGCCGGCCTCGGGATTCTGTAAGCCGATGGGCGTCAACCTATCTATATAAAGGGGCGACCAGGTGGCGGTTTAGGGACAACAAACAACAACTCGAGAGCCAGGCATAGCAAATTCGCTCCCTGGTCATCGAAACCCTAGCAATTCCACAACAACTGGATTAGGCCTTTACCTTCACCGCAAGGGGCCGAACCAGTATAAACTCTCTGCATCCTTTGTCTGCTTTAACCCCTTTAAGCTAACCCATCGCGATGGCTCCACGACTAAGTCCTTTCACTAGGACATCTGCCGTGACAAAACCACGACAGCCGGTGATGAACTTTCACAATAATATAGTATATTGTAGGAGTACTAGCACAATTTATCTTAGGCACTCCAATAGTATGTCCACTACACATTCACGCATTTCACATCTTTCTACATCTATAGGAACCTACGAAAGGATTAACGTAAATTGCCTCTCTCTCCTCCCTGGTTTTCATGGTGGTGGACCCCTCCCTCCCCCCAATCTACAATCAACAGCTCACACGTTTCACATTATGTTAATTACGTAACTGGGATTACGTAGGTGTAGCATTACTCGTCCTAAAAAACCCAACTAAGCCAACCTCCCAGCATATCGCGCGTGAAAAGACCCGGTCGTGCCGTTTTAGTCGGGATCACCGGATTACTAGTAGTAGTATTGATGGATTGCACGAAGCACCTAGTTTAAAAGGAAAAAGGTGGTACAATCACAGCACCCCTGTCGCGGTCGCATTGCACCCCACACAAAGTTTGGTCCTGCACACGGCTCACGCAAACGGAACGCGCTTCGGCTTGCCTCTTCACTGACACATGGGACTGCGCTTAGAGAAACCGACCATGCGCCAAACTCCCTCTGCCCACCGCGTGAAAATCCCCCAAAAAATTCCGCCCAAATCCCAAATTCAACCGCCCTTCGGCCAACTAGCCAATAATATTCCCCAAACCCCCCGTCCCCCCGTCCCCCTCCACTCCATTGCCTCCACCAAAGTTGTTGGGGAACGTTGCAGAAAATTAAAATTGTTCCTACGGTTTCACCAAGATCCATCTATGAGTTCATCTAAGCAACGAGTCAAGGGAGTGAGTTTGCATCTACATACCACTTGTAGATCGCGTACGGAAGCGTTCGAGGGAGCGGTGATGATGGAGTCGTACTCGACGTGATTCAGATCACCGATGACCAAGTGCTGAACGGACAGCACCTCCGCATTCAACACACGTACGGTACGGGTGACGTCTCCTCCGTCTTGATCCAGCAAGGAGGAAGGAGAGGTTGAGGAAGACAGCTCCACCGGCAGCACGACGGCGTGATGATGGTGGAGAAGCAAGATCTCGGCTGTGGCTTCGCCGAGCACACAACGGAGGAGGAGAGGTGTTGGGAGGGAGGCTGCGCCTTGGCTTGTGGTGCGGCTGCCCTCCCTCACCCCTCTATTTATAGGGGAAGGGAGAGGGGCGGCCCCTCTAGATGGCATCTAGAGGGGGCGGCGGACCAAGGGAGGGGGCTTGCCCCCAAGCAAGGGGCCCCTCTAGGGTTCCCCCCCCCCAACCCTAGGCGCAAGGGTCCAAGGGGGGGGTGCGCCCAGCCCACCAGCGGCTGGCTCCTTCCCCCATGCAGCCCATGTGGCCCCCCGGGAGGGGTGGCCCCTCCCGGTGGACCTCCGGAACCCTTCTGGTGGCTCCGGTACAATACCGGTATGCCCCGAAACTTTTCCGGTGTCCGTTTGACAACTTCCCATATATAAATCTTTACCTCCGGACCCTTCCGAACTCCTCCGACGTCCGGGATCTCATCCGGACTCAACAACATTCGCAATCACATACAAGTCTTCCTAATAATCCTAGCATCACCGAACCTTAAGTGTAGACCCTACGGGTTCAGGAGAAATGCGACATGACCGAGACGCTCTCGGTCAATAACCAACAGCGGGATCTGGATACCCATGTTGGCTCCCACATGCTCCTCGATGATGTCATCGGATGAACCACGATGTCGAGGATTCAAGCAACCCGTATACTATTCCCTTTGTCGACGGTATGTTACTTGCCCGAGACTCGATCGTCGGTATCCCAATACCTCGCTCAGTCTCGTTATCGCAAGTCACTTTACTCGCATCGTAATGCATGATCCCGTGACCGACACTTGGTCACTTTGAGCTCATTATGATGATGCACTACCGAAAGTGGGCCCAAGATACCTCTCCGCCATACGGAGGACAAATCCTGCCTCGATCCGTGTCAACCCAATGTACACTTTCGGAGATACCGTAATGCACCTTTATAGTCACCTAGTTATGTTGTGACGCTTTGGTACACCCAAAGCACTCCTACGGTATCCGGAGTTACACGATCTCATGGTCTAAGGAATAGATACTTGACATTGAGAAAGCTCAAGCAAAACGAACTACACGATCTTGTGCTATGCTTAGGATTGGGTCTTGTCCATCACGTCATTCTCCTAATGACGTGATCCCGTTGTCAATGACATCTGATGTCCATAGTCAGGAATGTTGGGTTCTACGGTAGGGTGCATCGATCGCAAATTAAAAATTCCTCGTGCGTAACATCCAGAACATGCTACGGAGATGGATCACGATTCGTTACCACTAGACGCGCAGAGTGCCGTGCAGCGGAAGAAGAGTTGGGGCAGCGGCGTCTGCGTGGATCGCCTCCTCCTCGCTCGATCTCCCTCGAGCGGCCGGTCGTCCGATCCCACGCACGAAGTTCGCCAGAAGCGCGCGAGTGCACCGCCTCTAACGGTATCCGCGCGTGCGGGAGGAACGTCGTCGCGGCGGACTGCTAGGTCCGATCACACACGATCGGCGAAAGTGGAGGTGGCTATTCGCAACACATGCAAACCCTAGTTGCAGCGCCGAAGCGATCAACTGCCCGAGTGTGCCGCACCTCCACTTTATATAGGCGTCCGTCGCGGCTCAACACTTGGGCCTCGCGACGGACCCTAAAGCTCAAAGTCTATTCGGTCACGTTCCTAGTCCAGCTCGGATCACATCCGACCAGTGTCCTACGAGCTGACCTCATAGGTTCCTTCCCTTAAGCGCGCGACCCCTTAGGTTCAAGTCGGCTTGGTCACAGTTCGGATCACCTTCGACCAGACGGGTTGGTAGCGCCTCTAGCAAGGCGTGCGACCACCAAGCGAGCGATGAAGCTGGTTAGGCGAACCTGCACAACGTGTCACACTTCTGTTCCCTTTGCCGCACGATATATGTTGTCGGGCTCAAGGCGAGACTGTCATCCTTGTGCTAACCCGACCTCTTTCTCGTTCCAGTGATACCGACCACAATCCGGATTATCTCATGGCCATGCTATTCCTGGTCAGATCACACGAGGGGCCCAGAGTATATCTCTCCTGATCGGAGGGGCAAATCCCATCTTGCTTGACCGTGTCTCGCAGCATGGGACTGGACAAACCCGAATACCTTTGTAACTACCCGGTCAAGGAGTAGCGTTTGGTCGGCCCAAAGCAAGTCTGTCACCATCCAGAGTACATGTGTCAGCTCAGGTCTTAGGACATAGAACGTATGTTGTACTAGAGACTCACAGATGACATATCGCTGCGTCTCATAGTTGGGTCTGTCCGATTCAGACCTTATCTCGACTCGGATCCGACTATGTCGAATCCGACCAGACCTTTCCAAGTCCATATTATCCGGTTAGAATCCAATGCTCCATGGCTAGTGAGACCAAGCCATCGACCGTGTCATATGCCGGTCTAGTCGGCCAAGGCGTCCACACAGCCCTTTTGACTAGGGACCTTTAGGACAGTCATCATACAATGCATAGTCCCACAAACAAGTCACATACTTGTTGATACACATCATTGATAATGTCCAAGGACTATCTTTATTCATAAACACATAGGAAATATCATCATACATGATTGCCTCTAGGGCATATCTCCAACAAGGAAACCATGACTATCTGTTGACCAACGAGCTAGTCAACTAGAGGCTTACTAGGGACGTATTGTAGTCTATGTACTCACACGTGTATTACGATTTCCGGATAATACAGTTATAGCATGAATAAAAGACAATTATCATGAACAAGGAAATATAATAATAATGCTTTTATTATTTCCTCAAGGGCATATTTCCAACAGTCTCCCACTTGCACTAGAGTCAATAATCTAGTTACATTGTGATGAATCGAACACCCATAGAGTTCGGTGTTGATCATGTTTTGCCCATGAAGAGGTTTAGTCAACGGATCTGCGACATTCAGATCAGTATGCACTTTGCAAATTTCTATGTCTCCCTCTTGAACATTTTCACGGATGGAGTTGAAGCGACGCTTGATGTGCTCGGTCTTCTTGTGAAACCTGGGCTCCTTGGCAAGTGCAATAGCTCCAAGTTGTCACGCGAAGAGTTTGATCGGCCCCGACGCATTGGGTATGACTCCTAGGTCGGTGATGAACTCCTTCACCCAAATTTCTTCATGCGCTTCCTCCGAGGCTGCCATGTACTCCGCTTCACATGTAGATCCCGCCACGACGCTTCGCTTACGGATGCACCAGCCATCGCTCCACCATTCAACATGTACACGATCCGGTTTGTGACTTAGAGTCATCCAGATCTGTGTCGAAGCTAGCGCCGACGTAACCCTTTACGACGAGCTCTTCGTCACCTCCATAAACGAAAACATGTCCTTCGTCCTTTTCGGTACTTTAGGATATTCTTGACCATGTCCAAAGGTTCCTTGCGGGATTACTTTGGTACCTTCCTACCAAACTTACGGCAAGGTTTACATCAGTCCGTACACAGATGGCATACATAATAGATCCTATGGCTGAAGCATAGGGATGACACTCATCTCTTCTTTATCTTTTGCCGTGGTCGGGCATTGAGCTGAGCTCAATCTCACACCTTGCAATACAGTGCAAGAACCCTTCTTGACTGATCCATTTTGAACTTCTTCAAAATCTTATCAAGGTATGTGCTTTGTGAAAGACCTATGAGGCGCCTCGATCTATCTCTATAGATCTTGATGCCTAATATATAAGCAGCTTCTCCAAGGTCCTTCATTGAAAATACTTATTCAAGTAGGCCTTAATGCTGTCCAAGAATTCTATATCATTTCCCATCAAAAGTATGTCATCTACATATAATATGAGAAATGCTACAGAGCTCCCACTCACTTTCTTGTAAACGCAGGCTTCTCCATAAGTCTCAAGATAAACCCAAACGCTTTGATCATCTCATCAAAGCGAATGTTCCAACTCCGAGATGCTTGCACCAGCCCATAAATGGATCGCTGGAGCTTGCATACTTTGTCAGCATTCTTAGGATCGACAAAACCTTCCGGCTGCATCATATACAGCTCTTCCTTAAGATAACCGTTAAGGAACGCTGTTTTGACGTCCATCTGCCATATCTCATAATCATAGTATGCGGCAATTGCTAACATGATTCGGACGGACTTAAGCTTCGCTACGGGAGAGAAAGTCTCATCGTAGTCAATCCCTTGAACTTGCCGATAACCTTTAGCGACAAGTCGAGCTTTATAGATGGTGACATTACCATCCGCGTCCGTCTTCTTCTTGAAGATCCATTTGTTTTCTATCGCTCGCCGATCATCGGGCAAGTCAGTCAAAGTCCATACTTTGTTTTCATACATGGATTCTATCTCGGATTTCATGGCTTCTAGCCATTTGTTGGAATCTGGGCCCGCCATTGCTTCTTCATAGTTTGAAGGTTCACCGTTGTCTAACAACATGATTTCCAGGACAGGGTTGCCGTACCACTCACGTGCGGAACGTGTCCTTGTGGACCTACGAAGTTCAGTAGCAACTTGATCCGAAGTACCTTGATCATCATCATTATTTTCCTCTTCAGTTGGTGTAGGCATCATAGGAACATTTTCCTTAGCTGCACTACTATCCTGTTCAAGAGGTAGTACTTCATCGAGTTCTACTTTCCTCCCACTTACTTCTTTCGAGAGAAACTCCTTTTCCAGAAAGGATCCGTTCTTGGCAACAAAGATCTTGCCCTCGGATCTTAAGTAGAAGGTATACCCTATGGTTTCCTTAGGGTATCCGATGAAGACGCATTTTTCCGACTTGGGTTCGAGCTTTTCAGGTTGAAGTTTCTTGACATAAGCATCGCATCCCCAAACTTTTAGAAACGACAGCTTAGGTTTCTTCCCAAACCATAATTCATACGGTGTCGTCTCAACGGATTTAGACGGTGCCCTATTTAAAGTGAATGTAGCTGTCTCTAGAGCGTATCCCCAAAATGATAGCGGTAAATCGGTAAGAGACATCACAGACCGCACCATATCCAATAGAGTGCGATTACGATGTTCGGACACACCGTTACGCTGAGGTGTTCCAGGCGGCGTGAGTTGTGAAATGATTCCACATTTTCTTAAGTGTGTACCAAATTCGTGACTTAAATATTCTCCTCCACGATCTGATCGTAAGAATTTTATCTTTCGGTCACGTTTGATTCTCTACTTCATTATGAAATTCCTTGAACTTTTCAAAGGTCTCAGACTTGTGTTTCATCAAGTAGACATACCCATATCTACTCAAGTCATCTGTGAGAGTGAGAACATAACGATATCCTCCGCAAGCCTCAACACTCATTGGACCGCACACATCGGTATGTATGATTTCCAACAAGTTGGTTGCTCGCTCCATTGTTCCGGAGAACGGAGTCTTGGTCATCTTGCCCATGAGGCATGGTTCGCATGTGTCAAATGATTCATAATCTAGAGACTCCAAAAGTCCATCAGCATGGAGCTTCTTCATGCGCTTGACACCAATGTGACCAAGGCGGCGATGCCACAAGTATGTGGGACTATCGTTATCAACTTTACATCTTTTGGTATTCACGCTATGAATATGTGTAATATTACGCTCGAGATTCATTAAGAATAAACCATTGACCATCGGAGCATGACCATAAAACATATCTCTCATATAAATAGAACAACCATTATTCTCGGATTTAAATGAGTAGCCATCTCGTATTAAACGAGATCCGGATACAATGTTCATGCTCAAACTTGGCACCAAATAACAATTATTAAGGTTCAAAACTAATCCAGTAGGTAAATGTAGAGGTAGCGTGCGACGGCGATCACATCGACTCTGGAACCATTCCCGACGCGATCGTCACCTCGCCCTTCGCCAGCCTCCGCTTATTCCGCAGCTCCCGCTGTGAGTTACAAATATCAGCAACGGCACCGTATCAAATACCGGGAGTTACTACGAGTAATGGTAAGGTACACATCAATTACATGTATATCAAATATACCTTTGGTGTTGCGGCCTTCTTATCCGCTAAGTATTTGGGGCAGTTCCGCTTCGGTGACCCTTCCCTTGCAATAAAAGCACTTTGTCTCGGCTTGGGTCCATTCTTTGACTTCTTCCCGCAACTTGCTTACAGGCGCGGCAACCTCCTTGTCGTCCTTCTTGAAGTTCTTCTTGCCCTTGCCCTTCTTGAACTTAGTGGTTTTATTGACCATCAACACTTGATGTTCTTTCTTGATTTCAACCTCTGCGACTTCAGATTGAGAATACTTCGGAATGGTCTTCACCATCCCCTGCATATTGTAGTTCATCACAAAGCTCTTGTAGCTTGGTGGGGCGATCAAGGATTCTGTCAATGACCGCCTCATCGGGAGGTTAATATTCAGCTGGGTCATGCGGTTGTGCAACCTGGACATTTTGAGTATGTGCTCACCGATGTAACTATTTTCCTCCATCTTACAACTATAGAACTTGTCGGAGACGTCATATCTCGACCGGGCGTGAGCTTGGAAAACTAGTTTCAGCTCTTGAACATCTCATATGCTCCGTGATGCTCAAAACGCTTTTGGAGCCCGGTTCTAAGTTGTCAAGCATGCCGCACCGAACGAGGGAGTAATCATCGATGCGTGTCCGCCAAGCGTTCAAATCGTCTTGCGGTCTGGGAGAGCAGGTGGGTCACCTAACGGTGCTTCTAGATCATATGCCTTCTTGGCAGCTATGAGGATGATCCTCGTGTTCCGACCCAGTCCGTATAGTTGCTGCCATCATCTTTCAGCTTGGTTTTCTCTAGGAACGCGTTGAAGTTCATGTTGACATGAGCGTTGGCCATTTGATCTACAAGACATATTTTGCAAAAGTTTTAGACTAAGTTCATGATAATTAAGTTCATCTTAATCAAATTATTGAATGAACTCCCACTCAGATTTGACATCCTCTAGTCATCTAAGTGTTACACGATCCGAGTCGACTAGGCCGTGTCCGGTCATCACGTGAGACGGACTAGTCATCTCCGTGAACATTCTCATGTTGATCGTATCTTCTATACGACTCGTGTTCGACCTTTCGGTCTCCGTGTTCGAGGCCATGTCTGTACATGCTAGGCTCGTCAAGTTAACCCTAAGTGTTTTGCATGTGTAAACTGTCTTACACCGTTGTATGTGAGCGTAAGGATCTATCACACCCGATCATCACGTGGTGCTTGAAACGATTTAACTTTAGCAACGGTGCACGTTAGGGAGAACACTTCTTGAAATTGTTGTAAGGATCATCTTATTTACTACCGTCGTTCTAAGTAAACAAGATGCATAAAACATAATAAACATCACATGCAATTATATAAAGTAGTGACATGATATGGCCAATATCATATAGCTCCTTTGAACTTCATCTTCGGGGCTCCATGATCATATTTTCACCGGCATGACACCATGATCTCCATCATCATGATCTCCATCATCGTGTCTTCATGAAGTTGTCACGCCAATGACTACTTCTACTTCTATGACTAACGCGTTTAGCAATAAAGTAAAGTAGTTTACATGGCGTTCTTCAATGACATGCAGGTCATACAAAAATAAAGACAACTCCTATGGCTCCTGCCGGTTGTCATACTCATCGACATGCAAGTCGTGATTCCTATTACAAGAACATGATCTCATACATCACAATATATCATTCATCATTCATCACAACTTCTGGCCATATCACATCACATGACAATTGCTGCAAAAATAAGTTAGACGTCCTCTAATTGTTGTTGCATCTTTTACGTGGCTGCAATTGGGTTCTAGCAAGAACGTTTTCTTACCTCTGATAACCACAACGTGATTTTGTCAACTTCTATTTACCCTTCATAAGGACCCTTTTCATCGAATCCACTTCAACTAAAGTGGGAGAGACAGACACCCGCCAGCCACCTTATGCAACTAGTGCATGTTAGTCGGTGGAACCGGTCTCATGTAAGCGTACGTGTAAGGTTGGTCCGGGCCGCTTCATCCACAATACCGCTGAAGCAAGATAAGACTAGTAGCGGCAAGCAAGTTGACAAGATCTACGCCCACAACAAAATTATGTTCTACTCGTGCAAAAGAGAACTACGCATAGACCTAGCTCATGATGCCACTGTTGGGGAACGTTGCAGAAAATTAAAATTTTCCCTACGGTTTCACCAAGATCCATCTATGAGTTCATCTAAGCAACGAGTCAAGGGAGTGAGTTTGCATCTACATACCACTTGTAGATCGCGTACGGAAGTGTTCGAGGGAGCGGTGATGATGGAGTCGTACTCGACGTGATTCAGATCACCGATGACCAAGTGCTGAACGGACAGCACCTCCGCATTCAACACACGTACGGTACGGGTGACGTCTCCTCCATCTTGATCCAGCAAGGAGGAAGGAGAGGTTGAGGAAGACAGCTCCACCGGCAGCACGACGGCGTGATGATGTTGGAGAAGCGAGACTCGGCGGGCTTCGCCCGAGCACACAACGGAGGAGGAGAGGTGTTGGGAGGGAGGCTGCGCCTTGGCTTGTGGTGCGGCTGCCCTCCCTCACCCCTCTATTTATAGGGGAAGGGAGAGGGGCGGCCCCTCTAGATGGCATCTAGAGGGGGCGGACCAGGGAGGGGCTTGCCCCCAAGCAGGGCGCCTCTAGGGTTCCCCCAACCCTAGGCGCAAGGGCCCAAGGGGGGGTGCTCCCAGCCCACCAGGGGCTGGCTCCTTCCTCCATGCAGCCCATGTGGCCCCCCGGGAGGGGTGGCCCCTCCCGGTGGCTCCGGTACAATACCGGTATGCCCCGAAACTTTTCCGGTGTCCGTTTGACAACTTCCCATATATAAATCTTTACCTCCGGACCCTTCCGGAACTCCTCGTGACGTCCGGGATCTCATCCGGGACTCCGAACGACATTCGGTAATCACATACAAGTCTTCCTAGTAACCCTAGCGTCACCGAACCTTAAGTATGTAGACCCTACGGGTTCGGGAGATATGCAGACATGACCGAGACGCTCTCAGGTCAATAACCAACAGAGGGATCTGGATACCCATGTTGGCTCCCACATGCTCCTTGATGATGTCATCGGATGAACCACGATGTCGAGGATTCAAGCAACACCGTATACTATTCCCTTTGTCGACGGTATGTTACTTGCGAGACTTCGATCGTCGATATCCCAATACCTCGTTCAGTCTCGTTACCGGCAAGTCACTTTACTCGTGCCGTAATGCATGATCCGTGACCGGACACTTGGTCACTTTGAGCTCATTATGATGATGCACTACCGAGTGGGCCCAGTGATACCTCTCCGTCATACGGAGTGACAAATCCACATCTCGATCCGTGTCAACCCAATGACACTTTCGGAGATACCGTAATGCACCTTTATAGTCACCCGATTACGTTGTGGCGTTTGGTACACCCAAAGCACTCCTACGGTATCCGGGAGTTACACGATCTCATGGTCTAAGGAATAGATACTTGACATTGAGAAAGCTCTAGCAAAACGAACTACGATCTTGTGCTATGCTTAGGATTGGGTCTTGTCCATCACGTCATTCTCCTAATGGCGTGATCCGTTATCAATGACATCGATGTCCATAGTCGAAACCATGACTATCTGTTGACCAACGAGCTAGTCAACTAGAGGCTTACTAGGGGCGTATTGTAGTCTATGTATTCACACGTGTATTACGATTTCCGAATAATACAGTTATAGCATGAATAAAAGACAATTATCATGAACAAGGAAATATAATAATAATGCTTTTATTATTGCCTCTAGGGCATATTTCCAACAAAAGCTGCCCTCCCCGTCGCACCGATACATCGGCGCCGCGATTCGTCGAGGGGACGCACTGTGATCCTCTCACTCCCACAGTACGCTCTCGTAGACTGCCGTCCTCTAGCCGCACCACCACCACTGGCGACATTCTTGTGGAGGCGCACGGCGGTCAGCGCCACCACCGTTGGCGACGTTCGTGTGGATACGCACGGCGGTCAGCTTCTCCCACGGTACGCGCATTCTAGACTGAGGCCCCGTGCATGTCGGTGTAGCGCTGAATGTTAGCTGATAGACGCTGTTAATCTCACTATTTGCCAAAGTAGTTTACAGTCAATATGCTCTGCTTAATAAGCTTCCTTGCCCTGTTCTGCACTCAATCTGCTTAGCTGAGATGGCATGCCAAGCCCGATTAGTTGCTAAAATATCCTGCCATATATTTATTATCACATAGATTGCCATGGTCTAGTAGCCAATTTGTTAGGTGAAATAGCTCTACACCATTTTATACTCGATCTTTGTTGCTGCGATGGCCTTTGATAGTTCGATGGTTGTGTGCTCGGCCTCATTGGCTGATGACAGCCTGCCATAATTTAGCATTCAAATCTGTTTGCTGAATTAGCTTTACATATATTTCGTTACTTAGATCTGCTCGTCCAAATATCTTGCCATAGCTTTAGACATCGACCTAGGTATTTTTTTCTGGACTTCATAAAAAAGCATATATGTTTTTCCTGTAGTATCTAGTATAAGAACTAATTTGTATGTCTGACAGATGGACAGGACTTGGATAACTTCTGCTCGAAGATTCTCCGCTGCATATGTCGAGGGGGTTGAAAACTTCATGAACTTTATCAAAGCTGAGTACGGTGGTCCAAAATCAGATGTGCTATGCCCATGTAGCAGTTGTATGAATTTAGTTACAAGACCCCAGTCAACTGTGCAAAATCATCTACACTTGCATGGGATGTCGGTCACATATACTAGGTGGGTTCATCATGGTGAAGCTGTGAACGTCAATGTTACTGACTACGTGGAAGCAGCAGATCACCATCTTGATCTGCCTGATGCTCAGGTGGAAGAGGAGGAGGAGGTGGTGGTGGTGGTGGAGCCAGTGAGTTTGACCAACATTGAAACAATGCTACGAAATGCTCGTGCATTTCGTGAACTTTCACCTGCAGAAGAAAAACGGTGGGCCCGCATGTTGGAACAATGCAACGTGGATGTCACCCCAGGAAAAAAGCTTTCAGTATTCTCAGCTATGGTCACCTTTCTTCAGGTGAAGACATCTGAGCGGATGACCAACAAATCATTCGATGCGATGTTGGCTGCTTTCCGCAAATCTTTCCGAGATGCGTCTGAGCTGCCACACACCTACAATAAAATGAAGAATTTCCTTCGTGCAGTTGGAATTGGATATGATATGATCCATGTTTGTAAGAATAATTGTGTTACGTTCCGGAAGGATTATGCCAACTTAAGTGAATGCCCGAAATGCAAATCATCAAGATGGAAAGATGGCGATGCTGTGAAGAGGATTCCTCATAATGGTCTGAGACATTTTCCAATTCTACCAAGATTGCAGAGGTTGTTCCATGATGTTGAAACAAGAGAGGATGTAGTGTGGCATTCTAGGAACCAGGAGTACAGAGATCAGAATGTAATGAGCCATCCATCTCATGGTAGTGAGTGGAAAAGCTTCAATCAGAAACACAAAAATTTTGCTGCTGACCCGAGAAACATTAGACTTGGCTTAGCTTCAGATGGATTTAACCCATTTGGCCACCAAAGCGCCACATATAGTATGTGCCCAGTGCTTGTTATCCCTTACAACATGCCTCCAAATGTCTGCACCAAAGAATCAAACTACATGATGGCCTTGCTCATCCCAGGTCCAAAAAGTCCTGGAAAGGATTTTGATTTATTCATGGAGCCTCTTGTGGAGGAACTTCAACAACTATGGAGGGGTTTTCTCACTCGAGACCTATATAGGAGCCCACCAGCTGAATTCTTTCTGCGTGCTGTTATAATTTGGTGCATCCATGATTATCCGGCTTTGGGCACTATGTCAGGGCAAACGACACATGGTTACAATGCATGTGTTCGTTGTGACAGGAATTCGCTGTCATACGCAATACTTAGCAAGATCTGTTACATTGTACACCGCCGTTTCCTTGCCAAGGATAAGCCGCGTCCTACAAAATACCAAAGACATGTGTTCAATGCAAAGCATGAAAACCGTGATGCGCCAAAGAGGCTCACCGCCGATGAGTTGCAAGTGGAATTAGAGAAGGTTGAGCATATTACACCAGGAAACCATCTTGGTAATGGTAGCGGGAAAGGGAAGCGTGGCAGGGCAGAAGAGATATTATTGTTTAACCACAGGTCCATTTTGTGGGACTCAAAGTGTTGGAAAGATTTGGATCTGCGGCATAATCTTGATGTGATGCACATCGAGAAGAATATATGTGACAGCATTATCGGCACACTTCTTAATATTGAAGGCAAGACGAAAGATACCTTAAAATCTAGGATTGATTTGACACACCTGGTATCAGAAAGGATTTGAAGGTGGAAGATGAAGGTAAACCATGGGATATGGCACCAGCTGTGTACGTCTTGGACAAGGTAAAAGGAAAAGAATTCTGCGAGGTCCTGTCACATGTGAGATTCCCACATGGATTTGCTTCCAACCACGAAAGGAGAGTCGGTCTGAGATGGAAACAAGGTACAAGGGTTGAAAACTCATGACCGCCACGTCCTACTTCAAAGGGTTTTACTGTTATCCTTAGAGGATTGGGCATACGACTTATCTGAGCGATTCAAGAGTTGGGACAATTCTTGAGGAACTCTGCAGAGAAATATCAGGATAGATGCTTTGGAGCATCTTAGAGACAAGATACCAACTATCCTATGTGACCTTGAGAAGATATATCCTCCAGCCTACTTTGATGTGATGGTGCATTTGGCTGTTCATCTACCTGATGAGGCACTACTTAGAGGTCCAGTACAGCATGGCTGGATGTACCCTATTGAAAGGCGGCTAGGCACTTTCAAGGGCTATGTTAGGAATAGAGCTAGACCCGAGGGTTCCATTGCAGAGGCCTACATTGTTATAGAAGTGTTGACATTCTGCTCAAAATACACTGAAACAGCTGATCAGCTTAGCAAAGAGGTGGGTGAAGACAATCCCGGGCTTAATGTTTTCGATTATTCTGTTTGAGTTATAGGGAAGAGTCGACAAGAGGACAAACCTAAAGATTTGGACAAAATGGTTTGGTATGTGTTGAATAACTGTCCTGAGATACTACCTTATATCAAGTAAGTGCTAAGTATTGCAGCTTATACATCATAATCTACCAAACTTGCAGCACATTCTTATATATTTAGATGTTTGACGCGATCACTATGTTGTGCGGCATCTACAAAAAGGAGTGACTGCCGCAAAATCCAAGAAACATTGACAAACTGGTTATGGCAGGATTTGCGAAATGGTTCAAGAGCCATGTAAGCTTTTGAATTGCACTGTCAGTTTTTTTAATATATTGAGTACATAAGATGACCAGCTTGTCTATTTTCTAACCATAGGTTAAGAAGATGCGGGAGGATGGGCAGGAAGTTGATGATGCCCTTTACGCACTAGCAATGGGTCCTGATACTCGGGTAAGACATTATGAATCTTGAGTTGTTGGAGATGTGCGCTACAACACCCTTGCACGCGACGAAGGCAGGAAGACACAAAACAGTGCCATCATGAGCATGGATACGGACGAAAGAGAGATAACTGAAATGTATGCTAACAAAACAGACATTGTTCAGTTGCAGTATATCTCCAGTTTCGAGGATCATCGGTGTGTGGTTCTGTTGTGTTGTCATTGGTATAACCTATTTTCCAGGATCGCAAAACCCAGAGCTGATGATTATTTCAAATCCATCAATGTCAAGGCCGCGTACCAGACCAACGAGCCTTTTATCTTGGCAAATCAAGCAACATAGATATTTTTCTTGGAAGACACATTTGCATAGCGATGACTGGAGAGTATTGCAAAGGTTTGAGCAGAGGAATTCGTTTAATGAAGTTGCACAACAAGATGATGCTTACACTATCCTGATGTACAAGATTCCACAGATGTTCCTAATATCTTTGAGAACCATCACGTCAACGATGCTGGCGAAAAGATTGTATGTCGTGCTGTGGACATACAAGAGTTGATCAACAAGAAGCCAACGTTCGAGGACATTGAGGATGAAGAAGAAGATGACACTGTGGGGAATTATGATTCAGACTGATACACATGGCGAAGATGTTAACGCTGCTGCTGCGGATGATGATTAGATTGCTTTTGTCGTATCTGCCTGTCAGAAGACGTTTTTTATATACTATGTGAAATTGTGTTTGCTATGACAACTGAAACCCGATGAACGTGTTGTTTAGTATTTTGCTGTGAGAACATCACTTGTTATGTATGTTGATTTGTGTTTGGTGATTGTATGACGACTAAAACATGATGACATTGTTGTTTAGTTGTACTCATATTTGGGTGTGAAACTTGAATTTGATGACATAGTTTGTTGTTGGACTGCAATTTGCTCGACGTCTTCGAATGGGAACAAAGCTGACCCGACAGGGACTCTGCTAATTTATTTATTTATTACCAAAAGGGCCTCTGCTATTTATTTATTTATGAGAAAAAGAGGATACCCCCCGATTTCCGTTAATAGAAATTATTAGATGTTCACAACATCGCTACTGCTACATGGTTTCATTCATTACTAGTTTCAGCAAAGTGCTCATGTCATAGCCACTGAATACATCACGAGTGTTGCATACACTGAAAATAAAGAGACAGTCATCCTACAGAGCACATCGATTTTGCCCATTATCTTCACAAGCTCTTTCATCTCCTCATTGTTGTCAAGGTCGTTCAGCAGCTGTTACTTGGCCATGATAAGAGGAACTGCATCTTCCTCTTCTGTCATTCCTTCAGTTACTTGTCCAACACCCCAACCTGATGGTATTGGGATTCCTCGGCTAACCAAATAATCATCGTTGTTGCATTCCCCCACATTAGCAACTTCCCAGAAATACAAATCACACGAATCTTCCCTTTTCTGCATGGATCAAATTGGAAGATCATCAACCAAACTATTAAAAGAATCAGCAACTGAAAGCAGCAGAACAACACTTAAACATATTATTACCCCATGATTCGGGCATTTGTAGAAGACTCGGCCAGGGTTGAGGATTCTGGTTGAGACACGACGGATGACTCTGCGTGATTTGCAGCAGTGGCACCACACAAATGGCAGCGGGTTGCGATGAGCAACCGGCTGTGGTGTGTGTGCCGGCGGGGGTGTGATGAGACCCACGGGCGATGGTACGGGTGGCGACTTGGCGCATATCTGGTTGTTGCCTGCTGAAGAGCAGGTGGACGAGCAGCCAGCGGACATGGTTGTTGTGGCCAGAGCTTCTGATGCTAGGCAGAGTAAGTAGAGAAGAGGAGAAGCGAACGTCGGATATGTCAGTTTCATTACTTGCAGAGTAGCATAACACCATATATAGTCATAGTCTAGGTTTGGATTCGAACCAGCTACAGGAGCACGTCTCTCTTTTTTCTAAAACTCAGCAACGTCTCTTTACTGGTATACTAGCTTGTTTTGTACGCCTTCTCAAGTCTTTGATTTTCTTTTTTTTTTTTTGCGAGGAAGGAAGGAGGACAAAATTGAGAGTTCCTAGGAGTCAAACCCAAGACCTCTCGGTTGAAAACCAAGGGTGCCAGTCACTTATGTGGCGAACGTTCCCTGGGAGGAGGATGGCAGACGAACGCATTTTCCTTGCAGTTTTAGTTGCGACGCAAGATCGAACGGTCATAGTTTTGGGGATGTTATCAGGCGAACGAGCCCAGTTTTTGTTTTCTTCCTATATATAAAAAGTATGCTACTTGGTGTCGGCTTAGTCAACAAACGATTGTGCCAACCTTGACCGTTGGATTGACATTCAACGTCTGTCGTGTTTCTTCAGTCTCTTCTTCCTCCAGCCGCCAAAGCCAAACCAGCGCCGGCGAAACCGCCTACTCCCGCCTCCCACGGCTGGTTGTGCTGCCGCGCACGCATCATGGCCACATCGCGCCCTAAAACTCTGCGCATCTTCCCCGGCTCCTGTTCGTTCCCGTCCGAGGCCTCGCCATCGTCCTCCGCCTTGGTTCGCTTCACTGCAGGCTCGCCCTCGGTGTTGTCAACATGGTCAACAACCGAGAGGAATAAGGAGATGACTGTACATGGTGAGGATGACAAGAGGGACCCAAAGCGCTGCATAATAATTTTGTTTTTTTGGGACGGAGAAGGGTATCAACTGGGTTGTGCGGGAGCTGTGGCCCATCTAGCCCTAGCTTTTATTTCATATGTTTAGCACATGACCAGCCCAGTTTGTTTTTTTTCCTTTCTGAAAATGGCTAGCCAGCTATTTTGTTTTTTTGCAGAATAACCAAGGTAGGCCTACTTGCTTTTCTACGCCCTGCTGGGCCGGAAATCTTTCAAGACGAGGAGGGATGCATTTTGCCCAGAAAATGGGCTATAAGTAATAAGAAATGGGCTATAAGTAATAATAAATGGGCTGTAAAATGAAAAAATTGCAGCAAACAGGCAATTAGTTCCAAAATACTTTTTTCTTTCGGATTTTGATATTTTAAATTTCATTGTTTTTGTGCGGGTAAAATTTCATTTGGTTTAAGTTAAGGTATGTTTAGTTTTTAAATTAATTTGAATATGGCTAGAGATTTCGGGTTGTATGTTGTTTGGGACAGATTTGGGGGTTGACTTGTGGGTCTACTAGGTTGACGTGTATGAAAGGCTTTGTCAACTTAGTCCACAAATGATTCTCGCAGCAGTGCCTGTTGGATGTTAATCCAACGCTGTGATGCTTCTTCATTATCTGATCTTCTTGCTTCAGCCGCCCAAACCAGCGCCGGTGGGACTGCCTGCTCCCGCCTCCCTTGGCCAGCTGTGCTGCCGCATAGGCCGCACCGCCCCACCCTACTCCATTGCTGGTTAGGCCATTCCTCTACTCACCCACAACTCCTATTATTTTCTGGCGACGGCAGCCGGACCAATAAACCCTCGTACTCCCCACTGTGTGGGCAACAACTGCGGAGTCTTCCCCGGCTCCATGTCGTTCCATTCCTAGGCATCACCGTCGTCCACCGCCCTGGTGCTCTCGGCGCGGCGTGGTCAACGTGGTCAACGAACGACATCCATCGTTTGTGGACTGTACGTGGAGAGGCTGACAGCTGGGTCCACGGCCGCACACAAGGAAATGCCTCCTTATTACGCGCAAAATAATGATTCCTCCAACTGACATCTGGGACCCACCGAAGGGCCTCTCAGATTTCGCAAAAAACGTTCCCCGGTGATGTGTCGACCCACCAGCTATATCTTTGCACGCAAGGAAGTGCCTCCTTATTACGCACAAAAAAATGAATACTCCCCCTGCTAGTTGGGACCCAGCATAGTGGGAGGCTGACTTGTGGGCCTACTAAGTTGACGTGGACGGAGGGCTTTGTCAACTTAGTCAATATGAACGATTCTAGCTGTCACGACCGGTTTTTCAATAAAATACTTATGGAGAAACCGATCTTGTTATTCGATCAGAGAGTCCTCCTCACTGGTAGACAAATTCTTGATCTGAAATCCGAAGTACTAAATATATTACAGGTTGAGCTGAGGTTGCTCAACAATTTTATTACAAACACGCCAATAATATACATAAAGGCGGATATGGCACGAGAGTGCGGTGGCATCCTCTTGACTCAGATATAAGCGTGGTGGTGGATATGTCACGATGAAGTGGGTGACATTGACTCCTACTCTTGCAGCTCATCGGCGTCAAGTGAGCTCGATGATTTATTCGGCAGCGAAGCGGATACGGTACAAGTGATAAATTCTAGGATCGCACGGGATCGATCGGACTCCTCTAGGCGTCGGACTCGCTATCGAACTCTTCATCCATAAGATCGCCTTCGTCAACATCTGGCCAAATCAACAAGCCAGGTGAGTACTTTGAATGTACTCGCAAGACAGTTCGGACATAAGATATAACAAATGTAAGCATGATGCAACATGAGCAATTTGCAATGCACACTCAAATGATAAACTTGCACGACATGAATAATAAAAGGAAGTCGGGCGGTAGTCCTCCCGAAATCCCAACAGAAATAACTGAAAACTGATCGAGTGTCTGAACCGACGCCTCGAATGGTGAACGAATAAATTAACATGCCGCAGTCGGGCGTCTAAGCGACACCACATAAAGGGCTTATATTGAAAAGTAAATGACAATGCGTGCCACAGTCGGACGTCAAAGCGACATCACATAAAGGGCTTATATCGAAAATAAACAACATAAATGCCACAATCGGACGTCGGCGACATCACATAAAGGGCTTATATCAGTAAACAACATAAATGCCACAATCGGACGTCGGCGACATCACGTAAAGGGCTTATATCGAAAGTAAACAACATAAATGCCACGATCGGACGTCTGAGCCACATCACGTAAAGGGCTTATATCAAAAGTAAACAACATAAATGCCACGATCGGACGTCGGCGACATCACATAAAGGGCTTATATCAGTAAACAACATAAATGCCACGATCGGACGTCGGCGACATCACATAAAGGGCTTATATTTCATTGTCGATTCAAGCGGTATAGACCATTCCAAGGAAAAGACTCAGCACATAATAATAATAAACGGGTTAGTCCTTCCACAGGAGTAATCGTATGGCCAAGTTTTCCACACATGGTTGTTCACCGGAGATCGTCAAGGATACTGACACTGAGATTGACAAGGACAAGTTGAACACCGACCTTGATCATGGATACGGTTACTTGGATGAGTTTGACTCTGCAGAGTTTGTACTATTAAACCACAGCCAACGGATTTCAGTAGTCGCAAGGGACTAGTTCTGTTTACGGTATTTTAGAAGAAATACAACAATCTAGTACACACCCAATTCCACATTCCGCTGCCAGGAATCACCCTAGGCAACGTTCAAGAAAAACTCTAAGACGGGGAGGTCACAACCTCGAATAGCATGGGATCAAATTTATCTCGCGCGCTCTAAGGGGTGCCCCCCACTCGGTCCCAACCGGAAACACCCATGCTCCCTGACCGGATGACGGGCTTTAATTCAGGGCCATGGAACCCTCATCCCGGCCCCTCTGTTTGGTGTGTACCAGGAAAGAGGTTTGCAACTTACTAAACCATATTCCATAAAGAAAACATGTGGTAGTACAAGGAAAAGAACGGGTGATCACATGACTTGATTCACGTTGACACTGGAGTTAAGTTGTTTGGCATAAGACTGGCATGACACAACAATACCATCTTACCACCCATCATGTCACCACATGATCATGTAAACTCACATCGAATCACACATCGAGTTTTGAAGCTCAATTGCAATGGCTTTGCACGTAATATAACTCTTACCGATATGCATATAATCATGCCATGAACTGACTACTCAATGCAAACATTCAAAACACTCATCATATCAAAGGTTCAAACGTTCTTGCCTGGTTCGGAGTAGTCGGAGTCTAGCTCGGTAAAGTTCGCGGTCCCGTCACCTCGTCCGGTATCTACGGTATAAGAAAAAGATACGTACTAACGTAAATACCGTGTGTGCACAAAAAGTGTTCCAAATATTTTTCAAATAAATATGATAAAAAACTAGACAGAAAAATAAAGGTGACAGGAAAAGAATCAATCAAAAATCATTTTCTGTTTAAAAATTATAAAGGTTTTAGTCCAGGGACTTGTCTGTAATGAAACAGAAAGTTCCAAGGGGCTAGCTTATAAAAATGGAAAACGGTTCGATTAAAAACCCGCCAACACCAAAGGAAGACGTATCCTGCCCGAAGGCGTTTTCAGAAAACGTTTCGAAAAGAATAAAAAGCTGACGGGGGGTCCCACTTGTCGGGTTTAAACTCTGAACAGAGTCACCGGCGCCCGAGAGCTGCGGTGGTAGCCGGCGGCGATCCACGGCGAGTTAGGAGGAGTGGGTGGTACCTACGGGTTCCTTGGGTCCTTCCGCACCTGTGGGTGGTGGAGTTGGTCGACGGCGAGCACCACGTCGATGGCGGCCTCATCTCCGGCGGGTGGTGGTTCAGGCGTTGGTGGATCTCGTCGAGGAGGGCTACATCGAACGAATTGAGGCTCGAGTTAGAACACTGGGTGCACCCGAGGGCTGCTGACGTGGTTTGGGAGTCGGAGGTGGCCTCACCTGAGTGGATCAAGCCGAAGCCCGAGGCGGATCGGGCGGCGGAGTCGGGAAGGAGACCTCCTCGGGGTCCTCTGGTGGCTTGGCGGGGCTCTGGTGAGGTGGAGTGGTGGTGCGGGTCGAGAACGAGCTCGGGACCTCCTTTATAGATGATCCGGCGGTGGCCGTGAGCAGGAAATCTCCGCGACGATTCTGGCGGTGCAGCGTTGGTCAGGCGGTTTAGGGGGCTAGGCATCACCGTGGAGGTTTACTGGTTTGGTTTAGGCGCTAAACTTGGCCTGCCTTGGCTGCCACTCCAAGTTTCAAACGGAACGGCGCACGGAGCACGTCGGCGGCAGGGAGCGCGCTCTGTGCTGCTCAGGCCACGGCAATAGCACCGCAGCATGTGCAGGCAAGCAGACGGCCACGCGGAGGCCTCGGGTGGTTTGGGCGGTGCTGGATGGTGCCGAAAGCTGGGCTGATCCCTGCTGGCCGCCTCGGTTGGATCTGCCACCGTAGAAGCTGCCGGCGTCGGCGGGACACGTCACCACCGACGGTGGTGTCCGTCCAAGGGACCGTGTGGCGCTCTGGATAAGAGGAAGGTGCAGTGCGCAAGGCTCCAGTGGAGCCTTTGGTGATATCGGCGCCCGACTACGAAGAAAACGACACTGACAGTCGACTGAACACTGAACTCTGAAAATGAACAGCAACAGTGCCTATCAGGTGTTCGATGAAATGATTTTGGCATGTGGGGATTTTATCTGGAGCTGATCTTTGGTGGGGTGGCCTCTCAATGCACCTGGGGGCTGCCTGAATTTTGGTAGAATATTTGGAGAAGGAAAACTATGAATTTCACCAAATTTGCCAAATCTGGTCCAAACTTGCAGTGTGTGAAACTTGAAAATTTTGAACTAAGGAAGAGTGGATCTTGATGGATCTAGGTTGGGGTGCTAGGGACTAGCCAGAGGAGTTGGTTTGAGGTCAAAACTCAAAGGAAATCAGAAAGTTCCTTTGTAAAACACCTAGGCCCAAAATAAAAGATAGAATTACTTTTGGGGATAAAATAAATGAAATAAAATTAAAAAATGGGTTGAACTTGTTGGAATAGAATATTTGGCTTGGCCCTAAAGTGGAGGGAGGGGATTTGGGAGAAATATTAACATGGGGCATGGTAAAACAAAGGGTGGTTGCAAAAAGATTTGCCCCAAAAATCCATAGGGTTTCTTTTTAATAGAAAATTTAGTTTTTCCAAAAAAATTATTGAGATGAGTTAAAATCAGAAGGATGGTTTTTTTTTTAAACCAAACACCAAGGTTGAGGAAGATACAAAAATGAAATACTTGTCATAGGAGAATTTTTTTTGAGAAGGGGGGGCTTTTGGAAAGATTTTAAATGGCCTCCTTCAAATCAAATAAAAGGGTTTTGTCAAAAACCAAGTAAAAAATTTTGGAGTGTCACAACACCTACCCCCTTAAGAAAAATCTCGTCCCCGAGATTTCAGCTGATCCTCAAATAGGTGTGGGTGTTCTGCTCAAAGAAAATCTTCTCTTTCCCATGTTGCCTCGTCTTCGGTGTGATTGCTCCACTGTACTTTGAAAAACTTGATTACCTTCTGACGGGTCCTCCTTTCAGACTCTTCTAATATCCTTATGGGGCGTTCCCTGTAGGTGAGGTCTGGCTTTACATCAAGGTTCTCATGGGATACCTGCTTTTCTGGGTTGCTCACACATTTCCTCAACTGCGAGACGTGGAACACGTCGTGGACGTCGGATAGCTCTTCGAGTAGGTCTAGCTGGTAGGCTACTGTGCCTCTTCGTGCTACTACACAGAAGGGTCCGATAAATCTTGGTGCTAGCTTCCTTTAACCTTGAACCGTTGTAGGCCCCTCATAGGAGATACTCGGAGGTACACATACTCACCGGGTTCAAAACTGACTCCCCGATGTTTCCGATCGTAATAACTCTTACATCGGCTTTGAGCTGTCTTGAGTCATCACTGATTAGCCTAACTTTCTCCTCGGCTTCCTTGAGCATATCGGGGCGAAGATACGGCTGTCTCCGGTCTCGACCAATTCAATGGAGTACGACATCTCCGTCCATACAAGGCTTGAAGGGTGCCATTTGCGGCTGGCTTAGTAACTGTTGTTGTATGCAAACTCGGCATATGGCAAGCTTTCTTCCCAACTGGTCCCATAGGTGAGGACACACGCCTCGGCATGTCCTCTAGTATTTGGTTTCTGCGTTCGGTTTGTCCATCGATGCAGGGGTGGTATCTTGTCTTGAATGCCGCTTGAGTACCAGAGCTTGTTGTAATTGATCCCAAAATCTAGAGACAAATTGAGTGCCTCGGTCGATATTATAGTCTTTGGGACCCCATGCAGCAAACTATGCGAGAGAGATAAAGCTTAGCAAGCTTCGAGTGGTGTAGGTTGTTTTCACGGAATGAAATGTGCCACCTTGGTTAATCTGCTGTGATGACCCATATGGCATCATTTCCGTGTTGTGACCGAGGTAGTCCAACAATAAAGTCCATCGATCTCATCCCATTTCCACTCGGGTATCTGTTTGGCTGTAATAACCTCTCGGTTTTGATGCTCGGCCTTAATGCGTTGACATGAATCACAACATGCAATGAAGGTGGCTATATCCCTCTTCATACCATGCCACCAAAACTTTTCCTGGATGTCCTTGTACATTTTGGTTCCTCCCGGGTGGATCGAATACGGAGCAGTGTGGCCTTCGGCTAGGATTTGCTGTTTGAGGTCCTATATATTCGGTACGCAAAGTTTGCCTCCGTACCATAGTATTCCCTCATTGTCTATGATAAATTCAGAGGCCTTGCCCAAACTCACTTTCCTTTTAATGCCTTCGATGCTGGGGTGTCCATGTTGAGCCTCCTTAATTTGCTCCATTAAGGTAGGCTGTATATCCAAGTTTGACACGTCGCCTTCGGCGACCATCATCATGTTGAGTTTGGCGAACTCTTGCTGAAATTCAGGTCTCAAGTCCGGTAGACGATCGTTGTCGAACGGGGTTTGACTAAGAGCATCTGCCACAACATTCGCCTTTCTGGATGGTAGTGAATACCGACATCATAATCTTTCACTAATTCCAACCAGCGCCGTTGCCGTAAATTGAGTTCGATTGTGTGAAAATGTACTTGAGGCTTTTATGGTCCGTGTATATTTCTAGCGGTTTCGAGTAAAAGTGCCTCCACTCCTTGAGTGCATGAATGATGCTGCCAGTTCCAAATCATGCGTGGGATAATTTTCTTCATGCTTGCGTAGTTGCACGGAGGCATCTGCGACTACCTTGCCTTCTTGCATTAATACGCATCCGAGGCCCTTCCTGGAGGCGTCACAATATACCTCAAAACTTTTGTGTATGTCTGGCACAACCAATACTGGTGCTATTGTTAATTTCCTTTTGAGGTCTTGGAAACTTTTCTCGCAAGCTTCCGTCCAAACAAATTTCTTGTCCTTCTTGAGAAATTGCGTCATTGGCTTTGCTATGGTGGAGAACCCTTCAATGAACCTTCGGTAATACCCTGCCATTCCCAAGAAACTTCTTACATCCGTTACGCTGGCTGGTGGTTTCCAACCAAGTACGGCCTTGACCTTCTCCGGGACTACGGCAATACCTTCCTGTGTTAACACATGGCCTAGGAAACCAACTTGTCTCAACCAAAATTCACATTTGTTAAACTTGGCGTATAATTGATTTTTCCTTAATTCCCCTAGTACAATTCTGAGATGTTCAGTATGCTCTTCTGGTGTCTTGGAGTATACCAGAATATCATCGATAAACACCACAACAAACTTGTCCATAAATCTCATAAACACTTTGTTCATGAGGTGGACGAAATATGCGGGGGCGTTGGTCAGACCAAACGGCATCACTGTAAACTCATACAGCACGTATCTGGAGGTGAAGGTTGTCTTGGGGATATCTTCTGTCCGTACTTTCAATTGATGGTATCCCTACCTTAAGTCAATCTTTGAGAAAACCTTGGCTTGAGCGAGCTGGTCAAATAAATCATTTATCCGTGGCATCGGATATTTGTTCTTGATTGTGACCATGTTGAGTGCTCGATAGTCTATACACAATCTTAGTGTCCCATCCTTTTTCTTGGCAAATAAAACTGGAGAGCCCCAAGGTGAGGAGCTGGCTCGAATGAATCCTTTGTCCAGTAATTCTTTTATTTGCTTCTTTAATTCCACCAACTCGAGGGTGCCATTCGTATGGTTTCTTGTAAATGGGGTGGTTCTAGGTGCTAGCTCAATGCTGAATTCTATCTCCGGTCCGGTGGCATGCACGTAGTTCTTGAAATCGTCTGAAACTCACACACTACTGGAACTTTGCTTAACTCAGAGACGTCCACCTTGTTCAACCTCGGTTGCCGGGATATTTGTCTCTCTTGAGCTGAAACTTTTATTGTCTTCCCGTGATGGTGGGTAAGAATTACTGTTCGGTTGAAGCAGTCAATAAATCCTTTGTTGGTGGTTAACCAATCCATTCCTAGGATGACATCCAGTCCCTTATTTTCCAATACAATAAGGTTGGCGTGAAACTTCAATCCCTCAAACTCAATAACCACACCTTGGCAGTAACTCTGAGTAACTTGCTTAATCCCGGGGGACTTGATGATCATGGATTTTTCCAAGGTAAGCATCGAAAAATCATTTTGCAAAGCAAATTTCTTTGAAATGAACGAGTGAGAAGCTCCATAATCAAACAAAACCGTGGCGGGTATTGTGTTGACAGGAACGCATGACGAGTACAATATCGGGGGCATTCAGTGCTTCCTCCTTGGTCACATGGTTCAAGTGACCCTTCTTGTGATTATTATTGGGGTTGAAATTGTTACGCTTGGGTGCTGAATTATTCCCACCGTGGTTCGGCATGGGAGCCGAGTTTCTTGGCTTTGGGCACTGCTTGGCATAGTGCCCTTCTTCTCCACAAGCGTAGCAAGTAACACCTGGGCGGTATGTGAAATCCTTGTCCCTCGCATGATAATTCTTGATCGAGCGCGGGATATTGTTTGTGGCCTTGTTTGCTCCACTTTTCTGGAAGTCAGTCTTGCTTCGGTTGTTGCGAGCTTGGGTAGTTTGGTCCCTCTTGCGCTTGCGAAAGTCTTCCAAACTGCGGCGCTCATTTTCCAGGGTAATGGCCTTGTCCACCAGTGTTTTGAAGTCTGGAAAGGTGTGTACAACCAGCTGGCATTTAAGTGCTGGTGCAAGACCATCCAGAAACTTTTCCATCTTCTTACTTTCCGTCATGTGTTCTTCGTTGGCGTAGCGAGATAACTGAGTAAACTGGCTGTTGTACTCAGTCACCGTCATGCCTCTTTGCTTGAGGTCGTCAAACTCCCTCTTCTTGATTTTCATAGCGCTTTTTGGGAATATCGCCCACGAAAACCTTCTTTAAATTCCTCCCAAGTGATGTTATTCTCATTGGGGTGCATGTGTAGGAAATTCTCCCACCATGATGCAGCTGCTCCTGTGAGGTAGTGAGGTGCATATAGTACCTTCTCACGGTCTGAACATTATGCAATAATCAATTTCCTTTCAATGTCTCGAAGCCACCATCGGCCTCAAGAGGTTTGTCGATTAATGCGAGAAAGTTGGGGGACGCGTCTTTTGTAGTTCTGAAAATTTGGATTGCTGCTGATACGGTCCACGGTGATTTCCCATATTGATGACCTGGTTCATTATTTCTTGGTGCTGTTGCTGGCTTTGCTCATAAAGGCGGCACACTTGAGAAAAAGGTATCTCATTGCCCTGTTGACTTGACTGTCCCTGTGTGAAGTTGTTGCTGGTTTGGGTGCCATAATTCTCTTCTGGCGGATTTGGCATGGAATGAGTCCAAGGACGAGACATTTTCCACTCTGGGGATATATTTTAAAAAAATCATAAGGAAAAGAAATTGAGCCGCAGAAATAAATAAATACTCAAAGGCGAAAAAATTTAACCACTCCATGATTTTTCAAGAAAATATTTGATAGCGCACGGAGAAGGACCGCTCAGTACATATTTTACACGCAAGCAGTAATTATACAATACATCACTCAGGATGTGCGTACACAATCCTGACATGTTATTTAGGCTAGTGCACTTCTCCCAGTTCCTACATGATGCGCATACAAACTACTTCTCACAACCTATATACATATAAACATATCATACAAGCTGGCGCAACGCGGGGTTGCTAGGCATACTCAGTCGGAGATGGTAAGGACTTCCCTTGGCCTGCCGAGGGTGAGGCCCAGAGACGCTGGGGACTCAACCTCCTCCTCACTAATAGGCTGCAGGCGTGAAGTGCTGCGCTGAGAAGCTGGAGCGGGCGCGAGAGGCGGTGAAACACGGACTGGGGCACGCGCAATAGGCGGTGCCACACGGACTGGAGTGGGCGCAATAGGTGGTGCAACACGGACTGGAGTGGGCGCGATGACCTAGTCGAACTCCTCAGTGGTAGGCAGGCGACGAGCGGTGGCGAGGATGGCAGGTGAATAAGATGCTGAGGACGAGACGAAGGTCAGTGGTGGTGCTGTGTGTAGGAGCTCCCTCCTGTTGGCGGCACAGCCATGGACTGAGTCCATGCGGGCAGCCACAAGGTCGTCCACAAGGTTGTCGAAGGCTGCCTCCAGAGCCTAGAGGTATTCAACAAGCATCTCAATAGCCTCGTCTCGCTCTCCTCTGGGGCAAGTGAATGCATAGTGACACATGTATGGCACGTGGCATGGAAGGTAGCGGTAGCGGCGAGTCTTCATCGAGGGAAGAACATCCCGGAGATGAGCTATCGCCTCACGGGCAGCCATCTGCATGGCATGCCTCTCCGTAGTCATGGCCCTGCCAACAAATCGGAATTGGCGTGACTCTGAACGTCCTCCCTTGAACTGTACAGTGGCCTGGTGCATAGACAGACTGTCGATGATCTTGTGCTGGTATAGTGTGAACACTGGGCGAACCGATGGCCCAATCGCGATCTTGACGATGTAGGTGAGGAGCTTGATAAATCCCTCAGGAACATTGGCGAACACCTGACACCTGTGACTCACAGTCGCTGCTAGCCATCTACAAAAGTAGACAAAAATTCCGAATAGTCAGATCATAAATTTATGATGACTAACAAAAAAATTGCTACGTTTTGCAAAAATGCTAAAATCGCACTAAAATGCTAATAACCGATTAGCGATCGCACCTAGTGGCTTCCTACAGTCAGCTGGCTCTGATACCAAGTTTGTCACGACCGGCTTTTCAATGAAATACTTATCGAGAAACCGATCTTGTTACTCCCAATACAGGAGAGTCCTCCTCACTGGTAGACAAATTATTGATACAGAAATCCAGAAGTACTAAATATATTACAGGGTTGAGCTGAGGTTGCTCAACAATTTTATTACAAGCACGCCAATAATATACATAAAGGCGGATATGGCACAGGGGTGCGGTGGCATCCTACTGACTCGTATATAAACGTGGTGGTGGATATGTCACAGTGAAGTGGGTGACATTGACTCCTTCTCTTGCAGCTCATCGAGCGTCGAAGTGAGGCTCGATGATTTATTCTGGTAGCGGAAGTGGATATGGTACAAGTGATAAATTCCAGGATCGCATGGGACTGACTGGGACTCCTCTAGGTGTCGGACTCGCTATCGAACTCTTCATCCATAAGATCGCCTTCGTCAACATATGGCCAAATCAACAAGCCAGGTGAGTACTTTGAATGTACTCGCAAGACAGTTCGGACATAAGATATAACAAATGTAAGCATGATGCAACATGAGCAATTTGCAATGCACACTCAAATGATAAACTTGCACGACATGAATAATAAAAGGAAGTCGGGCAGTAGTCCTCCCGAAATCCCAACAGAAATAACTGAAAACTGATCGAGTGTCTGAAACGACGCCTCGAATGGTGAACGAATAAATTAACATGCCGCGGTCGGGCGTCTAAGCGACATCACATAAAGGGCTTATATTGAAAAGTAAATGACAATGCGTGCCACAGTCGGACGTCAAAGCGACATCACATAAAGGGCTTATATCGAAAATAAACAACATAAATGCCACAGTCGGACGTCGGCGACATCACATAAAGGGCTTATATCAGTAAACAACATAAATGCCACGATCGGACGTCGGCGACATCACGTAAAGGGCTTATATCAAAGTAAACAACATAAATGCCACGATCGGACGTCGGCGACATCACGTAAAGGGCTTATATCGAAGTAAACAACATAAATGCCACGATCGGACGTCGGCGACATCACATAAAGGGCTTATATCGAAAGTAAACAACATAAATGCCACGATCGGACGTCGGCGACATCACATAAAGGGCTTATATTTCATCGTCAGATTCAAGCGGTATAGACCATTCCAAGGAAAAGACTCAGCACATAATAATAATAAGCGGGTTAGTCCTTCCACAGAGTAATCGTATGGCCAAGTTTTCCACACATGGTTGTTCACGGAGATCGTCAAGGATCTCGACATTTGAGATTGACAAGGACAAGTTGAACACCGACCTTGATCATGGATACGTTACTTGGATGAGTTTGACTCTGCGAGTTTGTACTATTAAACCACGCCAGCGGTTTTAGTAGTCGCAAGGACTAGTTCCGTTTACGGTATTTAAGAAGAAACACAACAATCCAGTACACACCCAATTCCACATTTCGCTGCCAGGAATCACCCTAGGCAACGTTCAAGAAAAACTCTAAGGCGGGAGGTCACAACCTCGAATAGCATGGGATCAAATTTATCTCATGGCGCTCTAAGGGTGCCCCCTCTCGGTCCCAACCGAAACACCCATGCTCCCTGACCGGATGGCGGGCTTTAATCCAGGCCATGGAACCCTCATCCCGGCCCCTCTGTTTGGTGTGTACCAGGAAAGAGGTTTGCAACTTACTAAACCATATTCCATAAAAAAACATGTGGTAGTACAAGGAAAAGAACGGGTGATCACGTGACTTGATTCACGTTGACACTGGAGTTAAGTTGTTTGGCATAAGACTGGCATGCCACACCAATACCATCTTACCACCCATCATGTCACCACATGATCATGTAAACTCACATCGAATCACACATCGAGTTTGGAAGCTCAATTGCAATGGCTTTGCATGTAATATAACTCTTACCGATATGCATATAATCATGCCATGAACTGACTACTCAATGCAAACATGCAAAACACTCATCATATCAAAGGTTCAAACGTGCTTGCCTGGTTCGGAGTAGTCAGAGTCTAGCTCGGTGAAGTTCGCGGCCCCGTCACCTCGTCCGGTATCTACGGTATAAGAAAAAGATACGTACTAACGTAAATACCGTGTGTGCACAAAAAGTGTTGCAAATATTTTTCAAATAAATATGATAAAAAACTAGACAGAAAAAATAAAGGTGACAGAAAAAGAATCAATCAAAAATCATTTTTTGTTTAAAAGTTATAAAGGTTTTAGTCCGAGGACTTATCGTAATAAACGAAAGTTCGAGGGCTAGCTTATAAAAACGGAAAACGGTTCGATTAAAACCCGCCAACTCCAAAGGAAGATGTATCCTGCCGAAGGCGTTTTGAAAACGTTTGAAAAGAATAAAAAGCTGACGGGGTCCCACTTGTCGGGTTTAAACTCTGAACAGTCACCGCGCCCGAGAGCTGCGGTGGTCGCGGCGGTGATCCACGGCGAGTTAGGAGGAGGGTGGTACCTCTGAGTTCCTTGTGTCCTTCCGCTTTTGTGGGTGGTGGAGTTGGTCGACGGCGAGCACCACGTCGACGGCGGCCTCAACTCCGGCGGGTGGTGGTCCGGGCGTTGGTGGATCTCATCGGGGAGGGCTACACTGAACGAATTGACGTTTGGGTTAGAACCTTTGGGTGCACTCGAGGGCTCTTGGCCACGCGTTTGGGAGTCGAAGGTGGCCTCACTGAGTGGATCAAGCAGAGCCCGAGGCGGATCGAGGCGGCCGGAGTCGGGGAAGGAGACCTCCTCGGGGTCATCCTGGTGGCTTGGCGGGGCTCTGGTGAGATGGAGTGGTGGTGCGGGGTCGAGAACGAGCTCGGGACCTCCTTTATAGATGATCCGGCGGTGGCCGTGAGCAGAAATCTCCGGCGACGATTCTGGCGGTGCAACGGTTGGTCAGGCGGTTTAGGGGGCTAGGCATCACCGTGGAGGTTTACTAGTTTGGTTTAGGCGCTAAACTTGGCCTGCCTTGGCTGCCACTCCAAGTTTCGAACGGAACGGCGCATGGAGCACGTGGGCGGCAGGGAGCACGCTCTGTGCTACTCAGACCACGGCGACAACACCGCAGCGTCTTGTGAACAAGCGAGCGCCACGCGGAGGCCTCGGGTGGTTTAGGCGGTCTTTGGGCGGCGCCCAAAGCTGGGCTGATCCTGCTGGCCGCCTCGGTTGGATCTGCCACCGTAGAAGCTGCCGGCGTCGGCGGGACACGTCACCACCGACGGTGGTGTCCGTCCAAGGGACCGTGTGGCGCTCTGGATAAGAGGAAGGTGCAGTGCGCAAGGCTCCAGAGTGGGCACTGGTGAGATCGACGCCCGACTCTGAAGAAAGCGACAACGACGGTCGGTGAACATCGAACTCGAAAATGAACAGACAAAGGCTGCACATCGGTGTTCGATGAAATGATTTTGGCATGTGGGGATTTTATCTGGAGCCGATCTTTGGTGGGGTGGCCTCTCAATGCACCTGGGGGCTGCCTGAATTTTGGTAGAATTTTTGGAGAAGGAAAACTATGAATTTCACCAAATTTGCCAAATCTGGTCCAAACTTGCAATGTGTGAAACTTGAAAATTTTGAACTAAGGAAGAGTGGATCTTGATGGATCTAGGTTGGGGGTGCTAGGGACTAGCCAGAGGAGCTGGTTTGAGGTCAAAACTCAAAGGAAATCAGACACTTCCTTTGTAAATCACCTAGGCCCAAAATAAAAGACAGAATTACTTTTGGGGATAAAATAAATGAAATAAAATTCAAAAATGGGTTGAACTTGTTGGAATAGAATATTTGGCTTGGCCCTAAAGTGGAGGGAGGGGATTTGGGAGAAATATTAACATGAGGCATGGTAAAACAAAGGGTGGTTGCAAAAAGATTTGCCCCAAAAATCCATAGGGTTTCTTTTTAATAGAAAATTTAGTTTTTCCAAAAAAAAATTATTGAGATGAGTTAAAATCAGAAGGAAGGTTTTTTTTAAACCAAACACCAAGATTGAGGAAGATACAAAAATGAAATACTTGTCATAGGAGAATTTTTTTTGAGAAGGGGGGGCTTTTGGAAAGATTTTAAATGGCCTCCTTCAAATCAAATAAAAGGGTTTTGTCAAAAACCAAGTAAAATTTTTTGGAGTGTCACACTAGCTCCAGTGACCGTACAATGTCCATCCAACGGCCGTAGTGCTTCTTCAACCTCTGGTCTTCTTGCTCTAGCCGCCCAAAGCAGCGCTTGTCATGCCGCCTGCTCCTGCCTCCCGTGGTTGGCTGTGCTGCCGCGGAGGCCTAAATGCCCCCTACTACTCCCACCGTTGGCCAGGCCATCCCTCCACTCACCCAGACCCCATGTATTCTGTGACGACGACAGCCTCACACCGCAGCCGAACCAGTGAACCCTCGTACTCCTCTCCGTGTGGGCATCCACTGCCGCGTCTTCCTCGGCTCCGCGTCGTCCCCTTCCTAGGCCTCGCCGTCGTCCACCGCCTTGGTGCTCTCGGCGCGGCGTGGTCAATGTGGTCAAGGAACGACTTCCATCGGAAGAATGCTGTACGTGGAGAGGCTGACAGCTGGGTCCACGGCCGCAGCAAGGAAGTGCCTCCTTATTCGCCGAAAATAATGATTCATCCACGGCGGCGAGGACCCACCGGACGAACCATTGTATATCGTGAAAAAACATTTTCCCACGGTGCTGGGACCCACCAGCTACATCTTCGCACGCAAGGAAGTGCGTCCATATTCTGGCAAAAAATGATTAGCCCCTAAGCTGCTGGGACCCACCAGCTACATCTTCACACGCAAGAAATGCGGCGGTCGGGACCCACCTGGTGAGGCGTATGTAGCGTTGTCATTACGGTGTGACGTATGCGTACATCTTGGTCGATCGGTGCATGCGCGGCTGCAGCGATGAACCGTGGCCGTGTAAGGAAGGGCGCGTCGTAGTAGAAGCGCCGCGTGTCGTAGTAGAGAGTGCGCCGTAGCATGTACATGTACGCATAGCGGCGAGGTGGAAGAAAGTAAATACCGCCACGTACGTACATACGGGCAGGGTCTCGAACGCCTACTCGCGCATAAGTACGGCCATGGCTCGTGTACATGGCTGGGTCGGAACGGAGAAGTTGCGCCGTCGTCGTGTTCATCGGGAGCCAACCGGCTTTGACGGAACAACCGATCGAAACGAGGCCTGGCGTATCGCAAAAAGTAGGAACCAGCCTTGTGTTCGACCGACCACGATCAAAACGGGATCCTGTTCATCGGGAGGGGTCTGGCGTACCGCAAAACGGAGGAAACGGACTTCTCTTGGACTTCCTATGGTCGAAACGGGGTCCTCTTGATCGGGAGGGGTGTAGCGTGCCACAAAACGGAGGAAACGGACTTGTGTTGGAGCGCTACGGTCGAAACGGGGTCTGTTCGCCGGGAGGGTGTGGCATACCGCAAAACAGGACTCCACGGGATGTTGTTCATCTCCACCGTCGACCTCCTCCAGCCTCCACGGGTTACTGTTCATCCACCGTCGACCTCCTCCAGCCTCCACCTGCGACTGTTCATCCACGGGCTCCGGTTCATCCAGCCTCCACCGCTCCTCCATCGGCTACTGTTCAACCAGCTCTCTCCACGGGGTCCTATTCAACCACCCTCCACGGACTCTGTTCATCCGATCCTCCACCGCTCTTTATTCAACCAGCCCTCCACGGGGTCCTGTTCATCCAGCCCTCCACGGAGTCCTGTTCATCCAGCGGCAACCGGATCGGTCGATCGGGGTCCTGTTCATCCAGCAGCAACGGCCTCTACTACCACGGGGTCCTGTTCATCCAACCCCCCACCGGGAACTGTTCATCCAAACCCCCCAACAACACTCACTGTTCATCAAGGGAAGGAGGCAGCAGGGTTCGATCGGCTTCAGTTAGCAGTAATAGTGAAGGAATCGCTCGATCGGGTTTAGTTAACAGCCATCGATCGTTCGCTCGGGTTCAATAACGCGTAGCCTGCAGTGCAATCGCTCGGGTTCAGTAGGCAAACGCCTCGCTCGGGTTTAGTTAGAGCCCAACACCTCGCACCCACGTGCGTACGTGTATGAGAGAAACACGCATCGCTCGGCCCCCGACCACCCACCATAACCGGGAACTCCCCGATATTTTCCTCGCCCTCGCTTCTACCATGATTTTTTCCGTCATGGACGGCCCAAAGAATGTCATGCAGCTGCGTCTCCGGCCCGCCAGACGAAAAGCCCATTTTACATCATGATTTTTGTCATAAAGTAGGAGCCCACCACATCTATGATGATACGGGTTTTGTCACAATTATCGTCATAGAAGTGTCATAAGCATGACAGAAAAAAAATTGTTCGGCCCAAAATGTCACGGATGTGTCTTTTTTTTGTAGTGAGAACAACTTTTCCACCACCACAAGCTTCTATTCTTCCGCGATCCCATCTGGAGGCCTTCGTCGGTACTCCGCCAGAGGGGGAATCCATCACGGAGGGCTTCTACATCAACCTTGTTGCACCTCCGATGATGTGTGAGTAGTTCCCACTGGACCTATGGGTCCGTAGTGATTAGCTAGATGGCTTTCTCCCTCTCTTTCTTTGATCTCCAATACAATGTTCTCCTCGGAGTTCTATTTGATGCAATCTTATTTTGTGGTGTGTTTGTTGGGATGCGATGAATTGTGGGTATATGATCAGATTATTCATTGAAAGCAATCGAATTTTTTCTGAACTTTATTGTGTGTGATTATTATAGCTATGTAATGCTTTCTGATCTATGAGTTTTCTTTGGCCAAGTTGATGAGTAGATCTTCAGTGTTAGTGGTGCATAGTAGTAGGTTCAATCTTGCTTGTCCTCACCCAATGACAGAAGGGGTAGCGAGACACGTATTTGTATTGTTGATACTATGGGGAAAATGACGGGGTTAAATCATATTGCTTGGTTTTACTTGTCTACATTATGTCATCTTGCTTAAAGGTGTTACTCTGTTTGTCATGAACTTAATATCATAGATGCATGCTCGATAGCGGTCGATTGGTGGAGTAATAATAGTAGATGTAGGAAGGAGTCTGTCTACTTGTCACGGACGTAATGCCTATGTGCATGATCATGCCATGAATAACATCATAACTATGTGAGTTTCTATCAATTGCCCAACAGTAATTTGTTTACCCACCGTATGCAATTTTTATGAGAGAGACGCCTCTAGTTAAAACTATGCCCCTTGGGTCTATTTTATTCATATACAAAAACCAAAAATACCTTGCTGCAATTTATTTACTTTTATTATACTTTGCAATTTATCTATCACCTACTATCAGTATTTGCTCTTATGTATTGGTTCAATAACCTTGGTTCTCTACTGAGGGAAATACTATCCTCTACTATATTGCTTCACCCTTCCTCTTCGGGGAAAATCCCAATGCTGCTCACAAGTAGCATGGGTACACAAATTACTGTTGGGAAATTGATACAATAGTGCATAGTTATGATGTTATTCATGGCATGATAAGTACATAGGCATTACATCCGTGACACGTAGACCGATACGATACTACTATTACTCCACTTCGAGAGCTCTTTTATGCTTGCCTCTCTAGGTATTAAGTTCATGACAAACAGAGTAATGCACGTAATGTAGATAAAATAAAACCAATCAATATGATCAAACCCCATCGCTTTATCCTTAGTAGCAACAATACAATACATGCCTCGCTACCCTTCCTGTCACAGAGTGAGGACACCGCAAGATTTAAACTACCACAAAACACATCTCCCACTAAAGATAAATCAATCTAGTTGGCTAAGCCAAACAGATAGATTGGAGAGAAATACAGAGCTATAACAATCACACATAGTAAAGTTCAGAAATAACTCAGTTACTTTTAATGAACAATCTGATCATAAACCCACAAATCATCGGATCCTAACAAACGCACTGCAAAAAGATTACATCGAATCGATCTCCAAAGAGAACATTGTATTAGAGATCACACACAGAGAGGGAAGAGCCATCTAGCTACTGCTATGGACCCATAGGTCCTATGGGGAACTACTCACACATCATCGGAGGTGCAACAATGGTTGATGTAGAAGCCCTCCGTGATCGATTTCCCCTCGGACAGAGTACCGGCGGAGGCCTCCAGATGGGACCGCGGAAGAATAGAGGCTCGCGGCGGCTGAATAATTGTTTCGGGTCTCGCTCTGTTTTTTCTTTTTTGCAATATTTGAGAATTTATAGCGCTGGAATTAGGTCAGACAGAGCCACGAGGGGTCCACAAGACATCAAGGCGCGCTTACCCCCTGGGCGTGCCCTGTTGTCTTGTCGTCTACTCGGCTGTCTTCTGGTCCTCCCCCGAAGCTTCTAGGGTCCCTCCTGGTCCAGAAAAAAAGCGTCAATTTCTTTTGTCATGTTTGGTAGGGATTTTCTGTAAAACGAAAAAATGTAGAACACAACAACTCACATTAGGCACTAGGTTAATAGGTTAGTTTCCCAGAATGATATAACACTGCATATAAAGCATACAAGATTGATAATATAATAATATGAAACAATAAAAAAGTATAGATAAGTCGAAGATGTATCAGTGGCTGGCTCCAAAACCGCTTTCTCCTTGCCCATGGCGCGCATGCGAGTCGCCAAGTTGATCTTCCGGGCAGCCGCCACCATTGGATCCTCCCTCTCCATCTCTGGTAACAATACAAATGGATCCATGTGGCGGCAGGCGGTGAAAGGGGCTGGAACGTGGGTAGATGATGGTGACGGTCAAATGGAAAGGGTGGGAATGAGCGGGCTTTGGCGCGAAACAGTGCGGGTATGGCCGATGCGCAGGCTCCGGATGGGGTTTTGGGCGGGCCAGGGTCGTCGGAGTCCTACGTGATACAGATCCGGACTCCCGCAAACATCCCCTAGCTCTGTATCCATTTTGCGGAAATGTATACACCGAGACGCAGCTAGACATTTACGGCACCACGATGGATAGGAAAAAACATTCGAACATATCGATTTAGACTGTTTGCGGGCGTTTTAGATTCAGTTTTGCTAAAGCAGTGCCATAAGTATTGCACATCTAAGTTCTTCGTCATTGATCTTACATAAAAATTCGCGTGAGTATTTTTTTTACGCTCGATTTAGATGTGCAATAAAGCACTTGTACGTTTCGATTACTCAGTTCGAGCTCCGTAGCACACGGGGACGAGACGGGCCAGTCCATCTCGTGGTATCTTTTTTCCTCTCTTATAGACCCATATCGTGGTATCTCGCGTTGCGGACCCGCAGCCCACGGCATCCCCGCCTTCCCCAAAGCGTAGACATCTCGCACGCTCTTCTCCCCCACTGCAGCACGGCTCCGCTCGCGACGCGGCGGTGGCCGAGCCTCCTCCCGACCAGGAGACGATAAATCGGGGAGAAGAGAGGAGAAATACCCCAAGCTAAATCGCTCCACGAAGCTCAGGTTAGCAGCCCCCCCGCCCCCTTCCGCGATCTACGCAAGCAAGCTTGAAGAACTCGGATCTCGCTTTATTCCTTAAGTAGATTATTCCTCGCGAGTCGCAGCGATTATTTTGCCGGTCCGCAGTGAAAAGAAATTAGTATAACCCTTTTGAAGTATTGGAAACTCGAACTGTTCTGGAAGTTTGGGTTGGTCCGAGGGAACAAGTGGTAAAGAAATCAAAGGAATCGACTTTGTTTCCATTTCTGCCGCTGATACTCTGGCTGATGAATTGCCAGAGCAGCGATACATACAGCTTCGGACCATCAGATCTTACCGGAGCCTCATTTCTTGGATTGGGCTGGATTCAAGGAGTAGTAGTAGCTTTTCAAATGCTTCAATGGTGTACTACCTCCGGCCGGGTTTTATTAGTCCTCTCGTATTTTGTCAAATTCTGACTGTAAATTTGATTGATAAAATACTCTCTCCGTTCCGAAATACTTGTTCATTTGAACTAAAACCAGGAGAAGTATTCCGGAATGAAGGGAGTATGTAGTAAAAATAAGAGTATCATTCGAAACTTCTTTTGAATAAGAATTTATTGATATAAATTTTATAATATTTAACTTAAATTTTGCTAGTTAAATCTATGGTCAAAATTTGACACAAAATACAATGGGAACTGGTAAAGCTGGACGGAGGTAGTACGGCACTGTTATGCCTCTACCCCGGGCCACTGTCGTCTTTAGCGACAACGTGGTGCGGTCTACATGTCTACGAACCTGATTCAACAACCGCGACTGTTGTTGAACCGGGTTCGGACCGCGCTGACGTTGTCGCAGAAGACGACAACGACACGGGGTAGGGGGTGTTGCAGTTCTGACATGAGTTGACGAAGCCAGCTGGCTTCGGCAACGGCGTTGACGACGGCTCGGTTCTCAGCTTCAGTGCTCGATCGAGAACCACTTCGTCCGCAATTGCGTTGCCCTTGGACACATTCACGTGCTCCATGTGCCTTCCTCCCGACAGTTCGCCGACATATTCACCAATGGGCGGCCGCCCCCCTTGTTCTTGGACTTTCAGTCCAGCGTCAACATCTGAAAATCTCCCGTTGTGTCTGCGGGCGGGGGGTTATTCTGTTATCCTTACCATATTTAGTGCATGCGTAATTAGAGACATCAGGCCATTATGTAGGAAGATTGTAACTGGAATTATTTTCCTGTAGGTCACGTGCAATCCGGTATATATAGAGGGTCATGATTGTGGCATGTATTCTCAAACTTTCAGGCACTAGTGACTTTGCTGATAGGTACACAAAACTTTGGAGAGCATCGCCCATGCGGCGGCGTTAATGAATGGAGATGCAATACTGAATTGGCTGTGTTGCACTGTATACACACAGTTACATACACACTTAGATGTCCTGGTTCCAACAGTTCAATTAACTCTGTCCTCTTTAGCATTTTGAGCTTCTACTTGCAATGCATCCAGTTCCTAGTTACCCAGATTACTCAGTTACATCATAAGCAGCAGGCCTTAGTAATTCACACCTTTAATTTCCCTGCAGATATCAACTTGAAGTCACCTCCAGCCTCCTGCTTCGCCATAAAGTATTGTTCCTTCTCTCAGTTGCACCATCTATAACTTGAATCTTTCCTATGATGACAAACGTTGGTGTGCTGCATTTCTATTTCGTGATCATTTGCTATATACTTCAGTGCGGGAGAAGGATGCCTGCTGGGAGTACGGCGACAAGCTAGACGGGAACAGGGTCCGGTGCAGATTCTGCCAAAAGGTTATCAATGGCGGAATAAGCAGGTTCAAGTTTCATCTGTCTCAAATTCCGAGCAAAGGCGTCAACCCTTGCGTCAGGGTGACTGATGATGTCAGGGAAAAGGTGATCGCTCTCATAGAAGCCAAGGAATCACACAGGGAGCTTGAGCTTCTCAAGAGGAAACGTGTTGCTGAATTGGCAGTGCTTCCGAAAAGAACACGGGAACTTCCATCTCAGCCTTCCTCCCCAGGGATGCCTACTTCGCCGGCTATTATTCCAGCATTCGAGCCGAGTCAGCTCCTTGGCCTGGAAGTGCCTGCTCCGGTACTTAGACTGTCTAGTGCTGCCACCAAGCCCCGTCCGGCTTCGGGATTGGAAGTGGAACGGTGCATTGCTGAATTCTTTTTTGAGAATAAGTTGGACTATAGTATTGCAGACTCCATTTCATACAAGCATATGATGGACACACTTGTTGGGCAGGAATTCCAAGGGCCATCAGCCGATGTTTTGAGAACAAAATGGCTTCAAAAGCTCAAGTCAGAGGTTTTGCAGAGAACACAAGAGATCAAAAAGGATTGGGTGACTACAGGCTGTACCATATTAGCCGATTCGTGGACTGACAACAAATTGAAAGCCCTAATCAACTTCTCTGTCTCTTCTCCACTAGGGACATTCTTCCTCAAAACAGTAGATGCTTCTCCACACATAAAAAATCACAGAGGGATGTATGAGCTCTTTGATGAAGTGATTCAGGAAGTTGGTCCAGATAATGTTGTTCAGATTATTAGTGATAGGAACATAAACTACGGTAATATTGATAAACTCATAATGCAGAACTACAACACCATTTTCTGGTCTCCCTGCACTTCGTTTTGTGTAAACTCAATGTTGGATGACTTTTCCAAGATTGATTGGGTTAACCAATGCATATGTCAAGCACAAACAATTACACGATTTGTCTACAACAACAACTGGGTTCTTGATCTTATGAGGAGGTGTATGGCAGGGCAGGAGCTTGTTTGCTCAGGGATTACAAAATCTGTTTCAGATTTCCTCACTCTGCAGTCACTGTTGAAGCACAGATCAAAGCTGAAGCAAATGTTTCACAGCTCTGAGTATGTATCTTCTCCATATGCAAATAGATCTCTAAGTATTTCCTGCGTTGAGATCCTCAGTGACGATGAGTTTTGGCGAGCAGTTGAAGAGATAGCGGCTGTTTCAGAACCTCTACTGAGGGTCATGAGGGATGTCTCAGGAGGCAAGGCTGCCATTGGTTATATATACGAGTCTATGACAAAGGTGATGGATTCTATTAGAACATACTACATAATGGATGAAGGCAAATGCAAGTCATTTCTGGATATTGTGGAGCAGAAATGGCTGGTGGAGCTGCATTCGCCTCTTCATTCAGCAGCTGCTTTTCTGAACCCAAGCATCCAGTATAATCCAGAAGTCAAATTTTTCACTACTATCAAGGAGGAGTTCTACCATGTCCTGGATAAAGTGCTCACAGCCCCAGACCAAAGGCAGGGTATCACTTCGGAACTGCATGCTTTCCGCAAGGCACAAGGAATGTTCGCCTCTAACATTGCTAAAGAGGCCCGCAACAACACCTCCCCAGGTTTCTCCCTTTCGCACTGAAATTTTGTACTTTAAATATTTCCTGAGTGCTTCTGTGTTTTGAGCCCCTCTGAGCACTAGATATATTGACACTTACTTGTCGCACTCCATAATCGTAGTTTCAGTTTAGCGATATTAGTTGAAGTTGCTGCAAAGTCATCTTATGTGTCTTGCATGCACAATCACGACGCTCTGTTCCATTTCCCTTAATCTGGATTTATTCCAATGACCTTTTTTGCTTCTTCAGGGATGTGGTGGGAACAATATGGTGATTCAGCGCCAGCATTACAACACTGTGCCGTCAGAATAGTGAGTCAGGTCTGCAGCACCCTGACCTTCCAAAGGGACTGGACCATCATCCTGCAGAGCCACTCCGAGAAGCGCAACAAGCTGAACAAGGAGGCGCTGGCCGACCAAGCCTATGTGCACTACAATCTCACGCTCCACTCCGACTCCAAAACGACGGCGAAGAAGAAAGGAGAGGGCGATCCGATCGCGCTGGACGACATCGACATGACCTCGCCGTGGGTGGAGGATTCGGACGGTCCGAGCCTGACCCAATGGCTCGACAGGTTCCCGTCGGCCCTGGATGGTGGGGACTTGAACACCAGGCAGTTTGGTGGATCCATCTTTGGCACCAACGATCTTTTCGGCTTATGACAGACAGTTTGCGGATTCTGTTGTGCTCACTGTATTTTTTGGATAGTTGAAGTGGCAGTGTTCGCTGCATCTGCATGTGTTCTGATCTTTATTTGGTTGGTCTTTAGTGGACTACATAGACTGTAGATTCATGTCAAGGTGAATCGTACCAGAAACTGGAGTAGAGTAGGGGCCATGATAATGAAAATTTTGGTGGCCATTTCATTTTCCCGTGACTATGGATGATGTTCTGCCGACAATTCTGTGAAACCTGAGAATCAGAGTATAGACCATTGAACTGGAATTCTGACAAAAATATCATAGGGAAGATATTTTGTGAACAATTACGGCGTGTATTTACGAAAACAAAATTTACAAGATAACTACGGAAAGGTTGTAGGTTAAACCAACCACGCAGGTGAGGCCACTGGTCTTTGTCGACGTGCACTATCCGCTCATCAATGTCTCGAGAAATAATTCCAAGTCGAATGACGACGATGTCGTGATCGATCTTATCCGACTACGTCTTGATCTTATCCTCTCCCAACAATAAAGAAGACAACTAAATCAGTTGTTTGTTAGGAAAAAAAAACATCGCCATCTCTGCCTCTCAATAAAAATGGCATAAAGGCAAGGCAAGGCAAGCAGATCGCACTGAAGGCAGTAGTGCAGCACACCAGTTCTACACTTCGAACGCACGCAAGAAAATCCTCCAGGTTCATCTGCAGCATAGGAAGCGGGGAGATGGAAGGGAGCAGCAGCCGGACGCCGGAGATAACCATCGTCCCGGCGCCTAGGCCGGCGGCGGGCGGTGGCGGTGGCGGTGGCGCCGTCGAGGCGGTGAAGGCGGCGAGCAAGGAGCCCGTCAGCCCGGGCTCGCCTTCCCCGGCCAGCAGGGAGCGTCACGGCGCCGTCTCCCTGCCCGGGTGGAAGCTCGACTCCCTCTGCAAGGAGTCCAGCTCGCCGCCGGCCATGATGGCGCGCTTCCCCTATTTCTGAAGCCACGCGGCATCTTTGTCATCCTTTGCTACTGTAGTATTTTCCGACTGGTATATGTAAGTTTGCAGCGGCAGTTTTGCTGCTCGTTCCTTCCGGCGATGTCATGTAGAACTCGTATCGTGGTTGTAATCGTTCTCGCAAGAGTTCTGGCGTGTCCTTCTGGTTGCTTTGAACTTGATCATGCACGTGTATATTTTTGGTCTCGGAGTTTGTGTATGATCATGTGAACTTTAATCATCCAAATAATTGTAGATGACAATAAAAACTCTGCTTTTTTAGAGAAAAGGTACACTCGACTTTATAAAAAAGTTCAGCATGTAGAATTCACCTATACATCCAACAGTCTAACACCGAACCACACATTAGTTAATACCAAGTTTAGACACTGCACATACAGCAAAAACACAATAAGATGCCCACTAACTATGCACAAAAGAGTGCATTTGTACCGGGTAGATTGGTTACGGATAATATTTTAGTGGCCTACGAATGTTTTCACACAATCAAAAACAAAAGAGAGGATAGAGAGGGCTTGTGTGCTATAAAACTTGATATGCACAAAGCCTACGATAGAGTTGAGTGGACTTTTTTGAAGGAGATCATGTTGAAATTGGGTTTTTGTCGTGAGTGGGTTAACTTGATTATGCAATGCGTCTCAACCGTAGAATACAAAGTAAGGATCAATGACGAGGAAAGTGAGAGATTTAAGCCCACGAGAGGGTTGAGACAAGGGGACCCGCTATCACCATACCTTTTTTTATTGTGCACAGAAGGATTGAATGCCTTGCTTGCACATGCTGAAGAGAATGGAAACATATCAGGTGTTAAAGTCTGTAGAGACGCCCCATCAGTCACAAATCTTCTCTTCGTGGATGACTCAGTGATCTTAATGAAAGCCAACCAACATAATGCGGAAACACTGAAATCAGCACTAGATTTATATTGTGCAGCGTCGGGACAGCTGGTAAGCGTTGAAAAATCCAGTATTTTCTTCAGCCCTAATACAAAGGTAGAGATCAGAGAACAATTGTGTACAACGCGAAATATAATGACGGAGGCTCTCACTGATAAATATTTGGGCTTACCAGCAAATGTGGGTGTTGATAAAACAGACTGCTTTAGTTTTCTGATTGAACGTATTGTTAAGAGAATTAGTGGTTGGAAGGAAAAATTACTATCTGCCGGGGGGAAGGAGATCCTATTAAAGGCGGTGATCCAAGCCATACCCACCTATGCATTGTCGGTCTTTAAAATTCCTAAAAAGATTGTAAAGGAATCATTGACGCGATGACGCATTTCTGGTGGAGAGACGAGGAGAACCAAAAGAGGATGCATTGGATGGCCTGGTGGAAAATGTGTGTACCAAAAAACCAAGGAGGGATGGGATTCCGTGACATCCACTGTTTCAACCTGGCTCTGCTTGCAAAATAGGCATGGCGTCTCCTTGATAATCCTGACTCCTTGTGTGCTACTATTCTAAGGGCCAAGTACTATCCTAATGGTTATTTGCTGAACTCCAAGCCGAAGCATGGTGCTTCCTTCACCTGGCAAAGCATTATGGCAGACATCACTACTCTTAAGCGAGGTTATATTTGGGGAGTGGGGGATGGACATAACATCAATATTTGGGAAGATGCCTGAATCCAAAATTGTGCCTCTAGGAAGATTATGACCCCTAGGGGGCATTTGTTACCAAAAGTCGTAGATTTAATTGACCCAGTCTCCAATAATTGGGATGAGGACCTGATTAGACAAACTATATGGACCATTGACATACAACGAATTCTTTCAATCCCAATTTCACAACATAATATGACGGATTTTATTGCCTGGAGTTATACGAAAAATGGTATGTTTTCGGTACGGTCTGCTTATTCAGTGGAGTGGAACTATCAATATGGGAGCAAACTAAAATATTCTAATGGGATGGGACGGAGCACACCTAACCCTATATGGTGTCAGATATGGAAGTTATCTTGTCCGGCTAAAGTCAACATATTTTTATGGCGGACACTACATGGCACTCTCCCATGTCGGGCAACACTCACTAATAGACACATGAAGGTCTCGCCCTCTTGCCCTACCTGCTCTCAGGGTGTAAAAGATACGAAGCACTTGCTTTTCCTATGTATAAAAGCGAAGGAGGTTTGGAAAAGGCTAGGGTTGGATATGATTATTGAGAGAGCTTGTGAGATTGATCATGCTGGAGAGGCAACATTGGAATACCTATTACTCCTTCCAGATCAAGCCCTGCGCATTATGGGGAACGAAAATGTTACAGAAATGATAGCTATCTCAGTTTGGTATCTATGGTGGGAAAGACGGAAATTAGTGCACTAGGAATTAACTCAAAATGCGACTCAGATCTCAATGGGGATCATAGCTCTTACATATAATTTTGTAAATGCATCATCTTCAAAGGCATCCATGAAAAAGGGGGGTTGGCAATGTCCTCCTAGGGGATTTGTGAAACTCAATGTTGACGCCTCTTTTGTGAAGGAAATATGCCCTAGAGGCAATAATAAAGTTATTATTTATTTCCTTATATCATGATAAATGTTTATTATTCATGCTAGAATTGTATTAACCGGAAACATGATACATGTGTGAATACATAAACAAACAGAGTGTCACTAGTATGCCTCTACTTGACTAGCTCGTTAATCAAAGATGGTTATGTTTCCTAGCCATAGACAAAGAGTTGTCATTTGATTAACGGGATCACATCATTAGGAGAATGATGTGATTGACTTGACCCATTCCGTTAGCTTAGCACTCGATCGTTTAGTACGTTGCTATTGCTTTCTTCATGACTTATACATGTTCCTATGACTATGAGATTATGCAACTCCCGTTTACCGGAGGAACACCTTGTGTGCTACCAAGCGTCACAACGTAATCTGGGTGATTATAAAGGTGCTCTGGGTGTCTCCGAAGGTACTTGTTGGGTTGGCGTATTTGAGATTAGGATTTGTCACTCCGATTGTCGGAGAGGTATCTCTGGGCCCTCTCGGTAATGCACATCACTTAAGCCTTGCAAGCATTGCAACTAATGAGTTAGTTGCGGGATGATGTATTACGGAACGAGTAAAGAGACTTTCCGATAGCGAGATTGAACTAGGTATTGAGATACCGACGATCGAATCTCGGGCAAGTACCATACCGATGACAAAGGAACAACGTATGTTGTTATCGATCGACCGATAAAGATCTTCGTAGAATACGTGGGAGCTAATATGAGCATCCAGGTTCCGCTATTGGTTATTGACCGGAGGCGTGTCTCGGTCACGTCTACATAGTTCTCGAACCCGTAGGGTCCGCACGCTTAACGTTCGATAGCGGTTATATTATGAGTTTATATGTTTTGATGTACGAAGGTTGTTCAAGTCCGAATGTGATCACGGACATGACGAGTCTCGAAATGGTCGAGACATGAAGATTGTTATATTGGAAGCCTATGTTTGGATATCGGAAGTGTTCCGGTGAAATCGGGATTTTACCGAGATCTGGGAGGTTACGGAACCCCGGGGTTAATGGGCCATAATGGGCCTTAGTGGAGAAGAGGAGGCGGCGAGGCAAGGGCGCGTGCCTCTCCCCCTAGTCCAAATAGGACAAGGAGAGGGGGGCGGCGCCCCCCCTTCCTTCCTCTCTCCCTCCTCTTTCCCCTCCACTCCTAGTCCAACAAGGAAAAGGGAGGAGTCCTACTCCCGGTAGGAGTAGGACTCCTCCTGGCGCGCCCCTCTAGGCCGGCCGCACCTCCCCCCTTGCTCCTTTATATACGGGGGCAGGGGGCACCCTAGAGACACAACAATTGATCGTTTGATCTTTTAGCCGTGTCTGGTGCCCCTTCCATCATATTCCACCTCGATATCTTCAGGCGGTGCTTAGGCGAAGCCTGCGTCGATATAACATCATCATCGTCCTGCACGCCGTCGTCTTGTGAAACTTTCCCTCGACACTCGGCTGGATCGGAGTTCGAGGGGCGTCATCGGGCTGAGCGTGTGCTAAACTTCGGAGGTGCCGTGCGTTGATGCTTGATCGGTCGGATCGTGAAGGCGTCGACTACATCAACCGCGTTGTGCTAACGCTTCGCTTTCGGTCTCACGAGGTAAGTGGACAACACTCTCCCCTCTCGTTGCTATGCATCACCATGATCTTGCGTGTGCGTAGGGAATTTTTTGAAATTACTACGTTACCCTACAATGGCATCCGAGCCAGGTTTTATGCGTAGATGTCATATGCACGAGTACAACACAAGTGAGTTGTGGGCGATATAATTCATACTGCTTACCAGCATGTCATACTTTGGTTCGGCGGTATTGTTGAATGAAGCGGCCCGGACCGACATTACGCGTACGCTTACGCGAGACTGGTTCTATCGACGTGCTTTGCACACAGGTGGCTGGCGGGTGTCAGTTTCTCCAACTTTAGTTGAACCGAGTGTGGCTACGCCCAGTCCTTGCGAAGGTTTAAACAACACCAACTTGACAAACTATCGTTGTGGTTTTGATGCGTAGGTAAGAATGGTTCTTGCTAAGCCCATAGCAGCCACGTAAAACTTGAAACTACAAAGTAGAGGACGTCTAACTTGTTTTTGCAGGGCATGTTGTGATGTGATATGGTCAAGACATGATGCTAAATTTTATTGTATGAGATGATCATGTTTTGTAACGAGTTATCGACAATCGGCAGGAGCCATATGGTTGTCGCTTTATTGTATGCAATGCAATCGCTTTGTAATGCTTTACTTTATCACTAAGCGGTAGCGATAGTCGTAGAAGCATAAGATTGGCGAGGCGACAACGATGCTACGATGGAGATCAAGGTGTCGCGCCGGTGGCGATGGTGATCATGGCGGTGCTTGAGATGGAATCACAAGCACAAGATGATGATGGCCATATCATATCACTTATATTGATTGCATGTGATGTTTATCTTTTATGCATCTTATCTTGCTTTGATTTACGGTAGCATTATAAGATGATCCCTCACTAAATTATCAAAGTATAAGTGTTCTCCCTGAGTATGCACCGTTGCGAAAGTTCTTTGTGCTGAGACACCACGTGATGATCGGGTGTGATAGGCTCTATGTTCAAATACAACGGATGCAAAACAGTTGCACACGCGGAGTACTCAGGTTAAACTTGACGAGCCTAGCATATAACAGATATGGCCTCGGAACACGGAGACCGAAAGGTCTGGTGTGAATCATATAGTAGATATGATCAACATAGTGATGTTCACCATTGAAACTACTCCATCTCACGTGATGATCGGACATGGTTTAGTTGATTTGGATCAGGTGATCACTTAGAAGATTAGAGTGATGTCTATCTAAGTGGGAGTTCTTAAGTAATATGATTAATTGAACTTAAATTTATCATGAACTTAGTACCAGATAGTATCTTGCTTGTCTATGTTGATTGTAGATAGATGGCCCGTGTTGTTGTTCCGTTGAATTTTAATGCGTTCCTTGAGAAAGCAAAGTTGAAAGATGATGGTAGCAATTACGGACTAGGTCCATAACGAGGATTATCCTCATTGCTGCATAAAAATTATGTCCGAAAGCACCGCTGGGTGCCAGAACTGCTGATGATATGGCGGCGGCGTTAAGAACGTCTGGCGAGCAAAGCTAATGACTACTCGATAGTTCAGTTTGCCATGCTTTACGGCTTAGAACCGGAACTTCAGCGGCGTTTTGAGCGTCATGGAGCATATGAGATGTTCCAGAGTTGAAGTTAATATTTCAAGCAAATGTCGGATTGAGAGATATGAAGTCTCCAATAAGTTCTATAGCTGCAAGATGGAGGAGAATAGTTACGTCGGTGAGCATATACTCAAAATGTGCGGGTATAATAATCACTTGATTCAACTGGGAGTTAATCTTCCGGATGATAGCGTCATTGGCAGAATTCTCCAATCACTGCCACCAAGCTACAAGAGCTTCATGATGAACTATAATATGCAAGGGATGGATAAGACAATTCCTGAGCTCTTCGCAATGCTAAAGGCAGTGGAGGTAGAAATCAAGAAGGAGCATCAAGTGTTGATGGTCAATAAGACCACCAGTTTCAAGAAAAAGGGCAAAGGGAAGAAGAAGGGGAACTTCAAGAAGAACAGCAAGCAAGTTGCTGCTCAAGAGAAGAAACCCAAGTCTGGACCTAAGCCTGAGATTGAGTGCTTCTCTGCAAGCGGTGGTCCTTTGGAGCGGAACTGCCCCAAGTATTTGGCGGATAAGAAGGATGGCAAGGTGAACAAAGGTATATGTGATATACATGTTATTGATGTGTACCTTACTAATGCTCGCAGGAGCACTGAGTATTTGATCTTGGTTACATTGCTAATATTTGCAACTCAAACAGGGCTATGGATTAGCGAAGATTGGCTAAGGCGAGGTGACGATGCACGGGAAATGCTTCCAAAGTCGATGTGATCGCGGTCGGCACGCTACCTCTACATCTACCTTCGGGATTAGTATTAGACCTAAATAATTGTTATTTGGTGCCAGCGTTGAGCATGAACATTATATCTGGATCTTGTTTGATGCGAGATGGTTATTCATTTAAATCAGAAAATAATGGTTGTTCTATTTATATGAGTAATATCTTTTATGGTCTTGCACCCTTGAAGAGTGGTCTATTTTTGTTGAATCTCGATAGTAGTGATACACATATTCATACTATTGAAGCCAAAAGATGCAGAGTTGATAATGATAGTGCAACTTATTTGTGGCACTGCCGTTTAGGTCATATCGGTATAAAGCGCATGAAGAAACTCCATACTGATGGACTTTTGGAACCACTTGATTTTGAATCACTTGGTACTTGCGAACCGTGCCTCAAGGGCAAGATGACTAAAACGCCGTTCTCCGGAACTATGGAGCGAGCAACAGATTTGTTGGAAATCATACATACAGATGCATGTGGTCTGATGAATATTGAGGCTCGAGGCGGATATCGTTATTTTCTCACCTTCACAGATGATTTGAGCAGATATGGGTATATCTACTTAATGAAACATAAGTCTGAAACATTTGAAAAGTTCAAAGAATTTCAGAATGAAGTTGAAAATCATCATAACGAGAAAAAAAAGTTTCTACAATCTGATCGTGGAGGAGAATATTTGAGTTATGAGTTTGGTCTACATTTGAAACAATGCGGAATAGTTTCGCAACTCCATACCGGAACACCACGGTGTAATGGTGTGTCGAGCGTCGTAATCATACTTTACTAGATATGGTGCGACCTATGATGTCTCTTACTGATTTACCGCTATCGTTTTGGGGTTATGCTTTAGAGACGGCTGCATTCACGTTAAATAGGGCACCATCGAAATCCGTTGAGACGACGCCTTATGAACTGTGGTTTGGCAATAAACCAAAGTTGTCGTTTCTTAAAGTTTGGGGCTGCGATGCTTATGTGAAAAAGCTTCAATCTGATAAGCTCGAACCCAAATCGGAAAAATGTGTCTTCATAGGATACCCAAAAGAGACAGTTGGGTACACCTTCTATCATAGATCCGACGGCAAGACTTTTGTCGCTGAATTCGGAATCTTTCTAGAGAAGGAGTTTCTTTCGAAAGAAGTGAGTGGGAGAAAAGTAGAACTTGATGAGGTAACTATACCTGCTCCCCTATTGGAAAGTAGTTCATCGCAGAAATCAGTTTCTGTGACACCTACACCAATTAGTGAGGAAGTTAATGATGATGATCATGAAACTTCAGATCAAGTTATTCTTGAGCGTCGTGGTCAACGAGTAAGATCCGCACAGAGTGGTGCGGTAATCCTGTTCGGAAGTTATGTTACTAGAACATGGCGAACCTCGAACTATGAAGAAGCGATGGTGAGCCCAGATTCTGCAAAATGGCTTGAGGCCATGAAATCTGAGATGGGATCCATGTATGAGAACAAAGTGTGGACTTTGGTTGACTTGCCCGATGATAGGCAAGGAATTGAGAATAAATGGACCTTCAAGAAGAAGACTGATGCTGACGGTAATGTTACTGTCTATAAAGCTCGACTTGTTGCGAAAGGTTTTTGACAAGTTCAAGGGATTGACTACGATGAGACCTTCTCACCCGTAGCGATGCTTAAGTCTGTCCGAATCATGTTAGCAATTACCGCATTTTATGATTATGAAATTTGGCAAATGGATGTCAAAACTCCATTCCTGAATGGATTTCTGGAAGAAGAGTTGTATATGATGCAACCGGAAGGTTTTGTCGATCCAAAGGGAGCTAACAAAGTGTGCAAGCTCCAGCGATCCATTTATGGACTGGTGCAAGCCTCTCGGAGTTGGAATAAGCGATTTGATAGTGTGATCAAAGCATTTGGTTTTGTCTGAGACTTTTGGAGAAGCTTTGTATTTACAAGAAAGTGAGTGAGAGCTCTGTAGCATTTCTAATATTATATGTGGATGACATATTGCTGATTAGAAATGATATAGAATTTCTGGATAGCATAAAGGGATACTTGAATAAGAGTTTTTCAATGAAAGACCTCGGTGAAGCTGCTTACATATTGGGCATCAAGATCTATAGAGATAGATCAAGACGCTTAATTGGACGTTCACAAAGCACATACCTTGACAAAGTTTTGAAGAAGTTCAAAATGGATCAAGCAAAGAAAGGGTTTTTGCCTGTGTTACAAGGTGTGAAGTTGAGTAAGACTCAATGCCCGACCAATGCGTAAGATAGAGAGAAAATGAAAGATGTTCCTATGCTTCAGCCATAGGCTCTATCATGTATGCAATCTTGTGTACCGGACTGATGTGTGCCTTGCTATAAGTCTAGCTGGGAGGTACCAAAGTAATCCAGAGTGGATCCTTTGGAAGCGGTCAAGAACATCTGAAATACCTAAAAGGACTAAGGATATGTTTCTCGTCTATGGAGGTGACAAAGAGCTCATCGTAAATGGTTACGTTGATGCAAGCTTTGACACCGATCCGGACGATTCAAATCGCAAACCGGTTACATGTTTACATTGAGCGGTGGAGCTGTCGATTAGTGCAGTTCTAAACAAAGCATCGTGGCGGGATCTACGTGTGAAGCGGAGTACATAGCTGCTTCGGAAGTAGCAAATGAAGGAGTCTGGCTGAAGGAGTTCATATCCGATCTAGGTGTCATACCTAGTGCATCGGGTCCAATGAAAATATTTTGTGACAATACTGGTGCAATTGCCTTGGCGAAGGAATCCAGATTTCACAAGAGGACCAAGCACATCAAGAGACACTTCAATTCCATCCGGGATTTAGTCCAGGTGGGAGACATAGAAATTTGCAAGATACATATGGATCTGAATGTTGCAGACCCATTGACTAAGCCTCTTCCACGAGCAAAACATGATCAGCACCAAGGCTCCATGGGTGTTAGAATCATTACTGTGTAATCTAGATTATTGACTCTAGTGCAAGTGGGAGACTGAAGGAAATATGCCCTAGAGGCAATAATAAAGTTATTATTTATTTCCTTATATCATGATAAATGTTTATTATTCATGCTAGAATTGTATTAACTGGAAACATGATACATGTGTGAATACATAGACAAACAGAGTGTCACTAATATGCCTCTACTTGACTAGCTCGTTAATCAAAGATGGTTATGTTTCCTAGCCATAGACAAAGAGTTGTCATTTGATTAACAAGATCACATCATTAGGAGAATGATGTGATTGACTTGACCCATTCCGTTAGCTTAGAACTCGATCGTTTAGTATGTTGCTATTGCTTTCTTCATGACTTATACATGTTCCTATGACTATGAGATTATGCAACTCCGTTTACGGAGGAACACTTTGTGTGCTACCAAACATCACAACATAAGCTGGGTGATTATAAAGGTGCTCTCAGGTGTCTCGAAGGTACTTGTTGAGTTGGCGTATTTGAGATTAGGATTTGTCACTCCGATTGTCGGAGAGGTATCTCTGGCCCTCTCGGTAATGCACATCACTCAAGCCTTGCAAGCATTGCAACTAATGAGTTAGTTGCGGGATGATGTATTACAAGCGAGTAAAGAGACTTGCGATAACGAGATTGAACTAGGTATTGAGATACCGGCGATCGAATCTCGGGCAAGTAACATACCGATGACAAAGGGAACACCGTATGTTGTTATGCGGATGCGACCGATAAAGATCTTACGTAGAATACGTGGGAGCCAATATGATCATACAGGTTCCGCTATTGGTTATTGACCGGAGGCGTGTCTCGGTCCGTCTACATAGTTCTCGAACCCGTAGGGTCCGCACGCTTAACGTTCGATGATGGTTATATTATGAGTTTATATGTTTTGATGTACGAAGGTTGTTGAGTCCGGATGTGATCACGGACATGACGAGGAGTCTCGAAATGGTCGAGACATGAAGATTGATATATTGGAAGCCTATGTTTGGATATCGGCGGTGTTAGGGTGAAATCGGATTTTACGGAGATGCAGGAGGGCTACGGAACCCCGGAGTCAATGGGCCATAATGGGCCTTAGTGGAGAAGAGGAGGCGGCGGGGCAAGGGCAAGGCGCCCCCCCTCCCCCCCCGGTCCGAATAGGACAAGGAGAGGCGGCGCCGATGAAGTCATGTACAGGGTAGGGTCATAGACCTGCCCAAAGGTACCCTCCACAAGAGACTCACAAGAGAAGCAACCTTCCGATCGACCGTGTAGGTATCCACTCGGCAGATTCAAAGATACTCGACTACGAAGATCCACTTGACCACCGAGTCCAAGAGCCACTCGGTATCCAAACGGTCTCGTAGTTAAATAGTCTTTATGACCTTAATGATAGTTTATGGGCGTTACCCGATGAACGCCTAGCTTTAACGCACCTTAAACCCTCTACTACGTGGGCTGGCTGGGGTCTGGCGCACTCTATATAAGCCACCCCCCTCCACGGTAGAAGGGTTCGCACCCATAACACATACGCAGATAATCCGATCGACCGCCTCCGGGCTCCGAGGCGTAGGGCTGTTACTTCCTCAGAAGGGCTGAACTTCGTAAATCCTTTGCGTATACAACTACTCCATAGCTAGGATCTTGCCTCTCCACCTACCCCCCATTCTCTTGTCGGACTTAGAACCACGACGGTTGGCGCCACCGTGGGGCAGGTGTTCTAGCGGGTGTTGGAGAAGTTGGGATTCTTTCGATCTCGGCATCATGGTTTGGTGGAGTTACGGTCGACGCCACGAGATCCGTCTCGGTGCGCTCACGTTCATCGCCGACGACTCGCTTGGCTTCAGGAGGCTCCACTCGGCGTGGACGCAGCTCCCCATCCGCGAGGCGGCGACTTTCTGCGTGTGTCCGCGGCGTCCTCCTGCGGCAACCGTCGACCCAAGTATGGGTCGGCTCTGCGCTATCTTCACTCCCGGCCTCCCACCGGCGCAAGCGTTCCGGTCGGTCGAGGCTTCAGCGGTGGGTGAGGCATGCGGTGGCCCGCCATCGGCCATCCCCAAGTCGCGCGATCGAGCCCGACGAATCTCTCTGGCTGTTCGACTGGCTCCATAGAGACTGCGTCCGAATGCGATAGCGATTACTCGGCGGCAGAGGTTACGATGGTCGATGGACCACGCGGTCCCCTGATTCACCCGCACCAATGAAGGTGGCGGTGGAAGCGATCGGTGCAAGCCCACGAAGAGTACTTGCGAGCCCCTCACTTCGCTCGGAGGGAGGAGTTTCGTCGTCGAACATGGATGCACTTCACCTCCTATCGTTGGAGAAACCCCGAGGCTCGCGCCTTGGAGGATGCGCGCAACAGCCAACCTGGCTGGCGCTTTTCGACCGGAGAATCTTCAGCGAGTACTCGACGAGCATCTGCGACCGAGGGTTCCAGAATCCATCGGCGCCACTCTTTCAACCGCCAACCTGTATATCGAACTCCGATTCAGAATTTAGCAGTTGTCGCCCGCGATAGCGAGTCAATTCAGCCTTCCTAGTCGGAGGCGGTAGAGGTTTGCAAAGAAATCGTGGATTTGCTCCGGCGGCGGAGATCAAAACTCAGTTGTATCGATCGCGGACAGGGTTCCAAACCGATCCGTCGCTGCGAATTCATTCCAATCGGCCCATAGTCCAAGATCGCCCCGGGCGTGAGGAACGTGGGGCGGCGTGATGATCAATACAAGGGCATGAGCGGTATGAGCACCGATTCGATCGCAACGATCGACGTCGAGTGCCCTCCTCCCCAAGGGGTGGATCATCACGCTCCTCGGCAATGAGGACGACGAGGCCAAAAGCGGTGTTGGGCGAAGAGTTCGAGTCGACCCCAGGGAACCAGGCTTTGATGCGAGATCTATTATCGTTCAAGGTTTGGTCGACAGGAACAGAGCTCACCGAGACGGCCATGATAGAGATGTTCCTTCCAGTAGTAGAGTTCATGTCTCGGGACCAGAGTGTTTCAAAGAGCCATCGGGGCGCGATGATTCCTCCCAACTTCAGGTTGGCGATTGGAGTCGACAAGTTCCTTTGGAGAATCCAAGCGACACTTGGCTTGAAGATTACCGAGTGGCGGTTCAGATCGGCGGTGGCAACGATGAGGTAGCCATGAAGCATTTACCTCTTATGTTGGAGGGTTCAGCCGGGTGTGGTTGAATCGATTAGCACCAGCAGTATTGTAACGCCCGATGCGGCTATATCTCCCGTGTCGAGGCACGACTTAGAGGCATAACCGCATTGAAAGCAACGTCAAAGTGAGGTAATCTTCACACAACCCATGTAATAAATAAGGAAAAAGATACATAGTTGGCTTACAATCGCCACTTCACACAACATAAATAAACATCCATCATTGAGTACACTCAAGGTCCGACTACGGAATCAAAATAAAGAAGATACCCCAAATGCTAACACAGATCCCGAATCGTCCCAACTGGGCACCACTACTGAACATTTGGAAAAGACACATAGTAACGACCACGTTCCTCGTCGAACTCCCACTTGAGCTCGGTGGAATCATCTGCGCTGGCATCGTCTCGAACCTGCAACTGTTTTGGAAGTATCATGAGTCACGGGACTCAGCAATCTCACACCCGCGAGATCAAGACTATTTAAGCTTATAGGAAGGACAGAGTAGTAAAGTGGAGCTGCAGCAAGCGACTAGCATATATGGTGGCTACATCGCAAAAGAGAGCGAGAAGAGAAGCAAAGCACGGTCGCGAAACTAGTAGTGATCAAGAAGTGATCCTGAACTACTTCCGTCAGACATAACTCCAACACCGTGTTCACTTCCCGGACTCCGCCGAGAAGAGACCATCACGGTTACACATGCGGTTGATGTGTATTTTAATTGAGGTCAACTTCAGGTTTTCTACAACCGGACATTAACAAATTCCCATCTGCCTCATAACCGCGGGCACGGCTTTCGAAAGATATTACCTGCAGGGTGTCCCAACTTAGCCCATTATAAGCTCTCACGGTCAACGAAGGATATTCCTTCTACCGGGAAGACCCGATCAATCTCGGAATCCCGGACTACAAGACATTTCGACAGCAATAAAACAAGACCAGCAAAGCCACCCGAATGTGCCGACAAATCCCGATAGGAGCTGCACATATCTCGTTCTCAGGGCACACCGGATGGGCAAGACGTCTGTAACACCCCGGAAGTAACTTTCCATATTTGTAACTCCAACTCTTGCCATTTTCGGCATTGATATATGATATTCCCTCCGTGGTCGGGTTTTCTTCTTTTTGCATTTTTGTCCATGTCATGCATTTTATATTATGTCATCATGTGCATCGCATTTGCATACGTGTTCGTCTCATGATTCCGAGCATTTTTCCCGTTGTCCGTTTTGCAATCCGGCACTCCTATCTCCCCCGGCGGTCCCTTTTACGTTTCTCCGTGTGCGGGTACTAAAACCTTCTCGAAATGGACCGAGGTTTGTCTAGTGGCCTTGGTATACCACTCGTAGACCACCGGTCAAGTTTCGGGTCATTTGGAGCTCGTTTGGTACTCCAACGGTTAACCGCACCTTCGCAAAGGCCTCTTTTAAGTTGCAGCCCAACACCCCTCCAAAACAGCCCAATAACCCATCTAAGTCACTTCCATGCTCTCCGTCGTTCGATCACGATCGTGTGGGCGAAAACTACACCTCATTTGGACTCTCCTAGCTCCCTCTATGCCTATTTAAGCAAACCTCCCCAATCCGGATCATCTCACGAAACCCTAGCTAATTTTGCTCGCGCCCGCGGACACGTCCGGCGAGCAGACGCGTCGCCGCCGCCGCCCCGCCAACCGCCGACCGCCACGTGGCGCCGCCACCACCGCCTCGCCATGCCAGCCCTTGAGAAACCGTCGCGGGCCAGCATACATCACTGGCCGAGGCAGCGCCCACCGCCGCCATTGCCCGACCAGCCCGGCCCTCCGCCCGCGCCGCCCAGCGCGATCGCCGCCTCCAAGGCCTTCGCCCGCCGCCCGTCCGCTCCTCCTTCGCCACGCCGGCATACACCTTGCACGCTTGCGCCCGCCGGCGCTCGCCCTCAGCCGTGCCCGTCGCCTCACGGCGTCGTCGCCTCCCGCCAGCCCCTCCGCCGGCGACCTCCCTCATCCTCGCCGGAGCCCGCGCCCCACCGGATCCGCCCGACGTCGCCCGATCCGGCCCGATCCGGCCTCGGGCCGAGAGCCCGTTGACTTCTCCCTCCTCTTTTTTTTCACTAAGTGTTGAGTTATTTGTAATTTTGTGCAATTTTCAACATGCTATATCTTCGCATCCGTAGATCCATTTTGCGCGTATAATATGTCAAAATATTCGCCTCGAAGAGTAGATCATTTCATTCCATTGCATCATTTTCATTTAAGCTCATCTTGATGCCCGAAATGCTGTTGGAAGAGTGCTATGTGATGTTAGTTTCTGATTTTTATCAGAACTTGCACTTTTGTTATTTTTGCCATGATTAATATGTGCACCCTATGGATTTGAGTCCTACATGTGTTTTGTAAAATGCCATGTCATCTTTTCAGAAGTATATGCCATGTATTTTTGTGATCTATGTGGTGACTAGCACAAGCATGCAAAGTAGGTGTCCTATTGTTGCTGATTTCAGCCCTGTTTTAGCTGATTTTGATGCCATGTTTACTTGATGATACCGAGAGATCTATGCATATTTTGAGTTACTTTAGTAAGGGTGTTTTGTAAAGCATGACTTTCTCTATCCATCCATGCCTTTGTTTGCAATTATGGAGTGCCATAGCTTGAGTCAATCGAGCTCTACTTTTGCTACCAAATGTTTCCTGGCAGATTGTATACGTGTTATTCAATTTTGCCTAGGATGTTGTGGTTGACCCGTATAGGCTATGTTACTGTTCTTGCCATGTATGTCTTCTATGTCATGTCTTCTTGATGTATGTATGCTTAGTTTATCATTTGAGGCTCTGTAGTGAGTGCATTGAGCTTGTTAACATGCCCTCTCGTTATCAGCTTTTGACATGTCATGTTGCTGAATCTGTTAACGAGACTTTCAATATTGACATGTGTGTTACTATATTTTCTAGTCCTTTTTGGCTTATGGTCAGTAAGGGACTTTTGTTCTAGGCTTTGAGTAGATTCATGCCATGCTTTGTTTTGCTATTTTAAGGTCCTGTAGCATGTAGTTTTCTTGCTCTGATACCAACTTGTAACGCCCCCGATGCGGCTATATCTCCCACGTGTCGAGGCACGACTTAGAGGCATAACCGCATTGAAAGCAATGTCGCAAGTGAGGTAATCTTCACACAACCCATGTAATAATTAAGGGAAAGAGATACATAATTGGCTTACAGTCGCCACTTCACACAGTACATAAATAAACATCCATCATTCAGAGTACACTCAAGGTCCGACTACGGAACCAAAATAAAAGAAGATACCCCAAATGCTAACACAGATCCCGAATCGTCCCAACTGGGCACCACTACTGATCATCTGGAAAAGACACATAGTAACGACCACGTTCCTCGTCGAACTCCCACTTGAGCTCGGTTGAATCACCCGTGACCGCCTCATCGGAACTCGCAAATCGTGTTTGGAAGTATCTGTGAGTCACGGGACTCAGCAATCTCACACCATGAGATCAAGACTATTTAAGCTTATAGGAAGGACAAGGTAGTAAAGTGGAGCTGCAGCAAGCGACTAGCATTTATGGTGGCTACTTAGCAAAAGAGAGCGAGGAGAGAAGCAAAGCGCGGTCGTGAAGCTAATAGCGATCAAGAAGTGATCTGAACTACTTACGTCGACATAACTCCAACACCGTGTTCACTTCCCGGACTCCGCGAGAAGAGACCATCACGGTTACACACGCGGTTGATGTGTATTTTATTGAGGTCAACTTTGGGTTATCTACAACCGGACATTAACAAATTCCCATCTGCCTCATAACCGCGGGCACGGCTTTCGAAAGATATTACCCTGCAGGGGTGTCCCAACTTAGCCCATTATAAGCTCTCACGGTCAACGAAGGATATTCCTTCTACCGGGAAGACCCGATCAATCTCGGAATCCCGGACTACAAGACATTTCGACAGCAATAAAACAAGACCAATGAATTCGTCTTGGTCTATCTTGATGATATTTTGGTCTTCTCCAAGTATAAGAAGGATCATGCCAAACACTTGCGATTGGTGCTAGACAAGCTTAGAGAGTACCAATTCTATGCGAAGTTCTCCAAATGTGAATTTTGGCTTGATGAAGTGCTTTATCTTGGTCATATCATCTCCGCCAAGGGCATCGCTGTTGATCCCGAGAAGGTGTCCGCAATTGTGAATTGGGAACCTCCTCAGAATGTCAAGCAGCCCATGATTTTCTTGGTCTTGCAAGCTATTGCCGAAGATTCGTTGAGAACTTCTCCAAGATTGCAAAGCCTCTTTCCAACCTTCTCCAGAAGCATGTGAAGTATGTCTGGTCTCCCGAGTGTGACGTTGCTTTCAATACCCTCAAAGAGAAACTCGTCACAGCTCTGTTCGACTCCTCTGATGAATCCAAGCCATTTGAAGTTTTCTCGTGATGCTTCTCTTCAAGGTCTCGGTCTGTGTTAATGCAAGAGAAAGAGTTGTGGCTTATACCTCTACGCCATTGAAGCCCACGAGAAGAACTACCCCACTCACGATCTTGAGTTGGCGGCGATTGTCCATGCATTGATTACGTGGAGACATCTCTTGTTGGGAAGGAAAGTGGACATTTTCACCGATCACAAGAGTCTCAAGTACATCTTCACTCAACCCAACCTCAACCTTAGGCGACTCGATGGGTCGAAATGATTCAAGAGTACAACCCAAGTATTGAATATACTCCGGCAAGGCCAATGTCATTGCAGATGCTTTGAGCAGAAAGCTTCTCGCAGCAGTCTAATCCTCAAGCCCTTTCACCGGATCTCTGTGAATCTTTCCATAAGCTGAATCTTCAAGTTGTTCCTCAAGGCTTTCTTGCCAACCTCATAGTCTCTCCTACTTTGGAAGATCAGATTCGTGAGGCTCAACTTCTGGATGCCATGGTGAAAAAGGTGAAACGTGGTATCGACAAGGGCATTTCCAAGTACAAGTGCTTCAATGTTGATGACAAAGACACTCTGTTCTTTGAGGACCGGATTGTGGTTCCTAAGGGTGATCTGAGAAAAGTCATTATGAACGAGGCTCACAATTCGCTTCTATCCATTCATCCTGGAAGTACGAAGATGTACCATGACCTCAAGCAGTCATATTGGTGGACTCGAATGAAGCGAGAAATTGCTCAATTCGTGAATGAATGTGATGTCTGCAGAAGAGTGAAAGCAGAACACCAAAGACCAGCTGGTCTCCTCCAACCTCTTGCTATTCCTGAATGGAAGTTTGATCATATTGAAATGGACATCGTGGTGGCTTTCCAAAGTCCAAGCGTGGAAATGATGCTATCTTCGTTGTCATTGACAAGCTTACTAAAGTGGCTCATTTTCTTCCTATCAAAGAATCCATCACAGCAGCTCGGTTAGCGAGCTATACACCTCGTGATTGTCTCCTTGCACGGCATTCCACAAGTGATCTCTTCTGACCGTGGCAGCATCTTTACCTCCAAGTTTTGGGATTCTTTTCGAAGACCATGGGCACCAACATTCGTTTCAAAGACAGCTTTCCACCCGCAAACAAGTGGCCAAGTTGAGCGAGTAAATCAAATCCTTGAAGATATGCTCGGGGCTTGTGTCATTTCTTTCGGTATGAAGTGGGAAGATTGTCTTCCATATGCCGAGTTCTCCTACAACAACAGCTTCCAAGCGAGTTCGGCAAGGCCCCATTCGAAATTCTCTATGGCGTAAAGTGCCGTACTCCTCTCAATTGGTCAGAGAATTGAACGCTAACTTCTTGGCAATGACTTGATCACGTAGCGGAAGAAATGTGCCAAGTCATTCGTGAGAATCTCAAAGCCGCGCAATCGCGCTTTAAGAGCTATTATGATGATAAGCACCGTCATGTGGCTTTTGAAATTGGAGACCATGTCTACCTCCGCGTCTCTCCAATGAAAGGTACTCGCCGCCCGGTATCAAAGGAAGCTTGCCCCTAGATACGTGGGTCCTTTAAAGATCATTGGGAAAAGAGGCGATCTCGCCTATCAACTTGAGCTTCCATCCAACTTTGCAAACGTGCACGATGTGTTTCACGTGTCACAGCTTCGCAAGTGCTTCAAGACTCTGAACGCACTATCAACTTCAAGAGATTGACCTTCAAGAAGATCTCTCTTATCATGAGCACCCGTTGCTATTCTTGAAGAAACCGAGCGCAAGACTCGCAACAAGTCAATCAAATTCCTGAAAGTGAAGTGGTCACACCATTCCGACCGAGAAGCTACACGGGGCGCGAGGATCACCTCCGTTCGAGTATCCGGAGTTCTTTCAGTCCTAGATCTCGGGGCGAGATCCTCTTGTAGTGGTGGAGTGTTGTAACACCGGAAGTAACTTTCCATATTTGTAACTCCAACTCTTGCCATTTTCGCATTGATATATGATATTCCTCCGTGGTCGGGTTTTCTTCTTTTGCATTTTGTCCATGTCATGCATTTTATATTATGTCATCATGTGCATCGCATTTGCATACGTGTTAGCCTCATGATTCCGAGCATTTTTCCGTTGTCCGTTTTGCAATCCGGCACTCCTATCTCCCGCCGGTCCTTTTACGTTTCTCCGTGTGAGGGTACTAAAACCTTCTCGAAATGGACCGAGGTTTGTCTAGTGGCCTTGGTATACCACTCGTAGACCACCGGTCAAGTTTCGGGTCATTTGGAGCTCGTTTGGTACTCCAACGGTTAACCGCACTCTTCAAAAAGGCCTCTTTTAAGTTGCAGCCCAACACCCCTCCAAAACAGCCCAATAACCCATCTAAGTCACTTCCATGCTCTCCGTCGTTCGATCACGATCGTGTGGGCGAAAACTACACCTCATTTGGACTCTCCTAGCTCCCTCTATGCCTATTTAAGCAAACCTCCCCCGAAATCCGGATCATCTCCCGAAACCCTAGCTAATTTTCTACTCTCGCGCCGGACACGTCCGGCGAGCCGACGCGTCGCCGCCGCCGCCCGCCAACCGCTGACCGCCACGTGGCGCCGCCACCACCGCCTCACTGCCCCCGCCCGTGAGCCGTCAGCGGCCAGCATGCCCCGCCAGCCGCCGAGGCTCACGCCCGCCTTGCCGCCCGCCTGCCGGCCAGCCCTCCGCCCGCGCCGCCCGCGCCGTCGCCGCCTCCTGGCCTTCGCCCGCCGCCGCCCGTCCTCCTCCTTCCTGCCTTGCCATGCACGCCACGCCTTGGCTGGCCTTCATGCCCTGGCGTCCCGCCTCGCCCGCGTCGCCTCGGCCGCCCCTCCCGCCCGGCGACCTCCCTCATCCTCGCTGAGCCCGCGCCCCACCGGATCCGCCCGACGTCGCCCGATCCGGCCCGATCCGGCCTCGGGCCGAGAGCACGTTGACTTCTCCCTCCTCTTTTTTTTCACTAAGTGTTGAGTTATTTGTAATTTTGTGCAATTTTCAACATGCTATATCTTCGCATGCGTAGATCCATTTTGCGCGTATAATATGTCAAAATGTTCGCCTCGAAGAGTAGATCATTTCATTCCATTGCATCATTTTCATTTAAGCTCATCTTGATGCCCGAAATGCTGTTGGAAGAGTGCTATGTGATGTTAGTTTATGATTTTTATCAGAACTTGCACTTTTGTTATTTTTGCCATGATTAATATGTGCACCCTATGGATTTGAGTCCTACATGTGTTTTGTAAAATGCCATGTCATCTTTTCATAAGTATATGCCATGTATTTTTGTGATCTATGTGGTGACTAGCACAAGCATGCAAAGTAGGTGTCCTATTGTTGCTGATTTCAGCCCTGTTTTAGCTGATTTTGATGCCATGTTTACTTGATGATACCGAGAGATCTATGCATATTTTGAGTTACTTCAGTAAGGGTGTTTTGTAAAGAATGACTTGCTCTATCCATCCATGCCTTTGTTTGCAATTATGGAGTGCCATAGCTTGAGTCAATCGAGCTCTACTTTTGCTACCAAATGTTTCCTGGCAGATTGTATACATGTTATTCAATTTTGCCTAGGATGTTGTGGTTGACCCGTATAGGCTATGTTATTGTTCTTGCCATGTATGTCTTCTATGTCATGTCTTCTTGATGTATGTATGCTTAGTTTATCATTTGAGGCTCTGTAGTGAGTGCATTGAGCTTGTTAACATGCCCTCTCGTTATCAGCTTTTGACATGTCATGTTGCTGAATCTGTTAACGAGACTTTCAATATTGACATGTGTGTTACTATATTTTCTAGTCCTTTTTGGCTTATGGTCAGTAAGGGACGTTTGTTCTAGGCTTTGAGTAGATTCATGCCATGCTTTGTTTTGCTATTTTAAGGTCCTGTAGCATGTAGTTTTCTTGCTCTGAACATTGCAACCTGATGCTGTTTTTGCCATGTCCAGCCTGTTTATTTGTGCACTTTTGCCATGCTTGTTTGAACCTGTTATGATGTGAACTAGCCGTAGCTCAGTGTTCATCTTTTGTCGAGCATCATGTGTAGATCACTGCCATGTGCTTTGTTATTACGTTTGGGAGCAGTAGCTTAATTAATTGTTGCTTGCTAAGTGGCATCATGCTGTTAATGGCAGATTTGCGCCATTCTTGTTTTGCTTGCCATTTGCAAACCGTGCATCCGTTTCCGGTGATCTTTATATCGATTTCAACCGAAATCATCTCATCTTTCCAGTGGCATGCTTGGTTTGCCAAGTTGATGCCTGGTTCATCATTTTCCTTCCGGAGCGCACATACGCATTGCATATCGCATCCCGCATATCATGTCATGTTTTGCATCATGTTGATTGTGCATTGCACCGTGATTTATTGTGGTTCCTTTGTTTGTGTTGTTGCTTTGGGTAGAGTCGGGAGACGAGTACGTGAACGAGGAGCCTGTTGAGAACGCCGAGGATCAAGTTTTCGACAACTCGAGAACATTGCGAGCAAGATGACCATACCCTCGAAATCACTTCTATCTTTGCTATGCTAGTTGCTCGCTCTTTTGCTATGCCTATGCTGCGATGCCTACCACTTGCTATATCATGCCACCCAAATTGCCATGTCAGCCCCTAACCATCCTTTTCCTAGCAAACCGTTGATTGGCTATGTTACCGCTTTGCTCAGCCCTCTTATAGCGTTGTTAGTTGCAGGTGAAGATGAAGTTTGTTCCTTGTTGGAACATGGAGATGTTGTTCCTTATTGGAACATGTTTACTTGTTGGGGATATCACAATATATATATATCTGCTATAATTAATACATCTATATACTTGGTAAAGGGTGGAAGGCTCGGCCTTACGCCTGGTGTTTTGTTCCACTCTTGCCACCCTAGTTTCCGTCATACCGGTGTTATGTTCCTTGATTTCGTGTTCCTTACACGGTTGGGTGATTTATGGGACCCCTTGACAGTTCGCTTTGAATAAGACTCGTCCAGCAAGGCCCAACTTTGGTTTTACCATTTGCCACCTAAGCCTTTTTCCCCGGGTTTCGCGAGCCCGAGGGTCATCTTTATTTTAACCCCGGGCCAGTTCTCCTTCGATTGCTGGTCCAACTTGAGCGATGTCCGGCGCCTTTGGGCAACCAGGGTTTATGCCAACCCGACGTCTGCTCATCCGGTGTGCCACGAGAACGAGATATGTGCAGCTCCTATCGGGATTTGTCGGCACATTCGGGCGGCTTTGCTGGTCTTGTTTTATTGTCTGTCGAAATGTCTTGTAGTCCGGGATTCCGAGATTGATCGGGTCTTCCCGTAGAAGGAATATCCTTCGTTGACCGTGAGAGCTTATAATGGGCTAAGTTGGGACACCCTGCAGGTAATATCTTTCAAAGCCGTGCCTGCGGTTATGAGGCGATGGGAATTTGTTAATGTCCGGTTGTAGATAACCCAAAGTTGACCTCAATAAAATACACATCAATCAAGTGTAACCGTGATGGTCTCTTCTCGTGAGTCCGGAAGTGAACACGGTGTTGGAGTTATGTCGGCGTAAGTAGTTCAGATCACTTCTTGATCGCTATTAGCTTCACGACCGCGCTTTGCTTCTCTCCTCGCTCTCTTTTGCGAAGTAGCCACCATAAATGCTAGTCGCTTGCTGCAGCTCCACTTTACTACCTTGTCCTTCCTATAAGCTTAAATAGTCTTGATCTCGCGGTGTGAGATTGCTGAGTCCCCGACTCACGGATACTTCCAAACACAGTTGCAGAGTTCCGATGAGGCGGTCAAGGTGATTCAACCGAGCTCAAGTGGGAGTTCGACGAGGAACGTGGTCGTTACTATGTGTCTTTTCCAGATGATCAGAGTGGTGCCCAGTTGGGACGATTCGGGATCTGTGTTAGCATTTGGGGTATCTTCTTTATTTTGGTTCCGTAGTCGGACCTTGAGTGTACTCAATGATGGATGTTTATTTATGTACTGTGTGAAGTGGCGATCGTAAGCCAACTATGTATCTCTTTCCTTAATTATTACATGGGTTGTGTGAAGATTACCTCACTTGCGACATTGCTTTCAATGCGGTTATGCCTCTAAGTCGTGCCTCGACACGTGGGAGATATAGCCGCATCGGGCGCGTATAACGTCGGGTTGGCATAGACCCTGGATTGCCCAGGGGCGCCGGACATCGCCAGTTGGACCAGCAATCAAGGAGAACTGCCCGGGGGTTACAATAAAGATGACCCTCGGGCTCGCGAAACCCGGGGAAAAGGCTTAGGTGGCAAATGGTAAAACCAATGTTGGGCCTTGCCGGAGGAGTCTTATTCAAAGCGAACTGTCAAGGGGTCCCATAAATCACCCAACCGTAAGGAACGCCAAATCAAGGAACATAACACCGTATGATTTGAAACTAGGTGGCAAGAGGGAACAAAACACTGCATAAGGCCGAGCCTTCCACTCTTTACCAAATATATAGATGTATTAATTATAGCAGATATATATTGTGATATCCCCAACAAGTAAACATGTTCCAAAGAGGAACAACATCTCCATGTTCCAACAAGGAACAAACTTCAGCTTCACCTGCAACTAGCAACGCTATAAGAGGGCTGAGCAAAGCGGTAACATAGCCAATCAATGGTTTGCTAGGAAAGGATGGTTAGGGGCTGACATGGCAATATGGGTGGCATGATATAGCAAGTGGTAGGCATCGCAGCATAGGCATAGCAAAAGAGCGAGCAACTAGCATAGCAAAGATAGAAGTGATTTCGAGGGTATGGTCATCTTGCCTGCAATGTTCTCAGAGTTGTCGAAAGCTTGATCCTCGAAAACGTTCTCAACAGGTTCCTCGTTCACGCACTCGCCTCCGGCCTACCCAAAGCAACAACACAAACAAAGGAACCACAATAAATCACGGTGCAATGCACAATCAACATGATGCAAAACATGACATGATATGCGGAAGTGATATGCAATGCGATAAAGGCCCGAAGGTAATGAAAACCAGGCATCATCTTGGCAAACCAAGCATGCCATCGAAAGATGAGATGATTTCGTAGAAATCGATATAGAGATCACCGGAAACGGATGCACGGGTTGGATATGGCGAGCAAAACAAGAATGGCGTGAAACCTACAATAACAGCATGATGAACAAAGCCATGCACGTGAGCAAACTACCTCATAGCATAAAGCAAATAAATATGCCCATGAAAAACAACACATAAACATGATGCAAAAATACATGATCATAAACTTGCCCAAATGCAGAAACTAATGCCACCACTGAGTTGGTGGGATTTTTCTACCCCAAAAACATATATAATATGTTAGGGTTGCAGTAGAGAAATCATCACAAAAGCACTAAGTCAAAACCTGCCTAAAATGGAAGTTAACAGAAATGGCAAATTCCAGATTTGGAAATGTCCAGAAATGGACTTGCCTAAAACAGAAAAGGAAACAATCCAGAAATGGAATCGCGGGGTAAGGAAAAAAAATATGCATATGGAGGAGGGCGCTGAGAGGCTGACATGGTGGCCCTACTGTCATAGAGACAGTGGCAGAGTAGGTTTAAAAAGGGGGGAAGAAAAGCAGCCTCGGGGGGGATCGAACCCGGGCCTCCCCGTTGGAACTCTGCCCCTGCTACCACTGGGCTAGGCGGCGGCGACTGACAGAGAAGGGCCTCGGCCCCTCAACTACTTCTACCGCTGAAGATACGAACCGAAGAGCGAACGAAAACAGAAATAAAAAGGGGGCGCGCCTGGGATTCGAACCCAGGTCGCCGCAGTGAGCGCGCGGGGCGCAAACCAGCTCGGCTGGGCTAGGAGGTCGGTAAGATCAGGGACGCTGCCTACTTGACCAAACTACCAGGCCTGACCTAAGAACAGAGACGGGACGACGACTCCGGCGAGGCAACTGCGGCTACGGCGGCTCTGTGCCCTCGTTCAAGATGGGTGCGCGCGGGAGGGCACCACGGGATCAAGAAGGAACGAACCCGAGCGGGGAATCGCGGCACCCACGCACGGGCATCTACTCTGAACCCAAAATCTACGACACGCCGAGCACTACGGCGCAGCAAGGACACGGACCAGAACGAGACTGCAAGGGTGCCAAAATGCCAAGGGAAGGATGGGAGAGGAGGAGGCGTTACCCAGCTCACCCTAGGACGCGACGGGTTCGACGGAGACGGGCCGACGGCGAGGCCACGGAGCTCTGAATTTCGCCGTGAACCTGACCGAGAGGAAGACGGAAGCAGGGCGCCGAGGAACTTGACGATCCGGGCATCAGAGTCGACGTCGTGGGCGAAGTCGACGACGAGGAAGAAGATGGACACGCCCGGGGCTTGGAGTGGCCGGAGAGCTCGCCGGCGACGAGGCGCGCTCAAAGCGCCGGGGCGGAGTTGGCACGACGAATCTGGCGGTCCTCTCACCTGGCGGCGGCAGCGAGGGGAAGAGGGAAACCTAGGGGTCCGTGGACACGGAGAGGGATAATAAGGAGGCTAGGGCGACGGGTCGAGCTCACGCCCCTCGTGCTCGGGGTCCCCATGGCGACGGCGAGAGGAGAGGGAAGGTGGGTGAGGTGAACAGACCGCCGCTGCCAGCGGGACCGGCGCGCCCACGTGGAGAGGCACTAGCGGGGTACGCAGCGGATCTTGGTGCGCCAAGGCAGGGAGAGCGGGCGAGCGGGCTGGGCGCCTCCCCAGCTGGGGGTGAAGGGGCTGGGCGGCTTGAAGGCCGGAGCCTGTGGGGAGGCCTCACTGGCTGCCATCTTCTGCTGCTGCCTCCCTTTCTCTTTTCCTTATTTAAAACCAAAGAGAAGAGAAAAGAAAGCATAGAGAAAAATGAGAAGAGTTGGAGTGAAAGGAAAATATCCCCAAACTCCTGGAATTCCCCACTATTATAATAAATTGTAATGGGCATTTTTTAGAGGTAGAAAAATAAGACAAGTTTGGAAATATTTCAAACTTGTGTCATTTTTGAACCTGACCAAAACAACTTCAAAAGAGGAGATTTTTGCGAGAGAGGTTAAATGCAAAGAGCAAGATTTGCAGGAGAAGATGAACATTAATTGAGAAAGGAAAAATATAGCACTTGATAAGGAAAGAACTAGAGGGAAGGAGGAGATGGTAATGCAAAATTTGAGAATGGCACATGCAACAACATAACATGTGAGAGATCACCACAAACACATGATAAGAATGGAATGCAAGATGACAAGAGACACAAATGCAATATGGTAAAAGAGCAAAACAAAGAAAAGAGAAAACCCACATAACCAAACAACATGAGGCCAAGCATGACAAAACCCACAAGAATTGGATGAGGTCAAGTTGATATATTGCCCAAAAGGGAAGTTTACATCCGTGGTGTTACAACACTCCACCACTACAAGAGGATCTCGTCCGAGATCTAGGACTGAAAGAACTCCTGATATTCGAACGGAGGTGATCCTCGCCCCGGTAGCTTCTCGGTCGGAATGGTGTGACCACTTCACTTTCAGGAATTTGATTGACTTGTTGCGAGTCTTGCGCCGGTTTCTTCAAGAATAGCAACGGGTGCTCATGATAAGAGAGATCTTCTTGAAGGTCAATCTCTTCGTTGATAGTGCGTTCAGAGTCTTGAAGCACTTGCGAAGCTGTGACACGTGAAACACATCGTGCGCGCTTGCAAAGTTGGGTGGAAGCTCGTTGATAGGCGAGATCGCCTCTTTTCCCAATGATCTTGAAAGGACCCACGATCTAGGGGCAAGCTTCCTTTGATACCGGGCGGCGAGTGCCTTTCATTGAGAGACGCGAGGTAGACATGGTCTCCGATTTCAAAAGTCACATCACGGTGCTTATCATCATAATAGCTCTTCCGACGCGATTATGCTGCTTTGAGATTCTCACGAATGACCTTGCACATCTCTTCTGCTTCTGTGATCAAGTCATTGCCAAGAAGTTGGCGTTCACCTGTCTCAGACCAATTGAGAGGAGTACGGCACTTTCTGCCATAGAGAATTTCGAATGGGGCCTTGCCCGAACTCGCTTGGAAACTGTTGTTGTAAGAGAACTCGGCATAAGGAAGACAATCTTCCCACTTCATACCGAAAGAAATGACACAAGCCCTGAGCATATCTTCAAGGATTTGATTAACTCGCTCAACTTGGCCACTTGTTTGAGGATGGAAAGCTGTGCTGAAACGAATGTTGGTGCCCATGGCCTTCTGAAAAGAATCCCAAAACTTGGAGGTAAAGATGCTGCCACGGTCTGAAGAGATCACTTGTGGAATGCCGCAAGGAGACAATCCTCGAGGTGTATAGCTCGCCAACCGAGCTGCTGTGATGGATTCTTTGATAGGAAGAAAATGAGCCACTTTAGTAAGCTTGTCAATGACAACGAAGATAGCATCATTTCCACGCTTGGACTTTGGAAAGCCACCACGAAGTCCATTTCAATATGATCAAACTTCCATTCAGGAATAGCAAGAGGTTGAAGGAGACCAGCTGGTCTTTGGTGTTCTGCTTTCACTCTTCTGCAGACATCACACTCATTCACGAATTGAGCAATTTCTCGCTTCATTCGAGTCCACCAATAAGACTGCTTGAGGTCATGGTACATCTTCGCACTTCCGGGATGAATGGATAGAAGCGAATTGTGAGCCTCGCTCATAATGACTTTTCTCGAGATCACCCTTAGGAACCACAATCCGGTCCTCAAAGAACAGAGTGTCTTTGTTATCAACGTGGAAGCACTTGTACTTGGAAATGCCCTTGTCGATACCACGCTTCACCTTCTTCACCATGGTATCCGAAGTTGAGCCTCACGAATCTGATCTTCCAAAGTAGGAGAGACTATGAGGTTGGCAAGAAAGCCTTGAGGAACAACTTGAAGATTCAGCTTGCGGAAAGCTTCACAGAGATCTCTCTGAAAGGGCTTGAGGATTAGACTGTTGCAGTAAGCTTTCCTGCTCAAAGCATCTGCAATGACATTGGCTTTGCCCGGAGTATATTCAATACTTGGGTTGTACTCTTGAATCATTTCGACCCATCGAGTCTGCTCGAGGTTGAGGTTGGGTTGAGTGAAGATGTACTTGAGACTCTTGTGATCGGTGAAAATGTCCACTTTCCTTCCCAACAAGAGATGTCTCCACGTTATCAATGCATGGACAACTGCCGCCAACTCAAGATCGTGAGTGGGGTAGTTCTTCTCGTTGGGCTTCAATGGCGAGAGGTATAAGCCACAACTCTCTTCTCTTGCATTAACACAAGACCGAGACCTTGAAGAGAAGCATCACGTAAAACTTCAAATGGCTTGGATTCATCAGAGGAGTCAAGACAGAGTTGTGACGAGTTTCTCTTTGAGAGTATTGAAAGCAACGCCACACTCGGGAGACCGTATATACTTCACATGCTTCGGAGAAGGTTGGAAAGAGGCTTTGCAATCTTGGAGAAGTTCTCAACGAATCTTCGCAATAGCTTGCAAGACCAAGAAAATCTGCGGAGCTGCTTGACATTCGAGGAGGTTCCCAATTCACAATTGCGGACACCTTCTCGGGATCAACAGCGATGCCCTTGGCGGAGATGATATGACCAAGATAAAGCACTTCATCAAGCCAAAATTCACATTTGGAGAACTTCGCATAGAACTGATACTCTCTGAGCTTGTCTAATGTTTGGCATGATCCTTCTTATTCTTGGAGAAGACCAAAATATCATCAAGATAGACCAAGACGAATTCATTGGTGTAGGGATTGAATATGAAGTTCATCATCCGAGAATGTTGGAGGAGCATTGACGAGGCCGAAAGACATGACAAGATATTCATAAGAACCAAAACTTGTTCGAATGCTGTCTTGGGAATATCTTGTTCACGAATGCGAATCGATGATACCCCATCTGAAGGTCAAGCTTGGAGAACACTGTAGCACCTTTGAGTTGCTCGAAAAGCTCATTGATGTTGGGAAGTGGATATTTGTTCTTGATTGTCTTCTTATTCAATGGACGGTAATCGACGCAAAGTCGGTCCGCGCCATCCTTCTTCCGGACAAAAGAACACCACAACCCCAAGGAGATGAACTCGGTCTCGATCAAACCCAGACGCTCTTGTTCATCGAGCTGCTTCTTCAATTCCTCAGCTCATCAGTCCAAGCTTGTATGGACACTTGCAACGGGTTCAATGCGTGCTCAAGATCGATAACGAACTCAATCGGCCGATGAGGAGGCATACCGGAAGCTCTTCCGAAAGACATCTTGGTACTCACAAACGATCGAATCGAGAGATGGCATTCAGTTCGCCCTTCTCATTGAGAGAAAACAACCAATGGTTTCATCACGAGAGGCATAGATGATCACATCATTAGAAGAGTGAGTCAATTGAATTTCCACGCAGCACAATCAAGCCGAGCTTTGCCGATAAAGCCATCCATTCCGAGAATAAGATCAATATCCGAGTCACCAAGAACCATTGGTTTAGCGAGAAATCTGTAATCTCCCATCTTGATAGAAACATCCGGGCCATCATTTTGTATTCATGAACAAACCCGGAGAGGAAACCGCTATCGGCTTAGGCAGATCAACAAGATGCAAATTGTTCATGGATGCAAAAGGTCTTGATATGAAAGAAATAGATGCACCAAGATCAAATAAGACTTTTGCAGAATATCATTAATCGGAAGATTACCCATGATCACATCGAAGATTCCTCCGCTTGAGCTGCATTCATCATGTTCACCCTTGCAGACTTGGGATTATGCTTGACCACCGCATTGCCGGAAGATTTCACAGAGGAGGAGGCGGAAGGCGCCTCTGGTTGAAGCACTTGTTCAGATAGTGACCCTTCTCGCGACACTTGTTGCAAGTGACCTCGAGAGCGGACGGTGGTAAGGAGCACTTGACCTTGGAGCTTGAGAAATAGACTTGTTACGATAGCTTGGGTTGGGTGGGTGGGAAGATCCACGGCCACCGAGTTCTTCTCGGTAAGGCCGACGGAACGGAGGAGGGGCAGGTAAAACTTCGCTGCTTGGCTGCCACTTGAGAGGACGAAGAGGACTGAACTGCATCCCCGATTCTCTTCTTAGAAGCCTCGCATTTGAGCTGAGCAGCTTCTTGCTTCAGAGCCATGTTGTAGAAATCATCATACTTATCTCGCTCAAACAGCACAAGAGGTAATTGCAGATCTTCTCTCGCACCACCTCTGAATTGATAGATCATACTCTTCTCATCGTACGCCTTGCTTAGCAAAACGAGCGAAGCTTCGAACTGGATATTGTATTGATAGACAGACATGTTGCCCTGCTTGAGATTGCGGAACTCCTCACGCTTGCTCTCAACAACACTTTTCGAATGTGATGAGCTCAAATCACGGCGGAACTCATCCTGTAATGACACGACCTCCTCTGGAATCTTTGTATTGTTGGTACCACTCAAAGAGCTTGATCCTTGAGTTGAAACGATGCAAACTTGACAAAGTCCTCGTGTCCGACATTGCTACACCAAAGTGCTTGCAGATATCCACTAACCAATCGTCGCCTCTGTGGCCTCGACACGTAAACCGAAAGACTTCGCCGATTAGCGAGGAACCGACCGAGAGTAGCAAAGTGTGGCTGATTGTTGCCTTGACCTTGATTGCCTTGATTGCCTTGATTGCCTTGCCCTGAGTGCGTTCTTGCAAGAGCTGCAAAATCATCGAGCATTGGCATTGGTGGCTGCCATGATAGCTTGCCGTGCCTCTCAAGGCGGAGGTGGAGGTGGAGGTGGAGGTTCGATGATCCCCATCATTACGATCCGGATTCAGACGCGTTAAGCGGAGCCATCTGAAGAGGGTGACATCCGTTAGTCCTTTGATAGACAAATTGATAAGTAGAATCAACGGATAGAAATTGCAACATATAGTCTTCACAATAAACATTCAACAAGAATGAACGAATGAATTCCAAAGTTAATCATCACACGCCCATTAAGGTGAGAAGCCACTTAGATAAAGATATGGAAACAACATCGACTTAGAAACAATCCAATATCATAATCGAAAACAAAAGGTTGGCTACTAGAATGAGCGGAACAAACACATGATAGAGATTTCGCCCAAAGTGTTCGTGGTGGGGCTCACACGGCACGACGATAGCGGACGTCACGAATGACTAACAAGACGCCCCGAATCAGCATAGCCAAGGATTCTTTAAGACGCCTCGCGACCAATCGTAATCGACCGTGAATGGGCGGACCACTAAACCTTGAACCCCAATCTCAAATCATACATCCGTCGGAAAGAATATCCCGTAAGCTACTAGAATTCCCACCTATAAACTCCCGAAACTTTCTGGTTATGCAATCTGTGTTGGGGATACAGGGACACAAAATATATCACCCAAACTAACAATACCTAGATCCAAATTGTATCCATCCGTCAACACATAACCAAGAAATCCTCGAAATCGTGTACCCGACCTTCAAAAACATCCGTTATGCAAGTCATGGCAATACTCCCTTTTCGCCACAAGATCGGGCTATCGGGGTTATCTCACCAACAACTGCACAAAAGAGATTTCGATGTCGGCAAAACTCGTATTCCAGAATCTGCAACGATAAAATTGTGACGACAACACCTCGGAGCTCAACTCCCGGGACACCGCCACAACCCCTAAATGTCGAGGCACCAAGAACAATGTTCTCGCCACAAAACCATCGAACGATTCCAAGATACCCACGTGATCCTAAAAAAATTTAGTGAAATTTGAGGAGAGAAGAGTCAAAACTCTACGTCGGAGACCTCACAGAGCGATGAAGGGACTGAGGAGTAAAAAGAATCCTACTCTCCGATATATATAATCCTAAGACTCAAAACATTTTCCATTCTAGACTCAACAACGTCAGCAACCAATCAAGTAGGGGGCTCCTAAGTCGGGGAAGGCTCTGATTACCAACTTGTAACGCCCCCGATGCGGCTATATCTCCCACGTGTCGAGGCACGACTTAGAGGCATAACCGCATTGAAAGCAACGTCGCAAGTGAGGTAATCTTCACACAACCCATGTAATAAATAAGGGAAAAAGATACATAGTTGGCTTACAATCGCCACTTCACACAGTACATAAATAAACATCCATCATTCAGAGTACACTCAAGGTCCGACTACGGAACCAAAATAAAAGAAGATACCCCAAATGCTAACACAGATCCCCGAATCGTCCCAACTGGGCACCACTACTGATCATTTGGAAAAGACACATAGTAACGACCACGCCCTCGTCGAACTCCCACTTGAGCTCGGTGGAATCATCTGCTACCGCATCGCTCGAACTCGCAACTGTTTTGAAGTATCTCGTGAGTCACGGGACTCAGCAATCTCACACCCGAGATCAAGACTATTTAAGCTTATAGGAAGGACAGAGTAGTAAAGTGGAGCTGCAGCAAGCGACTAGCATATATGGTGGCTACATCGCAAAAGAGAGCGAGAAGAGAAGCAAAGCACGGTCGCGAAACTAGTAGTGATCAAGAAGTGATCCTGAACTACTTCGTCGACATAACTCCAACATCGTGTTCACTTCCGGACTCACGAGAAGAGACCATCACGGTTACACACGCGTTGATGTGTATTTTAATTGAGGTCAACTTCAGGTTTTCTACAACCGGACATTAACAAATTCCCATCTGCCTCATAACCACGGGCACGGCTTTGAAAGATATTACCTGCAGGGTGTCCCAACTTAGCCCATTATAAGCTCTCACGGTCAACGAAGGATATTCCTTCTACCGGAAGACCCGATCAATCTCGAATCCCGGACTACAAGACATTTCGACAGAATAAAACAAGACCAGCAAAGCCACCCGAATGTGCCGACAAATCCCGATAGGAGCTGCACATATCTCGTTCTCGTGGCACACCGGATGGGCAAGACGTCGGGTTGGCATAGACCTGGATTGCCTGGGGGCGCCGGACATCGCCAGTTTGGACCAAGAATCGAAGGAGAACTGGCCCGGGGTTACAATAAAGATGACCCTCGGGCTCGCGAAAACCCGGGAAAAGGCTTAGGTGGCAAATGGTAAAACCAATGTTGGGCCTTGCCGAGGAGTCTTATTCAAAGCGAACTGTCAAGGGGGTCCCATAAATCACCCAACCGTAAGGAACGCTAAATCAAGGAACATAACACCGTATGACGGAAACTAGGTGGCAAGAGGGAACAAAACACTGCATAAGGCCGAGCCTTCCACTCTTTACCAAATATATAGATGTATTAATTATAGCAGATATATATTGTGATATCCCCAACAAGTAAACATGTTCCAAAGAGGAACAACATCTCCATGTTCCAACAAGGAACAAACTTCAGCTTCACCGCAACTAGCAACGCTATAAGAGGGCTGAGCAAAGCGGTAACATAGCCAATCAATGGTTTGCTAGGAAAGGATGGTTAGGGCTGACATGGCAATATGGGTGGCATGATATAGCAAGTGGTAGGCATCGCAGCATAGGCATAGCAAAAGAGCGAGCAACTAGCATAGCAAAGATAGAAGTGATTTCGAGGGTATGGTCATCTTGCTCGCAATGTTCTCGAGTTGTCGAAAGCTTGATCCTCGGCGTTCTCAACAGGTTCCTCGCTCACGTACTCGCCTCCGGCTCTACCCAAAGCAACAACACAAACAAAGGAACCACAATAAATCACGGTGCAATGCACAATCAACATGATGCAAAACATGACATGATATGCGGAAGTGATATGCAATGCGATATAAGCGCCCGGAAGGTAAATGAAAAACCAGGCATCATCTTGGCAAACCAAGCATGCCATCGGAAAGATGAGATGATTTCGGTAGAAATCGATATAGAGATCACCGGAAACGGATGCACGGGTTGGATATGGCGAGCAAAACAAGAATGGCGTGAAACCTACAATAACAGCATGATGAACAAAGCCATGCACGTGAGCAAACTACCTCATAGCATAAAGCAAATAAATATGCCCATGAAAAACAACACATAAACATGATGCAAAAATACATGATCATAAACTTGCCCAAATGCAGAAACTAATGCCACCACTGAGTTGGTGGGATTTTTCACCCCAAAACATATATAATATGTTAGGGTTGCAGAGAGAAATCATCACAAAAGCACTAAGTCAAAACCTGCCTAAAATGGAAGTTAATGAAATGGCAAATTCAGATTTGGAAATGTCCGAAATGGACTTGCCTAAAACAGAAAAGGAAACAATCCAGAAATGGAATCAAGGGTAAGGAAAAAAAATATGCATATGGAGGAGGGCGCCGAGAGGTCGACATGGTGGCCCTCTTGTCATAGAGACAAAGGGCGAGTAGGTTTAAAAGGGGAAGAAAAGCAGCCTCGGGGATCGAACCGGCCTCCCGTTGGAACTCTGCCTCGCTACCACCGGGCTAGGCGGCGGCGATCGACAGAGAAGGGCCTCGGCCCCTCAACTACTTCTACTGCTGAAGATACGAACCGAAGAGCGAACGAAAACAGAATAAAAGGGGCGCTACCGATTCGAACCTGTGTCGCCATGTGAGCGCTGCTGGGCGCAAACCAGCTCGGCTGGGCTAGGAGGTCGGTAAGATCAGGGACGCTGCCTACTTGACCAAACTACCAGGCCTGACCTAAGAACAGAGACGGACGACGACTCGGCGAGGCAATGCATGCTCGGCGGCTCTGTGCCCTCGTTCAAGATGGGTGCGCGCGGGAGGGCACCACGGGATCAAGAAGGAACGAACCCGAACGGGGAATCGCGGCACCCACGCACGGGCATCTACTCAGAACCCAAAATCTACTGACACGCCGAGCACTACGGGCGCGCAAGGACACGGACCAGAACGAGACCATGGGTGCCAAAATGCCAAGGGAAGGATGGGAGAGGAGGAGCGTTACCCAGCTCACCCTAGGGCGCGACGGGTTCGACGGAGACGGGCCGACGGCGAGGCCACGGAGCTCTGAATTTTGCCGTGAACCTGACCGAGAGGAAGACGGAAGCAGCAGGGCGCCGAGGAACTTGACGATCCGGCATCAGAGTCGACGTCGTGGGCGAAGTCGACGACGAGGAAGAAGATGGACACGCCCAGGGCTTGAGTGGCCGGAGAGCTCGCCCGGCGACGCAGGCGCTCTCTCAAAGCTCCGGACGGAGTTGGCACGACGAATCTGGCGGTCCTCTCACCTGGCGGCGGCGGCGAGGGGAAGAGGGAAACCCTAGGGGTCCCGTGGACACGGAGAGGGGATAATAAGGAGGCTAGGGCGACGGGGTCGAGCTCACGCTCCCTCGTGCTCGGGGTCCCCATGGCGACGGCGAGAGGAGAGGGAAAGGTGGGTGAGGTGAACAGACTGCCGCTGCCAGGCGGGACCGGCGCGCCCACGTGGAGAGGCACTAGCGGGGGTACGCGCGGATGCGGGTGCGCGAAGGCAGGGAGAGCGAAGCGAGCGGGCTGGGGCGCCTCCCAGGCTCTTGGGTTTGAAGGGGCTGGGCCGGCTTGAAGGCCGGAGCCAGTGGGGAGGCCTCACTGGCTGCCATCTTCTGCTTGCTGCCTCCTTTCTTTTCCTTATTTAAAACCAAAGAGAAGAGAAAAGAAAGCACAGAGAAAAATGAGAAGAGTTGGAGTGAAAGGAAAATATCCCCAAACTCCTGGAATTCCCCACTATTATAATAAATTGTAATGGGCATTTTTTAGAGGTAGAAAAATAAGACAAGTTTGGAAATATTTCAAACTTGTGTCATTTTTGAACCTGACCAAAACAACTTCAAAAGAGGAGATTTTTGGCAGAGAGGTTAAATGCAAAGAGCAAGATTTGCAGGGAGAAGATGAACATTAATTGAGAAAGGAAAAAAATATAGCACTTGATAAGGAAAGAAGTAGAGGGAAGGAGGAGATGGTAATGCAAAATTTGAGAATGGCACATGCAACAACATAACATGTGAGAGATCACCACAAACACATGATAAGAATGGAATGCAAGATGACAAGAGACACAAATGCAATATGGTAAAAGAGCAAAACAAAGAAAAGAGAAAACCCAGATAACCAAACAACATGAGGCCAAGCATGACAAAACCCACAAGAATTGGATGAGGTCAAGTTGATATATTGCCCAAAAAGGGAAGTTTACATCCAGGGTGTTACAAGTATTTACACTTGGGAAGATCTTGCCCGAGTGTTTGTCAGGACATTTGAAGGAACTTGCAAACGACCAGCAGGTTTGACAGAGTTGCAGTCGTGCGTGCAAAAGTCGAGTGAAACTTTGAGAGATTATATCCAGAGGTGGATCACTTTGCACCACACAGTCGAGAATGCATCTGATCACCAGGCAGTCTGTGCCTTCAAGGAAGGTGTCAAGAACAGAGAATTGAGTTTGAAATTTGGTCGAACCAGAGATATGACCCTGAGTCGGATGATGGAGATTGCCACCAAATATGCAAATGGTGAAGAAGAGGATCGGCTCCGGAGTGGTAAATATAAATCGGCCGCCAATGAGACCGGCGGAGGAAATTCCAGTCGGAAGCAGAAGCGCAAAGCCGAGCCAGCGGCTCTCGGAGAGGCCTTGGCAGTGACCCCAGGAAAGTTCAAGGGGAAACCCAAGGGTCCTTGGAACCCTAAGAAGGTGAAAGACCAGGATGGGAATGACGTGTTGGATTTACCATGTCATATTCATACAAAGAAAGATGAAGAGGGTAAACTCATTTACCCGAAACATACCACTCGACAGTGTCGGCTCTTGATTCAGCAGTTCCAAGGGAAACAGCCCAAGGATAAGGATAAGGAGACATACAAAGTTGAGGACAGAGATGACAGTGATGGTGGATATCCCGTGTCAATTCCACCACGATGATTTTTGCTTGACGCCGAAAGCAAAAGTTGATTGAAGGTTATCAATCGGGAAGTAAACTTGGTTGCTCCGGCGACTCCCAATTATCTGAAATGGTCCTAGACCGCCATCACATTCGACCAGTCTGATCACCCGACGCACATTGCCACCCCTGGGAGGCAAGCATTGGTGGTCGACCCAGTTGTCGAAGGCACTCGACTGACCAAAGTCCTGATGGATGGTGGTTGTGGTTTGAACATATTATACGTGGAGACGTTGAAAGGGATGGGCATTCCGATGTCTAGATTCAGTACCAGTAACATGAGCTTCCACGGAGTCATTCCTGGAAAGAAGGCTGAGTCACTCGGCCAAATTGCTCTTGTTATAGTTTTTGGTGATTCAAAGCATTTCCGGAAAGAAAAGTTGACCTTTGAGGTCGTGGATTTCCAGAGCGCTTATCACGCTATTCTGGGGAGACCAGCTTATGCACGTTTCATGGCCCGACCATGTTACGTGTATCTTAAACGAAGATGCCTGGTCCCAAGGGCGTGATCACCGCCACGGCAATCGGAAGAAGGCGAAGAGTGCTTCGAAAAGGCTCTAAGATCGCCGATGCTCGGTTGGCGATGGTAGAGCTACAAGAGTATCGAAAAACTGCAGATCCGAAAGTGATTTGTTGCGAGCTAAGAAGCCAGCCACGGTCAACATTCCAATCATTGGCGAGACGAAACAGGTTCACATTCACCCGACCGATCCCGATGCTGCTCCGACCAACATCTCAACAACACTCGACTCAAAATAGGAAGAAGCGCCATCCGGTTCCTCCGTGAGAACTGGGACATCTTTGCACGGAAGCTCGCGACATGCCGGTGTTCCTGGGGCTGGCTGAGCATCGCCTCGAGTCGACCCAAAATTCAAACCAGTTAAAGAGTATCTTGGCGGTCCGCCGTCGTAAGGGAAAGGCCATTCGCGAGGAGGTGGCTTGGCTCTTAGCAGCAGAGTTCATCCGAGAGATCTACCACTCGAGTGGCTCGCCCACGCTGTCATGGTCCCCAAGAAGGACAAGTCGCTGCGCATGTGCATCGATTTCAAGCATATCAATCGGCCTGCCCGAAAGATCATTTCCTCTTCCTCGCATCGACCAAATAGTCGACTCAACTACGGGATGCGAGAGGTTGTCTTTTTAGACGCCTATTCCGTGTACCATCGATCCGTCAGTATGGACCCGATGAGATTAAAACAGCGCTCATCACTCCATTCGGGTGCTTCTGTTATGTCACCATGCCATTCGGTCTCAAGAATGTCGGAGCCACATTCATGAGGATGATTCAGAAGTGTTTGCTCACTCAAATCAGTCGGAATGTGGAAGCATACATGGATGATATAGTGGTCAAGTCACGAAAGGGTTCCGACCTGTTGACTGACCTTGCTGAAACATTTGCCAATCTCAGGAGGTATGTTATCAAGCTTAATCCATCAAAGTGTACATTTGGAGTTCCCGTGGAAAGTTACTCGGTTTTCTCGCTTCGAGCGAGGAATCGATGCTAACCTGAAAAGGTTGGCACCATACTCCAATGAAGCGCCCTATCGTGTGCGATGTCCGAAATTTATTGGATGCTTGGCGCTTTAAGTCGATTCATCTCTCGCTCGGTGAAAAGGCATTGCCTCTTTACCGATGATGAAGAAGTCGGACAAGTTCGAGTGGACTCTAGAAGCTGATGCAGCGTTTGCGAGCTCAAAGCTCGCTCTCCACCCAGCCGGTGCTTGCTGCTCCAATCAGCAAGGAGCCTTTGCTGCTTTACATTGCAGCCATTTGGACAAGTCGTCGATTACCGTATTTACGGTCGAAAGGGAAGAAGAAGGAAAACCTTCAAAGTTCAACGCCCGGTTTATTATCTTCAAGCATCTTGACCCCATCAAAGCAAAGATACCTCACTATCGAAGCTTGTTTATGGGATCTATATGACCACGAAGAAGGTTGCTCATTATTTCTCCGATCATTCCATTACGCTCGTCGTGACGCCTTTGTCGGAAATTCTTCATAACAGAGATGCAACTGGTCGAGTGGCAAAATGGGCGATTGAACTCCTTCCCTTGATATCAAATTCGAGGCAAAGAAAGCCATCAAGTCCCAAGCAATAGCAGATTTCCTCGCCGAGTGGATCGAATAGCAACTTCCGACCCAAGTTCACTCGGAACACCGGACTATGTTTTTCGATGGTTCCAAGATGCTGAACGGTTCTAGTGCAGGGGTTGTATTGGTTTCCCCGAGGAGATAGGCTCAAGTATGTTCTCCATTCACTTTGATTCTTCCAACAACGAAGCGAAATATGAAGCACTCTGTATGGGTTGCGCATGGCCATTTCACTCGGCGTCCGTCGCCTTATGGTCTATGGAGACTCGGATCTGGTTGTTAATCAAGTGATGAAGGAGTGGGATGTCAGAAGCCCAGCTATGACAGGTTATTGTAATGCAGTGAGAAAGCTGGAGAAGAAATTCGAGGGGTTAGAGCTTCATCATATACCCGATCGAAAAATCAAGCCGCGGATGATTTGGCGAAGATAGGGTCCAAGAGGAAGCCATTCCCGTGATGTATTTTGGAACACATTCATGTTCCATCGGTGCAGGAGGATCCTTTCACGTAAGAAGCCCCGCAGCAAAGAGGCAAATGATCCAACTGAAGTTGAGGTCCCACCGTGGTCGACCTGATTATGGAAGTTGTGGTCATCACTCCCAAGCGGACAAAGGCCGTACATCGCATATATCCTAAGGAAAGAGCTCCCGAGAATGAAGAAGAGGCTCGACAGTGTCGTCCGTCGATCCAAGGCCTTTACAAGGATCAAGGGACAATTGTACAGAAAGCGCGATCGAGTCGGCCGAAGTGTATCACGCCGTAAGAAGGTCGAGATAATTCTTGACGATATCCACTGGGACCTGTGGCCATCATCGTCCTCTCGGACCATTGTGGCTAAAGCATACCGAAAGGGATTTTACTGGCGAAAGCAAATGAAATGGCAAAAGAAATAGTCGACAAGTGTGAAGGATGTCAGTTCTATTCGAACATGTCGCACAAGCCAGCCTCAGCCTTGAAGACCATTCCACTCGTTTGGCCCTTCGTTGTTTGGGGATTGGACATGATTGGACCGTTCAGAGCTGGCAGAAGCGGTTTCACCCATTTGCTAGTAGCAGTCGACAAGTTCACCAAGTGGATCGAAGCCAAGCCCATCAAGAACCTCGATGCATGCACTGGCTATCGGTTTCATCGAGAGTTGATATTCAGATATGGAGTTCCGCATAGCATCATCACCGACAATGGGTCAAACTTCGATAATGACAAGTTCAAAGCCTTCTGCGCCTCTCAAGGCACGCGGCTCGACTATGCTTCAGTGGCTCATCCTCAGTCGAATGGACAAGCAGAACGTGCAAACGGCCTCATTCTCAAAGGGCTAAAACCTCGGCTGATGCGTGATCTCAAACACGCAGCAGGAGCTTGGGTCGACGAACTTCCATCAGTTCTCTAGGGATTGAGGACCACTCCTAATCGTTCGACTGGGAGAACTTCGTTCTTCCTGGTCTATGGAGCTGAAGCAGTTCTGCCGAGTGACCTGCTTCACAATGCGCCTCGAGTCGAGCTATACTCTGAAGAAGAAGCGGAACAAGCCCGGCAAGATGCAATCGACCTCTGGAAGAGGAGAGAGATGGCCTTGATCCGCTCGACTATCTATCAGCAAGACTTGCGTCGATTCCATGCCAGAAATGTGAAGAGTCGAGCCTTCCAAGAGGGAGATTTGGTCCTCCGAGTGGATCAACAGAAACCACACAAGCTTGCTCCCACTTGGGAAGGTCCCTTTATCTTCACGAGAGTCCTCCACAACGGAGCATATCATCTCTACAACGTTGATCGCCACATCGACGAGCCTCGAGCTTGAAACGCGGAGCTGCTCCGCCCCTTTTACACTTAAAAACTCACTCGGTTGAGATGTAATAAAAGTGCTTTTGAAGTTTGTTTATCCAAGACAAGAATGTTATAATTTTCCCAGTGATTGTTATTGCTTTTTTGTTGAAATTTCCCCGAGGGTGGCTTAGTCGCGAATCCGATTCGCCTAAGCTTGTAAAAAAAATCCTTTCCGAGTGCGAGCCAGTCTCTCACTCGGGGGCTTTCTTTAGCTGCAAATCCACTTCGCCTAAGTATACAAAATCCTACCGAGTGGCGAGCCTGCCTCCCACTCGGAGGCTTAGCTGCAGTCCAAGTACTCGCCTAAGTATACAAAATCCTACCGAGTGGCGAGCCAGCCTCCCACTCGGAGGCTTAGCTGCAGTCCAAGTACTCGCCTAAGTATACAAAATCCTACCGAGTGGCGAGCCAGCCTCCCACTCGGAGGCTTAGCTGCAGTCCAAGTACTCGCCTAAGTATTCAAATTCCTACCGAGTGGCGAGCCAGCCTCCCACTCGGAGGCTTAGCTGCAATCAAGTACTCGCCTAAGTATTCAAATCCCACCGAGTGGTGAGCCAGCCTCCCACTCGGGGCTTATAACAGCCCAAGGATTCGCCTTAAAACATCCAAAGTAATAAAATCCCTACCGGTGGAGAGCAAACCTCCCACTCGGGGCTTAGCTGCAGCCCGTGCTCGCCTAAGTAATAAAAATCCCACCGAGTGGAGAGCAAACCTCCCACTGGGGCTTAGCTGCAGCCAGTGCTCGCCTAAGTAATAAAAATCCTACCGAGTGGAGAGCAAACCTCCCACTGGGGCTTAGCTGCAGCCCAAGACTCGCCTAAGTAATAAAAATCCTACCGAGTGGAGAGCAAACCTCCCACTCGGGGCTTAGCTGCAGCCCTGTGCTCGCCTAAGTAATAAAAATCCTACCGAGTGGAGAGCAAACCTCCCACTGGGGCTTAGTGCAGCCCAAGACTCGCCTAAGTAATAAAAACCCTACCGAGTGGAGAGCAAACCTCCCACTGGGGCTTAGCTGCAGCCCCAGTGCTCGCCTAAGTAATAAAAATCCTACCGAGTGGAGAGCAAACCTCCCACTCGGGGCTTAGCTGCAGCCAGTGCTCGCCTAAGTAAGGAATTCATCCCAATCCATAAGGACGACGAGGTGCAGGTCGATTGCTACCTCCTCCTTTGAGCTTCGCCACAAGTACAACGTATGGTCCATCCCAATCCATAAGGACGACGAGGTGCAGGTCGACTGCTACCTCCTCCTTAGGAGCTTCGCCACAAGTACAACGTGTGGTCCATCCCAATCCACAAGGACGACGAGGTGCAGGTCGACTGCAACCTCCTCCTTCAGAGCTTCGCCACAAGCACAACGTGCGGTTCGTCCCGATCCGTAAGGACGACAAGGTCAGTCGCAGTCTGTGTTCCACCTTTACCTGCAGGATAGATGAAGCACAAGTCGATTGGAATTTCAACGGAATATCTTCCGAATGAGGAATAAAGTTCTCTCGAAGGCAAGCAAAGCATGTTAAAGGAAAATTCAAGTTCGGATAAATGTCCTACGGATCCAAAGGTGCTCAGGCGTTAAGCCTGTTAAAGTTTATCGGTTACAGAAACCACTCGGCATTCCGAGGCAAATTTAAAGTGGGACTTAGAAGTTTTTACTCCTCGGGGAGGACTGGAAGGTGCAACAAACTGGTCGAGGTCGATTCCGTCAACAATACGGGTAGCAGCAGCGATGAAAGTCTCCATGAAAGATCTGAAGTCGTGCTTCCTGGTATTGGAAACCTTGAGAGACACCAGCTTGTCCTCTTGCGCTTCTTTGCAGTGGACATGAACCAGAGATAGAGCAACATCAGCACCACACCTGGCAGATGACTTTTTCCATTCTTGCACTCGACTTGGAATCTCATTCAATCGAGTCATCGAATTCAAGATCATTCGGAGAGTCTGTTACGGCGGAGAGTCGAGTCGATCCGCGACATCGCAACTTTCGGTCGAGCAAGATAATCCACCACGCTAGCAACACGAGACTCGGTCGGAGCACATTCATAGCAGCCGTCCTTCACAGAGAGTTGATGGGGTCCAAGCTGGTTTCCACTGATTGGTTTCTTCTTCAAAGTTTTGGCAGAATTCGAAAACACAACTCGGACTCAAAATAAAGATCATGTGATGAGCGGTGAGAGCAAGACAATCGGATAAAAGAGATTACCTTCAAGCATGAGAAACAGCTTCTTGGCGAACCCTCCAAGATAAATCTCCGTGTCGTTTCGCTTCCCCAGCCAGCCAACCTTGTCGACAGAACATTCTTGTCGTTCTTGATCGACCGACTTCCTTGTTAGCAGCGTCAAGAGAGGCTTTCACTTGGCATTTTCATCTTGAGTTTGTCGAGTGAGGCAAGCTTCTCTTCAGCGAGCTTTGTTTTCTCCAAAGCCGCCTTCTGTGCCTCTGCAAGGTCAAGGTCCTTCTTCTTCAAAGTCTCTTCCAGTTTATCTCCAAAGCAACAATGAGAACAGAGTTGAGAATGAGCAGAAAAAGCAGAGGCGATCGTCAAAAATTCTCACCAGCCATACCTTTTGCTTCATCCTTTGCCTTCAGCAAATTCTCCCGAGCAAGCTTCAAATCGAGGTTGAGCTGAATCTGCTTTTCTCTAACTCAAGATAGCGAGCCACAAGCTCGCAAGATTTCTACAAAGAGTCAACCAACGAAAGACATCAAAGACAGATCACTTCCGAGTGACTAAGGAAAAATAGTAGCATTTCTAAGACTACGATCGAATAAAACATTCGACAAGAGTCTCGGGATTACACCCGGCGGGTGCACTCAGCGTTCCCCACTGGTTTACCAATTTGGTTCGATCAATCGACCAAAAGAGGCAAAAAGGTTATGATTCTAAAAACATGGCTAATTGTCGGATCGGTCACCGCATAAAATAAAACAGTTCTTTAGACTATAATCGATCAAGACGCATCGACCATAGTCTCGGGGACTACACCGGTGGGTGCACTTAGCGTGCCCCACCGTTTCTGATTCCATTCGACTTGGTCCGTCCAGGTCGAGTGAAGAAGATCACAAGATAAAGACTATAGCCGATCGCACGCATCGACCATGGTCTCGGGGACTACACCAGTGGGTGCACTCAGCGTGCCCCACAAAAGTTCAAATGACACACACACCCAAAGGAGTGTACAGATATGGAAATCTCCAAGAAAGCAGTTTGGATAGTATATCCTAACAAAGCAATTTAATCGACTTACTTGGACATTGCTCGAGAGCTGAACTGCATCATAGGTCACTGACTAGCCTCTCGAGCCGCTTTCACCTGCTCCATCATGATCCCTGCCTGGCGTATGGCCTCCTTAGCAGCACTTACTTGGTCTTCCGGGACGTGGTGGGTAGCAAAGAGAGATGGTGGATCAGCGGTCGACGAAGTGGGTTGAGCACTTGTCGGTGATGCAATGAAAGACACAGAAGTCCGAGTGGGGTTGCCTCCCTCGGAAATCAGCGTCTCAGGAATCGCCACGACTTGAGCAGCCTTGCCAGCAAGCGCTTTCTTGTCCTTCCTCTTCCTTAATGGCGCTTCCTCGTCATCATCGGGGAGATCAATGACGTGAGGCGGAACTACAAGAAAGATTGATAAACATGGAAGTCCAATCGACTAAAAGCTCCAGTCGACTAAAAGCGAAACCTCAAAGATCTTACCAAGGTTGGAGGTGACCGCATCCTCCATTTCCTGATCTTCCTGCTTGGCTGAAGTCTCGGAGGTAGCGGCGCTATAGATTTCAAGAATCGGCTGATCAGTCATCAAGTCGACCAAAAGTTCACTCATGTTGAATAAGGAAATACAAGGTTCTGTTAGTTACCCGGAGATGGTGGGGATGACCATTCGCATCTTGGGAAGGGCCTTCGCCGGCTTTGACGACGTCGCTCGAGGTTGCTTCGGCGGTTTCTCAGTCGGCGCGGGAGAAGTTGTCCTAGGTCGCTTCATCGACTGACCGGTGGGCACAACAGCTTTACCACGCTCGGCCGCCGGGTCGTGCGTCAACTTGGACCTTCCCTCCGAGCGAGGAGGATCGACGTCTTCCTCCTCTTCCACCTCCTCCTCTTCATCATCAGAGCCATCATCCTCCTCATCCTCCTCACCGTTGGACTCCCATTCCTCCGGACTCTCACCTCCACTTCCTTCTTCTTCTTCGACTGTTTCCTGCGCCCCGTTGGGCATCGAGTACATCTCAGTGGTGACCTAGAAGACAACAAAACAAGGTGAAAGTCAATCGACGAATTGGCATCAAAACAGAATAAATGCAGCAGAATCACAATGGAGATAAGCGGCTATACCTTGTCTAGTTGGTAACTCGTCGAGTGGTGGAATCCTCCTAGCTCATGAGGACTGTCCTTGTTTCTGTGATAGCAGTCATCCACTTCTCGGCGTGGCACCATCGACCTCCTCTGGATGGACCCGAGTGGTATCATCTGTACCAGAGTACATCCACATCGGATGTCCTTGGTATTGGAGTGGCTGAATACGTCGTTGGAGAAAAACCTCCAGGAGATCCATGCCGGTCACCCCATCGCGAATAAGCTGGACTACACGCTCCATCAGTAGCTTTACTTGGGCCTTCTCCTCTGGTAACACCTTCAGGGAAGATGGCTTGTTCACTCGACTCATGGAGAAAGGAGGGAGCCCAGTCGACTGCCCCGGCGTCGGCTAGTCTTGGCAGTAAAACCAGGTCGACTGTCACCCTCTAACCGAGTCGGGAAGAGTCATAGCTGGAAAGGCGCTCTTCCCCCTCATCTGGACCCCGAGTCCCCCACACATCTGGATTACTTGGGTCCTCTCGTCATTCGGGCTCGTTTTCTTCACCGTCCGAGAGCGACAGTGAATATGTGCTTGAAGAGACCCCAATGCGATCGACAACCCAAGAAATTCTCATGAGCTAAACGAAAGCAGCAAGATACACAATGGAGTTTGAGTGAAATGGTGGAGTTGCACTCCAAAAAGTTCGAAACCCCGAAAAAAGGATTTGGCGGCGAGAAAACCCCTATCTACGTGGGTGGCGGGAGGATGCACTCACCCTCTTGAGCTACGGTTGCCACTCCGTGCGGAAGCCTCGCCGACCCATGGGGGATCAGTCCTTCGTTGGCGATCGGTGAGATCTTTCTCGGTGATGGTCGACGGATCCGATCTCCTTGGATCCAGCCTGCGGCAGCTTGGACCGCTGAAGAGGAACCGCCCGACCGGGCGCTCTCCCTTGGCCTTCGCCGCCGCCTTCTTCACCTGCTCCAGAGCGGCGGTCTTGTCCTTCACCATGGTCGCCAAGCGAGAAAAGTACCAAGCTTCAGCTGGAGAATTTAAGAGCGCAGCGAGAAGGTTTGGAGGCGGGGAGAAGGGAAGTCTGAGGTCGCACTGTTCAAAATACCCTGTCCAGCGCTTTATATGGGGCCGCTTCCGAGTGGCTGACCGGTAGGCCCAAGCAATCCCGTCGCAATCCCGCAACAGGCGCGCGCACGATGCGTGGCGAAAAAGGCGGCGCGAAGATCAAGGCGTCATCGTCTTATCCCATCCGAGTGCCGCGGTTTTCTCCGCTTCGCGCGCTTCCCAAAATTCGGATCCCGCGAAATCCGCTAACCGCAGAACAACTCGTCAGATAACAGATTTCCTCCGATCCGTCGCCGAAATCCTCGTGTTCACAAAGTTCACTCGACAAGCGTGGAGAATGGATCAAAGCGATCGAAAGAGAAGTTGATGCCATCACTAAAAGGTTGTTGATCCACAGTGAGACGCACTCACAACACGAAGAACAGGTCGGAAGATTATCAACTCCTTCCCCACTCAAACCTCGATCCATTCGGGGGCTAATGATGAAGTCATGTACCTGGGGTAGGGTCATAGACCTGCCCAAAGTTACCCTCCACAAGGAGACTCACAAGAGAAGCAACCTTCCAGTCGACCGTGTAGGTATCCACTCGACAGATTCAAAGACACTCGACTACGAAGATCCACTCGACCACCAGGAGTCCAAGAGCCACTCGGTATCCAAACGGTCTGTAGTTAAATAGTCTTTATGACCTTAATGATACTTTATGTAAGGCGTTACCAGTAACGCCTAGCTTTAACGCACCTTAAACCCTCTACTACGTGGGCTGGCTGGGGTCCTGGCGCACTCTATATAAGCCACCCCCCCCTCCACAGGTAGAAGGGTTCGCACCCTAACACATACGCAGATAATCCAATCGACCGCCTCCGGCTCCGAGACGTGGGGCTGTTACTTCCTCCGATAAGGGCCTGAACTCGTAAATCCCTTGCGTATACAACTACTCCATAGCTAGGATCTTGCCTCTCCACACCTACCCCCATTCTCTTGTCGGACTTAGAACCACGACACCCCCCCATTTCCTTCCTCTCTTCCTCCTCTTTCCCCTCCTCCCAAATCCAACAAGGAAAGGGAGGGAGTCCTACTCCCGGTAGGAGTAGGACTCCTCCTGGCGCGCCCCCTCTAGGCCGACCGCACCTCCCCCCTTGCTCCTTTGTATACGGGGGCAGGGGGCACCCTAGAGACACAACAATTGATCGTTTGATATTTTAGCCGTGTGCGGTGCCCCCCTCCACCATATTCCACCTCGATAATATTGTAGCGGTGCTTAGGCGAAGCCCTGCGTTAGTAGAACATCATCGTCATCACCACACCGTCGTGCTGACGAAACTCTCCCTCAACACTTGGCTGGATCGGAGTTTGAGGGACGTCATCGGGCTGAACGTGTGCTGAACTCGGAGGTGTCGTGCGTTCGGTACTTGATCGGTCGGATCATGAAGACGTACGACTACATCAACCGCGTTGTGCTAACGCTTCCGCTTTCGGTCTACGAGGGTACATGGACAACACTCTTCCCTCTCGTTGCTATGCATCACCATGATCTTGCGTGTGCGTAGGAAATTTTTTGAAATTACCACGTTACCCTACATTTTGACCATGACTTGCTAAAGGGTACGATGGGGGCAGTATTGAGAGACGACAAAGGTAGGTTTATTGCAGGAGGGAATGGAAAGATAGACCACCGCGCGGATGTTCTCATGGCGGAGGCCTTAGCTCTCAAATTTGGCCTAAATTTAGCGCAAAGGGCGGGATGTAATCGCCTAATCATCAACTCTGACAATCTGGAGGTGATTGAGACCATGCAGGACGGAGGACAGTCAGCGGGAGCGGTGGCGGCAATCTTCGATGATTGCTATCACTATGCTTGTGATTTTATCATGACTAAATTCGAACATTGTAATAGAGAGGCTAATAAAATAGCACATGAACTTGCTATATTAGCTAGATTTTTTTCGACTTGGATTGCTTTGAGGAGCCTATTAGTGAAATTGTAACGCTTCTCACAAACGATGTATTGGTTATTGCTAATGAATAAAATCTCGTTTTAATTCAAAAAAAAACTATGCACAAAAGAAGCATCCAAGAGAAAGCCATAACTAGACCCTAGGTTAGAGAAGCTAGATCCTGCCGAGAAAGAGAGAACGTCATGGCACGAACGCGCGAGATCAGCAGCTCCATATCCTCTAGGTCACCCTCCTTGGTCAATGATTTCCATTGCTATAGAAAGAATAATAATTTGAAGAGACAGTAAACTTGTTTCCGGTAGTCCATAAGACCCAACATGTAGTAAAAAAATCGAACCAAAAGAAACGCCTGATTTGCCTCAACAAAGACCTAGTCAGCAATCGGAGCTCATTGAAAGAGGTGGCTTCCCATGTCACATACGACCAAATGCAACACCAGAACATGATGGCTAAGTCACATTTAGGAGTCCGCCGGAGCATCACACAAAACACAAAGATCAAAATCAGGGCCATTACGCTTACGAATTTAGCCCACCGCTGACAAACGAGCACAAATAGCTTGCCACATGAAGGTTTTAATTTTGAGAGGAACTCTAGGACGCCATACATCTCTGAACTTGGTAGTAGCAGAACCCTCTATCAATCCGGAATAAAGAAATTTAACTGTAAAACAACCAGAAGCAGTATGAGGCTGGATCACCGAATCTGCTGACTCCAAGAGCGTGGGAGAGATGGTAGCAAGACAGTGCCAGTTTTCCAACTCTTCAGGAGAGAGCACACGTTGAAGACCCAGATCCCAATTATTAAGGAAAAGTTTTGAGATGAAACTATTAGCATAGTAAGAAAACAAAGCCGAGAAAGAGGAGCATAAAGATGAGCCACCATGCCACCAATCAAGCCAAAAACGAAGAATCGCCATTGCCGACAACAAATGTGGAGGGCAGATAGGGAAAGAGGCGTTGTGGGTTGGGGACAACGACGGAGCAATGATGGCGATAGAGCTATAGTGACAGTTGTGCGGATGAGGGGAAAAGAGAAGAGAAACATGATAGGTTGGGCAAGGACGAGGACGTCTTTAAGAGATTTGGCGCGGGCCCCTGCCACTAAATCTATGTAGCGGACACATTCAAGCATCTCATATCCGTCCTACATATGAGCTAGGTATTGGAGGGTGTCAGTCAGTCCAGACGTTTGGATTGAGTTTGTCAGGTTCGATTAGGTGACAATTTTCTGTCCAGACGCTTGCCAGTCGTTGTTTGGGATGGACATAGGCTCCTTTGTAGATGCTTTAAGGGCATCTCCAACGGCAACTTGCAATTTTTTTCCCGAATCAGTCCGCGGAAGGGGGGCCAGTCCGTGGACATGGATGCAGGAGGACGCCATCCAACCGTAGCCGCATACATCCGACCTGTCACATTTTTTAAGTCTGGACGATCAAATAGCCGTGTGCAAAGGGTACAGACATACAACTCTTCAGGAGAGAGCACACGTCAAAGATCCAGATCACAATTATTAAGGAAAAGCTTTAAGATGAAAATATTAGCACAGTAAGAAAACAAAAACAAGAGAAAGAGGGGCATAAAGGTGAGCCACCATGCCACCAATTAAGCCAAAAAAAATAGACTCACCATTGCTCACAACAAATGTGAAGGACGGATAGGGAAAGAAGCGTTGTGGGTTGGGGACGACAATGAGGCAACGTTGGCGAGGAGAAAAAAAGGATAGGTTGGGCAAGGACGAGGACGTCTTCAAGAGATTTGGTGTGGCCCCCTACCATTAAGTCTGACGTAGTGGACATGTTCAGGTATCCCATATCCGTCCTACATAAGAGTTAGGTATTGCGGGTGCCAGTCTGCAAATTCACGTTCAAGTTGAAATAAGGCCGAAGGGCTAAGTATACTACTGGAGATTATATGTTCCAGCTCTGAAGTTTCCTTTTGAGCCCCCGTTCTACTATGGTTTGGATTCTAGTTGAAGCGTGCGGCCATCTATTCAGATGAGGAGACCGAGTAAGAAACCACTAAGCGGAGAGCAAAAAGATCAATCTCTATCTATGAGTTTCTCAACCAAGATCCACTATTCAACCAAGACCCGCTAACTGACCAGACATTTGGACTGAGTTTGTCAGGTCCGATTGGGTGACAATTTTCTGTCCTGACAGTGACCCGTCATTGTTTGGGACGGATAGACAGATAGTCGGGCGTCCCAAACCCGCCTCAAACATCCAGGCGAATGGCACGGTCACTAACCGGTCACAAAAAGCAGACCCAGACAGGCGCCTCAAACGGGCCTCAAACGTCCGGGCTGACCGGCACCCCTCATATCCAGCCCAATATAGGGCGGATGGGGCGCCCGAGTGCACCCGGGCACGTCCGCAACGTCGGCCCCGGCCCACGCTGGCCCATCCGACCCCACATATATTCCTTCGCATCCGCTCGTCAGACCAAACCCTAGCCACTTCACTTCACTTCCCCTCCACTTCCCTCTGCCACCCAGCTCCCGTCCGGCGATCTCCGGCCTTCTCCGGCATGGCGGGCAGCGGATCCGAATCCCACAACTCCAGATCCGTCGACCCAGAACTCATCCCACGCGGCCCCGAGGAGGAGCTGACCATCCGGCTTGCGCCCCGCCGCTCCAGGGAGGAGGCCGCCCGACGATAGCGCTCGGACTCCTTCCGTCGGGAATCCATTGTGTCCGCCCAAATGGCGCATGGATCCGGTGCTAGGTGTGCCATCGCTGCCTCACCAGAGACGGTGCGGTCCGTCTGACGTCCGAACGCGGTGGCGAACGCGCAACCCCTCCGTTGGCACACCGAGGCCATGGACGCACCATGGGCGTCGACTGACGCAAACATGGCTCGGCGCGCCCGCCGTTCGAGGCAGCGGGCGCGGGAGGCGGCGACAACCCTCACGGCGGTAGACGTTGTGGAGGCGGAGTCGCATTCTCCAGCTCCCCATATGGTGCACCAGTCCAGGTGCGGCAACTGCGTCGTGGTGGATGTCGCCGGCTCGTCTCAGGACGGATCCATCGTCGGTTTGACATCCACCGGCACCGTCCGGGTTCCGGTCTCAGACAAGGAAGAGTAGGGCATGGGAGACAGAGGCGCCTTGAGCCCCGTGACCAGGCTCGTGTTCCATGCTATACTCTACCTTGCCGGCGACCGGACCAACACTATGGGGAACATAGCCGGCCACCGGACAAGCTCCGCTTAAAGATCGGCTTACGTTGCATGTAATAATATGAATTTAAAATTTCTAATTTAGGTATCTAGTTGTAGAATGAAAATTTTAAGGCGTGATCAATCACTATCACGCGGACGTGACTGGAACGTGACTGGACACGTTCGTGGATGTTTGACGGAGCGGATTTCCCAAGTCCGCGCGTAGATGCTCTAATGTCCACACAGACACGAACACCTGCGTGCGTGCAAAACCTCTCCTCTTCGGACCCAGCCCCAGCGGCCACGTCTTCCGTATAAACAACTGAAAACGAATCACCTCCACGTCAAAGAAGGAAAACGAATCCCCTCTCCACGTCGCCACCCGCATCGACAACTCAAAACTCGTCGTCGCCTCCCTGTCACCGACCCCGGCGATCACCGGCGAACAAGGGATCAGTGTACTTCTCTCTCCAAACGCGAAGATGGACGAAGAGAATGTGGCGCAGCAGCTCAAGCAGATGACGGACTTCATCCGCTTGGAAGCCGTTGAGAAGGCATTCGAGATCGAGGCCGCCGCCGCCGAGGTAACTATGGTTTTCCCTTATATTGCGCATCTTTTCTAGATGACTGGATTGTTTCGGATCTCGGCTGCGATCGGCGAGATCCGCGTCGCGGAGGGTTGGATCTGTTGCATTGCTGCTGGGGTCGCGCACTGGAGCGGACTGGGGCGTGGATCGGGCAGTGGCGTCATCGTAGGGGTCTGTGTTGGGGCTCCATGGCTTACCCGAGTGCTTGCTGGAGTTGTTTGTCTTGCGTTTAATAGCAAGCTCTATTACAAAAGCGCGTGCTAAGGGCCTAAGATACAATGCAAATTCAGAAAAGTGAAAAGCTAGAAATTCAGATATACTTATGTTCCCGTGAATTACTCTGTTTCCTTTATTGAGTTATCCGTTCTTCTGGATAATTAGCATATTTTAGTGTTGTCATGATTTCTGTGATGCCTTTTTGAAACTTTGAACTGATGAATGATAATTTCTCAGGAATTCCAAATCGAGAAACTACAACTGGTGGAAGCTGAAAAGAAGAAGATCAGGCAGGACTATGAAAAGAAAGAGAAACAAGTTGATATTAAGAAGAAAATGTAAAAGTTCTCATTCCCGACTGGTGACTGTGCTGTTTATTTTATTTTATTTTACAAATTGCACACTGGCAAATACTTGCTCCTCATAAGTCATTGATATTATATAATTTTTCACCTTTTTGGCACATGGCCTGCTCATGTGGATATAATGAAAAGTTGAAAACAGAATAGAAGAATAACTCTCTGAAGTTGATTGTGTGTTACCTTATGCAGTGAATACTCAATGCAGCTCAATGCTTCCCGAATTGAAGTTCTTCAAGCTCAAGATGATTTAGTAAAGTCCATGATGGATTCAGCACGGAAAGAGCTACTGTACCAAAGCCGAGACCATCAATCTTACAAGAAACTTCTCAGGATACTCATTGTTCAGGTCAGCATAGTGGAATTTGCATCATTTTCTGTAACGTGAATATTAAGCATAAATATTGTTGCAGCTATTGCAAGTAATAGCTCATTTGAATCAACACGCATCTCCATATGGGTTGTGAATGCATCCCCTGTTAGGCATGTACAAATGGCTGCCCTCAAAATGAGACACACGGAATTTCAGTAACTAACCGGTTCCCTTAGTGCCGCATCTACCATTTTCAAGCCAATCCCTGGTCACCCTGGGGTGGTAATGAATTTGAGTCGGTTGTTCTGGAATTTAGTCAGCCAAAATCGCAGCACTTGATGTGAAACTTTTTTTTCAAAAAAAAAGTGTTCTCTGTCTCCCTGAAGAGTAACATTCTACTTGTTAGAATGGATTTCTAATCGTAATACTCTACTGTGTTTTCAACTTTTTGTATGTGCTAGTTTTCAAAATTTATATATATTCTTTGATTTTACGAACTTTATAGCATAAGTAGGCAATAGTTGCATGCAAAGTACTCGTTGCTGTTGTTCTGGAATCATTGACTTGGACCTGCCTTTTTTTTAATAGCCTCCATTTCCATGATTCTTTCATAATCTGAAAATTGAATGTAATTGGTGCTTGAGTATTATCTAAAGCATAAAGTTACCTGACCAGAGCTTGCTGCGTCTGAAAGAGTCGGCGGTCATTCTCCGCTGCAGGAAGGAGGATCTTGAGCTTGTTGAGTCGGTCTTGGAATCTGCGAGGAATGAGTATGCGGAAAAGGAAAATGTATATCCGCCTGAAATCATGGTAGACCGCCATGTCTATCTGCCGCCTGCTCCCAGTCATTACAAGGAACATGACCTGTCCTGGTAATACTAGCAATCTTGTGTGGGTAATAAGCCACAAGTCCTCATGCTCATTGAATAATAGTGTAGATCTGAATGTCTAAAGCTTACTCTTGTACCTTTTACTTTAGCTCTGGTGGAGTTGTAATGGCTTCTCAAGATGGAAAAATCGTCTTTGAGAACACGTTGGATGCTAGACTAGAAGTGGTTTTCAGAAAGAAGCTGCCAGAGGTATGTACTGTGTTCCTTTTTATTTGGCCTTGTCATTTCTTAAGTGATCCTGTTGAATGTACACAATGGGAAATAATGCAGATAAGTTTAGCATTTTAGTGTATTTGATGTGCCTGTGGTTGGTAGTAAAGCCTTTTTTTTGTGTGGGATAGTAAAACTATCTTGTTGGTGAACATATGCAACTTACAGTTTCCATGTTCCAGCCCTGCAGTTATCCAACACAAATATACCTTTGATCCTTTACTGTATGCTGTTTTCTGAAAGAAAGAAAGGCTCTTGTTGGGCCCATTGTCATGTTCCCCACTTGATCATGGTCGTCTGCCTTTAAATTCTGTTGAGCATATTATATGACTGCGTAATTAGCGATATGTCTTCTCTCCTTGCTATCACGATCTGTTAACGTTTGTGTGGCACATGTACCTTTTTCAGATCCGTCAAAGCCTTATTGGGCAGGTAGCTGCATGAACAATTCTTGTAAACAGAACGCTGCACAGTTGCTGCTCGGCTCCTCTTGATGATGATCTTCGAGAAATCATTTTTGTGGTTCACCAGTAATTTACACAGGCTCTCTCTTTTGTCAGGGGGAAAAGCCCTTTGTCACCGATGACTCGAGACTTAATTGCGCCAGGCAAGCATAATAAGATGAACTACAGCATTGGGCGATTTCTCTTAATAAGGCATTGATGTGTGTAGTGATGCCATTTACGTGTACAACGTAATTTGTTACCTTGATGAAATTGGCCTCTTCGATTTTCATATATCTGATTAAGAAGAAGTGTTGACTAACACATCGCACAGATAGCACTAGTAGGGGATGTCATCGTTGCCAGGGGTGTACCCTTAGGTGCCCTTTTTCATTCAGTCAAACGAAGTAGTACATTTCTAAAAGTGATATAATTTTTAAAATCTATTTCAAATCTTAGTTTATTTCATTGAACTAGAGAGAGTTTCAGGGTATCCTAAGTATCACCGATTTGTATCCCTAATCATGGCTAAGATAATCCATTTGAAATTATGAATAGGATAAAGCCTTTTGGGTTCAATAATCATGGGGACAGTAAACAGAACACCTACAATATGGAACGTCTGTTTCCCCATTATAGGTTATTGATTGGAATGCTCTCGTTTGGAGAATTGAAAACCTTAGAATTTTTTTCCTATATATTTTGATTCATAGGATTGAATCCTTTAGGGACTCTTTGAATCAAAGAAAATTTATAAGAATTTTGAAGTATTACAATCCTTAGAAATTTTTCTTATGTCGATCCTTTGGTTGCGTAGGATTGAATCCTATAAGAATTTTCCTAATGAATCATTTGTACGACATTTCATAGGAAATCTAGCATCTACTCAAACCTTTTAGAAAAATTCTTTTTTTTGTGATACAATTAAACAAACTCAAATCATGTAGGATTTGAATGGGCATCATATTCCTATTCCTGCACTTTTACAATCCTGATAATCAAAAAGACCCTAAGTTTTTTTCCCTAAAGAACATCCGCACTACATTTCATAAGAAATTCAACATCAGTTCACACCTCTTGAAAAATATCCTTTTGTGATGTAAACAAACATACCAAAATCCTAAAGTAATTGAATGGGCATGGCATTCTAATCCCGTGTATTTTAGAATCCAACGAGTCAAGAGATCTAATGTATGTTTCCTTCATTGTCCAAATATTTTCCCACCATTTGAGGAACATCGGACAAACACACATTGATCACCTTCTCTTCCCAACAGTGGTCCCTCGTGTTGACGCTCGAAAATGGCATGATCACAAAGAGTGACTTGAGGCTATAATAAGATGATGTTAAAATTATGAGTTCATGTCACCACTAGATGGCTCTCTTCAAGCCGATCGAGATAAATATAGAGAAGGTCCAAAACGAAGCTCAGATGCAAAAGTTATGCCAATCTTAGAGATGCTCGTATTGACACCAGGTTAAAGAATAACATGAAACCTAATCTTAGAGGTGCTGATTCCTAAAGTCAAAAATCCATCTAGAATCAAGGATTTAAGGCCTATTAGCCTGTGTAATGTGCTTTACTAAATCGTCTCGAAGGTTCTAGCAAATCGGCTCAAGTTGGTGCTACCGCAAATCATTTCTGATAATCAAAGTGCGTTCGTGCCGGGGAGGTTGATTACTGACAATATCCTTATAGCCTATGAGGTGTCGCACTTCTTAATGAACAAGAGAGCTGGGAAAGAGGAGTATGCTGCTGTCAAAGTGGATATGAGTAAAGCGTATGATCGGGTTGAATGGGGCTTTTTGGAAGCAATGATGATCAGACTTGGTTTTGCACGGAGTTGGGTGAACCTTGTCATGAGATGTGTCCGGTCTGTGCGATACCGGATCAAAATCAACGGAGAGCTCTCTCAGCAGTTTGATCCATCAAGAGGGCTGAGACAGGGTGACCCAATCTCGCCTTATCTCTTTGTTATATGTGCGGAAGGGCTGTCTGCTATGCTGAAGGAAGCGCAGCACCGAGAGGCGATGCACGGTGTTCAAATCTGCCCGGAGGCTCCCTCCATCTCTCATCTGTTTTTTGCCGACGACTCGGTTCTGTTGATGAGAGCAAGGGAGGATGAAGCTAACGAGTTGAGGCGAACTCTTGCAGTATACGAATGGTGTTCGGGGCAAAGCATCAATCACGAGAAATCTGCTATCATGTTTAGTAAGAACAGCTCGGTGCAGTCTAAACAAAGGGTTAAGACCACTCTCGGAATCATAAGTGAGGCGTACAATGAGAAGTATCTAGGGCTCTCGGTGTATATTGGGCGATCAAAGCGTCGAGCCTTTGCATATCTGCGGGATGTCATATGGAACCACATGCAGGGTTGGAATGAGCGGACGTTGTCGCGGCAAGGAAAGGAAATCCTAGTAAAAGGAGTGGCTCAGGCAGTGCCCACATTTGCTATGTCAGTGTTCTATCTAACAAAGACCTTCTGTGATGAGTTGAGTGCGATGATAGGCAAATACTGGTGGAGTCAACAGGAGAATGAAAACAAAATGCATTGGGTGAGCTGGCAGAAGCTAACACGCTCGAAGGGAAGAGGTGGGCTAGGATTCAGAGATATACACGACTTTAACATTGCCATGCTAGCGAGGCAAGTGTGGCGGCTAATACAGCAATCGGATAGCCTATGTGCACAAGTCATGAAGGCCAAGTACTACCCGGATTGTGATATCTTGGAAGCAGGGCCGAATGCCAATATGTCATATGCATGGAGGAGTATTACCCATGGGATTGGCCTCATTAAAAATGGAGTAATTTGGCGAGTTGGAGATGGTCAGAACATCCGAATCTGGGATGACCCATGGCTACCGAGGGCGTGGTCCAGGCAAGTGGTGACACCACGAGGGAATAGCTTGTTAACCAGGGTGGCTGAGCTCATTGATCCGGGCACTGGGAAATGGGACGAGGCCCTCATCAGGGACACTTTTTGGGAGGAGGATGCAGCGTTGATCCTTCAACTACCATTAAGGGACGATACTGAAGATTTCCGAGCGTGGCATTTCGATAGCAAAGGTGTTTTCTCGGTGAAACAAGCCTATAAGCTACAACGGGTTATTTCAGAACACGACGCCGTGGGGCAAGGTGGGGAGCCACAGGCTGTTGGTGATCTTGATGGTGGCGGTGACGTGAGGTGGAAAAGGATATGGAAGATACCATGCCCGGGGAAGATCAGGCATTTTATGTGGAGAATGATGCATAACACAATCGCCACAAAAGACATCCTAGCAAGAAGAGGGATGAGCATTGAGGATCACCGTTGCTTCATGTGTACAACGCGGCACGAGACAGGGAAGCATCTCTTTGTAGAGTGTCCCGAGGTGAAAGTGGTGTGGAGGAAGTTAGGGCTTGAACACATCCGAGCGCAACTAGCTGACTGCGATGCGATAGGAGAAACCATGGACATTCTCTGGCAGGCCACAGAAAAGGAGAGGCTGCAGGTCATAGTGATGTGGTGGCAGTGGTGGACTCAGCGGAACAAAGTGCGGGAGGGGGAGAAGCCCATGGATCACGAGTAGTTCAGTTGTAGGGCTGCATGCACGGCGGAGGAATATCTTGGGTGCTTCTGCAAAATGGCAAAACCGTCAGCTCTTCCACAGGCCTGGGCCCCACCTCCTCCGGATGAGCTAAAGATCAACGTGGACGGCGCATATATACCAGGCAGCCAGCATGGTGCTTGGGGTGCCATCGTGCGTGACTCGACGGGGCAGGTGGTGGCGGCGCGGGCAGGGCGGGTAGATCACGTGGCTTCGGCTTTCGACACGGAATTGCATGCAGCAGAACGAGCGCTGGAGATCGCGGCGGAGCTCGGAGTGCTGCGGCTCACGGTGGAAACGGACGCGCTCCTGGTGCAGCAAGCCTTAAGCCGCCGAGCGCCAGACTACTCCATACAAGCCCATGTGATCGAGGATGTCAAGGTGCAGGCGCGCTTGTGGTTTGCATCTTGTGTGTTTGCTCATTGTAAGAGGGAGGCTAATACGGCCGCTCATAATCTAGCTAAACTTGGGTTGGCTCTTGGAGTGGGAGAGGTTCTTGTACTGGATGATGATTTGCCAGCTGATATAGTTGCGTCTGTGTTGGGCGATTATGCCCACATCGTGGAGTAATAAAGCAATTTGCTTGACCTCAAAAATTAAGACGGCCTCTGATGGAAAAAGTTACAACTGCAAAGTTCTTCGTCTCGTCGAAACGGACGATTTTGATATAAAAATCGTCCTCATCCAAGATCGTATGCAAAAGTTACAGGCAAAACAGTGAGCTGCAGCAGTATTTGGCCCGATCATCCGGGCCGGGATCCATACCATCCGGGTTATCCTCCAGGTAAATTAACAGAACCATAAATTTTGGGCCCCATGAAGCGAGATCATCCGGACGGCACCCAGATCATTCGGGTAAAGCCCGGACAATCCGGACATGAGTCCGGACATCCGGACGACTTTTTCTGCTACAGACTTTATAAAACGGCCCGAAACACCATCAAGATGGCCTCGGATGAAAAAGTGTTCAACATGAAAGTTGTGCATCTCGTCGATACGGTTGATTTGGATATAAAAAACGTCCAAATCCAAGGTTGTGTGAGGATTCTAGAGCCAAAACAGTGAGGTGCTGTCAAAAAACTGGGCTAGGCCGGATCATCCGGGCCTTGAGCCGGACATCCGGGCCGGGGGTCGTGAGTAGTCCGTGTTTTATTAGGTTTTGATGATTTGGCCGGCTAGGCAAGTCCTTTTCTTGTACGGGAAGTCCACCCGCCTCTTATATAGACAAGAGGTGACGGCCGATTGAACAACAACACACAATCACAAACGCATCTACAACTTTTTCGTCTACGTTTTGTTCCTCCCTCGTTCTTCATCGTTCTTCGTGTTGGAGAGCTGCGAATACCGAGGCTCTAGGGACGGCTTGACCGGCCTAGGGCAGCCCATAGCCGCTGCACTCCCCGACGGGGTCCCTCCCGGGAGTGTAGGGTTTCGGGTTCTCAAAAGCTCTCGCCGGTCGACTTGCGAATCGCGCTTCCGGTGAGACTCCTTCGACGTGAGCTGCGGTGCATCACCCTCGGCGTTGGAGGTACACGGTGACGTGTTCGTGTGCGAACACACTTTTTGGTGACTCCACTGGGGAAAAGATCAATCATCATCATCCATCATGTCTGGCAACGACAAGATTCCCAAGCCCTCTGAAATCGACGCCGATAACATAATCAAACCCAATTTTGAGGAGTTATCGGAGGAACATCGCCAAGCTTATGAGGAGTACAAGAAGGCGCGTGAAGAGAAGGAGATGCAGGAGTTCCTTGCTAAGTTCAAAAAGGATCGTCAAGGCAATATCACTCCGGTTGGAGAAATCAAGTTTCCTCCTCTTCATGATGAGCAGGTTAAACCCTCTGTAAGTAATACCTTCTCTCCGAGGTATGGGCTGAAATTGATAGTCGCATTCGATAGCAATAATCTTTTATACCAATTTTCTTGGAAAATAGTAATGCTAAAAATAGTGTGCCTTAATCATCTAGTGGTAATGTTGGTGTGCTCGCTACATGAAATCCCTAGTCCAACTTTACCTATTTCATCGGCGCCCCGTGCCGATGAGTTTTATCCTAGCCCCACAAATCAAATTGTTGCTGCACCCATTAATCCTATCATGAGTATGCCAAGTTCGGTGGTGGCCTTGAACCAAACCCTACCTGCAAGAGCAAACATCATAGATCACTTTGCCGAATTACAATTCAGCATGCATGCCACAATTCACACCTGCAACTACTAACCCTACTCCTCCTATGCTACCGCCACAAGCTTCATCGTCCACCGTGGATGATGGTCTAGCTAATCTTAGAGGGAAGATGGCTAAGATGCTCCGAGAGAATTTTGAAGTTGAATTACCAAGGAACCGTATTTACCAAAAGCCATATCCGAATACTTTGATGCAATTCAATGCCCTTGAGATATAAAATTCCAGATTTTGTTAAGTTTAATGGAGAGGGCACAAAACCACACAGGAGCATGTTAGTCAAGACTTGGCACAATTAGGTGAGGCAAGTTCACGAGATGAGTGGAGAGTACGTTATTTTCCTTTATCTTTAACGGTCTTCGCTTTCTCGTGGTTTTCTGCGTTACCACCTAGTTCTGTTACTACATGGTTTCACTTGGAACAAAAGTTTCATGATCACTTCTACAGTGGTGACAATGAGCTTAAACTATCCCATCTTACATCGGTTAAGCAAAAGTATGATGAATCGGTCTCCGATTATGTCAAAAGATTTAGGGATACAAAAAACCGGTGCTATAGTTTGGTGATAACCGAGAGAGATTTGGCTGATCTTGTGCTTAGTGGTTTGAGAACTCATATTAGAGAAATGCTAGAAGGATATGAGTTTTAAAATATCAACCAAGTCTTGCAAAGGGCTTTGGCTCATACTTTAGAATATCTCATACTTTACCGCCGTTCAAAGAGCTGAAATGGCATGCTTATTGCAAGTATCATAATTCTTTTTCTCATGCTACTAATGATTGTAATGTTTTCCGACGACAGATACAATCGGCCATTAATGACGGACGATTGAATTTTTCTGAGATGCAAGTTGACAAGCAACCTTTCCCAATGAATACCATGGATTTGGAGGGGAAGAAGATGTTAATTCGGCCCAACATAGCCGAATCAGCTAATAAAAATAATATTGTCATTGGTGAGCCCAGGAAAAATGAGGAGAGCAACAAGGTCTTGGGGAGACAAGTTGTGCTTGACAAGCAACCCAGTGGCAAGGAGGTAATCAAGATCACCATCAAGAATCCCACACTCGGGGGGCAACCACAAGTGCAAGAGAACACTCATGTCAAATTTGTTAAGCCCAAGAGTCCAGAGGTTGGCAAGTGGAAGACGAATGAAGCTAAAGTGCAGCGCAAGAGAATCAAGCCAACTTTTGATATGCTGTTGTCCAAGTATGCCAATCAAGCGGCCGGTTCTAGCTCTAACCGGTCATCAAATTTGAAGCGCTCAAGATCACCTCCGAGGGAAGAATTTCAGCATCACGCAAGGCCATATGGGTCGTGGGCACCAGGACCATGGATGGTGCCGCCCCCCTATGCGCCATACTACATGGAAGGCTTTAATGGAGGATGGGGGCAGCCCCCAATGGCCCCTTATGCTTTTCATCCGGGTTGGGCAGAACCAAGGAGGCCCGTTCATGAGAGACTTTCTTATCCCACACGAGGCCGTTTGAACAATTGTGTCAATCGGCCAATGCAAGATAATGAAAAAAGGGTCAACCGGCAAGTGTGGCGTGCCAAATCACCAAGTGCCGAAATTTCAGAGCCTAGCAAGCAAAAGGAGAAGAATGCTAGTGGTGAAACTATTATGATAGGCACTAAAGAATTAATAATCAAAGAGTCGATTATTGTTGATAATCCGGCTAATTCTAATAAAGATGTGGCTGCGGTCCAGCAAGGCCCCATGGCTAATGATCATGAAGCTAGCACAAGCAAGGCCAAGTCGAGGGATCCAAAATATACTCAGCCTAAGTGTGTCCTTTCGGTCTGACCAAGGCGCAAAAAAGGAGATTGCAGCGCATGAGGAGTCATGAGAAGGAGGAACAAGAAGTAGAAAAGCTAAGGGATAAATTATTCAATGAAAGCCGTCCAATGGACCCCAAAAACAAGTGTGGAGGCCAAAGCAAAAGGAAAACATTGCAACTTCTGCATTGATCACAGCAACACCTATACCACCAACGGAGGACGATGCGGCTACTATTACATCGTCCACTTTGCCTACTACTTCCTCTTCCCTTAAAGATATTTCAGAGTCAGTGGACATGCTTGCGGAAGGAGATGAAATGCTTGATTATGAGTCTACACCGGTTCATGAAGGTATGGATATTAATATGGTGTATTACTTACCCGCTGAATTTTGTGCTATAGATGAAGAAGGGGAGGCAGCTCAGCTAGATTTTGGTCCTAAAAATGCTATATTCGAGAAGCCAAAAGAACCGGTGACGCACTTGAAGCCATTGTTCCTTAAAGGTCATATTAATGGATCGCCGGTTGCTAGAATGCTTGTCGATGGTGGTGCTGTGGTGAATCTTATGCCATATTCGGTCTTCAAAAAATTGGGGCTGCGTGATGAAGAGTTAATAAAGACCAATATGGTGCTTAATGGATTTGAAGGCAAAGAGAAAACTGAAGCCAAAGGTGTGATGTATGTGGAGCTTACGGTGGGAAGCAAAACTTTGGCTACCGCATTCTTTGTCGCCGAGGTGCAAGGTAACTACAATGTGATATTAGGCCGCGATTGGGTTCATGCGAACCAATGCGTGCCATCTACTATGCACCAGTTTTTGATTCAATGGGTTGATGATGAAGTAGAAATCATTCATGCGGATAATTCGGCTTGTGTTGCTTTGGCCGATGCATCGGTGGATTGGCAACATCCCAATGCTACTTGCTTGACGGGGCGCGACTTATCAGAATATGATTTTCTTAGCGCCACAAAAAGTGGTTTCGTGCCCGTTTCCTTAAAGCCGGTTGGCAATAATCGGCTCCAAGGTATGATGTATTTAAATGGATCCTAACTCAGAGTGGTTACAAAAGCGTCTTGTAGAATATCGGTCCAATGAGAACGATATGTATGAGTCCATAGAAGAGTTAGATGATATGGCTAAATTAGGACAAGGTTTTACATCGGCCGATCCATTAGAAGAGATAGATATAGGAGATGGTTCAATTCCTAGGCCGACATTTGTAAATGAAATTTTAAGAGCCGATCATAAGGCTAAGTTGATCGAGCTATTGAAAGAATATGTTTGTTGTTAGGTAACGTAGTAATTTCAAACAAAATTCCTACGCACACGCAAGGATCATGGTGATGCATAGCAACGAGAGGGGAGAGTATTGTCCACGTACCCTCGTGAGACCGTGGCGAAGCGTTATGACAACGCTGTTGATGTAGTCGTCGTCTTCACGATCCGACCGATCCAAGTACCGAGCGTCGGGCACCTCCGAGTTCAGCACATGTTCAGCTCGATGGCGATCCCGGACTCCGATCCAGCGAGGTGTCGGGATGAGTTCCGTCAAGACGACGGCGTGGTGACAATGATGATGTTCTACCGACGCAGGCTTCGCTAAGCACCGCAATGATATGACCGAGGTGGAATATGGTGGAGGGGCACCGCACGGCTAAGGAATGATCACGAAGATCAACTTGTGTGTCTTGGGGTGCCCCCCGCCTCGTATATAAAGGAGCAAGGGGAGGCCGGCCGGCCCTAGGGGCGCGCCAAGGAGGGGGGAGTCCTCCTCCGAGTGGGAGTAGGACTCCCCTTTCCTAGTCCCACTAGGAAGGAGGAAGGGGGAAGGAAAGAGAGGGAGAGGGAGAGGGAAAGAGGGGCCGCGGCCCCCCTCCCTAGTCCAATTCGGACTCCCCATGGGAGGGGCGCGCCACCTCCTGGGCTGCTGTCCTCTCTCTCCCCTCAGGCCCACTAAGGCCCAATACTTCCCCGGGGGGTTCCGGTAACCCCTCCGACACTCCGGTTTTCTCCGAAATCACCCGGAACAATTCCCGTGTCCAAATATAGTCGTCCAATATATCAATCTTTATGTCTCGACCATTTCGAGACTCCTCATCATGTCTGTGATCACATTCGGGACTCCGAACAACCTTTCGGTACATCAAAACTTGTAAACTCATAATAAAACTGTCATCGTAACGTTAAGCGTGCGGACCCTACGGGTTCGAGAACTATGTAGACATGACCTAGAACTGTTTCCGGTCAATAATCAATAGCGGAACCTGGATGCTCATATTGGCTCCTACATATTCTACGAAGATCTTTATCGGTCAAACCGCATAACAACATACGTTGTTCCCTTTATCATCGGTATGTTACTTGCACGAGATTCGATCGTCGGTATCAATACCTAGTTCAATCTAGTTACGCAAGTCTCTTTACTCGTTACGTAATGCATCATTCCGTAACTAACTCATTAGCTACATTGCTTGCAAGGCTTGTAGTGATGTGCATTACCGAGAGGGCCGGAGATACCTCTCCGACAATCGGAGTGACAAAACCTAATCTCGAATCGCCAACTCAACATGTACCTTTGGAGACACTGTAGAGCTCCTTTATAATCACCCGATTCGTTGTGACGTTTGGTAGCACACAAAGTGTTCCTCCGTAAACAGGAGTTGCATAATCTCATAGTTGTAGGAACTTTGTATAAGTCATGAAGAAAGCAATAGCAACATACTAAACGATCAAGTGCTAGGCTAACGGAATGGGTCAAGTCAATCACATTATTCTCCTAATAATGTGATCACGTTAATCAAATAACAACACATGTCTATGGTTAGGAAACATAACCATCTTTTATTAATGAGCTAGTCAAGTAGAGGCACACTAGTGACATTATGTTTGTCTATGTATTCACACATGTATTATGTTTCCGGGTAATACAATTCTAGCATGAATAATAAATATTTATCATGATATGAGGAAATAAATAATAACTTTATTATTGCCTCTAGGGCATATTTCCTTCAGTCTCCCACTTGCACTAGAGTCAATAATCTAGATTACACAGTAATGATCCTAACACCCATGGAGTCTTGGTGCTGATCATGTTTTTCTCGTGGAAGAGGCTTAGTCAACGGGTCTGCAACATTCAGATCCGTATGTATCTTGCAAATCTCTATGTCTCCCACCTGAACTTGGTCCCGGATGGAATTGAAGCGTCTCTTGATGTGCTTGGTCCTCTTGTCAAATTTGGATTCCTTTGCCAAGGCAATTGCACCAGTATTGTCACAGAAGATCTTCATTGGTTCCGATGCACTAGGTACGACACCTAGATCGGAAATGAACTCCTTCATCCAGACTCCTTCATTTGGTTCTTCCGAAGCAGCTATGTATTCCGCTTCGCATGTAGATCCCGCCACGACGCTTTGTTTAGAGCTGCACCAACTTACAGCTCCACCGTTTAATAAAAACACGTATCCGGTTTGTGATTTAGAATCGTCCGGATCGATGTCAAAGCTTACATCGGCGTAACCATTTACGACTAGCTCTTTGTCACCTCCATATATGAGAAACATATCCTTAGTCCTTTTCGGTATTTCAGATGTTCTTGACCGCTGTCGATGATCCACTCTGGATTACTTTGGTACCTACCTGCCAAGCTTATTGCTAAGCATCGTCGGTCGGTACACAACATTGCATACATGATAGAGCCTATGGCTGAAGCATAGGGAACATCTTTAATTTTCTCTCTATCTTCTGTTGTGGTCGGGCATTAAGTCGACTCAACTTCACACCTTGTATGTCTGAGCAAGAACCCTTTCTTTGCACGATCCATTTGAACTTTTCAAAACTTTATCAAGGTATGTGCTTTGTGAAAGTCCAATTAAGCGTCTTGATCTATCTCTATAGATCTTGATGCCCAATATGTAAGCAGCTTCACCGAGGTCTTTCATTGAAAAACTTTTATTCAAGTATCCTTTTATGCTATCCAGAAATTCTATATCATTTCCAATTAACAATATGTCATCTACATATAATATCAGAAATGCTACAGAGCTCCCACTCACTTTCTTGTAAATACAGCTTCTCCAAAAGTCATATAAAACCATATGCTTTGATCACACTATCAAAGCGTTTATTCCAACTCCGAGATGCTTGCACCAGTCCATAAATGGATCGCTGGAGCTTGCACACTTTGCTAGCTCCCTTAGGATCGACAAAACCTTCCGGTTGCATCATATACAATTCTTCTTCCAGAAATCCATTCAGGAATGCAGTTTTGACATCCATTTTCCAAATTTCATAATCATAAAATGCGGCAATTGCTAACATGATTCGGACAGACTTAAGCATCGCTACTGGTGAGAAAGTCGCATCGTAGTCAACCCCTTGAACTTGTCGAAAACCTTTTGCAACAAGTCGAGCTTTGTAGACAGTTACATTACCATCAGCGTCAGTCTTCTTCTTGAAGATCCATTTATTTTCTATGGCTTGCCGATCATCGGGCAAGTCAACCAAAGTCCATACTTTGTTTTCATACATGGATCCCATCTCAGATTTCATGGCCTCAACCCATTTTGCGGAATCTGGGCTCATCATCACTTCCTCATAGTTCGCGGGTTCGCCATGGTCAAGTAACATGACTTCCAGAATAGGATTACCGTACCACTCTAGTGCGGATCTTACTCTGGTAGACCTACGAAGTTCGGTAGTAACTTGATCTGAAGTTTCATGATCAAGATCATTAGCTTCCTCACTGATTGGTGTAGTTGTCACAGAACCGGTTCTTGTGATGAACTACTTTCAATAAGGGAGCAGATCTGATTACCTCATCAAGTTCTACTTTCCTCCCACTCACTTCTTTCGAGAGAAACTCCTCTAGAAAGGATCCAAATTTAGCAACAAAAATCTTGCCCTCAGATCTGTGATAGAAGGTGTACCCAATAGTCTCTTTTGGGTACCCTATGAAGACACATTTCTCCGATTTGGGTTCAAGCTTATCTGGTTGAAGTTTCTTCACATAAGCATCGCAGCCCCAAACTTTAAGAAACGACAACTTTGGTTTCTTGCCAAACCATAGTTCATAAGGCGTCGTCTCAATGGATTTTGATGGTGCCCTATTTAACGTGAATGCGGCTGTCTCTAAAGCATAACCCCAAAACGATAGCGGTAAATCAGTAAGAGACATCATAGATCGCACCATATCTAGTGAAGTACGATTATGACGTTCGGACACACCATTTCGTTGTGGTGTTCCGGGTGGCGTTAGTTGCGAAACTATTCCGCATTGTTTCAAATGTAAACCAAACTCGTAACTCAAATATTCTCCTCCACGATCAGATCGTGGAAATTTTATTTTCTTGTTACGATGATTTTCCACTTCACTCTGAAATTCTTTGAACTTTTCAAATGTTTCAGACTTGTGTTTCTTCAAGTAGATATACCCATATCTGCTTAAATCATCAGTGAAGGTGAGAAAATAACGATATCCGCCACGAGCCTCAACATTCATCGGACCACATACATCTGTATGTATGATTTCCAACAAATCTGTTGCTCTCTCCATAGTTCCGGAGAACGGCGTTTTAGTCATCTTGCCCATGAGGCACGGTTCGCAAGTACCAAGTGATTCATAATCAAGTGATTCCAAAAGTCCATCAGTATGGAGTTTCTTCATGCGTTTTACACCGATATGACCTAAACGGCAGTTCCCACAAATAAGTTGCACTATCATTATCAACTCTGCATCTTTTGGCTTCAACATTATGAATATGTGTATTACTACTATCGAGATTCAATAAAAATAGACCACTCTTCAAGGGTGCATGACCATAAAAGATATTACTCATATAAATAGAACAACCATTATTCTCTCGATTTAAATGAATAACCGTCTCGCATCAAACAAGATCCAGATATAATGTTCATGCTCAACGCGGCACCAAATAACAATTATTTAGGTCTAAAACTAATCCCGATGGTAGATGTAGAGGAAGCGTGCGATTGCGATCACATCGACTTTGGAACCATTTCCCAGCGCATCGTCACCTCGTCCTTAGCCAATCTTCGCTTAATCCGTAGTCCCTGTTTGAGTTGCAAATATTAGCAGCAGAACCGGTATCAAATACCAGTGCTCTGCGAGCATTAGTAAGGTACACATCAATAACATGTATATCACATATACCTTTGTTCACTTTGCCATCCTTCTTATCCGCCAAATACTTGGGGCAGTTCCGCTTCCAGTGTCGAGTCTGCTTGTAGTAGAAGCACTCAGTCTCAGGCTTAGGTCCAGACTTGGGTTTCTTCTCTTGAGCAGCAACTTGCTTGCTGTTCTTTTTGAAGTTCCCCTTCTTCTTTCCTTTGCCCCTTTTCTTGAAACTGGTGGTCTTGTTAACCATCAACACTTGATGCTCCTTCTTGATTTCTACTTCCGTAGCTTTTAGCATTGCGAAGAGCTCGGGAATAGTCTTGTCCATCCCTTGCATATTATAGTTCATCACGAAGCTCTTGTAGCTTGGTGGCGATGATTGAAGAATTCATCAATGACACTATCATCGGAAGATTAACTCCTAGTTGAATCAAGTGATTATTGTACCCAGACATTTTGAGTATATGTTCACTGACAGAACTATTCTCCTCCATCTTACAGCTATAGAACTTATTGGAGACTTCATATCTCTCAATCCGGGCATTTGCTTGAAATATTAACTTCAACTCCTGGAACATCTCATATGCTCCATGACGTTCAAAACATCGTTGAAGGCCCGGTTCCAAACCGTAAAGCATGGCACACTGAACTATCGAGTAGTCATCAGCTTTGCTCTGCCAGACGTTCTTAACGTCATCAGTTACATTAGCAGCAGGCCTGGCACCCAGCGGTGCTTTCAGGACATAATTCTTTTATGCAGCAATGAGGATAATCCTCAAGTTACGGACCCAGTCCATGTAATTGCTACCATCATCTTTCAACTTAGCTTTCTCAAGGAACGCATTAAAATTCAACGGAACAACAGCACGAGCCATCTATCTACAACAAACATAGACAATCAAAATACTATCATGTACTAAGTTCATGATAAATTTAACTTCAATTTAATCATATTACTTAAGAACTCCCACTTAGACAGACATCTCTCTAGTCATCTAAGTGATCACATGATCCAAATCAACTAAACCATGTCCGATCATCACGTGAGATGGAGTAGTTTCAATGGTGAACATCACTATGTTGATCATATCTACTATATGATTCATGCTCGACCTTTCGGTCTCCGTGTTTCGAGGCCATATCTGTATATGCTAGGCTCGTCAAGTTTAACCTGAGTATTCCGCGTGTGCAACTGTTTTGCACCCGTTGTATTTGAACATAGAGCCTATCACACCCGATCATCACGTGGTGTCTCAGCACGAAGAACTTTCGCAGCGGTGCATACTCAGGGAGAACACTTCTTGATAATTAGTGAGAGATCATCTTAAAATGCTACCGTCAATCAAAGCAAAATAAGATGCATAAAGGATAAACATCACATGCAATCAATATAAGTGATATGATATGGCCATCATCATCTTGTGCTTGTGATCTCCATCTCCGAAGCACCGTCGTGATCACCATCCACCTTGATCTCCATCATAGCATCGCTGTCGTCTCGCCAATCTTATGCTTCTACGACTATCGGTACCGCTTAGTGATAAAGTAAAGCATTACAGGGCGTTTGCATTTCATACAATAAAGCGACAACCATATGGCTCCTGCCAGTTGCCGATAACTTCGGTTACAAAACATGATCATCTCATACAATAAAATATAGCATCACGTCTTGACCATATCACATCAAAACATGCCCTGCAAAAACAAGTTAGACGTCCTCTACTTTGTTCTTGCAAGTTTTACGTGGCTGCTACGGGCTGAGCAAGAACCGTTCTTACCTACGCATCAAAACCACAACGATAGTTCATCAAGTTAGTGATGTTTTAACCTTCGCAAGGACCGGGCGTAGCCACACTCGGTTCAACTAAAGTTGGAGAAACAGACACCCGCCAGCCACCTGTGTGCAAAGCACGTCGGTAGAACCAGTCTCGCGTAAGCGTACGCGTAATGTTGGTCCGGGCCGCTTCATCCAACAATACCGCCGAACCAAAGTATGACATGCTGGTAAGCAGTATGACTTGTATCACCCACAACTCACTTGTGTTCTACTCGTGCATATAACATCTACGCATAAAACCAGGCTCGGATACCACTGTTAGGTAACGTAGTAATTTCAAAAAAAAATCCTACGCACACGCAAGGATCATGGTGATGCATAGCAACGAGAGGGGATAGTATTGTCCACGTACCCTCGTAGACCGTAAGCGGAAGCGTTATGACAACGCGGTTGATGTAGTAACGTACGGCACCTCCGAGTTCAGCACACGTTCAGCTCGATGACGATCCCCGGACTCCGATCCGGCAGGGTGTCGGGGATGAGTTCCGTCAGCACGACGGCGTGGTAATGATGATGATCTTCTACCGACGCAAGGCTTCGCCTAAGCACCGCAACAATATGACCGAGGTGGAATATGGTGGAGGGGGGCACCGCACACGGCTAAGGAACGATCACGAAGATCAACTTGTGTGTCTTGGGGTGCCCCCTGCCCCCGTATATAAAGGAGCAAGGGGGGAGGCCGGCCGGCCCTAGGGGGCGCGCCAAGGAGGGGGGAGTCCTCCTCCTAGTGGGAGTAGGACTCCCCTTTCCTAGTCCCACTAGGAAGGAGGAAGGGGGAAGGAAAGAGAGGGAGAGGGAGAGGGAAAGAGGGGCCGCGCCCCCCTCCCTAGTCCAATTCGGACTCCCCATGGGGGGAGGGGGCGCCACCTCCTCGGTTGTTGCCCTCTCTCTGCCCTCAGGCCCACTAAGGCCCAATACTTCCCCGGGGGGTTCCGGTAACCCCTCCGGCACTCCGGTTTTCTCCGAAATCACCCGGAACAATTCCGGTGTCCGAATATAGTCGTCCAATATATAAATCTTTATGTCTCGACCATTTCGAGACTCCTCGTCATGTCCGTGATCACATCCGGGACTCCGAACAACCTTTCGGTACATCAAAACTTGTAAACTCATAATAAAACTGTCATCGTAACGTTAAGCGTGCGGACCCTACGGGTTCGAGAACTATGTAGACATGACCTAGAACTATTTCCGGTCAATAACCAATAGCGGAACCTGGATGCTCATATTGGCTCCTACATATTCTACGAAGATCTTTATCGGTCAAACCGCATAACAACATACGTTGTTCCCTTTGTCATCGGTATGTTACTTGCCCGAGATTCGATCGTCGGTATCCAATGCCTAGTTCAATCTCGTTGCCGACAAGTCTCTTTACTCGTTACGTAATGCATCATTCCGTGACTAACTCATTAGCTACATTGCTTGCAAGGCTTGTAGTGATGTGCATTACCGAGAGGCCCCAGAGATACCTCTCCGACAATCGGAGTGACAAAACCTAATCTCGAAATACGCCAACTCAACATGTACCTTTGGAGACACCAGAGAGCTCCTTTATAATCACCCGATTCGTTGTGACGTTTGGTAGCACACAAAGTGTTCCTCCGTAAACAGGAGTTGCATAATCTCATAGTTGTAGGAACTTTGTATAAGTCATGAAGAAAGCAATAGCAACATACTAAACGATCAAGTGCTAGGCTAACGGAATGGGTCAAGTCAATCACATTATTCTCCTAATAATGTGATCCCGTTAATCAAATGACAACACATGGCTATGGTTAGGAAACATAGCCATCTTTGATTAATGAGCTAGTCAAGTAGAGGCACACTAGTGACATTATGTTTGTCTATGTATTCACACATGTATTATGTTTTCGGGTAATACAATTCTAACATGAATAATAAACATTTATCATGATATGAGGAAATAAATAATAACTTTATTATTGCCTCTAGGGCATATTTCCTTCATTTGTTGCTTTGCATGGGAATATCATGAGATGTCGGGTTTAAGCCGAGAGCTAGTGGAGGATCGGTTACCTATAAAGGCCGGTTTTAGACCATATAAGCAATCGGCCAGAAAGTTTAATCCAAAAATGTATGACTGGATCAAGGAAGAGATCGGTCGTTTGCTTAAAGCTAATTTTATTAGACCTTGCAGGTATGCCGAGTGGATTTCTAACATTGTACCAGTAGAGAAGAAAGGCTCCGGCAAGTTGAGGGTGTGCATTGATTTTAGAGATTTGAATAGAGCTACACCTAAAGATGAGTATCCTATGCCAATAGCCGATATGCTTATTAATGATGCTTCTGGACATAAGGTCGTTAGCTTTCTTGATGGTAATGTGGGGTATAACCAGATTTTTATGGCCGAAGAGGACATGTCCAAAACGGCTTTTCGATGTCCCGGTTACCTTGGTTTATTTGAGTGGACAGTGATGACCTTTGGACTAAAAAATGCCGGTGCCACGTATCAAAGGGCTATGAATTTAATTTTTCATGATTTACTTGGTGTTATACTTGAGGTTTATATTGATGATATTGTTGTCAAATCGGATGCTTTTGAATCTCACTTAGCCGATTTGCGTTTGGCTTTTGAAAGAATGAAGAAATATGGGATGAAAATGAATCCTTTGAAGTGTGCCTTTGGTGTATCGGCTGGGAAGTTTCTACGTTTCATTATTCATGAAGATGGAGTGGAAATTGATCCCAAAAATATAGAAGCTATATAGAAAGTAGAGGCTCCAACATGCAAATGAGATATGCAAAAATTCCTTAGCAAGGTCAATTATTTGAGGAGGTTCATAGCCAATCTATCAGGGAAGGTTGATGCATTTACTCCTATCCTTCGGTTAAAGAATGATGTTGATTTTACTTGGGGGGCAAAACAGCAAGAGGCATTTGATATGATTAAGAAATATTTGTGCACTCCTCCGGTTATGAAAGCGCCCAGGCACAGGGAGCCATTTAGACTTTACGTTGCAGCGGAGGAAGGTGTTATTGGTGCTGTTTTGACTCAAGAGACCGAAGGAAAGGATCATGCTATTACTTATTTGAGCCGACGGTTATTGGACGCCGAGAAAAGGTATACATTTATTGAGAAATTATGCTTATGCTTGCACAAAATTGAGACATTATCTAGTGCCTAGTACTTGCATTATAGCTTGTCAAACCGATGTCATCAAATACATGTTGCATAGGCCAATTCTTAGTGGTAGAATTGGCAAGTGGGCTTATACTTTAATTGAATATGATTTGGCTTATGAATCTCTGAAATCCATGAAAGGCCAAATTGTTGCTAATTTTATTGTTGAGCATCGGATTGATGACAAGCATGATATTGATATAAACCTTGTATCATTAGTACCATGGAGATTGCATTTTGATGGTTCAGTTTGTAGCAATGGCCAAGGTGTTGGTATTGTTTATATATCTCCTCATGGCGCTGTTTTTGAAGCCTCATGCCGCTTAGAATACTTTTGCACAAATAATCAAGCCGAATATGAAGCATTTTTATTCGGCTTAGAGATGTTGCTTGCCATAGGTGCTACACATATTGAGGCTTTTGGTGATTCGTTATTAGTACTGCAACAAATATCCAAAGTCTTTCAATGTTTTGACGAATCACTTAATGTTTATCTTGATAAATGTCTAGATATAATTTCTAATTTGGATTATTTTAGCATTGCTCATATATCTAGACATGACAATTGGAGAGCAAATGAGTTGGCACAACAAGCATCCGACTATCATGTTGATCGTGGCATGTTTCATATTTCTCAAAGGCCGATGTCTAGTCTTGCCAACATAGGGGAGGCCGAACCGGTGCCCACCGTTTTGGCCACTAATAAAATATTTAATGCAGGAGAGAATCAAGACTGGAGGAAACCCATTATTGATTATTTGTGTGATCCTCGTAAAATGGTGGACAAGACTGTTCAGCGTATAGCTTTCAAATACACAATGAGAGATGATGATCTCTATCGCCGAACGGTTGATGATGTTCTTTTAAAGTGTTTGGACGAGGACCAAGCGAGAGTTGCTATGGGAGAGGTCCATGAAGGTATTTGTGGCACTCATCATTGGCTCCCAAGATGAAATGGCTATTGCGACGTCTTTGGTTTTATTATTAACGATGGTTAATGATTGCTTCCGGTATTATAAAGGATGTGAAGCTTGTCAAAAGTTTGGTGATATTTAGTTGGCTCCCGCTGCTATGTTAGATCCTATTATCAAGTCGTGGCCTTTTAGAGGTTGGGGATTAGACTTTATTGGAGAGATTCATCCTTCTTCTTCAAAGGGGCATCGGTTCGTGTTGGTGGCGACCGATTATTTCACTAAATGGTCTGAAGCAATACCACTGAAAAATATGACGCATACAGAGGTAATTCGATTCATAACTGAGCATATTATTCATAGATTTGGTATTCCTCAAACATTAACTACGGACCAAGGTTCGTCCTTTATGTCACATCAAGTTAGAGAATTTGCTGAATCATATAAGATAAAGTTGCTCAATTCCTCTCCATATTATGCCCAAGCCAATGGACAAGCTGAGTCTAGTAATAAAATATTAATCAAGCTCATCAAGAAGAAGATTGAGGATAATCCAAGGAGATGGCATGAGCTATTGTCCGAAGCTCTATGGGCACACAGAATCTCAAGGCATGGTGCTACAAAGGTAACTCCATATGAGCTCGTATATGGTCAAGAGGTCGTTTTACCAGTGGAAGTGAATTTGAATGCTTTGAGAATAGCCAAACAAAATGATTTATCGGTGGTGGACTTTTATAACATGATGATGGACAATATTGATGAAGTTGCCGATAAACGTTTGGCTGCTTTGAAGGCCATAGAAAGAGATAAATTGAGGGTAGTAAGAGCTTACAATAAGAAGGTCAAGTTGAAGAATTTTCAAGTTGGCGATCTCGTGTGGAAGGTGATTCTACCAATTGGTTCGAAAGATAGAAAATTTGGGAAGTGGTCTCCAAGTTGGGAAGGTCCTTTTAGGATTACAAGAATAGTTCCCGGGAACTCATATTTGGTGGAATCCATATAAGGCACATTGTTACCTCGAGCTCTCAATGACAAATATTTAAAGAAGTACCATCCAAGTGTGTGGCAAGAAGCCTAGACATGCAACGACCGATATATAACTATCGCCCTGAGAAAAGATATGGCCGATATATAACTATCGCCCTAAGAAAAGGTGTGGCCGATACAAAACTATCGCCCTAAGAACATATAAATGGCCGATGGGGTGTTGACATCGTCCTTAGAACAAACTATGAATAAATTATTTTTCGGCATCCAAGCTTTGCCGAAAAACAGGGAGGCATGTGTTGACACTCGAAAATGGCATGATCACAAAGAGTGACTTGAGGCTATAATAAGATGATGTTAAAATTATGAGTTCATATCACTACTGGATGGCTCTCTTCAAGCCGATCGAGATAAATATAGAGAAGGTCCAAAACGAAGCTCAGATGCAAAAGTTATGCCAATCTTAGAGATGCTCGTATTGACACCAGGTTAAAGAATGACATGAAACCTAATTAATACGGCCTCTGATGGAAAAAGTTACAACTGCAAAGTTCTTCTTCTCGTCAAAACGGACGATTTTGATATAAAAATCATGCTCATCCAAGGTCGTATGCAAAAGTTACAGGCAAAACAGTGGGCCGCAGCAGTATTTGGCCCGATCATCCGGGCCGGGATCCATACCATCCGGGTTATCCTTCAAGTAAATTAACAGAACCATAAATTTTGGGCCCCGTGAAGCCAGATCATCCGGACGGCACCCAGATCATCCGGGTAAAGCCCGGACAATCCGGACATGAGTCCGGACATTCAGACGACTTTTTCTGCTACAGACTTTATAAAACGGCCCGAAACACCCTCAAGATGGCCTCGTATGAAAAAGTGTTCAACATAAAAGTTGCGCGTCTCGTCGAGACGGTTGATTTGGATATAAAAAACGTCCAAATCCAAGGTCGTATGAGGATTCTAGAGCCAAAACAGTGAGGTGCTGTCAAAAAACTGGGCTTGGCCGGATCATCCGGGCCTTGAGCCGGACATCCGGGCCGGGGGTCATGAATAGTCCGTGTTTTATTAGGTTTTGATGATTTGGACGGCTAGGCAAGTCCTTTTCTTGTACGGGAAGTCCACCTGCCTCTTATATAGACAAGAGGTGACGGCCGACTGAACAACAACACACAATCGCAAACGCATCTACAACTTTTTCGTCTACGTTTTGTTCCTCCCTCGTTCTTCGTCGTTCTCCGTGTTGGAGAGCTGCGAATACCGAGGCTCTAGGGACGGCTTGACCGGCCTAGGGCAGTCCATAGCCGCTGCACTCCCCGACGGGGTCCCTCCCGATAGTGTAGGGTTTCGGGTTCTCAAAAGCTCTCGTCGGTCGACTTGCGAATCGCGCTTCCGGTGAGACTCCTTCGACGTGAGCTGCGGTGCATCACCCTTGACGTTGGAGGTACACGATGACGTGTTCGTGTGCGAACACCTCGCCGCACCGCCCTTCCCCGTGCACTATCATCATGCCAACCTTGTTAGTAATGACGGTTGATCCTAGTGTAAATGGCAACGAAGAGAAAGACTACGAGCTCGTTGAGGGGAGAGAAGAGGGAGGGCGACATGAATGGGAAAAAGTGAGACACCGAAGGAACATGGAACATATAATTGTTATGTACAAATTCAATTCTAACAACAAAAAAACACTCAGTGCTACATAGCGAATCCATCAAAGGACAAAGCTACAACACAAGTTCGATCTATAGTGCCACCACGTCCACGTGACCTCCCATGCCCTCCTCCGCTTCTCTCAGTTGCCACCTCCCTTCCCTCACCCTTCTTCCACCCTTTTTTGCTCCTACCAAGTTGTGCCGCTTGTCTCCTCTTTTTTTCCTGCCACCACGTCGCTATGGCCAACACCCCCATTAGGTATCCCACTAAGCCGAGGGGGTGTTTTATCCCCTGATGGCGATAAGGGATCCACTATCAGATTACATAGCCAGCCCAATTTCTGAAAAACCATCTTGAAAACATATCCTATGCAGCCCGAGATTATAAATACTCAAATCATATTATGAAACACAATTCTAATACAATATATGTTTGCCATGTTGCAAAATCTTAGATTAAAATTCAACCTACATCTAGAGAAACAAAATCGTCAACTCATATTTTGAATAGTAGTTATCAATGTTAGACCACGAATCTGGGCCTCCAACATAGTCAATGTTGGATTTGTTGTTTTTATTTCTCAAGCAATTGTTTCATATCTAGATTCAAATTTCATGTCATTATGTATATTATGTCTAGTATGTCTTAAATTATTTTCAAATATTTTGATAACGTGTAAAGTAAATTTTGAGTAATCATAATCAGCAAGTGTTCATTGGGAGGGATGACAATTGCGAACGTTTTGATGAAAAATTCAGTTGTTGTGAGGATGGCAAAGATGGCAATCTTAGTTCGCAAGCATGACAATTTTCTAACAAAAAGTAGAACTGCAGTCGAGTTGCCATGCTCGCTACGCTCCCTCGTGTCGCCCCGCTTGGGCGACCCGAGGGGCGAAACCCTAGCCCCGCCGTCTCCCTCCCCTCGCAGCCGCATGAGGCAGCTGCCACCAGGCAAGCTTTGGCGCGCTGCCGCGGCGGGGTCCTTGCCGCCCCCTCGCCAGCGGGGGGCCTTTGCATCCGGGGCGGCAGCCCCGACCTGTGTGGCGTCGCCGGCTCTTCGGCACCAAGTGGCGCGGGCGCAGGTCGGCGTTTCTCGGCCGTGCGGGCGGCGAGATCCACGGAGGATGCAGGCCTGCGCACAACGGCGACTTCGACTCCGGCTGTGTCAGATCTGGCCGCCTTCACTGCCCTTCTTCTCCAGCGAGCTCCTCCCCCCAAATCCGACCTGCTTCAACGGGGGGCTCCGGTCTTCTTCGAGTGTGAGTGGGTGACGGGGATACAAGACCGGAGGAAACCCTAGCCAGCCGTGCTAGCGGCGACGTGCGCGGGCACCACTCACCTTCCTGGTGCGTGCCGGTCAGGTCTTGCTCCTACCCCCTTCCCATTTGTCTCCCGGGTGAAATCCTCAACATTGTTGGGTAGCGGCGACGCCCATGGTGTCGTGACCTTCTTGAAGCGCTGTTTTGGGAGCAAAGATAGGTTGTGGGCTTCCTTGTGGAGGTGGAGTGTGTCGGTGGCGGCAGCGTGTCTCCAGCGACGACGATGTCTCCCTTGGTGTGGGGTCAAGTCGTTTTTGTGCTCTTCGTTGGGCTGCAATGTGTTCCTCCGGTGCGTGTGGGTCTTCCAGGGCGGGAGGGGATAGGGTTCCCCTCCTTCGGTGGTTGCACTTCAGCTCGTCGAGCGAGCCGAAGCTCCTGATTTGGTGTTGGCCATTGTTACTGCCCATTTGTGCATTCTGACTGCTCACCCCTTTCAAGCCATAACTCTAGCACTTGGCGTTGCTCTGCTCTAGGTGAGTCGTCGTCGGCAGGTTTGGAATTCCAGGTTCCGCCCCAGTGGTTTTCTTCGATGCCATACATCCAGGTTCTAGGGTGAGCATGTCCATCGTTCGATGGTGCGGCGCCTTCGAGCCAGGCGAGGAGGCATATGCCTTCTTTGATGATGGATCTGGATGGATGTGTCTTCTTCAAGCCCAGGTGTTTTGGCAACGGCGTGCCTTGCATCGTCGTCGGTTGCCCTCTCCTGAGCCGGTTAGCGCTTTCGCCTTGGTTTTCGGCGTGTAAGGGGTCCCTGGCATCTCCAAGCTACATGTTCTATGTCCTTCTTCTAGCTAGTTTGTTGTATGTTCATTGTGAGCTGCTCCTCGACGACCTTTTATCTTTGCCTTTCTTTTTTTTTTCCTTTCCTTTAGTTGGTGTGTGTGGTTGTAACCTGAAGTTGTAATCCTGGCCGGTTGATGGCTTTGTTAATTCGAAGCCGGGTTCTGCTTGAGGCTTTGTTCTAAAAAAAGGCTAACTAAAATTGTCATGCTCAACCTAACACAAAATTGTCATCAACATCATTCACAAATACCATTCCTTCCGGGCAAACGTTCGCTGGTCACCGGTGCAAGGGCTACACCGGATACGTTCGCGGGGAACCTTCAACCTTCTTCTTTGTTAATTCAATGCACGGTCCATATGATAATCATGCCTCGGCGGGCCGGGCCGTGCCAGACACGATTAGGATGGGCCATGTCGTGCCGGACCAGGTTTGGCCAACTATAAACGCTTGCATCTGTACTATGTTAAAAAAAAACCATTTCTTCCCGGGCAAATGTTCGCTGGTCACCGGTGAAAGGGTTGCACCGTAACTACGGGGGCACCGCCTACGTTCGCGGGGAACCTGCTATCTTCTTCGCCGGCTCGCTCAGCTTTCCCGCCAAAATTTTAGAATCCCTCTCCACAGGCCCACACTAGAAAAAGAAAGAAAATCTGAAGCCCTCACACAGATCTACTGCTCCAACCAAATTCCCCACCCCTCCTCCTCCGCCGCCGCCCCCCACCCATGACGGCCATCGCCGGCGAGCCCCACCGCGTAGTCCTCCTCGTCGACCTCAATCCCCTCCTCCCCTCTCCAAACCCTAGCGCCCCCACTGCCCAGTCCGCTGCCTCCTCCTCCTACCTCGCCGCCGTCCTCCCAACCGCGGCCTCCCTCCTCGCCGCCTCCCCCTCGCCCGCCTCGCTCTCCGCCGCGCGCCTCTTCTTCTCCTCCCTCTCCCCGATCCTCTCCTCCTCCCTCCTCCCCAAGCACCTTCCCTCCGCCCCGACCCCGCTTTCCTTCCACCTCCCCCCGGCCACCCTCGCCTCCCTCGCCCCGCTCCGCCGCCTCGCCCTCCCAGCCTCGCCGCACCCCCGCGTCACTGCCTCCTCCTCCATCGCCAAGTCGCTCCTCCAGCTCGAGCACGACTACTCCTGGGACGCCGAGTCCCAACACGGCCGCCGCCGCCGCGTCTTCGACCGGCTGCCCAATTTGGCGGTTCTCTTCACGGCCGTCTCTGATTTCGAGGAATTCGGGGAGGCCACGAGCTCTGAAAAGAGGTTTCGTCGGGTTTTCGAGCCAGTGAGGGACCGACTTCAATCCAGGGGCATACAGGTGTGCTGGGTTGCCGTTGGTTCCACCGGCGAGGGGATACGGAGGGCGGTGACAGACCTAGGGTGGAGGTTTACGACAGCAGATGCAGTCACGTTGGGGTCGGCGGTTGCCCCGCCAGGGCTCGTCTGGGGAGGTGTTGGATTTGGGTGTGGGGGAGGTGGACGGCGAGGTGAGGTAGTGTTGGAGATCGCCGATGTGAAAGGGAAGCCACTGGTCTGCAAGGGCTGCGAGGTTGAGATTGTTAGCTCCACACCGTCGCAGGTGGGTAGCCATGGTGTGTCCAGGATACATGTGAAGGCGGTGTGTGAGGTGGGGAATTGCGAGCAGTTGATGGGCAGAGATGGCGAGGTTGTTGTGGTACGTGGGTTGCCACAGGATAGGAGCAAGGGTGACGGTGAAGGAGCTGTGGACAGGGAGTTTTTCCCACACCGGCTTCTGGAGTTGGTTCTTGCCGATGAGGGCAATTGCCTTCGGGCTGGAATGCCTATTTGGCAGCTCATTCTGGTTTTTCTTCATAGGAAAAATTATTGTGCAATGGTTTCGATTTCTGATGGAGAGGAGAAGTCTGTAGACGGCCTTCTCGTACCTTTCTCGATGACCTATGCATTACTGCATGTCGACAAGAATGGCACTGATTTAGAACAGGTGGTTGCAAAGAGTCCTGAAACATTGGATAGTTCCATGCCTGATCCACCAAAGGAGCTGAGTGCGAGGAAGAAGAGAATCAGGCTGGTCAGTAAGCTACTTGAGGCAGCCAGTTGGAGCACCTTCTGTGATGTGCTCCTCAAACATGCTGATGGCAGCATGCCAGTGGTGGAGTTGGAAGACCTGTATTTCAGTAGGTATGGCACTGCATCCAAAAAGTTGCGGTTTCTGAAATGTTGGCTGAAACAAGTGAAATTGTCATCTCTTGGTACTTCATCGAGCCTTCATACAGGCGAGACACGTCCTTCCTCAAAGGATGAAGGAGAAGCAAAACTTCAAGTCTCAGAGGAGGATGGGGTTCCTCATTCGGTGGACGAAGCAGATTGTAACAAAGTTGACAAACCAGTGGATGATGCAGATTGCAACAAAGTGGAGCAACAAGTGGACGAGGAGACTTCAGCATTCTCTTCAATGGAAGATTTAGAAGCATTTCTTGGGAGCATCCCTCAGAAGATTGAGCAAGGTCTTTGTTCTGAAGATGCTGATTTGGGAAATCTAGCTGAACGCTTGGTTGGCTTGTCTGTCGATGCGCTGATGATTAGGAATGGAAAGATTACGGTGAGATATTTTGAACACAGGGAAGTAGATGATGCTTCTGATGCAAAACTTATTTCCGAAGCTTCCATTATTCTGTTGAGGAAACCCAAAGAGCTTCTGTTGAAGTACAAAGACAACAATTCAGCATCTGCAGGATCAGAACAAACCTCAAAATACAACGCAAATTACAAAATCCGAGAGTATCCTTTTTAGTCCTCAGTTTTTTTTTCTTCCAGCCCTGCAATTATTTCATATGGTAATATCCACTACGATAGTAACATGTAGGCAATACGATTTTTTTTGTCTTGTACGCCTTAACAAGCATGTATCAGGCATGAACTGCAGATATTACTTAGGTTGGAAATAATCAGGTCCAAACTTGGCCCAGACTTTGAGGAAGGTTCAAAACAGAAGATGATAAAAGAGATCTGCTCTCTTTTGCAGTTTATTGATATAAACCTCCAAGGGGATTCATTTCAGTCTGACAGTATTGTTAAGTTTGCTGAGAAGACCATCAAGTCCAGGTATGTCTGTGTTTTGAATGCATTGTAACCATTATAGGGCTTTATTTGTTGAGCTATTGGCTCTGTTGATGCTTGTGAATGTTTAGCATTGGCCTGTGTTTTGAATGCATTGTAACCATTACAGGGCTTTATTTGTTGAACTATTAGCTCTGTTGATGCTTGTGAATGTTTAGCGTTGAAGCATAAGTAGTTTTGTAAGGTACAGTGATGATTGCATTTCTTGCTACCTGAGCCAACAGAACCATGCTAGGTTACTTCAAGAAAATTGTACAAGGAACATACAAACAAATTGATCATGCATTTGGTTAGAAAAACCAGTATTGCATGCATCATTATAAGTAAACATAATACCTTTTGATAAAAAATATATGCATGCTCGGTACTGCTTCCGTTGCCAGATGAAAACCTTCTGCTTCAATACAATCTTTGGTTTGATCACTTTTATCGCTACATATTGATGGAAATCTTAACTTGAGATACTTATCTCTTCTACTACTGCTAAACTGCAGGCTACAACCCATTTTACTGCTAGGGATTTGCTGTGTGCTATTATAACCTATAACTGCTCTCATGCTTTAGTTCCAATCATGTGAAAAGAATTGTGAGATAGGAGCATCACAAAGAAGTGGTGCTCATTCCCCTCAAAAAAAGAAAAGAAAAAGAAGTGGTGCTCATTTTCCTTGATCCTTTGAGGAGCATGAAAGCATTGCTGACATTGTAGAGCACGTTGTTGTAACTTCTAATGACAATTGAAACGAGATGATATTTTGTGTTGAATGGTCATAAATATGAGTATATGACACATGCGTTGTTTTAGCCTTTATTTGTTCTCATTGTTGAGTCATGTATCTTTGTTGCTTATTCCTTAAGAAGAAACTGAAAGTTATAATGGTAATTTTATATGCTGAATTTAGAATACTATCCTGCCGAACAGCAGTGCATACTAGATCTCTTGGAGCCATTTTGTAACAAAAGTGAACTCTGGATTCCTGTCCAATTTTTGGCCGCTCAATAACTTACAGGGAGTTCAAATTTATAATTTAACTGCTCAATAACTTACATCTACGGTGACACCGAGTTAAATGTATAATTTGCTGCTCAGTAACTTACAGGCAGTTCAAATTTATAATGAGACTGCTGAAAATTGTGTAGGTACATGGACTCTATGGAGGATGTGATCAAGAAGATATACACGGAGATGGAGTTTGATCTGTTTGACGAAGATGACTTGCCATGTTCAGACTCTCTACCTAGCAGCAGCAACCAGGATGAGGGCAAGGGCAACAAGAGCCGGAGCAGCCAGAGGAACTGCGCCAGCAGCTCAAGCGCTCCCACGCTTCACACGAGGAGCAGACACCAGGACAGGCACGAGGAGCAGCTGGCGCGAGCGAGTGAGCGGCGGAACAGGGAGCGCAGGCTCTCCTCCTTCACCAGCTGGGTGCCGGACCTGCGCCGCGTGTGGGCGCTCAAGCACCCCGGGAAGGAGCCTCCCCTGGCGGTTGCGGTGCCTCGGTCCAGGCAGCATTCGAAGCGGAGGAAGCGGCGCGCGGCGTGCACCGACATGGTCTGCGAGACGCCCATGACGGCCGCGAAGAAGCAGCAGCCGGAGCAGGCCGGGTCGGGGTCTGACGAGATGATGTCGATCGGGTCCGTGTCAAAGACCTTGTTCGACGACGACACGGAGGTGAGCAGCTCCAGCAGCGTGTGAACGAAAGTGTACTCTAACGAGCATATTGGCCGCGCAGTTGCACAGTTACGATTTTCTTCAGAAGCTTGGAGGTTTCTGAGCTCCAGGGAAGGCATTTCTCATCAGTATGGAAGTGTCCTGATTGTGGTGGTGGGCCGGGCTGATTACTCATTCATTCCGTTGTTGAACTTCGGCATCTGTTTCAGCTGTATGTCCTGTCACCTCCGTATGTCCTGTATGTCCTGTCTTCTTCTACGGTGATGACACTTCTTTTCGGCTGACTACCTTCTGCTAGCGGGACAAAGTGGGCTCGACTGTATGTTTTTTTAGTCTAAACACACTTTTATTAATCAGTAAACATAGGGATACAATGAACGTCTTTAGGTGTGAGCAGCCCAATATGGCGACCAAAATCCAGTCTAGCGAGACTGTGCCTAGATGAAGGAACGCTTGTCGAATTGTTCTGCCGTGTCATGATCTCCTTCACTGTGCTCGCATGAGAGCAAGTACAATAGAGCCTAGTCAGCCGGCTGCAAGCCACTCCACGTCAGAAAAATCCTACCTGGAGAGAAGAGAAGGGAGGAAAGAGAAGGAAGCGGGCGCTCCGTCAGTCGCCAGGCTACAACTCCAAAACCAAAGAACAGCCGCCCACTTGCAGCCTGAGGCGGGCGCCAGAGCTGGCGATTCCGATCCGGTGCGCCTCCCGCGCTTCTTCCTCTCCCTGCGCGCCAATTCTTCCCATGCCTAGCCCCAAATCACTTCTTGCACGCCACAAATCGAAGCCTCAAAGCCTCCAAATCACCCCTAAATCAGCCCATCCCCAACCCTAGAACCACCGGCGGCGTCAAATCAAGCAAGCAGGTGGGCGTCGACGCCACATCTTGTCCAGCCGGCGCCTCAACCCGTCTCACCGGCGACGCCTTGTCTCATCCCACCGGCGCCGCAGCCCGTCCTGCGACGGCCTCATCCCGCTGGCGGCCTCCTCTGCACCGGACATGTTTGCTCACGAGGCTGCAGCAACGAGTGTAGCAGGTACTTCGGGTCAAGGCCCTTGCTGGGCGCCGCCTGCTACATCTGCTTGGCTACACGACTGAGAATATTGACGACTCCGATCTGCAAGCATGGTATGCGATCTGATGCTTGTAGCTACACTCGTATCCCTACTTATCTCAACTCTGAAAAATCAGATGCTTTTGAGGCGTCTTTTCTCTGTACGGTGTGGAGCTGCTGTGCTTTGTATCATATATGCTCCATATATGACATTTTTTTAACCCTGAATTTGTATCATATATGGCTCCATATGTGACATGCTCTGTAATCTGTATGATGTAAAGCTGTTGTGCTTTGTTTCATATATGGCTCCATATATGCCATGCTTTTTTAGGCTGAATTTCTATCATATATGGCTTCACATATATGCCATGCTCTTTTAGGCTGAATCTGTATCATATATGGCTCCATATATGACATGCTCTATATATCTGATGCTTGTAGCTACACTAGTGCCCCTACTTATCTCAACTCTGCTCTTTTAGGCTGCATTGTCCTTTCCTGTCATGGCTGCATGTTCATCTGATACTTCTAATTTAGATGTGGTATGAGTTGATCATCTAGTATACTCCTACTTGACACTAGGAAGCTGATTGAAATAGCCACAAAGTTGTTGTTTATATTCGATCACAACAGGTGATATACACATGCGGTATTAAATGTCTAAGTAATTATTAGGGCCAGTCTTACAGCCAGCGTAAAAGCCTGTCTATTGTGCGTGAAGGCTTTATAGGTGACGTGGAGATGGTTTAAAGCCAGCAGCCGGCTTATGTGTCCCCGTGAATGTCATTGACTACCCTTTGGTAATCCAAAGCAATCAATTCATGCGATAATGCCAGGTCCGTAGATACGGCTAGAGCCTCCCGACAGGCAAGAGCCTCAAGGCATGCTGGATTGGTTATGCCGGCCATCCTTATTGCAGGAGCTCTAAGGGCATGACTATATGTAGCGACCCCTGGCATATCCGTACATTTTTCACTCTGTTTTTTTTGTTTCTTACATTTGTTCATATTTTCGAAAACATTCTAAAAACATAAATTCGAGCACTTAAAAATACTTGAAAAAACTATGAATATGAAAATGTTAAATGCTGTGTAAAGAAATTGTTAGCTTAATTTTAAAATATGTAGATACATTAAAATAATGTCCACGTGTGTCAAAAAATGTATAACATAAATTCAGAAAATGTTTGAAGACATTTATTTGAAAAAAGTGGCTCATGTATTAAAAATGTTGAACATGTATAATTTTTTCATATGTATACAAAAATGTATAGTATGTATAAAGAATGTAGACATCATAACACATATTTGAAGAAAATATTAATCATGTACACGCAAAATGTTAAACGTGTAAAAGAAAAATGTTTCTTATGTATACAAAACATAAAATGTGTATGAAAAAGTAGACATCAAAATATATATCTAAAAAATGTTAAACATGGATTTGAAAATTGTTTAAAGTATATAGATTTTTTCTTATGTATACAAAAGATGTGCAATCTGTATTTTAAAATGATAACATGTATAAAAATGTTCATGTTGTGTATGGAAAATGTACAACTAATATAAAAAATATACTTCATTTTCTAAAAAATCCTGTATATACAAATATTTTTATGTATACAAACATTGTGCGTGAAAAAAGTTTATTTCCATTAAACAAATGTTCACCGTGTATTTGAGAAAGTGTTGACCATGTATTCCAATGTGTTCAAAACATATATTTTAAAAACTTTTCATCATGCATTTAAAAAATGTTTAATGTGTATCAACAAAACATTTCACGTGTACACTAAAAATGTACACTGTGTATTGAAAAAAATAGACATGTGTTGGACAAAAAAGTAACCAATGAAAAACGACAAAGAAACAAAGAGAAACGAAAAAAGCAATGAAAATAAAAAAAGAGACAAATAAAAATTAAAAAAGAAAAGAAAACCAGTGAAAACCAATGATAAAGAATGGAAATAAGAAAGAGACAAAGAAAACAAAAAAGGGAATAAAAAACGAAGGAAGAAACCAGTGAGAACTGAGAAGAAACAAAGGAACCAAATAAATCGTAGGAAAAAGAAAGAAACCCATTGAAAACCGAGAAAGAAACTAAAAAACCGATGAAAAAACAAAGAAAGTAAAAAAACTGAAGAAAACCATGAATAAATAAAGACAACAAAAAGAGAAAATCGAACCAAATAGGAGCAACACATGATTGATCGAGCGAAGGAGAGTGAGCGAGCGAAAAAACACCAAAACGAGTCAGCCCATTAACGACTGGGAAGGAAAAACATTTAAGTGAGACGAGAGCTATACTCACTATAATACTCACTATAAGCGAGATATAGCTCTCGCAGGACATTGTCACGGCTAGGCCACCTCTACAGCCACCTTGTACAACTAGGCTAGGAGGTGGGCGACACACTAGACCGTGGAACAGAAGGTAAGGCAATGTGCCTCGTCCCCGGTGGTGCCACAGGCGACACAGTGGCCTCAGCCGTCCGGCCTCGCACCGCCCAATTTCCACCTGACTCGGTGGCCTCACCTGCATTGGAGCCAGGGCCTCCAATCTCCACCTTGCCAACGACAGACCATCCGGAACTTACGGCTCAGAGTTTATTGCCTCCGTGGCCTCATGATTGCTGGCCGGAGGCAGGACACTTGCAAACCATAAGGATGACAAGATTCACACTATACGGTGGTGAAAATCCCTAAGGACTCAATGAACAAGGACCTAAAGACATTGTACCTAACGATCTCCAAAGCGGCAACCTCCCCGGCGGCATATTCTAGCTGCCAACCCCGCCCTAGTAGACCAAACTTAGGGGCTTCAATAGTCACAATCCTCAACATTGAGGACGCCTCCACGTCGTCCTCGCCGATGACGTGGGCGAGTCTGAAATAACAAAGTCCGAAATCAACGGCTAGGCAAATCAACTACCACATACTATGGTCAAGTAAATGATGAAGGGATCACCGGTTGGGCGCAAAAGTGTTGTGCTTACTTGGAGGCCTCACCACCGAGATCGGCAGGACCAACATCGGGGGTGCGTCAGCCTCCTCAAGAGATCTTCGTATCTTTGGGGAGCCCTCGGTGGCTAAGCCCCGGTGGCGGACGTCCTGTCGCCGCGGCCCCTCTTCATACCTTGCACGGGCAAAGCCGACTGCGCCTCCTCCTCACCGGCGAGGTCTCCCTCCTCCCCGGAGGGCTCATCATCATCCTCGTCATCTTTGTCCTCATCCTCCTTGCTGTCGTCATTGTCATGTTCCTCCTCAGGGGGCATGACAACCATCCCCTTCTTGGAAGGAGGAGCACTAGCAGATCTGTGATGGGAACAGAAATGTGGGGAAATGCCTCTTTCTCTAGGAATCCTATCGGGAAACCCAAGCGACAGCCTCGGTGAATCACACATGTCCCATTTCCTCTACGATTTCCCATTACACAAAATATGGGCACAGAGATCCATGCCTTATCATCACGACGATGTGGTCAAAGAAGGACCAACAACTAGTCGTCTCCCTACCTTTACGACAGTGGTGACTTGATGTGATGGGGCAAGAGGCAGCGACGCCTTGGTTCTTATGGCCAGCGGCGGACGATGCGAGGCCGTGAAGACGTAGGTTGCGAAGACATGAAGGCACATGACGCAAAACCATCAAGATGTAAGCTGGGAAGCCATAAACCGTCTCAAAGACGCATGCCTAGAAGCTGTGATGGCTCGACCCTCACGAGGCTAGGAGCTGAGGCTGCAATATTAGAAGCCACATAGTCAAAAACTATAGACCGCTGAAGCCTTAAGACCACGATACCTCGAGATCAGAAGCTCCAAGGCCTCGAAGATACACTATTTAGTCCGCACGGTTGATGAGCACGAAGAATCTCGAAGCCATGCTACTTAAGACCAGACTGCACCTATCGCCAATATGAAAGGGGCATGCTTGGATTTCGTTCTCAAAGAAGTAAGACTCCAAAATTTAGATAAGCTCGGGGGCTACTGACAGTACAGTTTACCGGGGGTTGGCCCATTGACCGGGAAACCCGACACAGGGTGATGTAGGGTGGAACCCTAGGGGCCGATCTTTCACAACTGGAGCGGATCCCGCGAAGAACACGATGAACACACGAGGGCAAACACTCAAATCAACGGGATTCGATTACACATGTGCTAGATCCGAGTACACAACGAGACACATGATCCAAACACAACGAGGGACAATACAAACGGTCGGTAGTTCTTCCCAATCCGTGAGGAGATGGGGGCTTGAATCCACAAGAGGATCTTCCCTTGACGGGGTCTTGAATCCACTTGGGGGATCTTCTCCTAGGAGGCCTCGGTCTCCAATGGAGCAGGTATCAAGTGGATGAGAAAAGGTCTATCTCTCATATGAGCTAAAACCAATGTTAACCCTAAAACGTAGGTAGAAGAAGAGTATATATATTCTAGGGGGCGAAAGGGTTGATACATCTCCAACGTATCTATAATTTTTGATTGCTCCATGCTATATTATCTTTTGTTTTGGACATTATTGGGCTTTATTATTCACTTTTATATTATTTTTGGGACTAACCTATTAACCGGAGGCCCAGCCTAGAATTGCTGTTTTTTTGCCTATTTCAGAGTTCCGCAGAAAAAGAATATCAAACGGAGTCCAAACGGAATGAAACCTTCGGGAACGTGATTTTCAGAACGAACATGATCCAGGAGACTTGGACCCTACGTCAAAAGATCAAGCAAGAAGCCACTAGGTAGGGGGGCGCGCCTACCCCCTGGGCGCGCCCTCCACCCTCGTGGGCCCCACGTTGCTCCACCGACGTACTCCTTCCTCCTATATATACCTACGTTGTTGGGGAACATAGTAATTTCAAAAAATTTCCTACGCACACGCAAGATCATGGTGATGCATAGCAACGAGAGGGGAGTGTTGTCCACGCACTCTGAGACCGAAGCGGAAGTGTTATGACAACGCTGTTGATGTAGTCGTGCGCTTCACGATCCGACCGATCCAAGCACCGAACGACGGCACCTCCGTGTTCGCACACGCTCAGCTCGATGACGATCCCGGACCGATCCAGCAGGTGTCGGGATGAGTTCCACAAGACGACGGCGTGGTGATGATGATGATGTTCTATCGACGCAGGCTTCGCCTAAGCACCGCAACGATATGACCGAGGTGGAATATGGTGGAGGGGGCACCACACACGGCTAAGGAACGATCACGAAGATCAACTTGTGTGTTCTAGGGTGCCCCCGCCTCAGATATAAAGGAGCAAGGGGAGGCCGGCCGGCCCTAGGGGCGCCAGGAGGGGGGGGAGTCCTCCTCCTAGTGGGAGTAGGACTCCCTTCCTAGTCCAACTAGGAAGAGAGAGGGGAAGGAAAGAGAGGAGAGGGAGAGGAAAGAGGGCCGCGCCTCCCTAGTCCAATTCGGACTCCCCATGGGGGGCACCACCTCTGGGCTGCTGCCCTCTCTCCCCTCAGCCCACTAAGGCCCAATACTTCCCGGGGGTTCCAGTAACCCCTCCCAGATCCGTTTTCTCCAAATCACCCGAACACTTCCGGTGTCCGAATATAGTCGTCCAATATATCGATCTTTATGTCTCGACCATTTCGAGACTCCTCGTCATGTCCGTGATCACATCCGGGACTCCGAACAACCTTCGGTACATCAAAACTTATAAACTCATAATAAAACTGTCATCGTAACGTTAAGCGTGCGGACCCTACGGGTTCGAGAACTATGTAGACATGACCTAGAACTGTTTCTGGTCAATAACCAATAGTGGAACCTGGATGTTCATATTGGTTCCTACATATTCTACGAAGATCTTTATCGGTCAAACCGCATAACATCATACGTTGTTCCCTTTATCATCGGTATGTTACTTGCCCGAGATTCGATCGTTGGTATCCAATACCAAGTTCAATCTCGTTACCAGCAAGTCTCTTTTCTCGTTCCATAATACATCATCCCGTAACTAACTCATTAGTTACAATTCTTGCAAGGCTCAAGTGATGTGTATTACCGAGAGGGCCTAGAGATACCTCTCCGACAATCGGAGTGACAAAACCTAATCTCGAAATACGCCAACCCAACATGTACCTTCGAAGACACCTGTAGAGCACCTTTATAATCACCCGATTCGCCAGACGCTTTGGTAGCACACAAAGTGTTCCTAGGGTAAACGGAGTTGCATAATCTCATAGTTGTAGGAACTTTGTATAAGTCATGAAGAAAGCAATAGCAACATACTAAACGATCAAGTGCTAGGCTAACGGAATGGGTCAAGTCAATCACATCATTCTCCTAATGATGTGATCCCGTTAATCAAATGACAACACATGTCTATGGTTAGGAAACATAACCATCTTTGATTAATGAGCTAGTCAAGTAGAGGCATACTAGTGACATTTATGTTTGTCTATGTATTCACACATGTATCATGTTTCCGGGTAATACAATTCTAGCATGAATAATAAACATTTATCATGATATGAGGAAATAAATAATAACTTTATTATTGCCTCTAGGGCATATTTCCTTCAGTCTCCCACTTGCACTAGAGTCAATAATCTAGATTACATAGTAATGATTCTAACACCCATGGAGTCTTGGTGCTGATCATGTTTTGCTTGTGGAAGAGGCTTAGTCAACGGGTCTGCAACATTCAGATCCGTATGTATCTTGCAAATCTCTATGTCTCCCACCTGGACTTGGTCCCGGATGGAATTGAAGCGTCTCTTGATGTGCTTGGTCCTCTTGTGAAATCTGGATTCCTTTGCCAAGGCAATTGCACCAAGATCTTGTCACGAAAGATCTTCATTGGTCCCGATGCACTAGGTATGACACCTAGATCGGTAATGAACTCCTTCATCCAGACTCCTTCATTTGCTGCTTCCGAAGCCGCTATGTACTCCGCTTCACATGTAGATCCTGCTACAACGCGTTGTTTAGAACTGCACCAACTGACAGCTCCACCGTTTAATATAAATACGTATCCGGTTTGCGATTTAGAATCGTCCGGATCAGTGTCAAAACTTGCATCGACGTAACCCTTTACGACAAGCTCTTTGTGTAACACCCTCGATGCGGCTATATCTCCCACGTGTCGAAGCACGACTTAGAGGCATAACCGCATTGAAAGCAATGTCGCAAGTGAGGTAATATTCACACAACCCATGTAATAAATAAGGGAAAAAGATACATGGTTGGCTTACAGTCGCCACTTCACACAATACATGAATAAACATCCATCATCCATATTACACTCAAGGTCCGACTACGGAACCAAAATGAAAGAAGACTACCCCAAATGCTACACAGATCCCCGATCGTCCCAACTGGCTCCACTCATCGATCATCGGGAAAAGACATAGTAACGACCACGCCTCGTCGAACTCCCACTTGAGCTCGGTTGCGCCATCTCAGACGGCATCGCTTGCACTGCAACTGTTTTGGTAGAATCTGTGAGTCATGGGGACTCAGCAGTCTCACACCAGCGAGATCAAGACTATTTAAGCTTATAGGTAGGACAGAGTTGTGAGGTGGAGCTGCAGCAAGCGACTAGCATATATGGTGGCTACATTCGCAAAAGAGAGCGAGAAGAGAAGCAAGGCACGGTCGTGAAGCTAGAAGTGATCAAGAAGTGATCCCAAACTGCTTCGTCAAACATAACTCCAACACCGTGTTCACTTCCCTGACTCACCGAGAAGAGACCATAACGGTTACACATGCGGTTGATGTATTTTAATTAAGGTCAACTTCGGTTTTCTACAACCGACATTAACAAATTCCCATCTGCCTCATAACCGCAGGCACGGCTTTGAAGATAATATCCTGCAGGGTGTCCCAACTTAGCCCATTATAATCTCTCACGGTCAACGAAGGATATTCCTTCTACCGAAGACCCGATCGATCTCGGAATCCCGGACTACATGACATCTCGACAATGGTAAAACAAGACCAGAAGACCACCCGACCGTGCGACAAATCCCGATAGGAGCTGCACATATCTCGTTCTCGTGGCACACCGGATGAGACAGGCACGAGTAAAACCAGGCTTCGAGTTTCCCGAGGTGGCCCATGAGGCGGCTCGGTTCGGGCCAACACTGAGGAGCACCGCCCGGGGCTAAAATAAAGATGACCCTCGGCTCGCGAAAACCCAAGGGAAAAATATGGTGGTAGGTGGTCAAATGGTAAAACCAATGTTGGGCCTTCTTTGGAGGAGTTTTATTCAAAGCGAATCTGTCAAGGGGTCCCATAAATCACCCAACCGTAAGGAACGCGAAATCAAGGAACATAACACCGTATGACGGAAACTAGGTGGCAAGAGTGGAACAAAACACCGGCATAAGGCCGAGCCTTCCACCCTTTACCAAGTATATAGATGCATTAATTAAAATAAGAGATATTGTGATATCCCAAAATAACCATGTTCCAACATGGAACCAACTTCATCTTCACCGCAACTAGCAACGCTATAAGAGGGCTGAGCAAAGCGGTAACATAGCCAATCAACGGTTTGCTAGGAAAGGATGGTTAGAGGTTTGACATGGCAATATGGGTGGCATGATATAGCAAGTGGTAGGTAACGATCATAGGCATAGCAAAAGAACGAGCATCTAGCAAGCAAAGATAGAAGTGATTTCGAGGGTATGGTCATCTTGCTCGCAAGGTTCTCGAGTTGTCGAAAGCTTGATCCTCGTAAGCGTTCTCAACAGGTTCCTCGCTCACGTACTCGCCTCCGGCTCTACCCAAAGCAAGAACACAAACAATGGAACCACAATAAATCACGGTGCAATGCACAAGCAACATGATGCAATACATGGCATGATATGCGAGATGTGATATGCAATGCGTATGCGTGCTCCGGAAGGAAAAATGATGAACAAGGCATCAACTTGGCAAACCAAGTATGCCGCTGGAAAGGTGAGATGATTTCGGTTGAAATCGATATAAAGATCACCGAAATCGGATGCACGGTTTGCAAATGACAAGCAAAACAAGAATGACACAAACCTGCCATTAACAGCATGATACCACATAGCAAGCAGCAAGAAATTAAGCTACTGCACCCAAACGTACCAACAAAGCACATGGCAGTGATCTACTCAGGAAGCTTGACAAAAGATGAACACTGAGCTACGGCTAAATCACACCATAACAGGTCCAAACAAGCATGGCAAAAGTGCAAAATATATCAGCTTCACAGACTTAGAGAAAATACTAACATGCCAGAAATTAACATCAGGAAGGCATGTTTAGAGCAAGAAAACAACCTGCTAAAGGAACAGGACATAGCAAAACATGACATGGCATGAATCTACTCAAGGAATTGAACAAAAGTCCCTTACTGACCAAGAGCCAAAAGGGATCAGAAAATGTAATAGCACCCATGTCAATATAGCAAGTTTTGTTAATGATTCAAAAAAGCAGGGCATGACATTGACAGAATTATGAAGGCATCTTCGCGAGCTCGATGCACTCACTACAGAGCATTTCAAGATAAACTAAGCATACATCCATCAAGAAGACATAGCATAGAAGCTATACATGGCAATAACAACATCATAGCATACACGGATCAACTACAACAACCTTGGCAAAATTGAATAACATGTAAACAACCTGCCAGGAAACATTTTATAGCAAAAGTAGAGCTCGATTGACTCAAGCTATGGCACTCCATAATTGCAAACAAGGGCATGGATGGATAGAGAATAACCATATGTTCAAAACATCCTTCTCAAGTATCTCAAAATATGCATGGATCTCTCTGTAGCATCAAGTTTACATGGCATAAAAATAACTTGTTGAGCAGGGGCTGAAATCAGCAACATCGTGAAGCCTAGTTTGCATGCTTGTGCTAGTCACCACAGAGATCACAAAAATACATGGCATACACCCCTGTAAAGATGGCATGGCATATTACAAAACACATGTAGGACTCAAGTTCATAGGATGCACACATCAATCATGGCAAAAATGACAAAAGTGCATGTTCTGATAAGAATCTGGAACTAACATCACATAGCCCTCTTCTAACAGAATTTCGAGCATCAGGATGAGCTCAAATGTAAATGATGCAATGAAATGATGTACTCGTCGGGACGAACAATTCGGTATGCTATACACCCAAATCGGAGCAACGAGTACAGAGTTATGGTGCGATGAACATGCAACAAAAATAATGACAGATAAGGACTTAGACGAAAATCGGGGGAGGAAGAAAGTCAACCAAGGCTGATCTGGATCCGGCTCGGACTTCGAGGTTCGCCGGCCGGAGATGGAGCTCGGGGCCGGAGCAGGACGGAGGAGAGGCCGGGGCGGCCGGATCTGGCCGGATCCAGCCCGGCGCGCCGGGCGAGGCGGGCCGGGCGGCCGGAGCTTCGCGGAGGCCGGCGACCGGACGAGCGGCGCGGGCGAGCCGCTGGCGGCGGAGGCTGGCGCGGCGGCAGCGGCGGGCAGGCGGAGCGGGCGACGGCGGGGTCCCGCGCGTCGCGACGGAGCTGGGCGGAGGTTTCCATGGCCTCGCGGGCGGGCGGCGCGCGGCAAGTGTGGCACGCCACGTGGCGCCCCGATTCGCCGGTGGCCTTGGCGGCGAGACGTCGTCGCCCCGTCCGGACGTGTCCGGCGGCGCGGAGAGGAGCGGGGCTAGGGTTAGGGTGGAAATGACCCGGGATTTCGGGGGAGGGGGTGTTTTTATAGGTAGAAGGAGCTAGGAGTGTCCAAATGAGGTGTAGTTTTCGCCCACACGATCGTGATCCGACGACGGAGAGCATGGAAGTGACTTAGATGGGTTATTGGGCTCTTTTGGAGGGGTGTTGGGCTGCAACACACAAGAGGCCTTCGCGGTTACCCGGTTAACCGTTGGAGTATCAAACGACCTCCAAATGGCACGAAACTTGACAGGTGGTCTCCCGGTGGTGTACCAAGGCCACTTGGCAAGCCTCGGTCCATTCCGAGAACGTTTAACACCCGCTCACGAAAAAGAGACAAGAGGGGTGCGCCGGTGCATGTAGGAGTGCCGGATTGCAAAACGGACAACGGGGAAAAAGCTCGGAATCATGAGACGAACACGTATGCGAATGCGATGCACATGATGACATGATATGAAATGCATGACATGAACAAAATGCAAAACGAAAGACAAAAACCCAACCACGGAGGGAATACCATAGCACACAGCCGAAAATGGCAAGAGTTGGAGTTACAAATATGGAAAGTTACATCCGGGGTGTTACACTTTGTCACCTCCATAAACGAGAAACATATCCTTAGTCCTTTTCAGGTATTTCAGGATGTTCTTGACCGCTGTCCAGTGATCCACTCCTCGATTACTTTGGTACCTCCCCGCTAAACTAATAGCAAGGCACACATCAGTGTCCGTACACAGATTGCATACATGATAGAGCCTATGGTCAAGCATAGGAACTCCTTTCATTTTCTCTCTATCTTCTGCAGTGGTCGGGTATTGAGTCCGACTCAACTTCACACCTTGTAATACAGGCAAGAACCCTTTCTTTGCCTCGATCCATATTGAACTTTTTCAAAACTTTATCAAGGTATGTGCATTGTGAAAGTCCAATCAAGCGCCTTGATCTATCTCTATAGATCTTGATGCCCAATATGTAAGCAGCTTCACCGAGGTCTTTCATTGAAAAACTTTTATTCAAGTATCCTTTATGCTATCCAGAAATTCTATATCATTTCCAATCAACAATATGTCATCCACATATAATATCGAAATGCTACTGAGCTCCCACTCACTTTCTTGTAAATACAAAGCTTCTCCAAAAGTCTCAGAAAACCATATGCTTTGATCACACTATCAAAGCGCTTATTCCAACTTCGAGAGGCTTGCACCGCACCATAAATTGATCGCTGGAGCTTGCACACTTTGTTAGCTCCCTTAGGATCGACAAAACCTTCCGGTTGCATCATATACAACTCTTCTTCCAGAAATCCATTCAGGAATGCAGTTTTGACATCCATTTGCCATATTTCATAATCATAAAATGCGGCAATCGCTAACATGATTCGGACAGGCTTAAGCATCGCTACGGGTGAGAAGGTCTCATCGTAGTCAACCCCTTGAACTTGTCGAAAACCTTTTGCAACAAGTCGAGCTTTGTAAACAGTAACATTATCGTCAACGTCAGTCTTCTTCTTGAAGATCCATTTATTCTCTATTGCTTGCCGACCATTGGGCAAGTCAACCAAAGTCCACACTTTGTTCTCATACATGGATCCCATCTCATATTTCATGGCTTCAAGCCATTTTGTGGAATCTGGGCTCACCATCGCTTCTTCATAGTTCGTAGGTTCACCATGATCTAGTAGCATTTAACACCCCGGATGCAACTTTCCATATTCGTAACTCCAACTCTTGCCTTTTCCGGAGATGCGATATTTTTTTTCCTTCGTGGTTGGGTTTTTGTCTTTTGTTTTGCATTTTGTTCATGTCATGCTTTTCATCATCACATCATCCGCATTGCATCGGCACTCGTTGTCGTCATTGTTTTTTAACACTTGCACCCGTTCGTAGTTGACGCGTTCCCCCCTTGCTTTCGTTGACCGTTCCGAGGCCATTCGGGTTTTCGCTTCCCTCTTGACCGTAACCACCTAACCTCTCTTGCCAGCTCGCAGTACCCTCATGTGCGTGTCCGAAACTTACCCGAACCCGAACCGGTATGTCGTTACCGATGGATCCGGATCATCCCCAAACATCTATAAAACATCTCCGTTTTCTTAATTGGGCTCTCTAGCCTATATTTTCTTCGTCCGTCCGATTTAGATCAAAGAGCCTCCATTAGTCTGCATTTAGATCCACCTGCTATATAAACCAACATATCCCAACCCTAAATTTGAGGAGAGCTGTCCCATCCATCCAATCCCTCACTCGCCGCCGCCACCCACGCACCATCGTCCTCGGGATCCATCCCGATCCGCCCACCTCCTCTCCCTTGAATTCCCCGTCGAGCCAACCGGCGCCCACGGCCTTCTCGCCTTCAGCCACCCACCAACCAGAGCAGCCAGCCCCGCTCCTCGTGCCCGAGGCCTCCAAGCCACTCCTCGCCGGCAACTAGCAGGACCGTCGCGTCCCTCTCCTCTGATTCTTCCCGTGCTTCTTCTTTCCCCTGTCTCTCGCTCACATCTCTCTCTCTCTCTCCCGTGCACAGGAACGCCAGAACCGTCGCGCCGCCAGCCCGAGCGCAAGATCCCGAATGGATCGAGGCGCTACCTCCAGCCCGCAGCCGCGTGGAGCTCCTCTGCGCCCGAGCTGCACCAGGCCCCAAGCAACCTCGCTCCCCTAGCCCAGCTCCCTCCTCCATCGCCCGAACAACCAGCAGGTCACCGCACCTCTCGTCCGTCTCCTCCTTCCTCTCGACCTCTCTCTTACCCGACTCCCCCTACCTCTCTGTTTGTTGGGGAACGTAGCAATTTCAAAAAATTACCTACGCACACGCAAGATCATGGTGATGGCATAGCAACGAGAGGGGAGAGTATTGTCCACGCACGTGAGACCGTGGCGAAGCGCTATGACAACGCGTTGATGTAGTCATACGCCTTCAAGATCCGACCGATCCAAGTACCGAACGTCGGCACCTCCGAGTTTAGCACATGTTCAGCTCGATGACGATCCCGGACTCCAATCCAGCAAAGTGTCGGGGATGAGTTCCGTCAAGACGACGGCGTGGTGGACGATGATGATGCTCATCGCGCAGGCTTCGCCTAAACTCCGCGACGATATGACCGAGGTGGAATATGGTGGAGGGGGCACCGCACACGGCTAAGGAACGATCACGTAGATCAACTTGTGTGTCCCGGGTGCCCTCTGCCCCGTATATAAAGGAGGGAGGGGAGGTGCGGCCGCCCTCATGGGGCGCGCGAGGAGTCCTACTCCCACCGGAGTAGGACTCCCCTCTTGCCTTGTTGGAGAAGGAAAGGGGGAGGGAAAGAGGAAGGGGTGCCGCCTCCTCTCCTTGTCCTATTCGGACTAGGGGAGGGGGCACGCGACCTGCCCTGGCCGCCCTCCTCTTTTCCCTCATGGCCCACTAAGGCCCATTATCTCCCGGAGGTTCCGTAACCCCTGTGTTCCTAAAAATCCCGATTTCACCCGAACCATTCCGATATCCAAATGTAGGCTTCCAATATATCAATCTTTATGTCTCGACCATTTCGAGACTCCTCGTCATGTCCGTGATCACATCCGGACTCGAACAAACTTCGTACATCAAAACTTGTAAACTCATAATAAAGCGCATTGTAACGTTAAGCGTGCGGACCCTACGGGTTCAAGAACTATGTAGACATGACCTAGAACTATTATCGGTCAATAACCAATAGCGGAACCTGGATGCCCATATTGGTTCCTACATATTCTACGAAGATCTTTATTGGTCAAACTGCATAACGACATACGTTGTTCCCTTTGTCATCGGTATGTTACTTGCCCGAGATTCGATCGTCGGTATCCAATACCTAGTTCAATCTCGTTACCGGCAAGTCTCTTTACTCGTTCCGTAATACATCATCTCGCAATTAACTTATTAGTTGCAATGCTTGTAAGGCTTATGTGATGTGTATTACCGAGAAGGCCTAGAGATACCTCTCCGACAATCGGAGTGACAAAACCTAATCTCAAAATACGCCAACCCAACATGTACCTTTGGAGACACCTGTAGTACTCCTTTATAATCACCCATTCGTTGTGACGCTTTGGTAGCACCAAAGTGTTCCTCCGTAAACGGAGTTGCATAATCTCATAGTTATCGGAACATGTATAAGTCATGAAGAAAGCAATAGCAATATACTAAACGATCAAGTGCTAGGCTAACGGAATGGGTCATGTCAATCACATCATTCTCCTAATGATGTGATCCCACTAATCAAATAACAACACATGTCTATGGTTAGGAAACATAACCATCTTTGATTAATGAGCTAGTCTAGTAGAGGCATACTAGTGACTATATGTTTGTCTATGTATTCACACATGTATCATGTTTCCGGTTAATACAATTCTAGCATGAATAATAAACATTTTATCATGATATGAGGAAATAAATAATAACTTTATTATTGCCTCTAGGGCATATTTCCTTCAGTCTCCCACTTGCACTAGAGTCAATAATCTAGATTACACAGTAATGATTCTAACACCCATGGAGTCTTGGTGCTGATCATGTTTTGCTCGAGGAAGAGGCTTAGTCAACGGGTCTGCAATATTCAGATCCGTATGTATCTTGCAAATCTCTATGTCTCCCACCTGGACTTGGTCTCGAGTGGAATTGAAGCGTCTCTTGATATGCTTGGTCCTCTTGTGAAATCTGGATTCCTTTGCCAAGGCAATTGCACCAGTATTGTCACAGAAGATCTTCATTGGTCCCGATGCACTAGGTGAAATGAACTCTTTCATCCAGACTCCTTCATTTGCTGCTTCCGAAGCAGCTATGTACTCCGCTTCACATGTAGATGCCGCCACGACGCTTTGTTTAGAACTGCACCAACTGACAGCTCCACCATTTAATAAAAACACGTATCCGGCTTGCGATTTAGAATCGTCCGGATCAGTGTCAAAGCTTGCATCGACGTAACCATTTACGACTAGCTCTTTGTCACCTCCATATACGAGAAACATATCCTTAGTCCTTTTCAGGTATTTCAGGATGTTCTTGACCGCTGTCGATGATCCACTCCTAGATTACTTTGGTACCTTCCCGCCAAGCTTATTGCTAAGCATACGTCGTGTCCGGTACACAGCATTGCATACATGATAGAGCCTATGGCTGAAGCATAGGAACATCTTTCACTTTCTCTCTATCTTCTGCTGGGTCGGGCATTGAGTCGACTCAATTTCACACCTTGTAATACAGGTAAAAACCTTTCTTTGCACGATCCATTTTGAACTTTTTCAAAACTTTATCAAGGTATGTGCTTTGTGAAAGTCCAATTAAGCGCCTTGATCTATCTCTATAGATCTTGATGCCCAATATGTAAGCAGCTTCACCGAGGTCTTTCATTGAAAAACTTTTATTCAAGTATCCTCTTATGCTATCCAGAAATTCTATATTATTTCCAATTAATAATATGTCGCCCACATATAATATCAGAAATGCTACTGAACTCCCACTCACTTTCTTGTAAATACATGCTTCTCCAAAAGTCTCAGATAAAACCATATGCTTTGATCACACTATCAAAGCGTTTATTCCAACTCCGAGAGGCTTGCACTGACCATAATTTGATCGCTGGAGCTTGCACACTTTGTTAGCATCTTTTGGATCAACAAAACCTTCTGTTGCATCATATACAACTCTTCTTCTAGAAATCCATTCAAGAATGCAGTTTTACATCCATTTGCCAAATTTCATAATCATAAAATGCAGCAATTGCTAACATGATTCGGACAGACTTAAGCATCGCTACGGGTGAGAAAGTCTCATCGTAGTCAACCCCTTGAACTTGTCGAAAACCTTTCGCAACAAGTCGAGCTTTATAGACGCTTACATTACCATCGCGTCGGTCTTCTTCTTAAAGATCCATTTATTCTCAATGGCTTGCCGATCATCGGGCAAGTCAACCAAAGTCCATACTTTGTTCTCATACATGGATCCCATCTCAGATTTCATGGCTTCCAGCCATTTTGCGGAATCTGGGCTCACCATCGCTTCTTCATAGTTTGTAGGTTCACCATGGTCAAGTAACATGACTTCCAGAATAGGATTACCGTACCACTCAGTGCGGATCTTACTCTAGTTGACCTATGTAGTTCAGCGAAACTTGATCTGAAGATTCATGATCATCATCATTAACTTCCTCACTAATTGGTGTAGGTGTCACAGAACCGATTTACGTGATGAACCATTTTCCAATAAGGGAGCTGGTACTGTTACCTCATCAAGTTCTACTTTTCTCCCACTCACTTCTTTCGAGAGAAACTCTTTCTCTAGAAAGGATCCATTCTTAGCAACGAATGTCTTGCCTTCAGATCTGTGATAGAAGGTGTACCCAACTGTTTCCTTTGGGTATCCTATGAAGACACATTTTTCGATTTGGGTTCAAGCTTATCAGGTTGAAGTTTTTCACATAAGCTTCGCAGCCCCAAACTTTCGAAGCGACAACTTTGGTTTCTTGCCAAACCATAGTTCATAAGGAGTCGCCTTAACGGATTTTGATGGTGCCCTATTTAACGTGAATGCGGCCGTCTCTAAAGCATAACCCCAAAACAATAGCGGTAAATCGGTAAGAGACATCATAGATCGCACCATATCTAGTAAAGTACGATTCTGACGTTCGGACACCATTACTGTTGTGGTGTTCCGGTGGCGTTAGTTGCTAAACTATTCCGCAATTTTTCAAATGTAGACCAAACTTGTAACTCAAATATTCTCCTCCACGATCAGATCGTAGAAATTTTATTTTCTTGTTACGATGATTTTCAACTTCTCTCTGAAATTCTTTGAACTTTTCAAATGTTTCAGATTTATGCTTCATTAAGAAGATATACCCATATCTGCTTAAATCATCTGTGAAGGTGAGAAAATAACGATATCCGCCACGAGCTTCAACATTCATCGGACCACATACATCTGTATGTATGATTTCCAACAAATCTGTTGCTCCCTCCATAGAACCGGAGAACGGTGTTTTAGTCGTCTTGCCTATGAGGCACGGTTCGCAAGTACCAAGTGATTCATATTCAAGTCATTCCAAAAGTACATCAGTATGGAGTTTCTTCATGCGCTTTACACCGATATGACCTAAACGGCAGTGCCACAAATAAGTTGCACTATCATTATTAACTCTGCATCTTCTGGCTTCGACATTATGAATATGTGTATTACTACTATCGAGATTTAATAAAAATAGACCACTCTTCAAGGGTGCATGACCATAAAAGATATTACTCATATAAATAGAACAACCATTATTCTCCGATTTAAATGAATAACCGTCTCACATCAAACAAGATCCAGATATAATGTTCATGCTTAACGCTCGCACCAAATAACAATTATTTAGGTCTAAAACTAATCCCGAAGGTAGATGTAGAGGTAGCGTGCCGACCGCGATCACATCGACTTTGGAACCGCTTCCCACGCGCATCGTCACCTCGTCCTTTGCCGATTGCTCGCTTATTCCGTAGTCCTGTTTTGAGTTGCAAATATTAGCAATGAACCAGTATCAAATACCAGGTGCTACTACGAGCTCTAGTAAGGTACACATCAATAACATGTATATCACATATACCTTTGTTCACCTTGCCATCCTTCTAATCCGCCAAATACTTGGGGCAATTCCGCTTCCAGTGACCAGTTTGCTTGCAGTAAAAACACTCAGTTTCAGGCTTAGGTCCAGACTTGGGTTTCTTCTCTTGAGCAACAACTTTCTTGCTGTTCTTTTGAAGTTCCCTTCTTCTTCCCTTTGCCCTTTTCTTGAAACTAGTGGTCTTGTTGACCATCAACACTTGATGCTCTTTCTTGGTTTCTACCTCCGCAGCTTTTAGCATTGCGAAGAGCTCGGGAATTGTCTTGGTCATCCCTTGCATATTATAGTTCATCACGAAGCTCTTGTAGCTTGGTGGCGTGATTGGAGAATTCATCAATGACACTATCATCCGGAAGATTAACTCCTAGTTGAATCAAGTGATTATTATACCCGCACATTTTGAGTATATGCTCAATGACGTAACTATTCTCCTCCATCTTGCAGCTATAGAACTTATTGGAGACTTCATATCTCTCAATCCGGGCATTTGCTTGAAATATTAACTTCAACTCTTGGAACATCTCATATGCTCCATGACGTTCAAAACGTCGTTGAAGACCCGGTTCTAAGCCGTAAAGCATGGCACACTCGAACTATAGAGTAGTCATCGCTTTGCTCGCGCCACGTTCACAACTTCGGCGTTGCTCTGCAGCGAGTTCGGCACCCAGCGGTGCTTCCAGACGTAATTCTTACATGCAGCAATGAGGATAATCCTCATGTTACGGACCCAGTCCGTGTAATTGCTACCATCATCTTTCAACTTTGCTTTCTCAAGGAACGCATTAAAATTCAACGAAACAACAAAGACGAGCCATCTATCTACAATAAACATAGACAAGCAAAATACTATCGGTACTAAGTTCATGATAAATTTAAGTTCAATTAATCATATTACTTAAGAACTCCCACTTAGATAGACATCTCTCTAGTCATCTAAGTGATTACGTGATCCAATCAACTAAACCATAACCGATCATCACGTGAGATGGAATAGTTTTCAATGGTGAACATCACCATGTTGATCATATCTACTATATGATTCACGCCGACCTTCGGTCTCCGTGTTCCGAGGCTATATCTGCATATGCTAGGCTCGTCAAGTTTAACTCGAGTATTCTGCGTGTGCAAAACTGGCTTGCACCGTTGTAGATGGACGAGAGCTTATCACACCGATCATCACGTGGTGTCTGGGCACGACGAACTTTGGCAACGGTGCATACTCAGGGAGAACACGTCTTGATAATTTTTAGTGAGAGATCATCTTAAAATGCTACCGTCAATCAAAGCAAGATAAGATGCATAAAGGATAAACATCACATGCAATCAATATAAGTGATATGATATGGCCATCATCATCTTGTGCTTGTGATCTCCATCTCCGAAGCACCGTCGTGATCACCATCGTCACCGGCGCGACACCTTGATCTCCATCGTAGCATCGTTGTCGTCTCGCCAACTATTGCTTCTACGACTATCGCTACCGCTTAGTGATAAAGTAAAGCAATTACATGGCTTTGCATTTCATACAATAAAGCGACAACCATATGGCTCCTGCCAGTTGCCGATAACTTCGGTTACAAAACATGATCATCTCATACAATAAAATATAGCATCACGTCTTGACCATATCACATCACAACATGCCCTGCAAAAACAAGTTAGACGTCCTCTACTTTGTTGTTGCAAATTTTACGTGGCTGCTACGGGCTGAGCAAGAACGTTCTTACCTACGCATCAAAACCACAACGGTAGTTTGTCAAGTTGGTGCTGTTTTAACCTTCGCAAGGACCGAGCGTAGCCACACTCGGTTCAACTAAAATGAGAGAGACAGACACCCGCCAGTCACCTTTAAGCAACGAGTGCTCGCAGCGATGAAACCAGTCTCGCGCGCGCAGTAATGTCGGTCCGGGCGCTTCATCTCACAATACCGCTGAACCAAAGTATGACATGCTGGTAAGCAGTATGACTTATATCGCCCACAACTCACTTGTGTTCTACTCGTGCATATAACATCAACGCATAAAACCAGGCTCGGATGCCATCATGTTGGGGAGCGTAGTAATTTCAAAAAATTCCCACGCACACGCAAGATCATGGTGATGGCATAGCAACGAGAGGGAGATTATTGTCCACGCACCCTCGTGAGACCGTAAGCGGAAGCGTTATGACAACGCGGTTGATGTAGTCATACGTCTTCATGATCCGACCGATCCAAGTACCGAACGTCACGGCACCTCCGAAGTTTAGCACACGTTCAGCTCGATGGCGATCCCGGACTCGATCCAGCAAAGTGTCGGGGATGAGTTCCGTCAGCACGACGGCGTGGTGACGATGATGATGCTCTACCGGCGCAGGGCTTCGCCTAAACTCCGCGACGATATGACCGAGGTGGAATATGGTGGAGGGGGGCACCGCACACGGCTAAGGAACGATCACGTAGATCAACTTGTGTGTCCTGGGGTGCCCTCTGCCCCCGTATATAAAGGAGGGAGGGGGAGGTGCGGCCGGCCCTCATGGGGTGCGCCTGGAGGAGTCCTACTCCCACCGGGAGTAGGACTCCCCCCCTCTTGCCTTGTTGGAGAAGGAAAGGGGAGGGAAAGGAAGGGGCGCCGCCCCTCCTCCTGTCCTATTCGGACTAGGGGAGGCGCGCCTGCCTGCCCTGGCCGCCCTCCTCTTTTCCCTCATGGCCCACTAAGGCCCATTATCCCCGGAGGGTTCCGGTAACCCCGGTGTTCCTAAAAATCCGATTTCACCCTAACCATTCCGATATCCAAATATAGGCTTCCAATATATCAATCTTTATGTCTCGACCATTTGAGACTCCTCGTCATGTCCGAGATCACATCCAGACTCGAACAAACTTCGTACATCAAAACTTGTAAACTCATAATAAAACTGTCATCGTGACGTTAAGCGTGCGGACCCTACGGGTTCGAGAACTATGTAGACATGACCTAGAACTATTCTCGGTCAATAACCAATAGTGGAACCTGGATGCCCATATTGGTTCCTACATATTCTACGAAGATCTTTATCGGTCAAACCGCATAACGACATACGTTGTTCCCCTTGTCATCGGTATGTTACTTGCCCGAGATTCGATCGTCGGTATCCAATACCTAGTTCAATCTCGTTACCGGCAAGTCTCTTTACTAGTTCCGTAATACATCATCTCGCAACTAACTTATTAGTTGCAATGCTTGCAAGGCTTATGTGATGTGTATTACCGAGAAGGCCTAGAGATACCTCTCCGACAATCGGAGTGACAAAACCTAATCTCGAAATACGCCAACCCAACATGTACCTTTGGAGACACTGTAGTACTCCTTTATAATCACCCAATTACGTTGTGACGTTTGGTAGCACCAAAGTGTTCCTCCGTAAACGGGAGTTGCATAATCTCATAGTTATCGGAACATGTATAAGTCATGAAGAAAGCAATAGCAATATTGTAGCGACCAGACCCAAATGGATCAAGTCTCTGTGCTCAGTGTCATCCCTGGATCAGTAATGCTGACACCACACAAGATTGAAGGATTTATAGCGAGTAGCAATCACACACTTATTACATCGTTGTCCACAAGGAACTGAATACAATAATATGGCTTAAGGCCATCTAATAATAACAGCGAAGGCTTGGAAGATAAGCGAGTCCATCAACTCCAACGGCATCACCGAGTATAGAACCACGACCTAACACCTTACTCGTCGTTCGAAAAGTCTGCAACGTGAAAAGTTGCAGCCAAAACGGTCAGCACATGGAATATGCCGGCAATGTAACACATAAAGAGCAATGAAAGAATAAGCCTATACTACATGCATATTTGGCTGGTGGTAAGGCTCTCTGATTTACATTTGCATAAAGCTGATTTTTCCTACATCAAAGGAATAATTTTATTTAACTATCATGGTGGTTGTTAAACATTGAGAATGGTTGACAGCATCCTCAATCCCAATTAAAAAGTACTCATCAAAACCCAATAACTTTTATTTAGAAGTAACATGTTGAGATTCACATGATAATCAAGTACCGGATACTCAAATTGTCCATAACCGGGGACACGGCTAATCATGATTAGTTTATACACTCTGCAGAGGTTAGCGCACTTTTCCCCACAAGACTCGATCGCCTCCGCTTGATTCTCGCACTACATGGTGTTTGAGAAACGGATGACCGAGACATAGTCTTCGTAGCGCTAGCACCTTACATGTGGGTAGACCGTACCAACCTACATCCCCTACATCAGCTAGCCTACCCGTAAGAGTTCGCACAACTTAGTCAACTACGCCAGAGCCCATAATTGGCTTGTGGCTGCACACGGAAGTTTCCAGTTTGAATAATCTTATGATCCCTTAGAGCACGGTGGCGGTCCAAGAAATACAGTAAGTCTGATAGAAACCAGGTGCCTCAATCCACCCAGATGTGTGTTAGGTTGCCACCTTAGATAAACCATTAATTAACAATCTCACATCTGTCATGGATATTCACTCACCCAATCCACGTCTACTAGCATAGCATGGCATGAACAAGCAAACGAGAAGTAACTCCCAAGGTTTCATAAGTAAAACAGTAATAGGTACTACCTCAATCTACTTCCCAATACCCACAATTTAATTAGATCCTAATGATGCAAGTGTTTGAGGGTTTGATCTAATGCATAAAAACTGGGTACGAGAAAAGGTATGATCAAGTGTTACTTGCCTTGCGATGATCCATGAGTCCTAGAGATTCAAATAACAAGCGGCGCACTCGGGTGATCTAACGCAGACAAACAACAAGCATACAATAAGTACTCATCTAATGCACAGGGAAATCTCGAATAAAAGATCTAACCAGAAAGTTCAACTTAAGAACCCTGGTTGCGAAAGAATCGAATCAAAACAAACTCCGAAAGTCGAAACTCGAGAGAGAACGACTCGGTTTAGCAATCTGAAATTAGGTCAAAATTCCACAGTGGCAAAACTCTGTGAAAGTAGGGTAGTCGGAACGGCGGTTTCGTTACGAAACTCCAGGCGCTTGAATCACCTGATTCCGATAAACGAGCGAGAAATAAAACAGTTTTGAAAATCGGATCTGAAATCAAATCAGAAAATAACGGATTAAATTCGACTAAAAAGAAAAACGACGAACGGGTTAAATAGCGAACGTTCGTTAACAGAACGAATCTAACGAACGCGTTCATTGAAACGAACGGTTCGGTGAACGTCCGTTAAATAAGAAAACCGAAAAAAATAAAACCAATCTAGGGTTTTTTTTTAAAAAAAACCAAACATATTTTTTTTTAAAATAAACCGGACGGTTCACGGGGAGAAAACCGAATCGGTGCGGGGCGGCGGTGGCTACCTCCGGCGATCGCCGGCGGGCGCTCCGGGGCTCGGGGAGAGGGCGGCGGGTTCGGCGTCGAGGCGGGCGGGGTCCACGGCGGCCAGCGGCGGCATGGGCTTCAAGGCGCCAGGCGGGCGCGTCGGCTCAGGCGGGTGGGGGGTTGGGGAGGAGAGAGGGGGGTCCGGGGTATTTAAGAGGGGGGGGCGGCGGTGGCTTGGGAGGGCAAGGGCGCGGGGTGGGGCGTACTCGAGGCGGGCGGCGATGGCGTCTGGCGGCGGCACCGCCGGGCGACCTTGAGCGAGGAGGAGGCGGAGGTGGGCAGGCGCTGGCTGGGCTGGCTGGCTTGGGCAGGCTGGGCCTCGGTCGGGGGCGCTGTTTTTTTTATAAAATTAAAACCAAAACAAATAAAAAAATACCAAACGATCTCGGATTTAAATAAAACAAATTTTCCCCGACTCCTAAAAATGAGTCGAACAAAATGAACTTTAAAAACGGCAAACATGCATAAATAAATTTAAAATGCTCATTTTTGCCTAAGCAAAATAAATCTTCCAAAACCAAATTTGGTTTATTTATAATACCTTCATTTTTCCTAATTGCTTGGGAAAGTCATATTATTCCCTCTCAAAATATTTTTGTAGGAAAAGCTTTATGAAGATAATTTAAATAATTCCAATGATCCTATTTTCAAAATTTGGAAAATCCCAAATATGAAAATAATGAAACTTCCAACTCTCTCCGAGGGTCCTTGAGTTGCGTGAAATTTCTAGGATCAGAAAAATGCGAGAAAATATGATATGCATGATGACCTAATGTATAAAATTCCAAATTGAAAATTTGGGATGTTACAAACCTACCCCCTTAAGATGAATCTCGCCCTCGAGATTCGGGTTGGCTAGAAAATAGGTGAGGGTGGTCCTTAAGCAAAACTTCCTCTCTTTCCTGGTGGCTTCATCCTCGGTGTGGTGGCTCCAATCGAACTTTGCAAAACTTGATAACCTTGTGCGGGTAACTCTGCTGGCATAATCGAGAATCTTAACGGCTTTTCCTCATATGTCAAGTCATCCTTCAACTGAATTGCCTCCAAAGGGCACTGTGTGTCTCTTAACGGTACCTCTGCTATCTCGGGTGACATTTCTTCAATCGAGAAACATGGAATACATCATGAACTCCTGACAGTCCTTCCGCAATTCCAACTTATACGCAACTTCTCCCATGCGTTGCAAAATCTTATATGGTCCAACTAAACGGGTGCTAACTTTCCTTTAACTCCAAAACGCTTCCTCGAAGCGGGGATACTCGAGATATACTCTGTCTCCAACTTCGTACTCAATCGCTGCGCTTTGAATCGGCGTAGCTCTTACATGCAGGTGGGCTACCTTGAGCCTGCCTCGAATCAACTTAACTTTCTGTTCGACTCCTTAATCAAATCTGGTCCAAATAATCGACGATCTCCGTTTAGTCCCATGACAATGGTGTCCTACACCTTCTTCCATACAAGGCCTCGAAGGTGCCATTTTTAAGCTGGTTTGGTAACTGTTATTGTAGGAAAATTCTGCATACGGCAAATTATCATCCCAACTAGATCCGTAATCTAGTGCACAAGCTCTCAAAGATATCCTCCAAAATCTGATTTACTCTCTCGGTCTGTCCATCGGTCTGGGTGGAAAGTGTGCTGAATTCAATCGGGTTCCCAATGTTTCGTGTAACTGGTTCCAAAATTTCAAGTAAACCGGGTTCCTCTGTGCGATACAATGCTCCTCGAACTCCGTGTAAGCATACAATTCTGGTCATGTATATCTTTGCCAACTTAGCACTGCTATAGGTAGTCTTGACGGAATGAAATGAGCTACCTTGGTCAAACGGTCGACTATGACCCAAATCGAGTCATATCTGGCGGGTCTTTGGCAAACTGTGATGAAATCCATGCCTAGTTTATCCCTCTTCCATTCGGTATCGGCAATGGTTGTAACAATCCTGCTGGCTTCGATGCTCTGCCTTTACTTTCGACATACGTCATAAACTGCTACATACTCCGCAATGTCCTTCTTCATTCCGTCCACCGTAAAATATTCTTCAAATCCAAATACATCTTGGTATTTCCTGGTGAATCGAATAGGGTGAATCATGGGCTTCTTGCAAAATCAACTTCCGATCTCTAGGTCATTGGGCACATAAACACGGTCGTCAAACCATAGGGTATCGTGTTCGTCCTCTCAAATCCTTTAGCCTTTCCTTTGCTCATTTTCTCCTTTATAGCGGCAACTTCCTTATCCGCCTTTTGGGCTTCTCGATTTTGTCCATCGATGTCGATCGAATCTCCAATGCTGCTACATAGCCTCTCGAACTATTTCCAAACATAGCTCTCGAAGGTCCTCGGCTAACTCATTGGGTATTCCTCCCATCATTAGGGCATTGACGTGGCTCTTACGGCTCAATGCGCTCTGCTCTGACATTAGCCTTTCGGGTGGTAATGCAATCTCATATCATAATCCTTGATCAGCTCTAACCATCTCCTCCGTCTCGAGATTCAACTCATTCGTGTGAAGATGTACTTCAAACTCTTGTGATCCGTATATACTTCACAATGATTTCCAATGAGAAAATGTCTCCACGTCTTCAAGGCATGCACAACGGCTGCTAACTCCAAATCATGAGTGGCATAATTCAACTCATGGGGCTTAAGTTGTCGTGAAGCATACGAAACAACTCTTCCTTCCTGCATAAGCACTGCTCCAAGTCCTCGGCGTGAAGGCCGCAATACACCTCATAATCCTTAGTCCGATCCGCAATATCAAACCGTGAGGTAACCAATCTTTTCTTCAACTCCTGAAAACTTGCCTCACAGTCCTCAGTCCATATGAATTTGTTTTCCTTCTTCAACAATTCAGTCATAGGCTTTGCAATTCTTGAGAAATTCTCAATGAATCTTCGGTAGTATCCTGCGAGTCCAAGGAAACTCCGAATCTCTCCAACTGTCGTTGGTGCTTCCCATTTGGTTACGGTCTCAACTTTTGTGGGGTCAACTGCTATCCCTTCTCCGGATATAACATGTCCGAGAAATCCAACTTCCTTTAGCCAAAACTCACATTTGCTGAACTTGGCATACAACTGGTGTTCCCTCAGTTTCTCCAAAACCAATCTCAAATGTTCCTTATGTTCTTCTTCATTCTTCGAGAAAATCAAAATGTCATCAATGAACACCACGACGAACTTATCCAAAAACTCCATAAACACTTTGTTCATCAGGTTCATAAAATAGGCTGGTGCGTTAGTCAGTCCAAATGACATAACGGTATACTCATACAGTCCATATCTCGTGGTAAATGTTGTCTTGGGTATGTCCTGCTCCCGAATCTTCAACTGATGGTACCCTGATCGCAAGTCGATCTTAGAAAACACTTTGGCTCCTTGCAAGCGATCAAACAGATCATTTATCATAGGTAGTGGGTACTTGTTCTTGATTGTTACTTCATTCAATCCACGGTAATCAACAACCATTCTCAACGATCCATCCTTCTTCTCCACCAATAAAACGGGTGATCCCCAAGGTGAAGAACTTGGGCGAATAAAACCCTTATCCAATAGTTCCTTAATCTGCTTCTTGATTTCTGCCAAATCCTTTGCGGGCATCCTGTACGGTCGCTTCGATATCGGGCCTGTTCCTGGCAACAGCTCGATCAAAAACTCAATGTCTCTATCCGGTGGCATTCCTGGTAACTCTTCCGGAAATACATCAGGATAATCCTTTACCACTGGTACTTCTTCCTGTACCACTCCTGATAAACAATTAACTTGTGCTCTCCTCGGCTCGTGCCGTGACACATACTTAATCCTTCTTCCTTCTGGTGTGGTGAGCAAAATTGACCTTGCGGTACAATCTATGTTTCCTCCATACTTTGATAACCAATCCATTCCTAATATCACATCCAATCCTTGGGATTCCAGAACTATTAGGTCTGAGGGGAAAACATAGTGTCCAATCCTTAGTGGCAGTCGATCACACCATTTACTAGCCATGTACTCTGCTCCGGGTGAGGTTACTAGCATGGGTGACCTAAGGGCTTGGGTTGGTAACTTGTACTTATCCACAAATCCCTTGATATGTATGAATGCGATGCACCAAGATCAAAAAGAACAACCGCAGAAAAGACTTAACCAAAACTTACCGACATCGTGCATCGGCTGATCTTCAACCTCCTCCACATCAATGTGGTTCACTTGTCCCCTGTTGAAAGGGTTGGGCTTCTTTCCGAGCTTCCATTGCCATTTCCATTCGGCCTTCGGACAATCATTTGCATAGTGCCCATCTTGCGGCACTTAAAGCAAGTAATGTGACTCAGGTCTACCTTGGATGGTGTAGAAGCGGGTTGGTGCGGTTCTCGTCGTTGCTTCCTCCATTCCGCTCCCATTCTTGGTGCCATTATGGTTGTGCGAATTACCTCCTCCATGGGTATGCTGAAACTGAATTCCTGATTTAGGGGTATAACGAGGCTTCTGCTGGGATCCAGAGTTATACTTCCCTTGTCCATACTTTCTTGCTATGTTCTCAATTTGTCTTTGCTTTCCTTCAATCATGAGAGCTCGGTCTACTAACTCCTGGTAGTTGTTGAAACTTGCTACCATCAACGGCATGTTGAACTCATCATTCAGTCCTTCTAGAAACTTCTCCTGTTTAGTCTGCATCCGTAGCAACGCTATCCGGGGCATAACGTGCTAATTTGCTAAAGTCATCCACGACCGCCAACAGTCCTTCCTCCTTGGCGTAAGTTGCGAAACTCACGCTTCTTCATGGCCATGGCTCCTGCTTTGAAACATGGGCTGTCGAAAAGCTTGTCAAACTGGTCCCATGTGACGGTGTCACGGATAAGTGGCTGTAAAATTCTCCCACCATGCTGCTGCGGGTCCTTCAAGCTGATGTGCTGCAAACTTCACTCTTTCACCATCTCGCATCCTGCGGGGTCAGCTCCTTCCTATCTTGCGGAGCCATATCTGCTACAATTGGCTCGGTGCTCTTTGGAATACACCGCGGGTTCAGTCTAAGGAAACGAGTCGATGATCCGCAGTGGTGGTGGTGGCGGTGGGTTGTTGTTGTTGTTGTTGTTGTTGTTACGCACCAATGTTTGAATCAGGTATTCGCTGCTGGATCAATTGGGTGATCTCTGGCGGAAAACGAATCCGGGTCGCGTCTCGGAGGCATCTGATGGGTTTAGAAAAGAAGAGGAATGTAGAATAGAATGAGGTCTAAGGGGAATCACTACCCAAATGCACATGAGCAAATGCACACAAAATCACTTCATTCAATCAAACAAGAGTTACAACGATCTAACTATCGCAAAAGTGCGTGTACTATAATGTTTACATGGAGGGAATACTACTAATATGTGGGGGACTTCTACTAATTTGAACCGGTGGAAGACTCCATGATGTCTGGCTCCACTTCGTCTTCAAAATCGGGTTCACTTGGATCCGAATCTGTGTCGTCGATGTTGATGTAGTCGATTGGGTGTTCGACATACTGGTCTTCATTCCTGAGCGCCAACTTCTTTTTGAGTTCCTCGATCTCGTACTTAAGATCGTTATTGTGTCTTGCCAAAGCTACGATATCGTCCATGTAGTCCTTGCGTGTAGTCTTTAGCTCTTCTTCCAGTTCGATGATCCTTTCCTTCGTATTCTGCAACTCCAACATATCATTGCACATTTGGTTCTCCTGGCGTCGAATGTGCTGATTTAACTCTTGGATGAAAGCTGCAATGGACCTATCCTTCTTGGTGTTGACGACGTCCCAGTTGTCATCTCGGCGTCCGCAAATCTGGTAGATGGTGTCCTTGAGATCTTCTTGATAAACTTCTCCAATGCGTCCCATGGTGATGTGAGCTGCCATGCTCTTTCCTGCACTCCAAGTGGGTGCAATCAAAACACTATCTATTGGCTTGGTGATTGGGGCGAATGTCCTTCCTGGAACGTGAGCATGAATCTTCCAGCGCTCCTCTTCAGGCAGAGTGGCGTTGAAAGTCCCGGTGAAGCTTGGTAATCCAATGTTCAGGTACTTAGTAACTTCCTTCAAGTGAAATCCAAAAGGTGTGCCTTCATCCGGTTGGGGTACTTGATCTTCGCGTCCGTCATCCTAAAGAGAGTAGAAAAGATGAGGAGTTAGAAAATGGGAAGAGAGAGTGATCTATGGCTTTAACTTAGTGGTCGTGTCCTACAGTCAGCGTGTGCTCTGATACCATTCTCTGTAGCGACCAGACCCAAATGGATCAAGTCTCGTGCTCGGTGTCATCCTGGATCAAGAATGCCGACACCACACAAGATTTCAAGGATTTATAGCAGAGTAGCAATCACACACTTATTACATCGTTGTCCACAAGGGAACTGAATACAATAATATGGCTTAAGGCCATCTAATAATAACAGCGAAGGCTTGGAAGATAAGCGAGTCCATCAACTCCAACGGCATCACCGAGTATAGAACCACGACCTAACACCTTACTGTCGTTCGAAAAGTCTCAACGTGAAAAGTTGCAGCCAAAACGGTCAGACATGGAATATGCCGGCAATGTAACACATAAAGAGCAATGAAAGAATAAGCCTATACTACATGCATATTTGGCTGGTGGTAAGGCTCTCTGTTACATTTGCATAAAGCTGATTTTTCCCTACATCAAAGGAATAATTTTATTTAACTATCATGGTGGTTGTTAAACATTGAGAATGGTTGACAGATCCTCAATCCCAATTAAAAAGTACTCATCAAAACCCAATAACTTTTATTTAGAAGTAACATGTTGAGATTCACATGATAATCAAGTACCGGATACTTAAATTGTCCATAACCGGGACACGGCTAATCATGATTAGTTTATACACTCTGCAGAGGTTAGCGACTTTTCCCCACAAGACTCGATCGCCTCCGCTTGATTCTCGCACTACATGGTGTTTGAGAAACGGATGACCGAGACATAGTCTTTCGAAGCGCTAGCACCTTACATGTGGGTAGACCGTACCAACCTACATCCCCTACATCAGCTAGCCTACCCGTAAGAGTTCGCACAACTTAGTCAACTACGCCAGCCCATAATTGGCTTGTGGCTGCACACGGAAGTTTCCAGTTTGAATAATCTTATGATCCCTTAGAGCACAGGTGGCGGTCCAAGAAATACAGCAAGTCCTGATAGAAACCAGGTGCCTCAATCCACCCGGATGTGTGTTAGGTTGCAACCTTAGATAAACCATTAATTAACAATCTCACATCTGTCATGGATATTCACTCACCCAATGCACGCCTACTAGCATAGCATGGCATGAACAAGCAAACGAGAAGTAACTCCCAAGGTTTCATAAGTAAAACAGTAATAGGTACTACCTCAATCTACTTCCCAATACCCACAATTTAATTAGATCCTAATGATGCAAGTGTTTGAGGGTTTGATCTAATGCATAAAAACTGGGTACGAGAAAAGGGTATGATCAAGTGTTACTTGCCTTGCTGATGATCCGCGAGTCCTAGAGATTCGAAATAACAAGCGGCGCACTCCGGGTGATCTAACGCAGACAAACAACAAGCATACAATAAGTACTCATCTAATGCACAGGAAATCTCGAATAAAAGATCTAACCAGAAAGTTCAACTTAAGAACCCTCAGTTGCGAAAGAATCGAATCAAAACAAACTCCGAAAGTCGAAACTCGAGAGAGAACGACTCGGTTTAGCAATCTGAAATTAGGTCAAAATTCCACAGTGGCAAAACTCTGTGAAAGTAGGGTAGTCGAACGGCGGTTTCATATTCTGAAACTCCAGCGCTTGAATCACCCGATTCCGATAAACGGCGAGAAATAAAACAGTTTTGAAAATCGGATCTGAAATCAAATCAGAAAATAACGGATTAAATTCGATTAAAAAGAAAAACGACGAACGGGTTAAATAGCGAACGTTCGTTAACAGAACGAATCTAACGAACGCGTTCATTTAAACGAACGGTTCGGTGAACGTCCGTTAAATAAGAAAACCGAAAAAATAAAACCAATCTAGGTTTTTTTAAAAAACCAAACATATTTTTTTTAAAATAAACCGGACGGTTCACGGGGAGAAACCGAATCGGCGGGGCGGCGGTGGCTACCTCCGCGATCGCCGGGCGGCGCCCGGCTCTCGGGAGAGGGCGGCGGGTTCGGCGTCGGGCGGCGGGTCCACGGCGGCGGCGTCGGCGGCGGCGCCCACGGCGGCACAAGCGGCTGCGGCTTCGGCTTTGCGCCGGGCGCGGGCGGCGCGGCTCCAGGGGTGGGGTTGGGGAGGAGAGAGGGGGGTCCGGGGTATTTAAGAGGGGGTGGCTTGGGAGGGGCAAGGCGCCGGGTCGGGCGGACTCGAGGCGGCGATGGCGTCTTGGCGGGGCACCGCCGGGCGACGAGCCTTGAGGAGGAGGCGGAGGTGGGCAGGCGCTGGCCTGGGCCTGGCTGGCTTGGGCCGGCTGGCCTCGGTCGGGGCGCTTTTTTTTATAAAATTAAAACCAAAACAAATAAAAAAGTACCAAACGATCTCGGATTTAAATAAAACAAATTTTCCCCGACTCCTAAAAATGAGTCGAACAAAATGAACTTTAAAAACGGCAAACATGCATAAATAAATTTAAAATGCTCATTTTTGCCTAAGCAAAATAAATCTTCCAAAACCAAATTTGGTTTATTTATAATACCTTCATTTTTCCTAATTGCTTGGGAAAGTCATATTATTCCCTCTCGAAATATTTTTTGTAGGAAAAGCTTTATGAAGATAATTTAAATAATTCCAATGATCCTATTTTCAAAATTTGGAAAATCCCAAATATGAAAATAATGAAACTTCCAACTCTCTCCGAGGGTCCTTGAGTTGCGTGAAATTTCTAGGATCAGAAAAATGCGAGAAAATATGATATGCATGATGACCTAATGTATAACATTCCAAATTGAAAATTTGGGATGTTACAAATATACTAAACGATCAAGTGCTAGGCTAACGGAATGGGTCATGTCAATCACATCATTCTCCTAATGATGTGATCCCATTAATCAAATAACAACACATGTCTATGGTTAGGAAACATAACCATCTTTGATTAATGAGCTAGTCTGGTAGAGGCATACTAGTGACTATATGTTTGTCTATGTATTCACAGATGTATCATGTTTCCGGTTAATACAATTCTAGCATGAATAATAAACATTTTATCATGATATGAGGAAATAAATAATAACTTTATTATTGCCTCTAGGGCATATTTCCTTCACTATTTGCCTACAAGAGCAGCCCCGCCTCCACCGGTCGGCGACCTCACCTGAACCTCGCAGGCGAGCAGCCCGCCAGGCCAGTCAGCTCCGTCCGTCCGCCTCCTGCCGTCATCGTTGCCAAGGGACTGCAGCAGCTCCAACCCGCAACCCCGCCAGGGACGCCGTCCGCCGGCGACCACCCAGGTCATGTCGCCGTGCCCTGTCTCCTCTTCTTTCATTCAGCCTTTCTCCCTGTCTCTCCTCTCTGAACTCTCTCGCTCTCTGTATTTCTTCACAGCGCATCCCGACGCGGTCCTCGTCCCACAGGCGCCTCGGCGCCTTCTGCTCCGCTTTTCGACCCGATCGGCCGAGATCGGTCCGCTCTCGTCGAGATCCCGGCGTCCCGAGCTCGCCTGGTGCGCCACCAAGCCCTCTTCGCTGGCCTCCCCTGCTTCTGCGTGCGGGGGCGACGACCAGCACCAGTCCCGCTCCTGCCTCTGTTCGAGAGGAGGAGACTGCAGTCGCGACGGCCGCGTTGACCGCGCCCCCTCCCCTCGTTCGATCCAACCAGCCCAGCCGGCCTGTTTCAGCCAAGGCCCGAGGTGGTGAGCGCCTCATTCCTCTTTTGTGCAGCCCAGTTTATAGATTCGGCCCGTAGATGTTTTTCCCAGTTCTGCGAATTTAGTTATTTTTCCAGAGGCTGCCAGTTTTTCAGAAAACCCCTTAATGTTCATGCATTTAATAACTCCACAACCGTGCATCGGATTAAAATGATTTATATATGAAAAGTGCTTAGAATTTCATGTAGTTTCATAATATGCCACTTTCATCCATGTTTAAAATGTTTAAAATGTTGTTTGTTTAAATTTGCTCAAATGCCATGCTAAAATGCTTTATTTCATAACTAAATAACCGTAGCTCGGTTTTAAATAAACTTTATATGTAAATGGGGTGGAAAAATGCATAGGTTACCATGGTGCACTTCATTTTCCCGTTTAACAACTCTAAAATTATGTAATAGGCAGAAAAGTACCAAATCTAAAATATGCACATGGGGATTTTCCGGAATTGTTGTTTGTTGTTCCGGCCTCATGTAAATTTGCCTAAATAGTTAGTTTACTTATGACTCACCTCTTGCCATGTTTAACAACATTTATTATTGTTGAGTACCTAAACGAGAGCGAACTAAATAACATGAATGTGGTGTTTCGTCAATATGCAACTCGTTGCATATTGAGCTCCACTTAATTTGTAGTATTGTTTGTTGCACTTTGCCATGCCATGCCTCATTAAACCGGACATGCATCATACTTGATTGTGCATCATGCCATGTTTATGCTTGTGCATTTACCATGTTGTTTGTTTCTTTCCGGTGTTGCTTCTTAGTTCCGGTAATGTTGCGATTGTGAGGATTCATTCGACTACTTCCGTTCATCTTCTTCATGGACTCGTTCTTCTTCCTAGCGGGATTTCAGGCAAGATGACCGTCACCTTGGATCTCATTACTATCATTGCTATGCTAGTTGCTTTGTTCTACCGCTATGCTATGTTACCTACCACTTGCTTATCAAGCCTCCCAAATTGCCATGAACCTTTAACCTTTGTCACCCTTCCTAGCAAACCGTTGTTTGGCTATGTTACCGCTTTTGCTCAGCCCCTCTTATAGCGTTGCTATATGCAGGTGAAGATGAAGATTCCTCCATGTTGGATTATGTTTATGTTGGGATATCACAATATCTCTTATATTATTAATGCATCTATATACTTGGTAAAGGGTGGAAGGCTCGACCTTATGCCTGGTGTTTTGTTCCACTCTTGCCGCCCTAGTTTCCGTCATATCGGTATTATGTTCCCGGATTTTGCGTCTCTAACGCGGTTGGGTGATTTATGGGACCCCCTTGATAGTTCGCTTTGAATAAGACTCTTCCAGCAAGGCCCAACATTGGTTTTACCATTTGCCTCACCTATTACCATTTTCCCTTGGGAGTCGCGCATCCCAAGGGTCATCTTTATTTTAGCCCCCGGCCAATGCTTGTCTAAGTGTTGGTCCAAACTAGAAACCACTTGCAGCGCCACCTCGGGAAACTTGAGGGCTGGTTCTAGTTGTATGTAGTGCTCATCCGTTCGTGGCTCGAGACGAGATACGCTGCTACTATCGTGGATGTCGGCACGCCGGAGGTCTTCTGGTCTTGTTTTATTGTTGTCGAAATGTCTTGTAGCCGGATTCCAGACTGATCGGGTATTCCCGGGAGAAGGAATATCCTTCGTTGATCGCGAGAGCTTATCATGGGCTAAGTTGGGACACCTGAAGGTTTGAACTTTCGAGAGCCGTGCCATGGTTATGTGGCGATGGGAATTTGTTAATATCCGGTTGTAGTAAACTTGAAGCAAACTCTTCTAAAATACACCAACCGTGTGCGTAACGTGAGTGTCTCTTTTCGGGGTTGATCGAGAGGAGAACATGGTTCTTGGGTTATGTCTGACGTAAGTAGGAGTTCAGGATCACTTCTTGGTCATTACTAGTTGACGACCGTTCCTTTGTTTCTCTTCTCGCTCTCATTTGCGTATGTTAGCCACCATATATGCTTAGTTGCTGCTGCAACCTCACCACTTTACCTCTTCCTTACCCATTAAGCTTTGCTAGTCTTGATACCCATGGTAATGGGATTGCTGAGTCCTCGTGACTCACAGATTACTACAACACCAGTTGCAGGTATAGATTTTGCGATAATCATGACGCGAGAGCGATGTTTACTTGTCTTGGAGTTCTTCTTATGCTTCTTCGATCAGGGGATAGGTTCCAGGTCGGCAGCCTGGGCTAGCAGGGTGGATGTCGTTTGAGCTTCTGTTTATGTTTCATCCGTAGTCGGATGTTGATCTTGTATATGATATTGATGTATTCTTGTGGCATTCATGCCTTATGTATGTATCCCTATGCATTATGTAATGTTGATGTAATGATATCCACCTTGCAAAAGCGTCTTCAAGATGCGCTTATATCCTTGGTGGGACCATGGAGTTCCTTTAGGATAGGGTCGCATCTTGGGCGTGACATAGCATGACTTCCAGAATAGGATTACCGTACCACTCTGGTGCGGATCTTACTCTGGTTGATCTACGAAGTTCAGTAACAACTTGATCTGAAGTTTCATGATCATCATCATTAACTTCCTCACTAATTGGTGTAGGTGTCACAGGAACTGATTTCTGTGATGAACTACTTTCCAATAAGGGAGCTGGTACTGTTACCTCATCAAGTTCTACTTTCCTCCCACTCACTTCTTTCGAGAGAAACTCCTTCTCTAGAAAGGATCCATTCTTAGCAACAAATGTCTTGCCTTCAGATCTGTGATAGAAGGTGTAGCCAACTGTCTCCTTTGGGTATCCTATGAAGACACATTTTTTCGATTTGGGTTCGAGCTTATTAAGTTGAAGTTTTTTCACATAAGCATCGCAGCCCCAAACTTTCAGAAACGACAACTTTGGTTTCTTGCCAAACCATAGTTCATAAGGAGTCGTCTCAACGGATTTTGATGGTGCCCTATTTAACGTGAATGCGGCCGTCTTTAAAGCATAACCCCAAAACGATAGCGGTAAATCGGTAAGAGACATCATAGATCGCACCATATCTAGTAAAGTACGATTCTGACGTTCGACACACCATTACTTGTGGTGTTCCGGTGGCGTAAGTTGCTAAACTATTCCGCATTGTTTCAAATGTAGACCAAACTCGTAACTCAAATATTCTCCTCCACGATCAGATCGTAGAAACTTTATTTTCTTGTTACGATGATTTTCAACTTCACTCTGAAATTCTTTGAACTTTTCAAATGTTTCAGATTTATGCTTGATTAAGTAGATATACCCGTATCTGCTTAAATCATCTGTGAAGGTGAGAAAATAACGATATCCGCCATGAGCCTCAACATTCATTGGACCACATACATCTATATGTATGATTTCCAACAAATATGTTGCTCTCCCATAGTACCGGAGAACGGTGTTTTAGTCATCTTGCCCATGAGGCACGGTTCGCAAGTACCAAGTGATTCATAATAAAGTGATTCCAAAAGTCCATCAGTATGGAGTTTTCTTCATGCGTTTTACACCGATATGACCTAAACGACAGTGCCACAAATAAGTTGCACTATCATTATCAACTCTGCATCTTTTGGCTTCAACATTATGAATATGTGTATTACTACTATCGAGATTCATCAAAAATAGACCACTCTTTAAGGGTGCATGACCATAAAAGATATTACTCATATAAATAGAACAACCATTATTCTCTGATTTAAATGAATAACCGTCTCGCATCAAACAAGATCCAGATATAATGTTCATGCTCAACGCTGGCACCAAATAACAATTATTCAGGTCTAAAACTAATCCGAAGGTAGATGTAGAGGTAGCGTGTCGACCGCGATCACATCGACTTTGGAACCATTTCCACGCCAAGATCGTCACCTCGTCCTTAGCGGTGTTCGCTTATTCCGTAGTCCCCGCTTGAGTTGCAAGTATTAGCAATGTAACCAGTATCAAATACCCAGTGCTACTACGAGCTCTAGTAAGGTACACATCAATAACATGTATATCACATATACCTTTGTTCACCTTGCCATCCTTCTTATCCGCCAAATACTTGGGGCAGTTTCGCTTCGGGACCAGTTTGCTTGCGGTAGAAGCACTCGGTTTCAGGCTTAGGTCCAGACTTGGGTTTCTTCTCTTGAGCAGCAACTTGTTTGCTGTTCTTTTGAAGTTCCTTCTTCTTCCCTTTGCCCTTTTCTTGAAACTAGTGGTCTTGTTGACCATCAACACTTGATGCTCCTTCTTGATTTCTACCTCCGCAGCTTTTAGCATTGCGAAGAGCTCGGAATTGTCTTGTTCATCCCTTGCATATTATAGTTCATCACGAAGCTCTTGTAGCTTGGTGGCGTGATTGGAGAATTCATCAATGACGCTATCATCCGTAAGATTAACTCCCAGTTGAATCAAGTGATTATTATACCCGGACATTTTGAGTATATGCTCACCGATGTAACTATTCTCCTCCATCTTGCAGCTATAGAACTTATTGGAGACTTCATATCTCTCAATCCGGGCATTTGCTTGAAATATTAACTTCAACTCCTGGAACATCTCATATGCTCCATGACGCTCAAAACGTCGTTGAATACCCGGTTCTAAGCCGTAAAGCATGGCACACTGAACTATTGAGTAGTCATCGGCTTTGCTCGCCAGACGCTCATAACATCTGGCGTTGCTCTCTGCAGAGAGCCTAGCACCTAGCGGTGCTTCCAGGACGTAATTCTTCTGTGCAGCAATGAGGATAATCCTCAAGTTACGGACCCAGTCCGTGTAATTGCTACCATCATCTTTCAACTTTGCTTTCTCAAGGAACGCATTAAAATTTAACGGAACAACATCACGAGCCATCTATCTACAACAAACATAGATAAGCAAAATACTATCAGGTACTAAGTTCATGATAAATTTAAGTTCAATTAATCATATTACTTAAGAACTCCCACTCGCATGACATCTCTCTAGTCATCTAAGTGATCACGTGATCCAAATCAACTAAACCATAACCGATCATCACGTGAGATGGAGTAGTTTTCAATGGTGAACATCACTATGTTGATCATATCTACTATATGATTCACGCTCGACCTTTCGGTCTCCGTGTTCCGAGGCCATTTCTGCATATGCTAGGCTCGTCAAGTTTAACTTTGAGTATTCGCGTGTGCAAAACTGGCTTGCACCCGTTGTAGATGGACGTTGAGCTTATCACACCTGATCATCACGTGGTGTCTGGGCACGATGAACTTTGGCAACGGTGCATACTCAGGGAGAACACTTCTTGATAATTTAGTGAGAGATCATCTTAAAATGCTACCGTCAATCAAAGCAAGATAAGATGCATAAAGGATAAACATCACATGCAATCAATATAAGTGATATGATATGGCCATCATCATCTTGTGCTTGTGATCTCCATCTCCGAAGCACCGTCATGATCACCATCGTCACCGGCGCGACACCTTGATCTCCATCGTAGCATCGTTGTCGTCTCGCCAACTATTGCTTCTACGACTATCCCTACCGCTTAATTATAAAGTAAAGCAATTACAGGGCGTTTGCATTTCATACAATAAAGCAACAACCATATGGCTCCTGCCAGTTGCCGATAACTTCGGTTACAAAACATGATCATCTCATACAATAAAATATAGTATCACGTCTTGACCATATCACATCACAACATGCCCTGCAAAAACAAGTTAGACGTCCTCTACTTTGTTGTTGCAAATTTTACGTGGCTGCTACGGGCTGAGCAAGAACCGTTCTTACCTACGCATCAAAACCACAACGATAGTTTGTCAAGTTGGTGCTGTTTTAACCTTCGCAAGGACCGAGCGTAGCTAAACTCGGTTCAACTAAAGTTGAGAAACCGACACCGCCAGCCACCGTGTGCAAAGCACGCCGGTAGAACCAGGTCTCGCGTAAGCGTCTGGCGTAATGTCGGTCCGGTCGCTTCATCCAACAATACCGCCAACCAAAGTATGACATGCTGGTAAGCGGATGACTTGTATCGCCCACAACTCACTTGTGTTCTACTCGTGCATATAACATCAATGCATAAAACCTGGCTCGGATGCCATGTTGGGGAACGTAGTAATTTCAAAAAATTCCTCGCACACGCAAGATCATGGTGATGCATAGCAACGAGAGGGGAGAGTGTTGTCCACGTACCCTCGTAGACCGAAAGCGGAAGCGTTATGACAACGCGGTTGATGTAGTCGTATGTCTTCACGATCCTACCAATCCAAGCACCGAACGTACGACACCTCCGTGTTCTGCACACGTTCAGCTCGATGACGATCCCCAAGCGACAGCCTCGGTGATGTGGGGAAATGCCTCTTTCTCTAGGAATCCTGTCAGGAAACCCAAGCGACAGCCTCGGTGAATCACACATGTCCCATTTCCTCTACGATTTCCCATTACACAAAATATGGGCACAGAGATCCATGGCTTATCATCATGACGATGTGGTCAAAGCAGGACCAACAACTAGTCGTCTCCCTACCTTTACGACAGTGGTGACTTGATGTGATGGGGCAAGAGGCCGCGACGCCTTGGTTCTTATGGCCAGCGGCGGACGATGCGAGGCCGTGAAGACGTAGGTTGCGAATACATGAAGGCACATGACGCAAAACCATCAAGATGTAAGCTGGGAAGCCATAAACCATACTGCGAAGACGCATGCCTAGAAGCTGTGATGGCTCGACCCTACGAGGCTAGGAGCTGTAGGCTGCAATATTAGAAGCCACATAGTCAAAAACTATAGACCGCGAAGCCTTAAGACCACGGTACCTCGAGATCAGAAGCTCCAAGGCCTCGAAGATACACTATTTAGTCCGCACGGTTGATGAGCTCAAAGAATCTCAAAGCCATGCTACTTAAGACCAGACTGCACCTATCGCCAATATGAAAGGGGCATGCTTGGATTTCGTTCTCAAAGAAGTAAGACTACAAAATTTAGACAAGCTCGGGGGCTACTGACAGTACAGTTTACCGGGGGTTGGCCCATTGACCGGGAAACCCGACACGGGGTGATGTAGGGTGGAACCCTAGGGGCCGATCTTTCACAACTGGAGCGGATCCCGCGAAGAACACGATGAACACACGAGGGCAAACACTCAAATCAACGGGATTCTATTACACATGTGCTAGATCCGAGTACACAACGAGACACATGATCCAAACACAACGAGGGACAATACAAACGGTCGGTAGTTCTTCCCAATCCATGAGGAGATGGGGGCTTGAATCCACAAGAGGATCTTCCCTTGACGGGGTCTTGATTCCACTTGGGGGATCTTCTCCTAGGAGGCCTCGGTCTCCAATGGAGCAGGTATCAAGTGGATGAGAAAAGGTCTATCTCTCATATGAGCTAAAACCAATGTTAACCCTAAAACGTAGGTAGAAGAAGAGTATATATATTCTAGGGGGCGAAAGGTTTGATACATCTCCAACGTATCTATAATTTTTGATTGCTCCATGCTATATTATCTTTTGTTTTGGACATTATTGGGCTTTATTATTCACTTTTATATTATTTTTGGGACAAACCTATTAACCGGAGGCCCAGCCCAGAATTGCTGTTTTTTTGCCTATTTCAGAGTTTCACAGAAAAAGAATATCAAACGGAGTCCAAACGGAATGAAACCTTTGGGAACGTGATTTTCAGAACGAACATGATCCAGGAGACTTGGACCCTACGTCAAGAGATCAAGCAAGAAGCCACGAGGTAGGGGGGCGCGCCTACCCCCTGGGCGCGCCCTCCACCCTCGTGGGCCCCACGTTGCTTCACCGACGTACTCCTTCCTCCTATATATACCTACGTTGTTGGGGAACATAGTAATTTCAAAAAAATTCCTACGCACACGGAAGATCATGGTGATGCATAGCAACGAGAGGGGAGAGTGTTGTCCACGTACCCTCGTAGACCGAAAGCGGAAGCGTTATGACAACGTGGTTGATGTAGTCGTACGTCTTCACGATCCGACCGATCCAAGCACCGAACGTACGGCACCTCCGTGTTCTGCACACGTTCAGCTCGATGACGACCCCCGGACTTCGATCTAGCAGGTGTCGGGATGAGTTCCGTCGACGACGGCGTGGTGGCGATGATGATGTTCTACCGACGCAGGGCTTCGCCTAAGCACCGCAACGATATGACCGAGGTGGAATATGGTGGAGGGTGGCACCGCACACGGCTAAGGAACGATCACGAAGATCAACTTGTGTGTTCTAGGGTGCCCCCCTGCCCCCGTATATAAAGGAGCAAGGGGGGAGGCTGGCCGGCCCTAGGGGGCGCGCCAAGGAGGGGGGAGTCCTCCTCCTAGTGGGAGTAGGACTCCCCTTTCCTAGTCCAACTAGGAAGAGAGAGGGGGAAGGAAAGAGAGGGAGAGGGAGAGGGAAAGAGGGGCCGCCCCCCTCCCTAGTCCAATTCGGACTCCCCATGGGGGGGCCCCACCTCCTGGGTTGCTGCCATCTCTCTCCCCTCAGGCCCACTAAGGCCCAATACTTCCCGGGGGTTCGGTAACCCTCCGGCACTCGGTTTTCTCCAAATCACCGGAACACTTCCGGTGTCCGAATATAGTCGTCCAATATATCGATCTTTATGTCTCGCCATTTCGAGACTCCTCGTCATGTCCGTGATCACATCCGGACTCGAACAACCTTCGTACATCAAAACTTATAAACTCATAATAAAACTGTCATCGTAACGTTAAGCGTGCGACCCTACGGGTTCGAGAACTATGTAGACATGACCTAGAACTGTTTCGGTCAATAACCAATAGTGGAACCTGGATGTTCATATTGGTTCCTACATATTCTACGAAGATCTTTATCGGTCAAACCGCATAACAACATACGTTGTTCCATTTGTCATCGGTATGTTACTTGCCCGAGATTCGATCGTCGGTATCCAATACCAAGTTCAATCTCATTACCAAAGAAGTCTCTTTACTCGCTATGTAATACATCATCCCGTACTAACTCATTAGTTACAATGCTTGCAAGGCTCAAGTGATGTGTATTACCGAGAGGGCCAGAGATACCTCTCCGACAATCGGAGTGACAAAACCTAATCTCGAAATACGCCAACCCAACATGTACCTTCGAAGACACCTGTAGAGCACCTTTATAATCACCCAGTTATGTTGTGACGTTTGGTAGAACACAAAGTGTTCCTAGGGTAAACGGGAGTTGCATAATCTCATAGTTGTAGGAACTTTGTATAAGTCATGAAGAAAGCAATAGCAACATACTAAACGATCAAGTGCTAGGCTAACGGAATGGGTTAGGTCAATCACATCATTCTCCTAATGATATGATCCCGTTAATCAAATGACAACACATGTCTATGGTTAGGAAACATAACCATCTTTGATTAATGAGCTAGTCAAGTAGAGGCATACTAGTGACATTTATGTTTGTCTTTATTCACACATGTATCATGTTTCCGGGTAATACAACTCTAGCATGAATAATAAACATTTATCATGATATGAGGAAATAAATAATAACTTTATTATTGCCTCTAGGGCATATTTCCTTCATACGTACCCCCAAACGATCAGATACGGAGCCAAAATCCTAATTCCACCGTCGCAACCTTCTGTATCCACGAGATCCCATCCTGGGGCCTGTTCCGGAGCTCCGCCGGAGGGGGCATCAATCACGGAGGGCTTCTACATCAACACCATAGCCTATCCAATGAAGTGTGAGTAGTTTACCTCAGACCTTCGGGTCCATAGTTATTAGCTAGATGGCTTCTTCTCTCTTTTTGGATCTCAATACAATGTTCTCCCCCTCTCTCGTGGAGATCTATTCGATGTAATCTTCTTTTGCGGTGTGTTTGTTGAGACCGATGAATTGTGGGTAAATGATCAAGTTTATCTATGAACAATATTTGAATCTTCTCTAAATTCTTTTATGTATGATTGGTTATCTTTACAAATCTCTTCGAATTATCAGTTTGGTTTGGCCTACTAGATTGATCTTTCTTGCAATGTGAGAAGTGCTTAGCTTTGGGTTCAATCTTGCGTGTCCTTTCCCAAAGGATGAGGGGAAGCAAGGCACGTATTGTATTGTTGCCATAGAGGATAACAAGATGGGGTTTTTATCATATTGCATGAATTTATCCCTCTACATCATGTCATCTTGCTTAAAGCGTTACTCTGTTCTTATGAACTTAATACTCTAGATGCATGCTGGATAGCTGTCGATGTGTGGAGTAATAGTAGTAGATGCAAGTAGGAGTCGGTCTACTTGTCTTGGACGTGATGCCTATATACATGATCATACATAGATATTCTCATAACTATGCTCAATTCTGTCAATTGCTCAACAGTAATTTGTTCACCCACCGTAAAATACTTATGCTCTTGAGAGAAGCCACTAGTGAAACCTATGGCCCCCGGGTCTATTTTCCATCATATTAATCTTTCAACACTAAGTTATTTCTGTTGCTTTTATTTTACTTTGCATCTTTATCATAAAAATACCAAAAATATTATCTTATCATATCTATCAGATCTCACTCTCGTAAGTGACCATGTAGGGATTGACAACCCCTTATCGCGTTGGTTGCGAGGATTTATTTGTTTGTGTAGGTGAGAGGGACTTGCGCGTAGCCTCCTACTGGATTGATACCTTGGTTCTCAAAAACTGAGGGAAATACTTACGCTACTTTGCTGCATCACCCTTTCCTCTTCAAGGTAAAACCAGAGTAGTGCTCAAGAGGTAGCAAGAAGGATTTACGCGCCGCTGTTGCGGGAGGTATACGCAAAAGTCAACATACCAAGTACCCATCACAAACCCTTATCTCCTGCATTACATTATTTGCCATTTGCCTCTCGTTTTCCTCTCCCCAATTCACCCTTGCTGTTTTATTCGCCCTCTCTTTTCCGTTTGCCTCTTTTTGCCCGTTTCTTGTTTGCTCGTGTCTTGGATTGCTTGTTTGTCACGATGGCTCAAGATAATACCAAATTATGTGACTTTATGTAACATCCCAAATCTCCTATTTGGAATGTTTTACAATTATAGATAAGCATCCTATGCATCCTGTTTGAATTTGAATGCCATTTGAAGTTTCAGAGTTATTTGAAATTGAATTCCAAACTTTGGCATGTGGGAAACAATTCAAAAACTAAGCCTGATAAATACTTGATCAAAAGTATGAGAGGAGCTAACATGACACTCCAAAAATATCAGAGGAAACAATGCCAAAGGAATTGGATTCAAATCTGAAATTTTATTTGAATTTGAAAAAAATGGATTTTCATAAAGTTTGGATTTTGCCTTTGGAAAAATGTTCAAATGAAAGGGAATATTCCCCTGATCATTTTGGTATATATATACCCTATATAAAATATTTATAGTTTAGGTTTTATTTTTGTTTTTGTTTTAATAAAAAAAAAAAACCTTTGAGGCGCCACCCAACCACCCAGCCCAGCCAAGACCACCTCACCCCTCCAAGACTCAAGACTGCCCAAACAAGCCGGCCCACTGAGGCCAGCCCAGTGAGCGAGCCAGCCCAAGACCTCGCCCCTGAAAACCCCGGATTCGGCCACCCGACCAACCCTCCTCTCTCTCTCATCACGACCATGGGCCCCACCCGTCGTCTTCCCCTCGCCCAAGCAACGAAGCTCGCCGGAGATCCACCGGATCCCAAAGAATCCGGAGATCCCCGATCGCCCCCGATGCCCTTCCGCCCCTCGCCCGACCCCGGCTATATAAGCCCGAGGCTCCGCACCCCATTCCCCTAGCCTCGCCGAACCCTCTCCTTCTCCTCCCGAGCTCACCGGAGCACCGAGCTCGCCACCGCCAAAACCACCGCCGGCGCCCCTAGTCCACCCCGACCTCCCGACCCCACCGAACCTCCCCGAGCTCTCAAGATCTCCCCGACGTCTCGCCGAAGCTCGCCGACGCTCGAAGCCCTCGGAGCACTCTCGCCGCCGCCGCCGCCGTCATGAGTCCGTGAGTCCCTAAAACACCTCCCCGTCCGATCGTAGATATCTACCACGATTAGAACCCCAAGGGGTATGTTTTATTAGAAAACCGCCGGCGAACGGTTTTATTTTAGTTTAGGTTTTGTTTATTAGGCGGTTCGTTAGTTTAAACCCTAGGCCCGTTTAGACTAAACTACATACGAGGCATGATATAGGCCCATTGGGCTTTTTCTTTTTATTTTGATTTTCTGTTTTAGCGAATAGTTTCAATTTTCAAAATGTATATCTTTTATTCTGTTTAATATTTTTGAGTGATTCTTTTTTGTTGGATTGCAAATTTTATGTAGTTTCTGAAAAACATATATTTAGCTATGTTAAAAATAATTAAAAATGCTTTAATATTGTTTTAGTCAGAATAGCAAATCTGCTATAGTTTTAGTTAAAAAATTATTTTTGCATGATTCTTTTGCCATCACTTTATTTTGATATTGCCAAACCCTAGAAATTAACTTTGGTATTTTAGGATTAATAAATAATTAATTATAGGCAGAATCCTATTAATCCTAATTAATTGATTAGTTCCTGTTTTCCTAATTAATTAATTAGTAAATTAATTTATTTTTAACTTGTGATTAGTTATTCTAGGTTAGTTTCTGTCACTCCATTAGATGAACTTTTATTTACAATTAATAAAAGTTTTAAATTAATTTTCTTAATAGGAATTGGATTAGGCCTAAAGTGAGTTTTATAATAGCTATTTAATTAATTCTTTTTGCTCCTAGTTGCTTAGTTAATCCTTTTCTGTTAAGTTAACCTAAAACCATGATTAGGTTATTTTAAGGAATTTTTGTTATATAAAAACTATTTTTGCTATTGTTGGGTGTAGGGAAAAACTTTGAATTTGAATTCTTTGAGTTTTCCTTTTGATTTGGTTTTGATTGTTTTGTTGTGCTATGTTACTTTTGTTATCTTGTGTGATCCTCTTGCTTTATGCTTATTGTGCTATTGTTTGTCTCGGTAGAGTTCCCGGAGTGCGAAGCTTGCTACTACGACTCTTTAGCTTACGAGGATCATCAGCAAGGCAAGTTTTGATCATGTTATTTCTATACCTATGTTTTGTGCATTAGTAGTTGTCACCACCCCACCATTGCATGCAGTAGTGAAATCTTGAAGTCATTAAACTTGAGTAGTATCATGTGGTAGGATGAACCAATCCTTGTTACCATGACCCCGGACGTGGTAGTTATTTTGCTATGCTCGAGACGGATTTGGGATGAGTGAAATTTATAAGCAAGATGTGAGAGTCAATGATGATGACAACCCATGGACTACAATGATCAAGATGGACTTGGAAAATCACTACTGGGTGGAGGATTTGTTGACGGGCACCTGGAGCACCCAGTGGTGGCGGGATGCATGGAGAAGCGCCATGACATCCTGCGGAAAGCTTCACCCAGCCACGAAGAGAAGGATGGATGCCCCATGACCGGAAGCTTACATGCAGCCGCAAGCCATTATGGGCTCTGGCTGGGTTGACCCTTGTAGTGAAGTCTGGGCGGTACTACGAGAAGTAGACGAACGGTAGGATTGGATGGGTACCGCGGTGGCGGAAGAACTCTTTGGAAGACCCTGTTTCATTCGTCCGTCTTCAAACACCATGAAGTGCGAAGACTTTAAAGGAGGGAATGATTCTTGCGGGGAAAGTGCGCAAACCTCTGCAGAGTGTTATAACCTAATCGATTAGCCGTGTCCCCGGTTACGGACATTTGAGCCTCTGGACCTTGGAAGTATTCGGATATCTCAACACAAATTAAAGGATTAATTTGATGGGTTTATGACTTAATAATAATTTTGGGAACGAGATATTGGTTGGCGGAACCATCTCAATAACTACCAACAATTTGTAGTAATTTGCAAATAAGTCCACTGTAGTAGGATAAAATTGGCTTTACGCAAAATGATGAAACTTAGAGCTCCACAGCCAAAATGCATATAGTGTTAGCAACTTTATTATTGTTATTCTTCATGACTTGCCACTTATTCCAAAATCTGACCTACATGGCTGCAACGTATTATGTTGCGTAGATATATTCGATCAGAGTGAGGCTACGCTCCGCGCTTAGCGATTGCCCTTTGGAGTCGGATGGACTCGCTTATCTTCGACGCTTCCGCAGCATTTTAGTTTATTTCTCATGAGTTGGCCTTGAGCGAATTTATTCCTTGTAATAAAGACTCTATATGAGAATCGATTAATGATATTCAGGTGTGATTGAACTTTGATTACTTTATCGATGTCTTGTGAGTACCAAATGATCTTGGGATGGTATGCACACGTAGATTTGACCGATTTTGGGTCAGGTCGCTCTGAGATGGTATCGAGCACACGCCGACCGTAGGATCGTAACCCCTAGGATCGGAAAGCCATAAGCGAGACCATTTACTTTGAACCCTCTTTCATTCTATAATTCTTCCCGATCTATTCGACTCTTCTCCCTTTGCAACATTCTAGATGGCCGTCGAGTTCACCCCGTTTGCTACGGAGTTCGCGCCACCCGATGAGACGATGCCCTTCGGAAGGAAGCTGGTCCAGATGGTGAAGCTGCTGAAGATTGCTCGCCCTCGATCACTTTGAAACCCACTAATGCACTTCCGACGGACACCCGCTTCTGAGTTGAGGTGCATATCCTGGGAGGACTTTTGGAGGACACACGGAGCCTATCAACTTTGAGTTCACCGAGTTCAACTGGATCATCGAAGGGACGTGGCGATCTACCGAGCACTTGGACATCTCCGAGAGGAGTACAGGACCGAGCTCGATCACTCGGACCTCGCCATGGTTTCTCGCAGGCAAGGAATGGAGATATCATCCGTACCATCGAGGACGATTCCACCCTCTCGTACATCCAGACTTGGAGTGTCTTCTCGTGAAGCGGAGATTCAGGCTCGCCGTAACTCAAGACACACGGAAGCTTTTGTTCCGCGAATGGAATGGAGGAGAAGGCACGCGCAGACTTCCTTGGCCATGAGGAAGAAATCACGGACTTCATGGAGATAGTCGACGACCGAAGATGAAGCTTGCCGCGATTGAGGAAAAGATGGACTTGGGAGAGGACCTTTACCCGAGTGGAGATGAAGCACCCTCGTGAGTAATGATCAGGATTTGAAGGAGTACCACCAAGGAAACCCCAAGAGGAGGCGCCATCGAAGAAGACTTTTAGTCGACCACCATGTTATCTTTTATTTCTTTTTTCGTCGATCAGTTAGGCCGATGTTTTCCTTCGATTAGTCATGAGCTTTTGTAATCGAGTTTGAACCATGTTTGAGTGGAATGAATAAATGTTTGGTGTGTTATGATTGTGCATTCATAAGGGTAGTGTTATTTCTCATAGACCATTGTTCTATTCTCATTTTCTCATCCCCTCCAAAACACCAGATGCCTCCGAGACGTGACACTTTGGTTTCCGCGAGCTCACCCAGCTGCTCCAACAGCAGAATGCACTGATGCAGCTCCTTATTCAGAATCAGAACAACACCGCCAACAATCCACCGCCCCCACCACCGCCCACTGTGGACAATTTGACTCGATTTCTGAGGTTGAATCCGCCAGTGTTCTCTAGTAGCACTGAGCCGATTGTGGCTGACGACTGGCTCCGCAAGATTGGAAGAGAGCTAGTCACCGTTGGATGCACTGATGCTGAGAAGGTGCGCTTTGCCGCACATCAACTGGATGGACCTGCAGCTTCTTGGTGGGAGAATTACACCGCCACTTTTCCCTTGGGTGGCATCACTTGGGATCAATTCCAGCAGGCCTTTCGCACTGCTCATGTCTCATCTGGAGCCATGAGTCTGAAGAAGCGTGAGTTCCGCAACTTACGCCAGGGAAATCGTACTGTGGCACAGTACGTGGAGGAATTCAGCAAGCTTGCTCGCTATGCCCCTGATGATGTGGCCACTGATGCCGCCAAGCGTGAGAAGTTCTGGAGGGACTCAATGATGAATTGAGCATGCAGCTTATTGTGGCTACCTTCAACAACTACCGGAGCTGGTAGACAAGGCCACCATCCCGAAGGCAAGCAACAGCAGATAGAAAGCCGCAGCGGAAGTACAGCCAGGGAAGCACAATTCAGAGCTCAGCAAGCCCGCTATGCACCGTGATTCAGGAGGGCACATCCATCACAACCATGGAGGTCATAACCATGGTGGAAATGGAAACAACCGCAGCCAGGACAACAAGTCAGGCCATGGCAATGGCAATGGCAGTGGTAATGGCAATCAGCACCGTTCTGCCCGGCTCAAAGGATCTGAGCCACATCACCGCTTCAAGTGCCGAAGACAGGCACTACGCCACCGACTGCCGGAGGCCAAGCGGAGGAACGGAATGGCAATGGAGGCTCAGCGAAGAAGCCCAATCCCTTCCTCGTGCTCAAGTGAATCACATCGGCGTGGAGAACGTCTATGATCAGCCGGACAATCGTGGTTGGTAAGTTTTATTGAATTCACGTTCAGTTTTGGTTCTGTTTGATTACGGTGCAACGATTCATTCATATCAAGGGTAGTTGTGGATAAGTACGGATTACGCACTAGAACCCTTAGAAGCCCCCTCCGCGTCGGTTCGCAGAGGAGAAATGATGGCAGGTTTAAGCTGTCCCGCAAACCTCAACATCGGGAACCACAAATTTCCGTAGAACTCATAGTGTTGGAAACTCAGACCTTGGATGTAATCCTAGGCATGGATTGGTTGTCAAAGTATGAAGGAAACATTGATCGTGCAAGAAGTCTATTCTGCTCACCACCCCGGAGCGTAAGAGGATCAAGTATGTAGCCAGCACAGCCGGATGAAGAATCAGTGCATTCCCTCACGGGAGTTGTTCAGAGGAAGTACCGTGGTGCAAGAATTTCTCGATGTGTTCCGGAGGAATTACCCGAATGCCACCGGACGAGAGACATTGAGTTTCGATTGAGTTATTGCCCGCACAGCCCCAATATCCAAGAGACCTTATCGGATGCCACCGAATGAGTTGAAAGAAATCAAGGAGCAAATAAGTGAGTTATTGGAGAAAGGATATATTCGTCCAAGCTCATCACCACAGGGAGCCCCAGTTCTTTTGGTAGAGAAGAAGGATGGAAGCTTGAGGATGGTTGTGGATTATCGTGCATTGAACGAAGTAACCATCAAGAACAAGTACCCTCTGCCGATGATCAATGACTTGTTTGATCAGCTTGTTGGAGCCAAGGTATTCTCTAAGATCGATCTTCGATCGGGTATCATCGATTGAAAATTCGTGAAAAGGATATACCCAAAACAGCATTCACTACTGGTATGGTTTATACGAGTATACCGTCATGTCATTTGATTGACTAATGCTCCTGCATACTTCATGAATTTGATGAACAAGGTGTTCATGGAGTATTTGGACAAGTTTGTCGTGGTGTTCATCGATGACATATTGATATTCTCCAAGAGCGAGGAAGAGCATAAGGAACATTTGCGTCTAGTTCGAGAAACTTCGAGAACATCACCAGTATGCCAAATTCAGCAAATGTGAATTTTGGCTAAAGGAAGTTGGATTCCTCGGACATGTTATTTCAGGAGAAGGAATAGCAGTTGATCCCGCCAAGGTTGAATCACCACCGATTGGCGTCACCCACCTCGACCAAGGAGATCCGCAGTTTTCTCGGACTCGCAGGATATTATCGGAGGTTCATTGAGAACTTCTCGAAGATTGCCAAGCCCATGACTGAGCTGTTGAAGAAGGAAGCCAAGTATGTTTGGACCGAGGAATGTGAAGCCAGTTTTCAGGAATTGAAGAAACGGTTGGTCACAGCTCCAGTGTTGATATTGCCGGACATACATAAGGAATACCAGGTCTATTGTGACGCTTCTCGTCAAGGACTCGGAGGAGTATTGATGCAGGAAGGCAAGGTTGTAGCCTATGCCTCCAGACAGCTACGACCTCATGAGATGAATTATGCCACGCATGATTTGGAGTTGGCAGCTGTTGTGCATGCACTCAAGACCTGGAGACATTTCCTCATTGGAAATCGTTGTGATGTCTATACGGATCACAAGAATTTGAAATATATCTTCACGCAGAAGTAATTGAACCTCAGGCAGAGGAGATGGCTAGAGTTGATAAAGGACTATGACATGAGATTGCATTACCACCCCGGTAAAGCCAATGTTGTAGCAGATGCTTTAAGCCGTAAGAGTTATGTGAACACTCTTACCGCAGGAGGATTACCCCAGGAGTTGGTCGATGACCTCAGAGATCTCCGACTGGAGATAGTTCCAAAAGGATTTGTCGCAACTCTGGAAGTTCAGTCCACCTTGACCGAAAGGATTCGTGAAGCCCAGAAGTCGGACAAGGAAATCGATGAGATTAAGCAAAAGATGGAGGAAGGAAAAGCTAAAGGATTCCGAAAGGATGAACATGGAACTATTTGGTTTGAGGATCGTATTTATGTGCCCAATGATCCCGAGCTCAGGAAGCTAATTCTTCAGGAGGCTCATGATTCACCGTACTCGATTCACCCCGGCAACACCAAGATGTACCTGGATTTGAAGCAAAGTTTCTGGTGGACCGGTATGAAGAAGGACATTGCCGAGTACGTAGCCATATGCGATGTTTGCCAACGTGTAAAGGCGAACATCGAAGCCAGCAGGTTACTTCAACCTTTGCCGATTCCGATTGGAAATGGGAGAAACTTGGTATGGATTTCATCACAGGATTACCCAGACCCGCTCAGGTTATGATTCTATCTGGGTAGTGGTTGATCGTTTGACTAAGGTAGCTCACTTCATTACCGTGAAGACTACCTATACCAGTGCCAAGTTGGCCAAGATATACATGACCAGGATCGTATGTCTGCATGGAGTTCCGAGGAAAATCGTGTCAGATAGAGGAACGCAGTTTACCTCAAAGTTTTGGAAGCAATTGCATGAAACTTTGGGTACGAGGCTGGAATTCAGTACAACCTTTCATCCGCAGACAGATGGACAGACCGAGAGAGTCAATCAGATTCTGGAGGACATGTTGAGAGCTTGTGTGCTAGACTATGGGTCTAGCTGGGATGACAATTTGCCGTACGCAGAGTTCTCGTACAACAACAGTTATCAATCCAGTTTGAAGATGGCCCTTTCAAGCTCTATACGGAAGGAGGTGCGAACACCATTGTTGTGGGATAGTGTTGGAGATCGATCACTTTTGGTTCCGATCTTATCAAGGATTCCGAAGAGAAAGTCAAGCTAATTCGAGACAGGCTCAAGATAGCACAGTCGAGACAGAAGAGTTATGCCGACAATGAAGCAAGGAGGTGACTTACGAAGTGGGAGACCGAGCATACCTTCGTGTGTCTCCGCTTCGTGGAATCAAGAGGTTTGGAGTCAAGGAAAATTAGCACCCGATTCATTGGCCCTACAAAATCCTCGAACGTCGTGGAGAAGTTGCATACAAGCTGGAATTGCGGAAGGATTGTCCGGAGTTCATGATGTCTTTCACGCTTCTCGCTTGAAGAAGTGCCATGCCGACATGGCCGATGTTCCGTTGAGAGACACAAGGTGCCCTAGAGGCCATACAGCTTGACGGTGATTTGACTTACAAGGAGAAACCCGTCAAAATTCTCGAGACTGCAAGCGAGTCACCCGCAGCAAAGTCATCAAGTTTTGCAAGGTGCTGTGGAGTCACCACACCGAGGAAGAAGCCACACAGGAACGCCAAGAAGATCTTCGTCGAGACCATCCGCACCTATTTGCTAGCCAACCCGAATCTCGAGGGCGAGATTCATCTTAAGGTGGGTAGGTTTGTAACATCCCAAATCTCCTATTTGGAATGTTTTACAATTATAGATAAGCATCCTATGCATCCTGTTTGAATTTGAATGCCATTTGAAGTTTCAGAGTTATTTGAAATTGAATTCCAAACTTTGGCATGTGGAAACAATTCAAAAACTAAGCCCGATAAATACTTGATCAAAAGTATGAGAGGAGCTAACATGACACTCCAAAAATATCAGATGAAACAATGCCAAAAGAATTGGATTCAAATCTGAAATTTTATTTGAATTTGAAAAAAATGGATTTTCATAAAGTTTGGATTTTGCCTTTGGAAAATGTTCAAATGAAAGGAATATTCCCCTGATCATTTTGGTATATATATACCCTATATAAAATATTTATAGTTTAGGTTTTATTTTTGTTTTTGTTTTAATAAAAAAAAAAAACCTTTCGGGCGCCAGCCAGGCCACCCAGGCCCAGCCAGCGCCACCTCACCCCTCCAAGACTCAAGACTTTGGCCCGTAAGCCGGCCCACCAGGCCAGCCAGCCGAGCGAGCCAGCCCAGCCCTCGCCTCGCCTGAAACCCCGAGGATTCGGCCACCCGACCGAACCCTCCTCTCTCCCTCTCACTCGACCATGGCCCCACCCCTCGTCTTCCACTCGCCCAAGCAGCGGAGCTCGCTGAGATCCACCGGATCCCAAGAATCCGGAGATCCCCGATCGCCTGATGCCCTTCCGCCTCGCCCGACCCCGGCTATAAGCCCGAGGCTCCGCACCCCATTCCCCTAGCCTCGCGGAACCCTCTCCTTCTCCTCCCGAGCTCACTGGAGCACCGAGCTCGCCACCGCCAAAAACCACCGCCGACGCCCCTAGTCCACCCCGACCTCCCGACCCCACCGAACCTCCCCGAGCTCCCAAGATCTCCCGACGTCTCGCCAAGCTCGCCGACGCCAAGCCCTCGAGCACTCTCGCCGCCGCCGCCGTCATGAGTCCGTGAGTCCCGCAAACACCTCCCGTCCGATCGTGAATATCTGGCCACGATTAGAACCCCAAGGGGTATGTTTTATTAGAAAACCGGCCGGCTCGAACGGTTTTTATTTTAGTTTAGGTTTTGTTTATTAGGCCGGTTCGTTAGTTTAAACCCTAGGCCCGTTTAGACTAAACTACGCACAGGGCACAGTATAGGCCCATTGGGCTTTTTCTTTTTATTTTGATTTTCTGTTTTAGCCGAATAGTTTCAATTTTCAAAAATGTATATCTTTTATTCTGTTTAATATTTTTGAGTGATTCTTTTTTTGTTGGATTGCAAATTTTATGTAGTTTCTGAAAAACATATATTTAGCTATGTTAAAATAATTAAAAATGCTTTAATATTGTTTTAGTCAGAATAGCAAATCTGCTATAGTTTTAGTTAAAAAATTATTTTTGCATGATTCTTTTGCCATCACTTTATTTTGATATTGCCAAACCCTAGAAATTAACTTTGGTATTTTAGGATTAATAAATAATTAATTATAGGCAGAATCCTATTAATCCTAATTAATTGATTAGTTCCTGTTTTCCTAATTAATTAATTAGTAAATTAATTTATTTTTAACTTGTGATTAGTTATTCTAGGTTAGTTTCTGTCACTCCATTAGATGAACTTTTATTTACAATTAATAAAAGTTTTAAATTAATTTTCTTAATAGGAATTGGATTAGGCCTAAAGTGAGTTTTATAATAGCTATTTAATTAATTCTTTTTGCTCCTAGTTGCTTAGTTAATCCTTTTCTGTTAAGTTAACCTAAAACCATGATTAGGTTATTTTAAGGAATTTTTGTTATATAAAAACTATTTTTGCTATTGTTGGGTGTAGGGAAAAACTTTGAATTTGAATTCTTTGAGTTTTCCTTTTGATTTGGTTTTGATTGTTTTGTTGTGCTATGTTACTTTTGTTATCTTGTGTGATCCTCTTGCTTTATGCTTATTGTGCTATTGTTTGTCTCGGTAGAGTTCCTGAGTGCTAAGCTTGCTACTCGACTCTTTAGCTTACGAGGATCATCAAGAAGGCAAGTTTTGATCATGTTATTTCTATACCTATGTTTTGTGCATTAGTAGTTGTCACCACCCCACCATTGCATGCAGTAGTGAAATCTTGAAGTCATTAAACTTGAGTAGTATCATGTGGTAGGATGAACCAATCCCCTTGTTACCATGACCCCGGACGTGGTAGTTATTTTGCTATGCTCGAGACGGATTTGGGATGAGTGAAATTTATAAGCAAGATGTGAGAGTCAATGATGATGACAACCCATGGACTACAATGATCAAGATGGACTTGGAAAATCACTACTGGGTGGAGGACGGTTGACGGGCACCTGAGCACCCAGTGGTGGCGGGATGCATGGAGAAGCGCCATGACATCCTCGGAAAGCTTCACCCAGCCACGAAGAGAAGGATGGATGCCCCATGACCGAAGCTTACTGCAGCCGCAAGCCATTATGGGCTCTGGCTGGGTTGACCCTTGTAGTGAAGCTGGCTGGACGGTACTACGAGAAGTAGACGAACGGTAGGATTGGATGGGTACGGCAGTGGCGGAAGAACTCTTTGGAAGACCTGTTTCATTCGTCCGTCTTCAAACACCATGAAGTGCGAAGACTTTAAAGGAGGGAATGATTCTTGCGGGAAAGTCGCAAACCTCTGCAGAGTGTTATAACCTAATCGATTAGCCGTGTCCCGATTCACGGACATCCGAGCCTCTGGACCTTGGAAGTATTCGGATATCTCAACACAAATTAAAGGATTAATTTGATGGGTTTATGACTTAATAATAATTTTGGGAACGAGATATTGGTTGGCGGAACCATCTCAATAACTACCAACAATTTGTAGTAATTTGCAAATAAGTCCACTGTAGTAGGATAAAATTGGCTTTACGCAAAATGATGAAACTTAGAGCTCCACAGCCAAAATGCATATAGTGTTAGCAACTTTATTATTGTTATTCTTCATGACTTGCCAGCTTATTCCAAAAGCTGACCTACATGGCTGCAACGTATTATGTTGCGTAGATATATTCGATCGAGAGTGAGGCTACGCTCCGCGCTTGGCGATTGCCCTTTGAGTCGGATGGACTCGCTTATCTTCGACGCTCCGCAGCATTTTAGTTTATTTCTCATGAGTTGGCCTTGAGCCAATTTATTCCCTTGTAATAAAGACTCTATATGAGAATCGATTAATGATATTCAGGTGTGATTGAACTTTGATTACTTTATCGATGTACTGTGAGTACCAGCATGATCTTGGGATGGTACAGACACAGAGATTTGACCGATTTTGGGTCAGGTCGCTACACTTTACCAATACCAACAATGATGATTTCCTTAGCACTCCGATTGCTCCTCTTGCCGATATTGAATCTTGTGAAATCAATGCTGCTTTGTTGAATCTTGTCATGAAAGATCAATTCGCCGGCCTTCCTAGTGAAGTTGCCACTACTCATCTAAATAGCTTCGTTGATTTGTGTGATATGCAAAAGAAGAAAGATGTTGAAAATGATATTGTTAAATTGAAGCTATTTCCTTTTTCGCTTAGAGATCGTGCTAAAGCTTGGTTTTCGTCTTTGCCTAAAAATAGTATTGATTCTTGGAATAAGTGCAAAGATGCTTTTATCTCTAAGTATTTTCCTCCCGCTAAGATCATCTCTCTTAGAAACGATATTATGAATTTTAAGCAACTTGATCATGAACATGTTGCACAAGCTTGGGAGAGGATGAAATTAATGATACGTAATTGCCCTACTCATGGTTTGAATTTGTGGATGATTATACAAATTTGTTATGCCGGATTGAATTTTGCTTCTAGAAATCTTTTAGATTCGTCCACAGGAGGCACTTTTATGGAAATCACTTTAGGAGAAGCTACTAAACTTCTAGATAATATTATGGTTAATTATTCTCAATGGCACACTGAAAGATCTACTAATAAAAAAGTGCATGCGATAGAAGAAATTAATGTTTTGAGTGGAAAGATGGATGAACTTATGAAATTATTTGCTACTAAGAGTGTTTCTTCTGATCCTAATGATATGCCTTTGTCTACTTTGATTGAGAATAATAATGAATCTATGGATGTGAATTCTGTTGGTAGGAATAATTTTGGTAACAACGCGTATAGAGGAAACTTTAATCCTAGGCCTTATCCTAGCAATTCCTCTAATAATTATGGTAATTACTACAACAATTCTTATGGAAATTTTAATAAGATGCCCTCTGAATTTGAGACTAGTGTTAAAGAATTTATGAATTCGCAAAAGAGTTTCAATGCCTTGCTTGAAGAAAAATTGCTTAAAATTGATGAATTGACTAGGAACGTTGATATAATTTCTCTTGATGTTGATTCTTTAAAACTGAGATCTATTCCTCCTAAGCATGATATCAATGAGTCTCTCAAAGCCATGAGAATTTCCATTGATGAGTGCAAAGAAAGAACCTCTAGGATGCGTGCTAAGAAAGATTGCTTTATGAAAGCGTGTTCTTCAAATTTCTATGAAAATAAAGATGAAGATGTAAAAGTTATTGATGCGTCCCCTATTAAATCTTTGTTTTGCAATATGAATCTTGATAATGATGGGACTGAATATGATCCACCTTTACCTAGAAGGCGTTCCAAAAATTCGGAGTTTTTAGATCTTGATGCTAAAATTGATAAAAGTGGGATTGAAGAAATCAAAACATTAGATGTTAATGAACCCACTATTTTGGATTTCAAGGAATTTAATTATGATAATTGCTCTTTGATAGATTGTATTTCCTTGTTGCAATCCTTGCTAAATTCTCCTCATGCTTATAGTTAAAATAAAGCTTTTACTAAACATATAGTTGATGCTTTGATGCAATCTTATGAAGAAAAAATTGAGTTGGAAGTCTCTATCCCTAGAAAACTTTATGATTAGTGGGAAACCTACTATTAAAATTAAGATTAAAGATCATGAATGCTATGCTTTGTGTGATTTGGGTGCTAGTGTTTCCGCGATTCCAAAAACTTTGTGCGATTTGCTAGGTTTCCGTGATTTTGATGATTGCTCTTTAAACTTGCACCTTGCGGATTCCACTATTAAGAAACCCATGGGATGAATTAATGATGTTCTTATTGTTGCAAATAGGAACTATGTTCCCTTATATTTTATTGTTCTTGATATAGATTGCAATCCTTCATGTCCTATTATTCTTGGTAGACCTTTCCTTAGAACGATTGGTGCAATTATTGATATGAAGGAAGGGAATATTAGATTCCAATTTCCATTAAAGAAAGGCATGGAACACTTCCCTAGGAAGAAAATAATATTACCATATGAATATATCATGAGAGCCACTTATGGATTGCCCACCAAAGATGGCAATACCTAGATCTATCCTTACTTTTATGCCTAGCTAGGGGCGTTAAACGATAGCGCTTGTTGGGAGGCAACCTAATTTTATTTTTATTTTTATGCTTTTTGCTTCTGTTTAGGAATAAATATTTGTTCTAACCTCTGGCTAGATATGTTTTTATGTTTTAATTAGTGTTTGTGCCAAGTTAAACCTATAGGATCTTCTTGGATGATAGCTATTTGATCCTGCAGAAAATTCCAGAAACTTTCTGTTCATGAAAATAATTGTTAAAAATCACCGGAACGTGATAAAATATTGATTCCAATTTCTTCTGATCAATAAACAAATTTCCTAGGTCTTCCTATTTTGGCTGATTTTTTGGAGTTCCAGAAGTTTGCGTTAGTTACAGATTACTACAGGCTGTTCTGTTTTTGACAGATTCTGTTTTTCGTGTGTTGTTTGCTTATTTTGATGAATCTATGGCTAGTAAAAGAGTTTATAAACCATAGAGAAGTTGGAATGCAGTAGGTTTAACACCAATATAAATAAAGTATGAGTTCATTACAGTACCTTGAAGTGGTCTTTTGTTTTCTTTCGCTAATGGAGCTCACGAGATTTTCTGCTAAGTTTTGTGTTGTGAAGTTTTCAAGTTTTGGGTAAAAGATTTGATGGATTATGGAACAAGGAGTGGCAAGAGCCTAAGCTTGGATATGCACATGGCACCCCCAATATAATCTAAGGACACCAAAAAGCCAAAGCTTGGGGATGCCGCGGAAGGCATCCCCTCTTTCGTCTACTTCCATCGGTAACTTTACTTGGAGCTATATTTTTATTCACCACATGATATGTGTTTTTCTTGGAGCGTCTTGTATGATTTGAGTCTTTGTTTGTTATTTTTCCACAATCATCCTTGCTGTACACACATTTTGAGAGAGACACACATGATTCGGAAATTATTAGAATACTCTATGTGCTTCACTTATATCTTTTGAGCTATATAGTTTTTGCTCTAATGCTTCACTTATATCTTTTAGAGCACGGTGGTGGATTTGTTTTATAGAAACTATTGATCTCTCATGCTTCACTTATATTATTTTGAGAGTCTTAAAATAGCATGGCAATTTTCTTTAATTAATATCATGAGAAATTTGATGCTTGATAATTGTTTTGAGATATAAATGTGGTAATATTATAGTTGTGCTAGTTGAGTAATTGTGGAATTGAAAAATACATGTGTTGGAGTTTGTGATTCCCGTAGCATGCACGTATGGTGAACCGTTATGTAACGAAGTCGGAGCATGAAGTATTTGTTGATTGTCTTCCTTTGTGTGGTGGTCGGGATCGCGCGATGGTTAACTCCTACCAACCCTTCCCCTAGGAGCGTGCGTAGTAGTACTTTGCTTCGAGGGCTAATAAATTTTTGAAATAAGTATATGATTTCTCTATGACTAATGCGAGTCCATGGATTATACGCACACTTACCTTTTCATGATTTTCTAGCCTCTTCGGTACCGCGCATTGCCCTTTCTCACCTTGAGAGTTGGTGCAAACTTCGCCGATGCATCCAAACCCCGTGATATGATACGCTCTATCACACATAAACCTCCTTATATCTTCCTCAAAACAGCCACCATACCTACTTATCATGGCATTTCCATAGCCATTCCGAGATATATTGCCATGCAACTTTCCACCGTTTCATTTATCATGACATACTCCTTCATTGTCATATTGCTTTGCATGATCATGTAGTTGACATTGTATTTGTGGCAAAGCCACCGTTCATAATTCTTTCATACATGTCGCTCTTGATTCATTGCATATACCAAAGACACACGGGAGGCATTCATGTAGAGTCATACTTTGTTCTAAGTATTGAGTTGTAATTCATGAGTTGTAAGTAAATAAAAGTGTGATGATCATCATTATTAGAGCATTGTCCCAAGTGAGGAAAGGATGATGGAGACTATGATTCCCCCACAAGTCGGGATGAGACTCCGGACTAAAAAAAAGAGGCCATAAAATAAGAGAAAAGGCCCAAATAAAAAAATGAGAGAAAAAGAGAGAAGGGACAATGTTACTATCCTTTTACCACACTTGTGCTTCAAAGTAGCACCGTGATCTTCATAATAGAGAGTCTCTCATTTTGTCACTTTCATATACTAGTGGGAAATTTCATTATAGAACTTGGCTTGTATATTCCAATGATGGGCTTCCTCAAATGCCCAAGGTCTTCGTGAGCAAGCAAGTTGGATGCACACCCACTTAGTTTCTTTTTGAGCTTTCATACACTTATAGCTCTAGTGCATCCGTTGCATGGCAATCCCTACTCCTCGCATTAACATCAATTGATGGGCATCTCCATAGCCCATTGATTAGCCTCGTTGATGTGAGACTTTCTCCTTTTTTGTCTTCCCACATAACCCCTACATTTTACCTTATTCCACCATAGTGCTATATCCATGGCTTGCGCTCATGTATTGTGTAAGAGTTAAAAATGCTGAAGCGCGTTAAAAGTATGAACCAATTGCTTGGCTAAAACCGGGGTCGTACATGATATGAATATTTTGTGTGGGGAAGATGGAGCATAGCCAGACTATATGATTTTGTAGGGTTAACTTGCTTTGGCTATGTTATTTTGATAAGACATAATTGCTTAGTTAGTATGCTTGAAATATTATTGTTTTTATGTCAACATTAAACTTTTATGTTGAATCATATCAAATCTGAACATTCATGCCACAATAAGAAGAATTACATTGAAATTATGCCAAGTAGCATTCCGCATCAAAATTTCTGTTTTTATCATTTACCTACTCGAGGACGAGCAGGAATTAAGCTTGGGGATGCTTGATATGTCTCCAACATATCTATAATTTTTGATTGCTCCATGCTATATTATCTTCTATTTTGGACATTATTGGGCTTTATTATTCACTTTTATATTATTTTTGGGACTAACCTATTAACCGGGGGCCCAGCACAGAATTGCTGTTTTTTGTCTATTTCAGAGTTTCGCAGAAAGAATATCAAACGGAGTCCAAATGGAATGATACCTTCGGGAATGTGATTTTCAGAACGAACATGATCCAGGAGACTTGGACCCTACGTCAAGAGATCAAGCAGGAAGCCACGAGGTAGGGGGGCGCGCCTACCCCCTGGGCGCGCCCTCCACTCTCGTGGGCCCCACGTTGCTCCACCGACGTACTCCTTCCTCCTATATATACCTACAAACCCCCAAACGATCAGATACGGAGCCAAAATCCTAATCCACCGTCGCAACCTTCTGTATCCACGAGATCCCATCCTGGGGCCTGTTCCGGAGCTCCGTCGGAGGGGGCATCAATCACGGAGGGCTTCTACATCAACACCATAGCCTCTCCGATGAAGTGTGAGTAGTTTACCTCAGACCTTCGGGTCCATAGTTATTAGCTAGATGGCTTCTTCTCTCTTTTTGGATCTCAATACAATGTTCTCCCCCTCTCTCGTAGAGATCTATTCGATGTAATCTTCTTTTGCGGTGTGTTTGTTGAGACCGATGAATTGTGGGTAAATGATCAAGTTTATCTATGAACAATATTTGAATCTTCTCTGAAATCTTTTATGTATGATTGGTTATCTTTGCAAGTCTCTTCGAATTATAAGTTTGGTTTGGCCTACTAGATTGATCTTTCTTGCAATGGGAGAAGTGCTTAGCTTTGGGTTCAATCTTGCGGTGTCCTTTCCCAGTGACAGTAGGGGAAGCAAGGCACGTATTGTATTGTTGCTATCGAGGATAACAAGATGGGGTTTTTATCATATTGCATGAATTTATCCCTCTACATCATGTCATCTTGCTTAAAGCGTTACTCTGTTCTTATGAACTTAATACTCTAGATGCATGCTGGATAGCGGTCGATGTGTGGAGTAATAGTAGTAGATGCAGGCAGGAGTCGGTCTACTTGTCTTGGACGTGATGCCTATATACATGATCATACCTAGATATTCTCATAACTATGCTCAATTCTGTCAATTGCTCAACATAATTTGTTCACCCACCGTAAAATACTTATGCTTTTGAGAGAAGCCACTAGTGAAACCTATGCCCCCCGGGTCTATTTTCCATCATATTAATCTTTCAACACTTAGTTATTTCCGTTGCTTTTATTTTACTTTGTATCTTTATCATAAAAATACCAAAAATATTATCTTATCATATCTATCAGATCTCACTCTCGTAAGTGACCGTGTAGGGATTGACAACCCCTTATCGCGTTGGTTGCGAGGATTTATTTGTTCGTGTAGGTGCGAGGGACTCGCGCGTTGCCTCCTACTGGATTGATACCTTGGTTCTCAAAAACTGAGGGAAATACTTACGCTACTTTGCTGCATCACCCTTTCCTCTTCAAGGGAAAACCAACGCAGTGCTCAAGAGGTAGCAAGGGTACATGAGCCTCGACCCGAATCATTGCGCGTAGGCAGGGCCGGTAGTTCCAAGCGCCGGAGGTTCTGGGAAGAGGTCCGTGCTATCCAGAGAGTTGGCCCGATGCGAGCGGGGCTGGAGTCCTGGGGCTGGAAGGTCCGGGCAGGACGGAAGTTCCAGGGGCCGGAAGGTCCGGGCAAGGTTCTGGGCTGGTTCCGGGCTAACCAGAGAGTTGGCACGCACGGGCTCATCTGGGCCGTCGGAGGCCGGAATTTCTGGGTTGGCCGGAGGTTCCGGGCGGTGGCCGGAAGTTCCGGGCTGACCAGTGTTGCTTGTCCCTTCTTCTTCAGCTGTCGGCTCCGTGGCTTCTGCGTTGTACCTAATCACACATAGTGTTTCTGACTTAGGCAGCAATCATGTCTCACTCGAATGTAATTGAAGCTCAAGTAGGAGATATGTCACTTTGGATTGAATAGCACGTGCGCGAGCTCTTGTCATGGGTCCACTAGGCACTTGGGGAAACGTGGGTAGGTCCATGGGTTTGATCTTGGGATGCTCCGCATCATCTCCCCCCGGGAAAGATCCGACCTCGGATCGAAAACCTCATCACCATGGTAGGGAGAGAGATCCTTGATGTTGAAGATGTCGCTCACGGAGTACTTGTCTCGTGGGATGTCGATCTTGTTTGTTGTTGTTGTTGTTGTTGTTGTTGTTGTTGTTGTTGTTGTTGTTGTTGTTGTTGTTGTTGTTGTTGTTGTTGTTGTTGTTGTTGTTGTTGTTTTGTTGTTGTTGTTGTTGTTGTTGTTGTTGTTGTTGTTGTTGCTTGTTGTTGTTGTTGTTGTTGTTGTTGTTGTTGTTGTTGTTGTTGTTGTTGTTGTTGTTGTTGTTGTTGTTGTTGTTGTTGTTGTTGTTGTTGTTGTTGTTGTTGTTGTTGTTGTTGTTGTTGTTGTTGTTGTTGTTGTTGTTGTTGTTGTTGTTGTTGTTGTTGTTGTTGTTGTTGTTGTTGTTGTTGTTGTACCGTTCGAGTACCTTGAAGGGTCCGCCGGCTCGCGGGAGTAGCTTGGACTTGTGTTTTTGGGAAGCGTTCTTGTTTGTTGTTGTTGTTGTTGTTGTTGTTGTTGTTGTTGTTGTTGTTGTTGTTGTTGTTGTTGTTGTTGTTGTTGTTGTTGTTGTTGTTGTGGTTGTGGTTGTTGTGGTTGTTGTTGTTGTTGTCGTTGTTGTTGTTGTTGTTGTTGTTGTTGTTGTTGTTGTTGTTGTTGTTGTTGTTGTTGTTGTTGTTGTTGTTGTTGTTGTTGTTGTTGTTGTTGTTGTTGTTGTTGTTGTTGTTGTTGTTGTTGTTGTTGTTGTTGTTGTTGTTGTTGTTGTTGTTGTTGTTGTTGTTGTTGTTGTTGTTGTTGTTGTTGTTGTTGTTGTTGTTGTTGTTGTTGTTGTTGTTGTTGTTGTTGTTGTTGTTGTTGTTGTTGTTGTTGTTGTGGTTGTTGTTGTGGTTGTTTGTGTTGTTGTTGTTGTTGTTGTTGTTGTTGTTGTTGTTGTTGTTGTTGTTGTTGTTGTTGTTGTTGTTGTTGTTGTTGTTGTTGTTGTTGTTGTTGTTGTTGTTGTTGTTGATGTTGTTGGTGCTTCTTGTTGTTGCTTGTTGTTGTTCTTCTGTTGTTGCTGGTGTTGTTTCTATTGTGTGTTTTTGGGGAAGCGTTCCTTTCGAAGGTGTAGCCACATGAGATCTCCAATGTTGAATATCATGGGTTTCTTGTTGAAGTTGATCTAAGTCGCGAGTCGTTGTACTTGGCGCTCGATTGCTTGCCGTGTATCTTCATGCACCTTCTTGAGATAGCTTCCTTGTGCGCTCACGCCCATGTTGATGCGCTCTTGTAGAGGTAGCAGTAGGATGTCCAATGGGGACAAATGATTGAAACCGTAGACGACCTCGAAGGGGGACTTGCCAGTAGTAGAGTGTCGTGCATGATTGTAGGTGTACTCAGTGATGGGTAAGCATTCCTCCCACTCTTTGATGTTCTTAGCGTCCGGTTCGTGACCTCCGTTTGGCCATCGGTTTGTGGATGGTATGCCGAAGAGAATAAGAGCTTGATTCCGAGCTTGGCACAAAGCATCTTCCAAAAGTAGCTAAGGAACTTGACGTTGCGGTCTGACACGATAGTCTTGGGCACTCCATGTAGACGCAAGATTTCCCTACAAAAGAGATTGGAAACATGTGAAGCATCGTCTATCTTGTTGCATGGAATAAAATGTGCCATCATAGAGAAACGGTCCACAACAACAAATACTCTTCCGATGGAAGTCGGTCGTTGACCACATTGACCACGCCGCGCCGAGAGCACCAAGGCAGTGGACGACGACGAGGCCTAGGAAGGGGATGACGCGGAGCCAGGGAAGTCGCGGCAGTGGATGCCCACGCGGAGAGGAGTACAAGGGTTCACTGGTTCGGCTGCGGTGTGAGGCTGCCGTCGCCGCAGAATAACAGGGGGTGTGGGTGAGTAGAGGGATGGCCAGGCCAGCGGTGGGAGTAGTAGGGGGCGGTGAGGCCTCCGTGGCATCGCAGCTGGCCACGGGAGGCAGGAGCACGAGGCACGACCGGCGCTGGTTTGAGCGGCTGGAGCAAGAAGACCAGAGGTTCAAGAAGCACTACGGCCGTTGGATGGACATCATACGATCACTGGAGCTATAATCATGCATATTGACTAAGTTGACCAAGTCCTTCGTCCCCGTCAACTTTGTAGGCCCACAAGTCAGCCTCCCACTATACTGGGTCCCAGCTAGCAGGGGGAGTATTCATTTTTTTGTGCGTAATAAGGAGCCACTTCCTTGCGTGCGAAGATATAGCTGGTGGGTCCGAGCTGTCAGCGGCGGTAACATTTTTTTGCGAAATACAGAGGCCCTTTCGGTGGGTCCCACATGTCAGGTGGATGAATCATTATTTTGCGCGTAATAAGGAGGCATTTCCTTGCGTGCGGCCGTGGACCTAGCTGTCAGCCTCTCCACGTACAGTCCACTTCATATGCATGTCGGTCGTTGACCACGTTGAACAGGCCACGCCGAGAGCACCAGGGCGGTGGACAACGGCGAGGCCTAGGAAGGGAACGACACGGAGCCAGGGAAGACTCAGCAGTTGTTTCCCATGCGGAGGGGAGTACAACTGTACGAGGGTTTACTAGTTTGTCTGCCATCGCCGGAGAATAACAACATGTGTGGGTGAGTAGAGGGATGGCTAGGCCAGCGATGGGAGTACGGTGGGGCGGTGAGGCCTGCGCGGCAGCACAGCCGGCCGTGGGGAGGAGAGAGCAGGCAGTCCCGCCGATGCTTGTTTGAGCGGCTGGAGCAGGAAGAGCAGAGATTGAAGAAGCACGACGACCGTTGGATGGACATCCAACAACATCGCTTGCTGGCCAACCTTTTTTAGGAAAGCCTCAAATCTGTGGAAAACATCATAGAACCCATCTGCCATTATTTCTAATAATTTACAGCCCATTTGCTAATTCTTAAATTTTTTTTGGAGTCCATATTCTTTTTGTTAGCATTACAGCCCAGGCCAGCTGAGGGAGTAGGGTGGGCCAGCTGAAGCTTCATGCATGCATCACAATGGGCCACAAGAGGAGGGAGCGAGCAGTCCACGGCGCTAGTTTAGGCGGCTGGAGCAGGAAGATCAGAGATTGAAGAAGCACGTCGGCCGTTGGATGGACATCCAACAGTCACTGCTGCTAGAATCGTGTGTTGACTGATAAAGCCTTGCGTAAACAAGTCAGCCTCGAAATTTGTGGCGTGTACAACCCATTTGATATTATTTTTATAATTTGTACTCATTTTCTAATTCATATGGAATTTATTGCAGCCCGTTTTCCATTTTTAGAATTGCTGCCCATTTTCTGGTCAGTACCAGGGTTAAAAAAATTAACTAAATATGTGGGAATTTTTGAAAATTCGCAAATTTTTGCTGGGGAACAAAATATTCTTAATCCAAAAATTAGTAGCCATACTAAAAAAAATTTAAAAATAAATTAGTACTATGTCATGTTAAATCCAATGAAATACGTATAAGATATCAGTGAAGAACAAAAACAAAAAAAAGAAACTAATATCCCATTTGCTATAAATTTTTTGAAATTTTCAACCCCTTTTGCAGCCCAGTAAGTCGGAGAAAACAAATAGGCCTAGCTTGGGTATTCTTCAAAAAGAAATACTGGGCTACCTATTTTTCCAAATAAAAAACTGTTGGGCTGGTCATGTTGTTAGACGGGCCACAAAGACCACACAACCCAGTTTATAGCCTACTCCTCCGAATTACTACTTAAAAAAAGTTGTGCAATTCTGTCGTTAATTGACTATACATTGAAAATGATGTGGGTCCCAGATATCAGCAGGGTGGATTAGAGTAAAAAAATGAGGGGTTCATCTGAGTAGTAAAATAGGCGCTTGCTTGTGTTCAGGAGTGGACCTGGTGGGTCCGTACTGTCATACTCACAACTACAGTCCTCTCCCGATTCACTATGTTGACAGGGACCATTTCGAAAAAAAACTATGTTGACAGGGCTGGATGAGGGAGTCCTGGATTAGGGGTCCTCGGACAGCCGGACTATATCCTTTGGCCGGACTGTTGGACTATGAAGATACAAGATTGAATACTTCGTCCCGTGTCCGGATGGGACTCTCCTTGGCGTGGAAGGCAGGCTTGGAAATGCGGATATGTAGATCTCCTCCCTTGTAACCGACTCTGTGTAACCCTAGCCCCCTCTCCGATGTCTATATAAACTGGAGGGTTTAGTCCGTAGGACAACAACAATCATACCATAGGCTAGCTTCTAGGGTTTAGCCTCTACGATCTCGTGGTAGATCAACTCTAGTAATACTCATATCATCAAGATCAATCAAGCAGGAAATAGGGTATACCTCCATCGAGAGGGCCCGAACCTGGGTAAACATCGTGCCCCCCGCCTCCTGTTACCATCCGCCTTAGACGCACAGTTCGGGACCCCCTACTCGAGATCCGCCGGTTTTGACACCGACATTGGTGCTTTCATTGAGAGTTCCACTGTGCCGTCACCATAAGGCTTGATGGCTCCTTTGATCATCGGCAACGATGCGATCCAGGGTGAGGTTTTCCTCCCCGGACAAATCTTCGTATTCGGCGGCTTCGTACTGCGTGCCAATTCGCTTGGCCATCTAGAGCAGATCGAGAGCTACACCCCTGGCCATCAGGTCAAGTTTGGAAACTTGAACTATACTGCCGACATCCGCGGAGACTTGATCTTCGACGGATTCGAGCCCATGTCAGGTGCGCCGCACAATCACGACGAGCATTGTTTAGCTCTGCCGTCGGACAGTGTTCGGGAGATCACACCTGCAACTACTCCTGCCCTCAATCTGGAACAAATTGCGCCATCTGAGGACGGGTGGGTGGACCCCACCACGGAGGCCGCACACTCAGCGGCGATAGAGCCGAATACTGACTTCACCTCCTCCGAGACCCGTGTTGCCGAACCGTTGGATTTGTCCCCGGCCATGGACTCCGAGCTGCCTGCGTCCGTGCCTATCGAATCCGATTGGGCACCGATCATGGAGTTCACCTCCGCGGATATCTTTCAGCACTCGCCCTTTGGCGACGTGCTAAACTCGTTGAGGTCTCTCTCCCTGTCAGGAGACCCTTGGCCGAACTATGTCCGACTAGAGTGGGATGCGGACGACGAAGAAATTCGCTCCCCACCCACCACCCACTTAGTAGCCACTGTCGACGATATAACCGACAGGCTCGACTTCGGCTCCGAAGACATCGACGGTATGGACGACGATGCAGGAGATGAACAAGAACCACCGCCCACAGGGCACTGGACTGCCACCTCATCGTATGACATATACATGGTGGACACCCCCAAAGAAAACAATGACGAGGAACGGAAGGATGCAGCGAAGGATAGCTCCCTCGAGAAGCAACCAAAGCAACAACGTAGGCGCCGCTCCAAATCCCGCCTCGGCAAAAACAGCGATAACAGCGCAAGAGAAAATAACACTCCAGTCGACTCCAGAGGAAACGAAAACCAAATTGACCCAGCGATAGAGCAAGATGAACCAGCAAACGGCGAACATAGTACGGATCCGATGTCCGAACACGGCGACGCCGAGGATAAAGCTCATCAACCTCCCTCCGGAGAGGAAAACCGTCCGGACGAGGATGCACACATCATCCCAGAAAGGCACTTGTAACCAGAGAACCTCCGTAGAAGGCTTATTGCCACCGCGAGGAGTCTGTAGAAGCAGAAGCAAAGGCTTAAGGCCGCGCAGAATACGCTCAACAGTAGATGGAACAAAGTGCTTGACACTGAAGAAAAGTATGGTGGCAGTCGCCACACAAAGAGCTATCCAAAATGCAAGCTGTTGCCTGAATTCGATGATGAGGCCTTAGAGCCCACACAGCCAAAAAATAAAATGGCCGACAGGTCGGATCGACCACCTCGTGGCCGCGATAGAGCGGCTAACGAGACCGCACATAAGTCAGCACACGACCCACGCGAGGAGTCACATCAAAAGGCCGGCATGACCAAATCCATCTACGGATCTAGGAAGCGCGCTCCAGCGCATAATCAAAATGAACACTACAACCGTCAGAACGCCATGACACATCCAAATACAGGGGTGCTGTCACATCCCTAATCCTGGTCTGACCTATGCCAGCTTCCATGTGTGCATCATGTTTAAATTCAAATGAAATTTGAATTGAGGAATTTTCAAAGCCTCAGAAAACCCCTAAAAACAACCAACATTTAAACCTCATCAAATGAGTCCAAGAAAAATTTCCTGTTACTCTGTGAAAATATTGGCATGAGGTAATATGCAAACCAATATTTTTGGAGTGACTGAAACATTATTTTGGGCCTTTGAATTAATTCAATAACTATTTGCATTGGATATATATTTTTATATATAATTAATATATGTCCAATAATTCTGGAACATTTTATGTGGTTTGGTATATTTTAGTTCTACACACATAATTATTTTCAAGATTTTATAAAATGGTTTAGTATTTTAACTAAACCAAAACAAAACATAACAAAATAGAAAACAGAAACAAAATGGAAAAAACCTACCTGGCGCTTACCTCCCTGTGCAGCCCGTTCCTGTGCGGCCTAGCCGGCCCAAGTGGCCAGCCCAGCAGCAGCCCAGCCCCCCTGTCCCCCCTCCCCTGTCATCTTCCTCCCGCCAGAGGAGGGGCAGGCGCGTGCCACAGCAAGCACCGCCAGCGCCCCTCCTCCCTCCCTGCCTGCCTGTCCTCCCTCTCGTGCTCGATGCCCAGGCGACGCCACGCGCCGCCCGCACCCTCTCACTCTCCCCGGTCCTCTCCTCTCCTCTCCCTCGCTTTCTCTCACGGCCGAACGCCACCGCCGCCGCCGAGCACCACCGTAGCCACCGCCTCCCCTCGCCTCTCCGACACGCGCAGGAGCTCCGCCTCCTCGCTCTGTAGCCTCTCCGCCAAGTTGTGCATCGCCAGACGCCCCGTGGAGCCGTCGCCTTCATCACCTCCGGCCGCCGTGGATCTCCGTCGCCGCCCGCCGCCGTCAGCGCCTCCCCCGAGCTCGCTGTCGTCTCTTCCGGTCCCCTGTGAGCCCCCCGCATCGGTTCCCCCTCCTCTCCTGCCTCCTCGTGCACCGTAGCCGTGCGCCCGCTCGAGCCGAGCTCCGGCCGCCGCCGCGAGCTCCGCTCCGGCGAGCTCCGGCCTCCCTAGCTCCTCCCGTCTGCTCGCCTGGATGCGGACGAGCCCGGGTTACGCCCCGGTGCACTTAGCCGCCGCCCCCGTGGCCTGTAACGCAGACACCGCCGCGTCCTGAGGTCGCCGCCGACGACCTCGCCGGCCTGACGAGTGGGCCCCGTCGGCCAGGTGATTAGCTTAGTGCTAATCACCGCCTAACTAATCCCTTACACTGACTAGTGGGCTCCATGCCCCCTAATCCTTTTAATTAAACAAATAACTCCCTGTTTAAGCCCGTGTCACTGACATGTGGACCCCACACGTCAGGTTTGACCCTGGTCAGCCCGGTTGACCTGCTGGCGTCGTGATGACGTCATGCTGACGCAATTATTTATTTTCTGGATTTATTTTAATACAGGAAATTCCAGAAAATAGTGCTAACTTCTAAAAATCATAGTAATTCAACCGTAGCTCCAAATCAAATAAGTTATATATGAAAAATGATCAGAAAAATTCAATCTATCCATCTGTACTGGTTTCATGCATGTTTAAACAAGTTAACCTGCTGTTTAGGGCAGAACAAGATAAAGCACTAATAATGACCATGATGAGTTTGAACTTTGAATCTTTGGTTCAAAAATAGCTCAAACCCGTCTGGTTGTAGTTGCATTAGCTCAAAACACATTCATATTGCCATGTCATAGCATGCATCATATTGTGCATTGTATTGATCGTGTTTCTTCTCTGTTTGCCGGTGTTGTTCCCCCTCGGTAGACGTTGTACCGACGTTGTGATCGTTGACACTGATGAAGACTCAATGCTATCTTCAGAAGTGCCAGGCAAGCAAAACCGCCTTGTTCATTCCGATATAATCCCACTCTCTCGCTCCAGCTCTCTTTTACTGCATTAGGACAACAACGAATCATTTGTTACTTGCTGCGGTAGTTGAACCCCTTATCCTCTGCATGACCTGTCATTGCCACAGTAAATAGATGAAACCCACTAGCATGAGTAGGAGTTGTTTGAGCCCTGATGTGCCTACTCATTCATGCTTGTTTGTCGTGGCTGCTATTGCTTAGAGTTGTGTCAGTCGATTCATCGGGGATGAATCGGAGGTGTGTGAACATGTCCTCTTGTTGAGAGCTAAGTGTGTGAACACGATTTGGTAAAGGTAGCGGTGAGAGGCCATGTAGGAGTACATGGTGGGTTGTCTCATTGAAGCCGTCCTCAGGAACTGAGTTCTGTGTTTGTGATCCATGACCAGTTACTACCACGCATTGGAATGCTTAAGTGCCCCTCTCGACTTCTTAACCACCCTTGTCCTCTGTCCAGGAGTTGCAACTAGTTTTTGGTGTTTGTAGGTTATGTGTTGGAGGCCGTGCGTAGCGCTGACCCTAGGGGTGGGCTATGATGCGGTAGATACACCGTGGCCCGGTGTATCGAGCGCCCGTTTGGTGTCTCGGGAACCCTGCACACATCGTTTGGGGCCGTGAGTGACACCCCGGCCGGATCTCCTTGCGGATGGAACCCGAATAGGCGATAAACCTGGACTAGAGACTTGAGTGTTTAGGTAGGTTGTGGCCGACACCCTCGCTGGGCTTCCGCTTGAAGGTTGCCGAGTACATGTCGTGTAAACGGCGATAAGTGGTGAGAGCGTGTGTGAAGAAGTACACCCCTGGAGGGTTATCATCATCTATTCGAATAGCAGTGTCCGTGGTAAAGGACTTCTGGGTTGCCTATAATAGTTCATAGACAAGTGAAAGTGGATACTCTAAAATGTGCAAGATAAGCGTGAGTGTTATGGATGGCATTCTCGTAGGAAGACGGGATCGGATCCATAGTGGTGTATTGATATGGTGAATATGTGGACTCGTGTGCGCCACCTCAAAAGAGTTACTTGCAGTCGTAGTTCAGCATAGCCACCAAGTCAAAGCTGGCTTGCTGCAGTCAAACTCCACCACCCCCTTTGTTGATAATGATGAATATATAGTTAGTTCTGATGTAAGTCTTGCTGAGTACATTTGTACTGACGTTTGCTTATTTTATGTTTTTGCAAAGAGACTTCAGTCTCGCTAGTAGTTCCGCGTGGACTTCGACGTTTAGCTTGTTACCTCAGCTACGATCTTGTGCATTTTTCATTTGGAGATAGTCAGGCTTCTCAGCCTTTTTCATTTGTAGATGTCTGTACTCAGACTTGTTAAGCTTCCGCTTGTGCTTTGACTTGTATGCTCTGAATGTTGGGTCATGAGACCCATGTTTGTAATATCTCGCTCCTCGGAGCCTAATGAATAAATACTTGAGTCGTAGAGTTATGTTGTGATGCCATGTTGTATTTACACATATCGAGCATATTGTGTGTATGTTTGAAATGCTTGGTATGTGTGGGATCCGACAATCTAGTTGTTTATCCTTGGCAGCCTCTCTTATGGGGAAATGTAGTCTAGTGCTTCCTTGAGCCATAGTAGTCCGCTACAGCCTGGTTCACGGAGTCCTGCTAGCCCAAAGACTACTGTTCAGACACTTGACTGGCGGCATGTGTTTCACTTCGTTCTGTTCCGTCCCTTCGGGAAATGTCACGCGGTGACATCCGAGTCTGCCTAGCCTGCTACAGCCCGGGTTCCCGAGTCCTGTTAGCCGAAAGTGCTACAACCTGATTCACACGTCTTGACCGACATGCTCGATGTGATTCATGTATGCTTGTCCCCATGGGTTAGTGCCGCTTTGGGTTCATGACTAGTCATGTCGGCCCGGGTTCTCATCATATGGATGCTAGCGACACTATCATATACGTGAGCCAAAAGGCGCAAACGGTCCCGGGCCATGGTAAGGCGACACCCGTGGGAATACCGTGCGTGAGGCCGCAAAGTGATATGAGGTGTTACAGGCTAGATTGGTGTGACTTAGAATCGGGGTCCTGACAGCTTTGGTATCAGAGCCTGACTGCCTGTAGGATTACCAAACCAAACCGGTCGAAGTTGTGTCTAGAAATGCTTTAGTTATGTAAGGGAATTGATTGTGGAAGGGAACATAAGGCTCTTTTTACTCCTTATACCTCATGGCCTTCTGATTTGAGTCATCCTCTTCTCTTCTACGGGGTTTAAGAACTAGGCTTCTCATCTATCTATCAGGATGACGTGTTACTAATCCATAGACCTTTAAGATTGTTGGTTTTAAGCCCAGTTCAGTTTCTACTACTTCCGTGTGTTCATAGCTGGTCCCGAAACCTTGATATTGTGCTTTTGAGTGGCTATGCCAGCATTTTGTAGGGTGTCTCAAATCATTTTGAGCATTTACAGCCGTTATGCTGTCCGAGTCATCCCAGATTTCTAAAACAATCTGAAGCATTTGCAAAATCCCTTCCTCTCATTTTGATGTCCCTTTGGGCCAGATTAACCACACTAATCGGTGAGCTAGGTACTTTGTTGCCTCGACATATATGTTGGAGCTATTATTATGACCCTAGGCGTCTTATGAAACCATCTAGTAATCTAGCCACATTTTGTGTTCCCAGTGTGATGATTCTGGCCATCATTCTCGAAAGCATCCCGTGATGCAATTTAGTTAGTAGGTATTCTATTCCTGGGTTCTTGACCCAAGATTCACTCTACTTACCTCGTGTTGATAGTGTTGCTCGTACCTTTAGGATACTAGTAACCTTTGTGATAGTCTTCGAGGTCCGTGGTATATCATTCTTCCAAATACCATGAACCATCCTTGGCAGGAGTTCCTTTGAACCAAAGACCACAATAAAAGTGCTCTTGATGAGTTCTTCGTTCTACATTGTGAATCTGCCAGTTCTACTTTCCTGCATGGGTTATCCGGAAGAAACCTGTTGAACTTGATTCGACATACTAACTTATGCATTCACAACTCAGAAAGTTATATATTCCTCGCGTTGTTCCTCCTTAGTTGTATTCTGACCCCCGTCTATCAATTGATAGTCAAGGGTATGTGTGCGATCGTGTTTATCGATGCCTATTATCCTTGTGGTCCGTCAAGCCATTCTATTCCGGAATGACTAGGAGAAACAAACTCCAGTACCTTATCCATATCCAGGATTGGGTCAAAGTAGTTGTATTCCGCAAATCAAATGCCAAACCAGCTTTTGTTCTGTTCTACCTTCGAGTATTCCTCTATTTATGCCAAGAATATCATAGGAATTGCACCATCTCTTATGAATTTTTGACGCAGTGATACTTGCCATCATTGTTCATTCCTCGGCTCCCGTGTTATTGTAACCGGAATGCTGGCAAGTGAGTTGTGATGTGTGAAATCAATACTCCTAGCAACTCCGTTGTTTGGTAGTTAATGGACAATATTCTCATTCTTAGCGTGTTGGTTATGAAATCATCATCCTAAGATTTATCGTGCTATCTAGTCCTTATTTCCTGGTGCACTTTCCGATCAATGAGATAGGATTGTGTCAATCCCTCACTCTTTTGATCATATCATCTTGCCCTGAAAAGCAAGGTTGTTCTCGAGCTTAGTAACATACCGGTGGTCCGTGATTTTCTGAATATCTTCTCGGAAGTATTACCAGGTTGTCCCCTGACTGTTATGTTGAGCTCGTGATCAAGTTGGTTTTCCAATAAACCACTTTTCTCCAAGAATCTGTGTTGGATACCCCTGAGCTAGTTGGTTAAGCCAAACAACAACTTGGAGAGTTGGGAGATAAAAGCTTAATCCACTTAGTTCATCACTAAGGGATGTCCTTGTGTGTATGTGTGTTGAAGAAAGATGATATCTCCGTCGATTGGCCCTCGTGATCAGTTGTTGGATCTATTGCCTTGTCCAAACTTTGACTTGAGTATGGGCTATTGTCAAGTCAAATCAGAACCAACGATATTCGTAAAATGTTGTCTTACTCGTGGTTGATTCCTCGAGCATACACCGTTATACTCTTTGGGTCTGACCAATGCTATCACCTTGTTCACATGATGGTGAAAGTCCAGTGATATGGAAATCCTGATGAGTTGCTGTTGAGCCCATCAGCAGCATCTTGTTTCCTCCATGATTCATGTTGAACATCAAGTTAGTGTTGGAAAATTTTGTAAGCAATGCCTTCGTGTTCCGTTCATGAAGCTTATGCTTGGATGGAAGAAGTGACTTCCTCGAATTCATGTGCATTTGGTGCAAGTTGCCACCGTGAGTTCGAGAAAGGTTGTTTTTGTTTCCTCTGGTACCATTCCAAGTCAGTCATGCATGTGCGAAGTATTCTATGGTCTGATAGACTGATCATCTTCATTCCATATGAATTTCCTAGCACAACAAGCCACTGATTGATTTGTTCAAGGAGAAGAAGTTCCTTCCTAAGAGCTAATCCGGACTTACGTAAGGACTTCGATATCCGCAATGATGGTTCCTAATCAGAACTGGTAGTGTTTTATTGTAAGACTACCATGTGGTCATGCTTGTCTAGGACAGTGTGTTCACAGGTGTGTAGCAGAACCATCTCATGTTTTGGAGCTTGCTATCGTAGTTCATCTCCCGAGAGTCTCGCAGCGTTATCTCGTAAATTTGTGTTACAACTCTTCTTTTTCAGACATGTGAGTCTGAAGTATCCTGTTTCTAACCAGATCTGAATCTCAGGCAGATATGATGGTTGGAACATTCCCAACATTTGCATTCTGTTCCCAGTTTGCACCCCATTGTGCCAATTTCTTATGGGATGCCTTCCTAGTAATTCTTGTTTAGAATCATCCTCAACAGTGGTCCTACCATGGGTCCCATCCATTTCCGATGATAAGCAAAATCATCCATTGTGTTGTCTTCAATAAGGTAGTCCACATCATCCATTCTAGTCTGAGTATGTCATTCTTTCGAACTCCTTCAAATGATCGATTGTGATTGCCTTAGGCTGGTATAAAGAGTCTCAATGATCTCTATATCAAAAGTAATTCTTTTTGCCACTTAAGGGAATAGTTCTTCGAGTCACCTTCCCTGAGGTGCCCCGTTTTGGAATCATGGCAATTTCCCTCGCTAGTTTGAAACCCTCGTCAAATTGTTTCTTCTGTCGCTCCTGATGCATGCTTTACCTCTCAGCTCCAGAGATGTTTCTATGTCTCATTCCGTGTGTTGATCTTGTGATCATTAAGATGATCCTAAATTGTTCGAACCTCAAGAAGATCGATTCTTCTAAATCCCCCCTTTCTTCTCGTTGTCATGTTGGATGTAGTTCTCAAGGCAAGACGTCGAGACAAAGATGGTGATCATGTCAACGTTCTTATGAAGTGCAACCTGGATCGTGAAGACCGTGTTAGCTTGTGCCCCCTCTGTCTTCTTACCTCACATCTTAAATCTCGGGACGAGATTCTTGTTTAGTGGGGGTGAGTTGTCACATCCCTAATCCTGGTCTGACCTATGCCAGCTTCCATGTGTGCATCATGTTTAAATTCAAATGAAATTTGAATTGAGGATTTTTCAAAGCCTCAGAAAACCCCTAAAAACAACCAACATTTAAACCTCATCAAATGAGTCCAAGAAAATGTTCCTGTTATTCTATGAAAATATTGGCATGAGGTAAAATGCAAACCAATATTTTTGGAGTGACTGAAACATTATTTTGGGCCTTTAAATTAATTCAATAACTATTTGCATTGGATATATATTTTATATATAAATAATATATGTCCAATAATTCTGGAACATTTTATGTGGTTTGGTATATTTTTTCTAGCCACATAATTATTTTCAGGATTTTATAAAATGGTTTAGTATTTTTACTAAACCAAAACAAAACAGAACAAAATAGAAAACATAAACAAAATGGGAAAAACCTACCTGGCGCTTACCTCCCTGTGCAGCCCGTTCCTATGCGACCTAGCCGGCCCAAGTGGCCAGTCCAGCAGCAGCCCAGCCCCCCTGTCCCCCCTCCCCTGTCGTCTTCCTCCCGCCAGGAGGACGGGCGCGTGCCCGACGCGCGCACCGCCGCACCGCGCCACCTCCTCCCTTCCTGCCTGCCTGTCCTCCCTCTCGTCGTTCTGGATGCCCCACGCGACGCCACACGCCGCCCCGTACCCCTCTCACTCTCCCCCGGTCCTCTCCTCTCCTCTCCCTCGCTTTCTCTCTCACGGCCGAACGCCACCGCCGCCGACGAGCACCACCGTAGCCACCGCCTCCCCCTCGCCTCACCGACACGCGCAGGAGCTCCGCCTCCTCGCTCTGTAGCCTCTCCGCCAAGTTGTGCATCGCCGGACGCCCCGTGGAGCCGTCGTCGTCGCCTTCATCACCTCCGGCCGACGTGGATCTCCTTCGCCGCTCGCCGCCGTCAGCGCCTCCCCCGAGCTCGCTGTCGTCTCTTCCGCTCCCCTGTGAGCCCCCCGCATAGGTTCCCCCTCCTCTCCTGCCTCCTCGTGCGCCGTAGCCGCGCGTCCGCTCTAGCCGAGCTCCGGCCGCCGCCCGCCTCCGCCCGCGAGCTCCGCCTCCTAGCTCCTCCGTCTGTTCTCTCGATGTGGGCGAGCCTGGGCCACGCCCGTGCACTTAGCCACCGCCTCGTGGCACATGAATGCAGACGCCGCTGTCTGAGGTCGCCGCCGATGACCTCGCCGGCCTGACGAGTGGGCCCCGTCGGCCAGGTGATTAGCTTAGTGCTAATCACCGCCTAACTAATCCCTTACACTGACCAGTGGGCCCCGTGCCCCCTAATCCTTTTAATTAAACAAATAACTCCATGTTTAACCCCGTGTCACTGACGTGTGGACCCCACACGTCAGGTTTGACCCTGGTCAGCCCGGTTGACCTGCTGACGTCGTGATGACGTCATGCTGACGCAATTATTTATTTTCTGGATTTATTTTAATACAGGAAATTCCAGAAAATAGTGCTAACTTCTAAAAATCATAGTAATTCAACCGTAGCTCCAAATCAAATAAGTTATATATGAAAAATGATCAGAAAAATTCAATCTATCCATCTGTACTTGTTTCATGCATGTTTAAACAAGTTAACCTGCTGTTTAGTGCAGAACAAGATAATGCACTAATAATGACAATGATGAGTTTGAACTTTGAATCTTTGGTTCAAAAATAGCTCAAACCCATCTGGTTGTAGCTGCATTAGCTCAAAACACATTCATATTGCCATGTCATAGCATGCATCATATTGTGCATTGCATTGATAGTGTTTCTTCTCTGTTTGCCGGTGTTGTTCCCCCTCGGTAGACGTTGTACCGACGTTGTGATCATTGACACTGATGAAGACTCAATGCTCTCTTCAGAAGTGCCAGGCAAGCAAAAACCCCTTGTTCATTCCGATATAATCCCACTCTCTCGCTCCTGCTCTCTTTTATTGCATTAGGACAACAATGAATCATCTGTTACTTGCTTGGTAGTTGAACCCCTTATCCTCTGCATGGCCTGTCAATGCCACAGTAAATAGATGAAACCCACTAGCATGAGTAGGAGTTGTTTGAGCCCTGATGTGCCTACTCATTCATGCTTGTTTGTCGTGCCTGCTATTGCTTAGAGTTGTGTCAGTCGATTCATCGGGATGAATCGGAGGTGTATGAACATGTCCTCTTGTTGAGAGCTAAGTGTGTGAACACGATTTGGTAAAGGTAGCGGTGAGAGGCCATGTAGGAGTACATGGTGGGTTGTCTCATTGAAGCCGTCCTCAGGAACTGAGTTCTGTGTTTGTGATCCATGACCAGTTACTACCACGCATTGGAATGCTTAAGTGCCCCTCTCGACTTCTTAACCACCCTTGTCCTCTGTCCAGGAGTTGCAACTAGTTTTTGGTGTTTGTAGGTTATGTGTTGGAGGCCGTGCGTAGCGCTGACCCTAGGGGTGGGCTATGATGCGGTAGATACACCATCCCGGTGTACCGAGCGCCCGTTTGGTGTCTCGGGAACCCTGCACACATCGTTTGGGGCCGTGAGCGACACCCCGGCCGGATCTCTTTGCGGATGGAACCTGAATAGGCGATAAACCTGGACTAGAGACTTGAGTGTTTAGGTAGGTCGTGGCCGACACCCTCGCTGGGCTTCCGCTTGAAGGTTATCGAGTACATGTCGTGTAAATTGCGATAAGTGGTGAGAGCGTGTGTGAAGAAGTACACCCCTGCAGGGTTATCATCATCTATTCGAATAGCAGTGTCCGCGCTAAAGGACTTCTGGTTTGCCTATAACAGTTCATAGACAAGTGAAAGTGGATACTCTAAAATGCTCAAGATAAGCGTGAGTGCTATGGATGGCGTTCTCGTAGGAAGACAGGATCGGATCCATAGTGGTGTATTGATATGGTGAATATGTGGACTCGTGTGCGCCACCTCAAAAGAGTTACTTGCAGTCATAGTTCAGGATAGCCACCGAGTCAAAGCTAGCTTGCTGCAGTCAAACTCCACCACCCCCTTTGTTGATAATGATGCATATGTAGTTAGTTCTGATGTAAGTCTTGCTGAGTACATTTGTACTCACGTTTGCTTATTTTATGTTTTTGCAGAGAGACTTCAGTCTCGCTAGTATTTTCGCGTGGACTTCGACGTTTAGTTTGTTACCTCAGCTACGATCCTGTGCCCTCGGCAGGATCTGGTAGATAGTCAGGCTTCTCAGCCTTTTCCATTTGTAGATGTATGTACTCAGACATGTTAAGCTTCCGCTTGTGCTTTGACTTGTATGCTCTGAATGTTGGGTCATGAGACCCATGTTTGTAATATCTCGCTCCTCGGAATACCGTGCGTGAGGCCGCAAAGTGATATGAGGTGTTACAGGCTAGATCGGTGTGACTTAGAATCGGGGTCCTGACAGGTGCCGCGCACCCCCTATGTTTCACCGATGAGGTGCTGGATCACGAATTTCCAGAGGGATTCAAACCCGTGAACATAGAGGCGTACGACGGAACAACAGACCCTGGGGTCTGGATTGAGGACTTCATCCTCCATATTCATATGGCTCGCGGAGACGATCTCCACGCCATCAAATACTTGTCCCTCTAGTTGAAAGGACCAGCTCGGCACTGGCTGAAGAGCCTCCCCGAAAATTCAATTGGAAGTTGGGAGGAGCTTGAGGATGCTTTCAGGGCTAACTTTCAAGGGACCTATGTCCGACCTCCGGATGCAGACGATTTAAGTCATATAATTTAACAGCCCGGGGAGTCAGCTCTAAAGCTTTGGAACTAATTTCTCACTAAGAAGAACCAAATCGTCGACTGCCCGAACGCCGAAGCCTTAGCAGCTTTCAAACACAGCGTCCGAGACGAATGGCTCACCAGACACCTCGACCAAGAAAACTCAAGGACAATGGCAGCCCTAACAAGCCTTATGACCCGCTTTTGCACGGGCGAAGATAGCTGGCTGGCCCGTAGTAGCACCAGCGACCCAGGCACATCTGAAGTCAGGGATGGTAATGGAAAACCACGACGTAATAAAAGCAAGCGTCGGAATAACGAAGACAGCCCAGACAACATGGCGGTAAATGCCGGATTTAGGGGCTCTCGACCCGGTCAGCGGAAAAAGCCTTTCAAAGGCAACAGAGATGGACCATCCAGCCTAAACAAGATTCTAGACAAAATTATGTCAGATTCATGGCACCGCCGATAAACCTGCAAATCACACCCACAGAGAATGCTGGGTCTTCAAGCAGGCCGGCAAGTTAAACACCAAACACAAGGGGAGGGATACACCAAGTGAAGACGAGGATGAGCCTCGCCAGCAAAGCACTGGGGGACAGAAAAAATTCCCACCAAAGGTCAAAACAGTGAACATGATTCACGTGATGAAGAGGAGAAGCAAACATGCACTCCGAGACATACGTGTCGTAGAGCCCGTCACCCCTAGGTTCAACCCTTGGTCGGCCTGCCCGATCACTTTTGATCGCAGGGATCATCTGACAAGTATCCAGCACGGAGGATTGGCTGCCTTGGTGCTAGACCCAATTATCGACGGATACCATCTCACCGAAGTCCTCATGGACGGCGGCAGTAGTCTTAATCTGATATATCAGGACACAGTCCGTAAAATGGGGATAGACCCGACAAGAATCAGCCACAGTAATACTACCTTTAAAGGAGTAATACCAGGCCCAGAGGCCCGCTGTACGGCTCTCTAGTACTAGAGGTTGTATTCGGTTCTCCCGACAACTTCCGAAGTGAAAAGTTAACCTTCGACATCGATCCATTCCGAAGCGGCTATCAAGCACTACTCGGAAGAACAGCTTTCGCTCGTTTTAATGCAGTACCGCATTACGCTTCCCTTAAGCTTAAGATGCCCGGTCCACGTGGCATCATCACAATTAGCGGAAATATTGAGCGTTCCGCGTGCGCGGAAGAACGTGTGGCGGCTTTAGCAGCCGAACACTAAACGACCTCTCCAACCAGAATAAATGATCGGTCGTCAAGACCACGGACACGGCTAGACGAGTCTGGCGCATTACTAGCTGTAACAGCTTAGTTAAACATGAGATTGGTTTGATGGATATACCCCCATAGGCGGTACCAGGGGATTCCCGCATGTAAAAAGGACTACAGTTCGGCTCGACCTTACTTATCTTGAATTTTAATGGTCTATTGAGAATAACCATTTTTTCACACGACAACTTTCACCTAAGTTCTTCTCTTTTATAGATGATAATCGTGCTGCACCCTTCCAGGATACGGCACAATGGAGACACAGGTGCAGACGTGCAGCAGGGCCCCGCTCAAAGGTTTCTTTTTTAGATTAAGACCCTGTGTAAACCTTTTTTACTGTCTCTTGTTGTTTCACATCCTCCGGATACTCAGTATAACCGAGAGGGATGCTGACGTTATTGGCATTTCGCCACGTCAGAATAATGCACGTACCTGGATACTTGGGGTTCATTATCAAGGGCGTCACTCAGCCCGGTATATGTTGTAAAGACCGAATACCTTAGGGAGTGTTCGGCGTCGCAAGTTTGGCCAAATGTTGGGTTTCCCCGGCTCCCGCATTTTGCTACCTTACGTTCCGCTCTATCGGCTAAGGTGGCACCGGGAGAACTACTGCGATTGTGCCCTGGTTCACCTGGACGAGCACCTCAGTAGAGAAAGCCGAAAACTGACTGTCATGATAAAGCGTGAGACTGGTCAACCACTCGATGACTCATCGGAATCTTTGGGATTCCTCCGCATTAATGAAGGACCGGTTTCCCCGGTCATGTACGTACGTGCACCGTATTCGGATAGCCGCGGAAATACCAGGGGCTATATCGTAGCCCCATTGTCAAACTCCTATGGTTAAGTGAAAGTGTTAAAGCAATATAGTCTGATTGCCTCGTTCGCCGCGCTACCACCTCCTTCATGGACCAAGACGTTGGATCAAGTGTGAAGACGCGCTTTTGAGAATAACCCCGCATTATATGCGTGGGTGCTGAAGCTGACGACTGCAAACTTTCAGTGTATATATATACATACATAAACGACTGCATATGAGGCATAATAATACTTTCAGGCAAAAGTATAAACACAACCTTTATAATTCAAATAACATTGTTCTTACAATTGGGATACATGTCACTAGAACATGATACTCTTCGAGCACTGAGCCTCTATTAAACGAGCGCCTTCTAAGACTTCTTCAAAATAGTGCTTAGCCGGTACCCGGCCTAGCGCCGAACTCTGGGATGCAATAGCGGTGGCCTCCATCTCTGCCCAGTATGTCTCGACACGGGCAAGAGCCATCCGCGCACCCTCTATGCACGCCGACCTCTTCACAGCGTCGATATGCGGCACAACACCAAGGAATTGTTGCGCTAAGCCAAAATAACTATTCGGCTTTGGTCCTTCCGGCCAAAGATGATCCACAACAGACCTCATGGCAAGCCCAGACAAACTATGGAGCTCGGCCCACTCGGCCATTTGCTCATTTAACAGCATCGGACGCGCCGGAGCATTGTACTGCGACCAGAACAACTTTTCCACTTCGTGATCTTTTTGATCTTCGAAAAACTTGGTCGCATCAGCAACACTTGCTGCTAAATCCAGGTACGCATCCGCAGAACTCCGTAATTGATCCAGAAGGGCATACTTAGGATCTTCGAACTTTGTCCGCAACAAAAAGGGCTTCCCAGCCGTGATATTTCCGGCTTGACGTAGCTCCTCCTTCGCCGCTCTGATTTTAGAGCGGGTTTCCTTGGCTGCTACCGTGGCTTTCTCCAGGTCCGCCGTCTTCGTTCGGTTTTCCTTTTCAAGAAGCTCATAACGGTCGGCGGCATCTTTCATCTCAACAACCATCTTGGCTATTTTCTCTTTGTTCTGGCAATGGGCAGCCTGTTCGGCTCTTAGCTCTTCGACCGCCTTTAGGGCAGCCGCATCACTCCTCCTGGCTTGTTCCTTGGCTCGGGCAAGTTCCACCCGAAGGGTCTCCACGGCGGCAGCTCCATCTGCAGTCACAACATATTACAGATACTAGCATCATGCTCCTCTTAATATGTGTTGATCATAGGAGAATACGTACCCTATGCCTCGTCAAACCACTTGTTTACAAGCACGATGTCGGCATCTGCCGCATCAAGTTGTCGTTTCAGTTTGGCAAACTCACCAGTCCGGCTAGCCACCGGACCCTCAGCCGCCTGCACATGAAAGCAACAAGGTTATTACCTGGGACTATGATCCTCTATTTGCCGTCTTTTTTGATAGCAACCAGTGTCTCAGGGGCTACTATCTGCATAGGGCACACCTAGCGTGTGCGGTATCGTCAAAAAATACATATTACTTTGCGTACCTCAAAGCCTCTCAGCAGGCTCATAAAAACTTCATGCAACCCGCTTTCGGTGGATGAAATCCTCTCAACCACCATATCCATTAGCGTACGATGCGCTTCTGAGATAGCCGCTTGCTCCAGAAGATTCATCAGTGTGTCTGGTCACGCATTGGGCAGTCCCGGACTCTTTCTGTTGTTCTCCTTAGGAGCCGGATACTCCGGACTTCGGGTGGCCGAAGGATTACCCTCTGGCCTGGGCGGATCAGGAGAAATCCTCCGTGAGGACACCTTAGGGTCGTCCGCCTCATGAGGCGGGGAGGCACGGGGAGGCGTTTCGCTCTCCATCATCTCCGGAAGAAGATCCCCCGAAGACAAACTCTGTCGAGAAGGGCTACGATCCGGACTACAAGGCATACGTCTCGGTTATTGTTCTCAGAAATAAACAGGGCATATTTACTATGAAGTACTTTTGTTTACTTACAACTCGGTGAAGGGCTGGTCCCCTTGCGGGTACTGTGCGGTAAGGATGCCCTCTGGGGTAGGGCCCCCTGACGAAGGTTTCTTCCCTCATTTGGAAACCATTGTTTCCAAGTCTTCAGAGGCGACCCTCTTCCTTCCTTGGGGAGAAGGAATTTTAGATTCTTCTTCCTGGTTATCCTCCTTCGTGGAGGCACTAATTCCCCCGGTTCGGATGAATAATGAGTGAGGCTCGCTTTCGGCTTCTTTATTCCCCCCTTTATCTTCTCCTGATGGCGCTTGATAAGGCACGAGCTCAAGCATTCTGGCCAGTACTGGATCTGTCGAGCCTTCGGGAAGGGGGGCCGAACACCTGATCATCTTCACCTTTTTTACCCAGTCCTGGTCAAAGAGCGATTTCTCAGAATGATGTTGTGATAAATAAAAAGACAGCATGTTCGGCCGAAGAATTACTTACTTGGGTATCTGGATGATTGCAGCTCAGACCCGCATCCTCGGAGGTGTCCGGACACTTTATTTGTGATCCGAAGAAAAATCCGTACATCTCTTCGTGCGTCATGCCGAAGAAGTGCTGAATAGTTCGCGGTCCTTCCGGGTTGAACTCCCACATACGGAGAGGTCGACGTTTGCAAGGCAGGACTCGACGAACTAGCATGGCTTGCATTACCTTGATAAGGCTGACATCTCTCTTAGTACCACGGGGATGCGGCTCTGCAACGTTTACCAGCCCTTCGAATGCGGCTCTGCAACGTCGACACATCATTTGCTGGCCGCCAGTCTAGCCCCTTGTTGACCCATGATGCTAGTTGTGGCGGGGGGCCCGAGCGAAAAACAGGAGCGGCAACCCACTTAGTACCACAGGGAGCTGTGATGTAAAACCACTCCTATTGCCATAAGATGGACACCTCCGGGAATGACCCCTTTGGCTTTGGAGCATCGGCGCCTTTGCTTATTATGGCACCTCCGCATTCTGCATGTCGCCCATTAATCATATCCGGCTTCACATTAAAGGTCTTGAGTCACAAGCCGAAGTGTGGGGTGACGCGGAGGAAGGCCTCACGCACGACGATGAACAACGAGATGTGAAGGATGGAATCCGGGGCCAGATCATGGAAATCGAGCCCGTAATAGAACAAGAGCCCTCTAACAAAGGGATCTAGACTAAAGCCTAGCCTCGGAGGAAGTGGGAAAGGAATACGACACTCTCGTTGGGCTCGGGAGTAGGAACGACCTGCCCTCGAGAAGGCAGCCTGTGCGAGATCTCAGCGGTCAGATACCTGGCTTCTCTTAGCTTCTTGATGTCCTCCTCTGTCACCCACCGACCTTGAAGGTTGGATCCAGACATGACTGAAAGTCCGAAGCGCCTAGCCTGAGCCTTGGGTGTTGGAACTCGAGGTGGGGGAAGGATTCGATTGAGTGCGAGAAGTAAAGGACAGGCCTTGGCCCCTTTATAAAGAGGGTGGATATCAAGCGTCCTCCTCATGGCCGTTTGGAACTTGCCTAAAATCAAGGAGTCATACCAGCAGGCACGATGGGGTTACCCACGCCCGTATTGATGAGAATCCCGTGAAAAAAGGGACACGATCTCTGCTTCGACAGGACGTGCCAATAAAACCGCCTCGCGACACGTGCAGAGGCAGGCTCGGAAAAACGGTTCGTCATGACCAGACCACGACAGTACGTCACGTTATGAAAAGCTGTCAGCAGATTAGATTTGTGGAAATATTATTCTCTCTACGGTGGTATGTGGAATTTGTTTTGCAGAGCCGGACACTGTCCTTGTGTTCAAAAACTTCTGTGGAGTATTCGGAGGAGGAACCCGCCTTGCAATGCCGAAGACAATCTGCGCGCAGGACTCATCGTCATTGAAGCCTGGTTCAGGGCCTCTTGAGGAGTCTGGATTAGGGGTCCTCGGACAGCGGACTATATCCTTTGGCCGGACTGTTGGACTATGAAGATACAAGATTGAAGGCTTCGTCCCGTGTCCGGATGGGACTCTCCTTGGCGTGGAAGGCAAGCTTGGCAATGCAGATATGTAGATCTCCTCCCTTGTAACCGACTCTGTGTAACCCTAGCCCCCTCCGGTGTCTATATAAACCGGAGGGTTTAGTCCGTAGGACAACAACAATCATACCATAGGCTAGCTTCTAGGGTTTAGCCTATACGATCTCGTGGTAGATCAACTCTTGTAATACTCATATCATCAAGATCAATCAAGCAGGAAGTAGGGTATTACCTCCATCGAGAGGGCCTGAACCTGGGTAAACATCGTGTCCCCCGCCTCCTATTACCATTCGCCTTAGACGCACAGTTCGGGACCCCCTACCCGAGATCCGCCGGTTTTGACACCGACACCGGACGGTGGCGCCGCGGCGAGCGCACCAAGCGGAGGATAAAGTGCTATCGCCAATGTGCTGGGCTGGGTTGGACATTCTTATTGAAAAATAAAAATAGACCGGATCTATTTATGACATTGACTATGATTTGCATGGGTCCGCTGGTTGCAGGAAGAAAATGCCGGGAGAAAGAAGACTGGTCGCTATCTCTGCCGAAGAATAATATCGACTGAATGTAACGACACTATCATAGAAAATAATATCCTCCTGTTAAATCGTGAATTTAAAGAACTGGTGCATGAGCATTTAGCTTTATTTATTTATTTATTTACTTTTTTATGTTTATGGGACTATGACCATGTACCTGCCGGATTCATGTGAGAGCCTCCCTTCCAGTTAATTATGGGCTTCTCTATTGGGCCTTCATCAGTGGGCTGCATGTTATCAACAAGTGGAAAATGTGTTCCATACGAAAAATAGTATACGCTACGTACGATACGGGGCACTAAAGGATCGAACCGTGCAACGACTTCCAAAACATTGTGTTTGTCATTCTAACAACACATTTATTCAACCAACAGACGAAATATACTACTGATTGTACATTGAAAACAGCAGCAACCAAGGGTGGGGGTGCAACAGAAGCAGTAAGCAGGCCAGAAGAGTGAAGACGCAACTCTCTCTTACAAACCAAACATCAGCCATCATTACAAAAGGGCTACCAAAAAGAACAAGTGTATGCATCAAACTAAATAAAGATCCTACTACACCAAGTATACGCATCTAACTAAGCGGCTCGGTTAGGCGTTACTATTTATTAAGCTGTGGAGATTGGTGGCGGCTTGAACCAGATGGGTGCTGACGGGGAAACTCCAGCCAGCGAGTCGAAGTCGATACTTGCGACCTCTCTCCTGCTTTGGGCTGCGAGGCGTGGCGGCACATATCAGGGTATGGTGCATGCAGAGACGCATGATACGATGTGTACACACAGTTTTACCCGATGAACGAAACCGCGCTGCCATCATGATCCTTGCTGTCGGTTATCTCCTGGTTAATCGAATAATTCAGTCTGACAAATAGAGAGCGTGTACCAAGGCTACTTACCAACCTCCAATAAAAAATTCCTGAAGGCCCAGAGAAGCTGGGATCCCGCTCAAAGACCTTGCAGTGACTGTGATTGTATTCCGTGAAACAACACGTCCGGTACATGCGAACGATCATCAATCGTTCACCGTCGTATGATCAAGCCAGGAACCACCTGCAACTGCCATGCCGCTTTTCTTTGAAAGGTTTTGGGATTAGGAAGGGTAGGGACACCAGGCGGCCTACAACATCATATCAAGTTGGAGTCAAATAACACTCAAAAAAAGTTGGAGTTAAATAAAAAAGGGCTCTTGATGTAGTCAATCTTAAGAATAGCATGTTATGAGCATGAATATTTTTCAGTAAATGTTGACAGTAATATAAGCAAGCCATCATGATATCATAGGAAAGTAACATACTGCTGTAACAGCCGTTTGTAGCGATGACTGGAGTAGGCTAGCAATACTTCCAGCCATAGAAGGAGTTGACAACATAAATGAAGCCCTTGTGTTCAATGGCATCAGAGAACCATGGAGGATGTATGATCCTGCGATGGACGTGCAGATTTATCCACTTACCGCAGTGACCTGTCAGATAGGCGAGACCGCGGTTGAAGAACGCAATTAGCCTGAAGTCTTTATAATTCACAGATCTTGTGGGCACTTGGTAGATTACAACCTTGAGCAAATCAAACTTGGTATCATGTTGGCTACTGTAAGATTCCGAGTATTCTAGGCCGTGGTGCCAAAGCAGCAGTGTTAATCGAAGGAAGGGGGATCAATCGCCGGGCGTAGACCTCCACGAGCATCCAGCTGCCGCGACCGTCGACGAGCACCATCCAAGACGTGTTCATGCCGACCCAGTACATACCGTTAATGTAGTTGAGGGTGACGGGGATCAGATCGCGGTCAAGGGGGTTGATGCTCGCCACCCTACGATCGTTATGCTACGTGACACGCTATTTTTGAAGATCAGGCGGCATCAGCAAGCAAGGAGCTGGCTTAAAAAGCTCCGGCCTGAGGGCTTTGAGTAAATGGTACAGCCCCGACGAGCGCGCGGCGAGCGGCATGGTACTAAGATTGTCCACACGCGAAACAATGAGCTTGATTACCTTTGTGGGGAGCAAATTCCAGCCACTCTTTCGGCGGACGCTGCTCGGTTCTGCCATTGTTAGTGCTTGGGTTTGATTTACGGCGGGGGGCGCTTTAGCGGGATGGAAGAGCGGACAAAGATGGAGAAGCGAATATGTGCTACAGGAAGTGGACAGGTGATGATGACTACAGCACACCGCTTGACTTACGAGACACATACCAGCAGCATAGGGTCATATCGAAGTCAGACAACTTGCTTGAGTGATCACAAGATCTGGTACTCCCTCGATTACCTGCTACTATGCCCTAACTTGCTTGAGTAGAGTAGTAGTGGAGTAGGACTCTGCTCTACTACTAGCACCGGAGGAGTAGTATGTTCTAATCTAAAATAGTTACAAACTTCAATGCCCGAGCGTGGAACGACTACGAACCGCCATCGGTGCTAGCTCCAATCCTGCAAGTCATGGATTTGTTTCTTCTTAACTTTCTGTACGAATCTGTAGCCAGCCTGCAAGTCATGTACATTGTACTGACAGTGGAACCCACGGAGTACTTAGAATACAAGATTAAGGATGCAATTAACTTTTTATAGAGGGAGAATCATACACGCAATTAAATCAAATGGATTGGACATGACTCTATTATTCTCTAACGACAACCGGCAAATTTCCTCCCGCGGGCCGGAGTAGGTTTCTCGGTTGCATGCGGGTTTAACGAAGGGGTTTGATGGAGGCGTGTTCAGCCGGGCGTGCAGTGGACGGCGCAGTACTATTCGATTTGACAACTACAACTAGTATATTATAAAAAACAAAGAAGAGTAGTAGAGATAGAGATAAGAATAGGGACGCAGCGATTCGGTGCTCGAGCTCAGCTGCACCCGAAATCGCTGGCGTCCGCTCAGTTCTCGTGATTCGGGAAATAGGCGCTGGTGTGTCAGCGAAAAAGGATAGGAAACAGAGAATACGGCGCATATCGCCCATAAGCAGTCTGAAGATCGGGCCGGAAGGTATGGCTGGACGTCTGTCGGGAGTAAATTGCACAGAAGTACCACAATTGGGGCATTGGAAGCAGATTGGTACCAAGATTGGTAATTTTTATGTGTCAGTACCAAGATTGGGGCGAGCCGTTGCAAAAAGACTAAAATTGTGATTTATCGTATTAATGATAAAAGTGACGGTTGGGCCCGCCTGTCAGCGACACGCTGGCGATCTTGTAGCGATGCCAGCGTCTTGACTGGCCTTGGCCGAGGGGACGAGGCCGGCTCGCTTATAGGGCGCGGCTGGTGCGGTCGAGCCACACCCAGCTCATTCCCCCCGCTCTGCTCTTTGTTCTTCTTCCTTCTCTCTGCCTACTTGCCGCTGCGCTTTCCGCCCGCTGGTCGCCACACAGCTACCGCAGCCATGGTTTTGAAGGCGAGAGCAACGCAGCAGTACTCAAGCCTCCCGTACATGCACTCCGAAACCTCCACCGATGGGCTCAACCAGGTCAGTTACTCCATTGGAGCTAGGGTTAGGGCTAGGTTTAGGAAAATTTGGGGATTTTTCTGTGTAGGTGGTCTTTGGTGTGAGGATTTCGTTTGATTTGCTTTGTCCTCGTCCTCTGCACATGATGCTAACTTGGATTTTGCTTGGGCAGGTGCCTTTCTCTCTTCAGGACCCAGATTACAATGGTCTTGAGCTAGATCTGATAGTGCTGTGCGAGAAACATGGGAAGCCATCAGAGAGGCTTGTTGCATTTGAAGGAACAATGACTAGGAGAAGGTTCTTAGCATGTGTAGAGCCGGTATTTTTCTTGCCTTATTGATTATGCACAGGATATGTTCATTGGAAGTCACAAAGTCTTGTTTGCCAATTGTGATTCAGTTATGTGATTGGTAATTTTGTTAGTCATATATGCCATACTGTAGTGCTCATTGTAGGAATGGTGAATATTATGGTCAGTGGAGTGCATTTAGGCTAAATATAGGCTCAAGCATGCTCTGTTGTGCACATGAATGCTCTGTTGTGTGCAAATGCTATTTATTTAAACTGAGTACTCATTTAAACTTGTATGCAATGTTGCTTAGTACTCACATTAGCCCCTCCATTAGCTGATGTGTGACTCTTAATAAGTAACTGTTGCTTTTCATCACGACGGAGATGGTAATCTTGTAGTGTATTTAGCTAGGAAAATGTAGGATTCCATTATATTAATGGCCAATTGTAAGTTGGTTATTATGCAAAGTTGAATGGAGTGTTACTCTGCTAATTATATACTGATCACCCTCTTGCTTAGCACATGGTTGTGCAAATTCAGTGTTGGTCAGTACCAACATTAGCTACTGGCATGAACTAATTGTTACTTACTACTCATAGTAGTTGTATAGTACTAAATTTTGCCTTGTTATTTTTCCAGGAAGGTCAGAATTGTGGGTTTGTTCAGTGGGTTGATGAGCAGTGGCCCCCAACAATGGAGAATGCATTGCTGAAGCTTTGGTCAATGGTTGAAGAGAGCAAGTCTGCTAGGGTGGATGATAATCTTCAAAGTGCTTTAACTATTCACCATTTGACAGAAGAAAACAAGAAGCTGGATGCAGAATATGACAAGTTAGTGAAAGATGTGCATCGACTTGTGGACTTTCAGCAGGATAAGGTTGTGGATTTCAGTTATCTGCAGTCATCTGTCACATATCAGCACCAATGCAGAGCTGAATTGGTGGCTGGTATGAATCGAAATGGCAAAGAAAGATGCAGCTATAGAAAGCTTCAATGAAGTATGAAATCTGTGCAACCTGACAAGTGCTCAAGCAACTGCCATCCAAAACCTCAAGTTGAAGAATATGAAAGAGAAGGAATTGATGAGTGAGGCTAGGATGAATTTGGAGTTGAAGAATGCAGAGTTCACAAAGTTTGAGGAGAAGCTCACCCAAGAGAAGCTAGAGTTGAAGTTCCAGGTTGTTGATCTGCTGAAGCTCAAGGAAAACCATAATGAAGAGAAGCAGATGCAAGAGTTTAAGATTAGTGAGCTCATGAAGGGAGAGGAGAAGCTCAAGGAGAAGATCAAGGGGATCCAGGCCATCTTGGAGAACTGAACAAGATGAATTGAGATTAGTGGGCATTGCAGACCTTTTGGGAAGGATGGCTGTGCAATGGCCTAGTAACTTAGAATTATGGTTGTGTAATGTATGGTTCTAGAACTAATTGTGAACTCGGCTGTTTATGTACCCGATAATATGCTATTCATCCTTTTGTGAGAAAAGGATGGATTGTGCATTGAACTCCACTATGTAATGTGAACAATGGTTGTGTATTCCTATAATGTGTTGAACTCCAGTTAGTATCATTTGCTTTCAATGTTAGACTGAAAATGATGACATAGTGATGCTTATGTTAGACTGAAAATGTTGACATACTGATGCTTATGTTATACTGATGGTTAAATGCATTTGAGGAATAGTTACATATGTTAGAGTGATGCTTAAATGCTTAAATGCATTTGCAAAAGGAATAGTTGCTTTAGGTGGTTTCGTCGACCCCGACCACCCTAGACCCAAAATGATGGCTTTAAGTGGTTCCGTCGACCCCGAACCACCAAAACCCAAAATGATGGCTTTAGGTGGTTCCGTCGACCCCGAGACACCCTAGACCCTAGTTGGTAGCTTTAGGTGGTTCCGTCGACCCCGAACCACCAAAACCCAAAATGATGGCTTTAGGTGGTTTCGTCGACCCCGACCACCCTAGACCCAAAATGATGGCTTTAAGTGGTTCCGTCGACCCCGAACCACCAAAACCCAAAATGATGGCTTTAGGTGGTTCCAAAATGGGCCGAGACACCCTAGACCCTAGTTGGTAGCTTTAGGTGGTTCCGTGGGCCCGAACCACCAAAACCCAAAATGATGGCTTTAGGTGGTTTAAATGGGCCCGAACCACCCTAGACCCAAAATGATGGCTTTAAGTGGTTCCGTTGACCCAACCACCAAAACCCAAAATGATGGCTTTAGGTGGTTAAAATGGACCCCGAGACACCCTAGACCCTAGTTGGTAGCTTTAGGTGGTTCCGTGACCCCGAACCACCTAAACCCAAAATGATGGCTTTAGGTGGTTCCGTCGACCCCGAACCACCCTAGACCCACAAAGATGGCTTTAGGTGGTTCCGTCGACCCCGAACCACCAAAACCCAAAATGATGGCTGTAGGTGGTTCCGTCGACCCCGAGACACCCTAGACCCTAGTTGGTAGCTTTAGGTGGTTCCGTCGACCCCGAACCACCTAAACCCAAAATGATGGCTTTAGGTGGTTCCGTCGACCCCGAACCACCGTAGACCCAAAATGATGGCTTTAAGTGGTTCCGTCGACCCCGAACCACCAAAACCCAAAATGATGGCTTTAGGTGGTTCCGTCGACCCCGAACCACCAAAACCCAAAATGATGGCTTTAGGTGGTTCCGTCGACCCCGAACCACCCTAGACCCAAAATGATGGCTTTAGGTGGTTCCGTCGACCCCGAACCACCCTAGACCCAAAATGATGGCTTTAGGTGGTTCCGTCGACCCCGAACCACCCTAGACCCTAATTCTATCTACGCCCAGGGGGTAGGTACGTCGCAAGCTCTGGGAAGCTATCTTATTCCAAAGAATCTAGCTCCCTAAAAGGTTGCCGATACCATACCTCTATTGAACCCTACTGGATCCAATTGTTTAAGTGTTTAGTCGAGAGGAACCACATTGACACCATGCTTGTGCTAAGCCACAGCTCCATCAAACTAATCTGGATTTCTTCTTGTTTACGAATAATGGGGCATCTGCCTAACCCTATCAAACCTCTCTCGCAACTACTTCTCTCTGTTCTCAAAGAGCCCAAGGATTTTTCGAGTCTCAAAGTCCTATTAGAACTCCGCTTGCTCCTTTGGAGCCAAATGGATCAATTTCGGTAAGATAATACAAGAATCGTATTTGGTTGGGTTCTAACTCTTGTTCGATCTGGCGGTGTGATACGGTGAAGAAGCGAGTAGTTGACGATCGAGAAGTAGATTCCTTTAAGGAGAGAAATTCATTGGTTTAGCCGTTAAGCGGAGCTTCTTCACGCCGGTAGCGGAACAGCCCAGGCAACTTAACGTGCTCTTGGCACAAAGGTAATAGAATGGGAGTCCGACGACACCGGTACTCGGGATCTCCTGCTTGAAGAAGCAAGGAATTTCAATTACTTAGCCGTTGAATAAAATAAACTAGATACCCATGTTTCCAATATTTACTTCTCTTTACTTGCGGACCTGGACTAAGCATAAAGTAGATTTGCTGCACAAGCTCAAGTGGAGGAGGAAGCAGGGTGGCGAACAAAATGTTGGTATGGAAGATCTCTTGCTCCCCCAAGGGTTCTTAGATTACCAAGTAAGGGAGGAGGTAGGTACCATGGTTTCCTTCTTTTATTGAATACCGATGTAGCGAGTAAACATTTAAGTGAGAAGTTAGGTGGCGTTGCCAATGGCCAAAGCCTTTACTCTTTACTTCTTGACTATAGTAATAGTCAATAATGTCACTAGATTTGGCATAAATACTAGCAGGTACCATTTCCCAAACTTGATTTCCTTTTATGCACTGTTTATGCACTGGTGATTGTTCACGAACTAAGGCGGCTTAGCCGCCTTTCTTTGGGCCGTATGAAGGAAGTACTTCAGCGAATGGGTAGGTTGCCAACCCAACATTATAGGCGGAAGTTCTCCTTTCTCCAAGTATGCTCATTAGACCGATAGGTGAGTAGCTAGTATAGTAGTAGCCAATACTCAAAACCGATAGTAGAAGGGTCGGTGGATGGCCCTTGCGAAAGTGGCCATGCCGCATCCCTTCAATAGCCAATCCTTTTTCTCAATGATGCAGTTCGCTTGGAACATGGCACAAGGGTTGTTTTAGGTCTTGTCCTCGGCGGAGACCACCACAAAAGGTCGAATCGGTGAAACTTCTTTTGGTGCCGAGAAGTAGTAACAAGAACTCCTCCTCTTCAATATCAGCCTGGTTTAGGTCTAGGTCATAATGAATTTTCGATACCTTCCTTCGTCCATAGATCAGCGTTATGCTTCGTCCCGTGATGAAGAAGGATAGAAGAATGGTAAGATAGGATCGTATTAGTGAGCCGTGGGAAAAGAGTTTTTTCGTACCTTGATTGGACCCACCCAAAAGCAACAGGAATCCCTTTCTCCTCCTATAAGGAAATCTCGTCGTTTCACTCTTCTTCAAGTACCATCGGATTAGTCAACTCAAGCGCTGAGAGATTACTATAGAACCAAAGGCGGCTTTGAGGCTGGCTCCACTCTCCAAATAGAGCAGTTACTTCGTTGTGACAAGAACCCCATTTCCACTAGCCAAAGAGCAATTCATTTCTTCGACTCGATGCCTCCTCATTTGCTCCCATTCCCATATTAATAAAAGAATTAGGAAATGCGAGGGAAAAGAATGCCAAAAGCATTTAGAGATTTGGTAGGGTTCGTTAAAGCTCAGGATGGCGAGGATTGCTATAACTATTTTGAGAAGCATTAATGAGATCTCTTTTTTCACAAAGTGATATGGAAAATCATGCGGAAGAACCTATATGTAAAAATAATTCAAGATTCCCATCATACATTACCAAACTTACAAATAAGAATAAGCTTAAAATGGATAAATACCTTAAGGAACTGGAAGCGGACCACGATTATAAAGGGCAACCTCCTAAACCATCGATATTCCTTGTAGGTGACATTGAAACCATTCCTTGTTGGATCGGAACTATGTTCCTTGGAGATAATAGAATCCAAAATCTTCCCGCCACCACGCTTATGCAGCCGCCTTTATGACTGTCAATTCAGGACAAGAAACTCTCAAGATTTATATTAATCATTATAGTTCCCACGAATACATAAATCGCACCCATCATTTTATGATCAAGTGATTGTGTACTCAAGCATTCATAAATGGAATACTTTCTGTTGTAAGCAAACAAAGAAAGTCACTAATTATTTACTTTCATAACATGAGTCGATTCGATGGTATTACGATGACCCAACATCTTAGTAAGTTTCACCCGACTTGAAAGTGGATCTTGTAATGCTGAAATGGTATTATGTACGAGGTTCTTTGTTTCTAGGCGTGTTCGGGGCGGTAGGAATAAATCACGTCTCCTTTTCAAAATGCGGTGTTTGTTGTTGATTCTCCCTGATTCATTAGCAAACTTAGCTAAACAATTGTGTTAGGAATAAGAAAGCGATGTCGGCGGAAGAAATACGAAGAAACCTATCACACTTTTGTAGTATAGACGCGGTGCACCTGATTTTATAGGCATCGGAATGGGTTTATCTTGGAAGATCTTGACTTCTCCGTGCCTTCTGCCTCCGACACATCATATCTCCTATGCCGACCTCGTACTTTTGATCACTTCTTCCTAGTTGATGGGGTGGTTCCGTCGTCCCCGAACCACCCTAGACCCAAAATGATGGCTTTAGGTGGTTCCGTCGACCCCGAACCACCCTAGACCCAAAATGATGGCTTTAGGTGGTTCCGTCGACCCCGAACCACCATAGACCCTAGTTGATGTCTTTAGGTGGTTCATGGTCCCCGAACCACCTAGACCCAAAATGATGGCTTTAGGTGGTTCCAATGGGCCAGAGACACCCTAGACCCTAGTTGATGGCTTTAGGTGGTTCCGTGGGCCCGAACCACCCTAGACTAAAATGATGGCTTTAGGTGGTACTCATCAACACATCAATCATAAAAGGACAATTTTGAGCATAGATAACATATCAATCATAAAAGAACCATTTTGAGCATAGACAACATATCGATAAGTCTAGCAACATATCACATGAAGATAGTCCATTCCAGCCATTCACTCATAAGTTGCATCCACATCAACAAAAGCCATATATGGCATTGATTCTTAAAGTACACCACCAAAGCAAAGATGACATTGTATCATAGGATGCAACAACACACACATGAAGTATCTAGTTACCACTTGCATAGAAGTACCTCCCCCATCCAGTATGTCTACCACCAGCACCTCTCCCAGCAGCAGATGTGGAGGGAGCAGTAGATGTGGAGGGACCAGATTGTCTTGGGGCAGAGAATGCACCTCTCCCTCTCCCAGCAGCTGAAGCACCTCTCCCAGCACCTCTTCCAGCAGCTGGAGCTGCTGCAGCACCTCTCCCAGCAGATGCAGCTGCAGCACCTCTCCTAGCACCAGCACCTTCAGCACCTCTTCCAGGAGCTGCATGAGAGGTTATTCTTCTTGGTGTAATGCAGACACCACCACCATTGGAATTCCTTGCAAGAGGCTTGCATAAACAAGAAGGAAAATGAGTTAGTACTTAAAAAATGGAATGTACAAGAAGGAAAACCACTTATAAGAGGATTACCACATGTTTGTTCTTCCTCAAAGCCAGCTCAGGCTTCAACTGCTTGAGGCAGCTTGTGTACCTATGTCCTTGTAGTCCACAATTGCCATATGTTATAGTCCCCATTCTTGATGTGTCCTTAGGCTTTGGAACTTCAAATTTCCCCTTGATCCTCTTCTCTTTCTTTCTTCCTCTCTTCACTTTAAATGCAGGTGGGTCAATGTCTGGACCAGGGGTCTTTGTCCAGTCATGCTCACCAGGAACTGGATAGATCATTGGTTCATAAGCTTCCACATAAAATTCTTTCTTGAAGAACTTGCTGACATAATCCTCTGGTTTTATTTTGCCCTTGTTGATTGCTGAGATGGCATGGTTACATGGGATGCCACTGAGGTCCCATTTTCTGCACCCACATGTGTGCACTTGCAAGTTAACAGCATGGGTTTGCTGCCCACTTGTAACCTGCCACAAGTTCACACCAGCTTGAATTGGTTTGCAATATTTGGCCCTCTCCTTCTCAACCTCTAGCTTCTCACTATAATGGGGTGTTATGTCCCATCTAGCTGTCTTTGCACTCTCCCTATTCCTATGCCACCTCATCATCTGTTTATCCTTTATTCCATCACACATTGTCCTAATTGGTTTCTTCCTAACATCTAGGACATACTTGTTGAACACCTCGCATAAATTATTAACTACAAGGTCAGTCTTGCAGTTTGTGTCAAATGCATGCCTTGCCCATGTTTTCTTGGGTATTTGACAAAGCCACTCCCAAGCTTCCTGACATTCAGCTCTAAGGTCATTCATTGCAATGTTAAATTTGTGTTCACTATATGCATAGGCAGCATTATCCATACACTTCTTCAGATCTTCCCCCCTAAACCCAGCATTTTGGAAGTTTGCATAGATATGCATAAGGCAGAACCTTTGGTTGCACTTAGGAAAGACATCATTCACTGCATATAGTAGGCCCTGGGACACACAATTAAACTAGCTAAGCTAATATCTAGCACAAAACAACCATATAGGAACAAGGACATAAGATGCAAGCACATACCTTTTGCCTATCTGACATTATTGTATATGGACCAAACTGTCCCTCTTCTCCTCCTAGGCAGATTTTAAGTTGGTGTAGAAACCAACACCAATTAGCTTTGTCCTCTTGCCCTACAATACCAAATGCTAGTGGGTATATATTGTTGTTGCCATCTCTACTAGTGGCAGCAAGTAGTTGAGCACCAGTAGTTAACTTAATGAAGCACCCATCAACACCTGAATGAGCAAGCAAATTCAATATTTAGAACATTCAAATGCATTTCAAGATGAAACAATATGTAACTAATGCACAAGGTGAACAAACTAACCAATGAATGGTCTGCACCCTTGAGAAACCCTCCTTGCTCCATTGATGCAATAGAACATAGCATGGAATCTTGGACCTGGATGGGGGATTTTTTCAGTGGGTGTTGGAGTTACAGTAGTGACTACTACTCTACTCCCAGGGTTTGTATCCATCACTGTCTGAGCATAGTCTTTCAACCTAGGGTATTGCTTCTTGTGGTCTCCTAGCACAACATCAATAGCTATGTTCTTTTCTCTATATGCCATTGACTTGGGCACATCCACACCATACTTCTCCATGCAAGCATCAATCAATGTCTGAATGCCAGTTGTTAGATCAGATCTGAACAGTGACTCATACTTCTGTGCAAGCCACTTGGCACTTACCCTTGTTGTCTCTGTACTAATAGGGCAAGTGTGCTTAATTCTCATCTTCTTAATTACAAAAGTAGTTTCACCTTTTGTAACTGCTGCCACCATAAAGAAGTTGCAATGTTTTTGGTTGCATTCTACAATTATTCTTTGATCTGAGTTCCTATGATATCTGAAGTTTCTTCCTTGAGTGATGTGTAAGTTCAACAAAGCCTCTCTGAATTGATGTTGATCCAAGAAACACATGTGTAGACATAATTGCTCATGTGGTGCCTCCATTTTCTCATTGTACCATTTTCTAGGAGGCCTCTGCTTTGCCTGCTCTTCCTTTTCTTTGGCGGCACAAATGACAATGGCTCAAAACCATCATCATCAGCCTCCTTCAACAATCCTTTCTCTTCTTCATCGATGAAGGTCTGAAATCAGGTTCCTCCTCTGGTACTACACTTGAATGTGACCTTGTTGTAGGCCCTCTCCTAGCTGGAAGCTTCATTTCTTCTTCTTCTTCTCTTCATGTACAATTCTGTTTCTTCATCCTGTGAAACAACTTTGTCATCTTCATCCATTTGAAAAGGTTCCTCAACCTCTGTGTCACCCTCATAATGCACCACTTCTTCCTCCTCAGATTCTTCATCATCTGTTTCTTCCTCTTCCATTTCATCATACTCTTTCTGTTTGTTTCCCTCAGCCATCTCTATGTCATCAGCATCACCCATCTAAAAAGGTGGTACATCAATGTCCTCTTCACCTTCACAATCAGAACCACCACTGCCATCATATCCCTCTTCTTCTTCTATTTCCAAAACAGCTTTCAGTTTTCCTTTTACATTCTTGCTCTCTTGTGGGCAAACACCAGTACCATGAGCTACACTGCTGCTGCTACTCTGACTTTCAAATGCAACCCCTTCTTCATTAACAGCATAGATGAGTGGCTCACTGAGATCATATAACACAGGCTCTTCATACACAACAATGGATAATTCTTGCCTCTCAAACTGCCTGCAAGGAGGTGGACATGCCCTCACTAGCAAATTTAAGACCTTAGACTCCTCAACCTGCTTCTTTACTAATTGCAACTCAGCATTACACTCTACCATCTCCAATCCTTTCTCCCCTAATTGTGGATTCTCAATGTGAAACAACAGATCATATTCACTAAATCCTTGAGTTTCCATCACTGCAATCATATTCGGGTATGTTACATCTGAATGAGCTTGACTCAAACATTTCGAAGCATCAAAATAGAACCTAACATCCAAAATGTCATCATACAAACTGCAAAATGAAATAACAGACAAAAATGTTTAAGTTAACATATAAACTAAACAATTACTAAAAAATTAAACAAAGTAAACAATTATTACAGTGGGTACTTAGCGGCAAAAGCGATGGTTTGTATTTTCAGATAAGTAGTTAACAGAATTGTCGATAATGGTGCTCTACTCTAGTTAGGAATCATTTAATCCACTATTGGTTTAAACATAGCTTTGTTTCAGTTAACATATAATCATTTAACTGACAGCAAACTGATGGTTTGTATTTTCAGATAACTAGTTAACATATAAACTTAACTGACAGCAAAGCTTCTCTGCTCTGCTCTGCTCTAATGATCCACTAATGTTGCTCTGACAATTTGGACTAATGCTGCTCTGCTCTGCTCTGCTCTTCTCTAGTTAGGACTCATGTAATCAACTATACTTCTCTGCTCTACTTAGGACTAGCAATTAGAGTGCTAAACATGCAGAGCGATAAACCAGCGATAAACCATAACGCTAATCCCCAATTTCAGTTTGCAAAGATGGCACCATGGAACACTTACGAACACCACGAAGCCATGAGTCCAAGATGGGCGGTGCTAGGGTTAGCCACCCAAATTCGCGCCATCTTCAGCCTCTGCTCCATCGACAACGCCGGCTCCGCAAAATCTTCGTCCTCGCTCTCGCTCCGAGCTGGAGTAGCTGCCACGCCATCAAGGCCTAGCGGGGAGGTCGCCGCCGCTCAGACGCCCGACCATCGTCGCTTTGCCGGAGTAGCCGAGGCCATCGTCGCCTAGGGCACAACAACATGAGGAGAGGAGGGCGTGGAGCAGCAGCAGCGGGAGGTGACAGCGCCTAAGCGATTCGATCCATAGCTACGGTGGCGTCTTTGTGGCGGAATGGGCGAAGCGGCGGGCGAGGCAGCCGCCCGGCGAGGGTGCGAGAGAAGGAAGCGAGCGGGTCGAGTGCAGCTCGGTCGCACCAGCGAGACCCTAAGCGGTGCGAGCCGGCCTCGTCGATCGGCGCCAGTCGGTAGCGAACGCAAGATCAGCCAGCGATGTCGCCTAACGGGCGGGCCCAACCGGTCAGCTTTTACATCAATACGTATAAATCACACTTTTAGTCTTTTTGCAGCGGCTCGCCCCAATCTTGGTAATGACACGTAAAATTACCAATCTTGGTACCAATCTGCTTCAATGCCCCAATTGTGGTACTACATGCAATTTACTCGTCGGTCGGTAGCGGTGATTTTCTGGTCCGTGGACGGAGCGTTAACTTTTCATCGAGCCGTGGAGCGATGCATTGCGTCGTGACGGCCATCCATGGAGTGCGGCTTGGGAGAGGACGCCACAGTCCTCCCACACAAACCAAGGTCATTCTCGAAGGCTGCCGCCGCGCGGCAACCTGCCCAAATCCAAGCGAGTTGCGGTGGCTCCGGACGAGAGATGAAAGATCTTTGAGTCGACTTCCCGCTTGATCTGTGGACAGGTAAATGAATCATCTTTGGAGCCGATTGGAGATCTAGCGAACTCAACACTGCGATGGCTCCGGACGGTGAGCGGCGGCGCGCCGAGTTGGCGGCTCATGTTAGCCTATCTCGCGGGTTTCCGCTGTGTGAAGAGTTCGCGGGAAGCTTGGATCATCCAGATCTGGCCCCTCGGCGGTGCTCCGCGAGATGGTGTCGCACCAGCTACTCGGAAGACTCAAAAGCGGGGCGCGGGCAGGCAATCGTTAGCGACACCCAATCTTCTCCGACAAGGTCTGCTCAATCGACGGACGGGGTGAACCCCAGGCCCGGTGTGGACAAAGATGTAGGCCGGAATCCTAGCTCTGTTAGTTGTTACTTATTTACGAAAATCTGTGATGGTTTCCTGCAGTTCTATGTGCTATCTGGTGTTGTAGCTAGTTGACATAATGAGTACTGAATTTTTTTTTGAATTGATTGTTTATTTTAGTGATTGTTGTGATATATCTGAAGCCTAGACTCAGCCAAACACACTAAAATTACTGCTGTTACCTTATTTGAGGGGCAAAATCATATCGGTGTTTGTTTATGAATTCAGGTTGCGGCTTGGGAGTGCACCACATGACACCTGTCCATCTAGGATGAGTATGTGCATTAGAGCAGTCAATTCACAAGTTTGCAGAGGAAACATCTAAAAGTGTCGTGAGGCGAACTAGGGCTTATATTTGACTCGCCGGTGAGGGTTACAACTTCAAAATTTGTACTCTTGGGAGATTGGGTTGAAATAAGATATGGGAAGAAGCAGGCTGAATCTGAGAGGATGGAAATCGATGCGAGAGAAGACCGGCGTGTGGGTGCTCGGTGCGTAAGGATTTTCGATTAATAATATCTGTTTTACATATCTGTAAGGTTATGCAGTTAATTTTACTATTGTGATCCTTGACATTGTTATTCATTCCATTGCGGGGAAGGTCGTGTAGATGTGAATGCCCCATTTTGATCTGGCTCCTACGTGCGTGCGACAACAGTTGATACATTACTGAGCATCATGAGAGCCACAATCATTCCTTGTCTCTAACGATGGGAGAGAAGGTCGAGAGATCAAGTCTCTACCACGGAATCTTGTGTGCAAGAGGCGTGTTGAGCAACGTGGGGTTGGCATTGCCTACAGTTGCGAGAGATGGAAGCGAGCTTTGTTAGAAAAGAAATTCAGGGCAAGCTTTATGAGCATAAGCATGGAACCATCCTGTACCTCAGTGGGTAGTCCTTAAAACCCTCGTGCATGGCAACATAGACAACGACGGCTCAGCGAATTCATAAGTTGATCAGCAAACTTGAACATGTCCAACAACATCGTGTTCTTAGCTTGCGACAGTGCGTAATGGCCCTTGCATTTTGCTGCTTCAACAGACATGGTAACCTAATCGCTCACTGCGCACATGATTTTGTGAAAAAGTAGGGCCACGACCATGTGGCATGTCTATCTGTTTATGTCATTGTGATTTCATTAGCTCAATTCATCCTCGCTTGGCCTTTTTAGTCGCTGCACATAGTATATGCTAGCAGCCAAGCACATACTAGATTACTGTCCTTGGATTTCTTGGTTAGCAATTTCTTTGAGATGATTTAATTGCCAAATTAATGCCTTGTTCTAGAATATACTATCATGGATCAATGAGCTTGTGAATATCCTCCTGTTTCTTTTATTTATGTACGTATGAATGCAGAACAATTCCTCGATTGCTTGCTTAATTTACTAGGTTTAATAACCCTCCTTATATAAGCAGGACCAAATTAATCATCCCTCCCTTTCACAGGGCAGGGAACATGTATGATTTATTAATTTTGATCAATGGCCCTTGATTTAGTAATCCATCATGCATCATATAAGTGAAAGAAAATACTTGATGCTATTTCCTAGAAAAGTTGCTGGGTCCAATTTTTGATATTGTTGCACATAGCCTTCTCTAAATAACTGCTTGTCATTTTCTTCAGTGGTAACTTTGTTATATTCAGTCAACAGTTCCACTATTATGTGAAGTCGCTGTTTTTCAATGCCCAAGGTTGTAGAAAGAACACACAGTGTTTGGCTTCATGCATTGTGATGTAATGATTCAAACTGAACACACAATTTTGTATGTATTTTTTTCAGGGCAATAATTAGCATCAAATTGGAGAGTGGGGACTTTGTAAATATATCTCCATGGACCGGTAACATGAGCACTAGTTGTGCTGAATTCGAAATCTGCAACAACTAGCTTTCCAATTAGAAAGCTCCTCGGACTCGGTACATGACAAAGGATGAGCTTCACCATGTGAATCCTCTTGAGCAACCTTGTGTGTATAACATGGTACTTCCTAGGCATGTGACATGCCAATTCCTAATTTTGAAAATAATAGTGTGAAGCACAAGGTGCAATGCCATGGATCTATCTATTAACTAGGAATAGTAAGATGATGTGGTTTGTTTCCGGGAATGATTGATAGATACTAGAAGATGATGACTTTGATGCCGCAGTGAACGTGCCTCTTCCTGGCAAGGCGCTAGGAGTTCTAGAGTTTTGTGAAGCCATGGAAAGGACCCAAGGTAAGACCAGGGTACCCCAACTTATTTGGGGTGCTGCTGCTGTGGAGTTGGTTAGCTTTTTTTTGTTGGCTGTGATGCATTTACGCCTTGTGGACATTAACTATGCTTGTATGAACGAATTGTGTTGTCTTCATCATGCCTTTTTGGCCCTCAATTATGCTTGTACGAGTCGCCTTCTGGACCTGTGACCTGAATATGGTGAATTGTAACATATTGGCTGCATTGTAGAAGAATATATTGTCAAAATATTCTCTTCATTTTAGATGGTGTCCGTTTTTTTGTAGAAACGGTGTCCGTTTTTTTCTCCCCTCCCTGCTACATTGGTCACCAGTTGGTCGCTGCAGATGGGGCACAGGATGAAATGGAAGGGGGAGATCGGTGGGCACGGCTGCACGGAGATGGAAGATGAGGAGGAGGCGGACATGGGTGACGCTGGTGAGTAGATAAACTTGCGTGGGGTGGGAGAGACGAGCGAAAGATAAGGAAAGGACGCCCATCCACTCAGGACGGCTTAGACTGGCACAGGGAGATGGCTGAGCCGCGCCGATTTCCCTGTTCTGCGGACGACGTTAACGGCTGTCGTCACATTAAATGCGCCAGTTTTCTCGCGTTTTTCAGGTTCGCTACCGTCGGGGTTTAATACGCTAGACATCACGGATCCACATGCGAGTGAATGGAAGGGATATGGGGATCATCTAAGCCAGAGCTCAAAATCGAATTTTCGATAAGAATAGAGACTAGGGAGGGGCACCATCTACTGCTCCGTGGGCTACTCGTGCACTCCATTCGGCGGCCGCAACGTCCCCTACAGCCACTCCCTCCTGCGCTCCATTCGGCGGGCGCTATTGAAATTTGGGGAGCGCACTCTCGCGACTGCTAGCAGCGACGACTTCACCGATGACGACTTGTTCCCCAACCTCGGCAACCTCTTCCTCAATGACATGGGCGACAACCTCAACGCCAATGGTGCTGCTCCCGTTGCACCATATGTGTTTCTGTCCTTCCTGTTTGAAATCGTGGTAGAATTCATGTTTCTAGTCTGTGTCCTAGATTCGATCTATTCATTTACTATGCTAGTACGCATGATTAGTTTAATCTCTGTTATATCCGTCATGATTTATTTTCTAGTAAATCTCGTAGTAACTTGCTCATATATTCAACTGGCGGAACATCCCCTACAGCCACTCCCGTTTCATGGACGGCCTGGTCGATGCCTCCAAGGAGCCCTTGTAACATCCCCAGCATCACACTACAGTAATCTCCCCCTAATAAAGGTCATGTCATCATGATCATCATCCCAAAATGCCACTTGTCCAAAAAAATCTGCTTCAAATTCAAATTCAAATTGCATGTCAAATATTTGCTTCTTCTTTCATGCAATCAAAATAGTTCACAATATGAAAAATATTCTCTAAGTATTTTTCATGGTAAAATCAAAATATTTGGGATTCCCAAATTGCCCCTGGAAATTAATTAGTTTTCCAGCAACATTTAAATATGCCATTCCCAATTTCCAAAATTCCTAGATAATTCCTCTTGCCTCCAAACTATTTGTGGCAATACCTAAAAATGTGGCAGAATTAATGGGCCAAGTCCAATATTTTTCCTAAATCCTTTGGATACTCAAATAAATCATTTCCTCTGTATATTTTAATTTTAAAATGAAAAGAAGCCCCCCTCCCCGCTGGGCCTTGGCCCAGATGGCCAAGCGGCCCAGCCAAACTGCCCAGCCGGCTACCCCATAGCCTATATGGCCTCACCCACCTAACCCTAACCAGATCCACCCTCTCTCCCATGATCCCCACTCTCCCTCGTTCCCTCCATGCGTCGTCACCCACGACACACACCCACGCAAACGCACAGAGGAGGGACGCCCCCTGTTCGATCCCCTCCACCCGGCACCCCCGCGCCCGAGGACTGCCATCGCTCCGCTGGGGCTGCAGCCAACCGGCGCCAAGCGCCGCCCCTCCTGCCCTCCGCCCTCGTGCCGTCGTCGCTGCAACCGACAGCCACTCTGATGATGCTTCATTGCCCTGCCACCACCACCTCGCCGTCGGCCTCCTCTCCGACCCGCTCCGACGCCTCCGACCACCTCGAGCGCTGCCCTTCCCGGCCTCCTTCCTCTCCATGCTGTACCGCGCCCGTCTTCCTCGAGCTCCGTCCATGGCCGCCCCGACCTCTCGCCACACGCCGTTGCCGTTGGGCTGCTCAACACCGGCCTCCCCGAGCCTCCCCTGCAACGCTGTGAGCGGCCTCCTCCTCCCCCCTCCTTGATTCTCCGTCGTAGGCCGCCGTTCGCGCCGTCCGTGCTTCTGACCGTGGCCGCGGTCATCGCACGGTCGCTGCGCCCCAGTCTCGCTCGCATGTGCACGGCCTCGCTCCCCCCGCTCGCTCTGCTAGCCGCTGCCTGCTACTCCGGCCCGCCCCTGGCCAACGGCTCCGTGCCGCTCCGCCAGCCGCGCGCTCGTGCCCCTCGCCGTGGCTCGGTGGGCGTGCCCGATCCGGCGCCCGCCGCATTAGCCGCCGCCCGTTACGCCTACGCCCGCGCCCTTTTGCCCGCTAAGGCACCTAAGGCAATGACCGATGGGGCCCAACCCCTAAAACGAAAATAAAAATGTTTAAGAAATAGTAATGTAAATAAATAAACAATTTAATTAATTAGTGAATTAATTAACTTAATTATTTTGGTTTAATTAAACTATTTAAAACTTAATTGCCCTAATTACTTTTAGACTAATTTAATTGTTAGTTTAGCTGCTGTGAGAATGACATGCAGGCCCTACTTACAATGTTCACCTTTTGACTAGTCAACGGTCAGGTCAAGCCTTGACTGGAACAGTTGACCAGGGCCCCACCAGTCAGCCTCTGTGCTGTTCTGCTGGGTACCTTTTTGGGTACACCTAGCTTTTTACTTTTAAAATATTTCGAATTAATTGATTAAAACAATTTCAGAATATTGTTAGAACTTTAAAAATTCATAGAAAATAAACCGTAGCTCGGATCAAAAAAGTTTATACATGAAAGTTGCTCAGAAAAATCCAACAAATCGGGATACACGGTCCGTTTACCTGTCAGATGCCTCTAACTATCTGAACATGGAACATTCCCCCTCCGGTCATCTGTCTGACACAGGTCCGGAACCGTGAATACCTTCTCGGTTGAATTCCCCCTTCACCTTTATCGTGTAGCCATACGTTAGGTCACACCCGGCACAACATATTGCCATGTTATGCTTTGTGATGCTATGCTTGCTTTATATTTATTGTTTCTTCGCCCTCTTCTCTCCGGTAGACCCCGAGACCGATGCCGCCCCTGTGATCGACTACGTCGACGACGACCCCTCCTTGCCAGAGCAACCAGGCAAGCCCCCCCTTTTGATCATCCCGATATCGCCCACTCCATTCTCTCATGTTTGCATTAGATTTGGCTACTGTTATTGTTTGGTCCTATTCTGATGCATAGCCTGCTTTTGTAACCTGCTCATTGTACCTTACCTGCTTATCCTAAACTGCTTAGTATAGGTTGGTTATTGATCCATCTGTGACCCCCACCTTGTCCTTATTGCCCCTTCTTCATCATTGAAGACCCGATCAACGGGATCGAAGGCGAGGCCCCGACACCGCACATCACTTTCCCCTTAGTTGCTCGACATTACTGGGTTACTATCGAGTGCCGAAGGTGAGACCTCTACAACACTTCTGATGTTAATCCTGTAGTGTAGCTATTCGGTCGTGGTCATCGGAGGTGATTCCGCCTTAACCACTTCCGATACGACTCTGTCGTGCAACCCCTCAAGTGTGAACCTCGGGGGTGGTTCCTCTTACGTTCACCTTGATGATTACATCGAGTGGAATCCCCCGGGGGTGATTCCTCGGGTTTCCCCCTTGATGTTTGGACACACGGATACTTGGACTTTACAACTGTTACTTGGAAAGGCGGGTCGACCACGAGGGTACCCGAGTGATGTGGAGACGGGTTGACCTGGAGGGTGCCCGCGAGATAATTACGAGGCGTGGCCGGGCATTCCTAGCCCTTGCCGCAAGTCATCGAGATGGGGCAACGGGGTCACATCTTTCATGAGTCTCTGCTTGTTACCGCGTGCTCCTAATCCACTACGATTTGGATATTTGATCCGAGGGGCCTCTAGCCTGATAGCACTAACCATCGCGTGGGCATAGTATGGGCGTTCTACGTCGTATGCATCAGCCGAAGCTTAATAGACGTCAGCGACTGAGCAGCGCGCGCCGGGTTGGACTGGTAAGCACCTGCCTTTTAAAGGAGGTAGCTAGGTCTGCTCACCGGCACGTCGCAACATGCAGGAGTTCACAGGGAGATGGCCCATGACCCTGGGGCATAGGTTTAATCTGCGTCTTGACCTCTCTATTAAGCCTAGGTTGGGTTGCGGCGTATTGTTTGGCCGAGGCTGGGCATGACCTAGGAAAGTGTGTCCGGTCGGAATAAATCGAGCGTGGTGGGTAAGTTGGTGCACCCCTGCAGGGAAGAAAACATCTATCGATAGCCTGTCCTACAGTAACGGACACGTGGAGTTGTATCCCGATCGATACAACTAGAACTGGATACCTGAGATGAGAAATGGATATGAGAAATGGATATGAGAAATGGAGATGAGAACTGGATAATATGGCTCTGGGATTGCTTTCTCGCAGGGAGTCGAGAAAGGATCTCTGGCTGAGGTTCATAACACTACTACTACTTTACTTTATGCTACTCTACTCCCTCCTGTTGCTGCAAGATGGTGGTTTCCAGAAGATGCTAGTCTTCAATAGGACTAGCTTCTCCCCCTCTTATTCTGGCATTCTGCAGTTAGTCCACAGATACTACCCCTTTCATTGATACCGATGCATAAGTAGTGTAGATCCTTGCTTGCGAGTACTTTGGATGAGTACTCACGGTTGCTTTGCTACCTATTTTCCCCCTTCTTTCTTCTTTCTGGTTGTTGCAACCAGATGGTGGAGTCCAGGAGCCAGATGCCACTTTGACGAATGCTACTACCCCGAGGTTGCCTACTACTACGTGAAGACCGCCAATGACCAGGAGTAGTTAGGAGGCTCCCAGGCAGGAGGCCTTGCCTTTTCGATCGTTGTTGCTTTTGTGCTAGCCTTCTTAAGGCAAACTTGTCTAACTCATGTCTGTACTCAGATGTTGTTGCTTCCGCTGACTCTTGTGTATTCGAGCTTATGTATTCGAGCCCTCGAGGTCCCTGGCTTGTAATATAAAGCTTGTATTATTTTTAATTTGTGTCTAGAGTTGTGTTGTGATATCATCCCGTGAGTCCTTGATCTTGATCGTACACATTTGCGTGTATGAGTAGTGTATGATTGAATCGACGGCGTCGCAAGTTGGTATCAGAGCCGACTACCTGTAGGTAGCCCCCTTTCCAACTCCTTGGCCGAAGTTGAGTCTAGCACTGAAAAGCTTTTACTAACATTGGCTGTGTGGCTTACGGGCCCACATCGCCATTGTGTGGTATTAGGATCTTTTATTCGTTGTCTATACTCCTCTGATCTGTCATCTATTCGGGTTAAACATTTTACGAACTTTGACATTAGGTTTTCGTACCCACTTCCTCTCAAAGGGCCCCGACATTACCGATGATCGCTTGCTTCACGAGAAGATTCTGCGGATACTCCTCGATGTTTCTCGAGACTCTGTGCCCACTGCCTTGCAGCTCCTAACCACCGATAATCCTCGTGAATAACATGCTTGCCGCTTGTACCTTCATCCCTAGTTGCTCTTGTTGTTACAAGATGCCCCAAAATTCTCTATTGTCCGGAGGATCCTTTGACCTTACTGCCTTCCAGTTCCTTGCCACATGAATACCCCCTATGGATAATTCCTCGCACTTACCGAGTATCTGTTCTTCCCCAGGTGTTCATATGATTCACAAGAATTGAACTACTATCTGATCTTCCGGTAACCCTATGTCAGCTATTGCTCTGCAAATACTTGTCTGCTTGCATTATGATTACTTCCCATATGTCCAGCACTATCCATTAGTATCCTTTGTCATCGTCATTTTGAGCCTTTGATTTGATATGTTTATGAATGATCGCAATCATCATTTGAAACTATAAATCGCCCCTTTGGCTCAGACGTCACTCTGGACATGAGCTGATTCTCGACCAATCAAATTACCATTGATTGTACCTCTAAGTCTATTCAATTTATCCGTCCTTAATCAGAGTGTTTGCTTCTGATCCGTTGATTTGGAAATCATAATTCCTTTGTATTTAAGCTGTGGAATTATCCAGATATTTCTATAATCCAATGCCTTTGCATTCTTTCTTCCTCTGATGGAGCACCGATACTCACCTCAGCTCCATTGTGGATCAACAGATCCTTTGTTGGCTTTTATCCGACAGTGTCGTTCATATTCTATCACCTTGTGAATTCTCCCCCGATACATAATGGCTTTGGTAAATTGTATCTTATGCTTTTGTCAATCATGCTCTGCTTCAAGCATGTGTTAATTGGTCCTGAAGTTTGTGGTATTTGTTCCTAAGATCCCGCGATGGGTTGAACCAACGCCTTCCCTAATCTGTGTGAACCCGAAAGTTTTCACGGGTCATACTTATCTGGTATTGCACCATTTAAAATTTTCAACAACTAATGCCATTTTTGAAAAACGAGAAGTGAATGGAAGGTTATACATTGAAGAAGTGGGAGTCGACCTTGAACTTTGTGTTCATGCCCATGGACACGATGTGGAACTTATCATGGAAGCTTCTTGTAATAATAACTATTTCCTTGATATAATATCATCTGGTATTGGTGAATTGATCCTTTGCAACCGTGGTTCCAACCATGATTGTTCTTCTTTGGTCCCATTTCTTGGACAAGTTAAATCACCTGTCTTCTGCAGGTCAATATGCCTGCCCAACCTCTATTAGGATCTACCTTCGAGTATTACCCCTGGTATCTTGAGGATATCATGCCATTGCACTACATCTTATGAACTTTTGATAGAGTACTACCTTACCCTGTCTTTGTCACTTCATGGGTTCTGGGTTGTTTGTCAACCGAGAACACCGATAAGTGAATCGATTCCGCACTCTGATTCAGTAACTCTAAGTAATTTTCATAGCTTACGAGTTTAGTAATCCTTCAAGTCATTCCTAGCATGACCGGCTATATCATTATCGTGCCAAATTTTAACTGTGCTACTTGGTTCTTCTCCCCGAAGCACAATTTTTGACGATGAGCTAAGCTTACGTCGATCTTCCTTGTCAAATCATTTCGCCTTGAACAACAACTTATTTTCGAGTTTGTGTCGTACCTGTGGTTCCAATAACCTTTTGCTTCATCATTCCTTTGACTTGATGTCATCGCCGATCGATTACACCTTCATGAAATTTCTCGAGAAATGTATCATGATCATCATCAACATCCTGAGCTCTTCCAAGATATTAATTAAATTCATGATGAGAAATACCATCCTTGACCTTCGATGATTTGAGTTATCATCGACAACCCCCTTGTCTTCTTTCCAACACATGTTTGATCATGTCTTGGTTATACCTTGGACTCCTTGCTATTCCTGCAATTGTTCCTTGAGTATTTCTTGTGATCTTCAACTCCAGCCCCTACTTGGAACACCATGTTAATGCTACCTCGAAGCATGATTGAGGTACTCCGAATATCAACTAGAACATTGGAAGCACATTCTCGAATGTTTCTTGATCTATTATCAACACAAGCTCAAGACCCTCGCGAGGGGCCAAGCCCCGCGGGGCGGACGACAGGAAGCTTCCTCAGGCACGACCTCGTCAGGCTGGTTCGCGAGGAGGCGGAGAGATCAAGGCGGGGTACCTCATGAGGTGCCCATGACGCAAGCCATGACGACCAAGGGTGCCAGGCGGGCGCCAGCCCGCGCAGTGTCCTTGTTTCCCCTTTGGTGCAAGGGAGGCAAGCGCAGGCCAAGAGTATCAAGCAAAGTCAACCATTTCAGTGCAACAAGACCAAGACCAGCAGAATGGCAGGAAGGAGGTCATCGTGGAGCCCAAGCCGGCGTCACCGTCAGGGCCTTTGGCAGGCGAGGACCGACTTTAGTCAGGATAATTGTACTAGATGTTCCCCTTCAAAATGACCAATTGTTGGCGCCCTTCCCACTCAATATTTGGGAAGAGGCCCAGGGCCTCTGCCTATAAATAGGACTAGCCACCCACAGGGTAGAGGCATCTTGGAAAGAGAGAGAGAAGCGACTGAACTCCCCCTAGCAGTTCATCGCACCGGCCAAGAACAGACCCTCACGAGGATGTTCTTCCTTGTACTGTTCATCATCAGCCCCGAGGCAATCCACCACACCACACCTTTGGGTAGGGTATTACACATAATGGTGGCCCGAACCAATATAAACCTTAATGTCCCTTGTGTTGCTCTTTGTGTACTTTAGATCCTTGCGAGGCGACGAGGTGTAGGTAGGTTGGAGGTGTGATCTCCGCATGCACCCCAGAGTTCGAACCTAGAGGGTCTGCCGGAACCCGAAATCGGACATTTGGCGCGCCAGGTAGGGGTGCACCGGAATCCGCCTTCTGCCGCCTCGCGCCCCACCGCATCGTCATCATCATGTCTGGCGACCCAGCGGGCAATCCCGATCCTGGCAGCTGGCCCGCCCAGCGAACCGCTTGCCGGCGACCTCAACCCGTGCCCGGGCAGCCCAGCGGTCCGCGGGCGCTGCGGAACGCGGGTGGCAGCGGTCGAACGCGTCAGCTCTCACGCGCGCAAGTGCGGTCGGCGAGGAGGGCTCGAACCACGCCCGCGGCCACGGCGCGTACACCGTCGGGGCGGCGAACTTCGAGGCGCGCTCACGGTGGCCCGAGCTCTGCGGTGCGAGCTCTTTGAGGGCGGCCACGGCGTCTTCTTTGGAAGCGGGTGGCGAGCTCCTGGGCTTCGCGCGCCGAGGCTCACCCTTCGCACCCAGCCGCCGCCTCGGGCTCGGGGCGGACCGCACGGAGGCCCAGCGCGTGCTCGCGCAGCTCCGAGCGGATTCCAAGGCCACTCCAACGCCAACCAGGCCGTTAGCACCGGGCCAACCGCGGCGCTGCCTCCGCCCCTGGCCAGCGAAGGAGGACTCGCCACAGCCCACAGTCGATGGGCTGCCGCGCTTCACCCAGTGGGCGCCTCAAGCAGGGCTGCGTGGCACAGGGCACTATGCGAAAGCATTGAGGTGGCGGCCCGGAAGAGTATGTGCCCACATGATGGATCAAGACACGCAGCGGAGGGAAGACCATGGCTCGCTCCTCGGCCCAAGGCTGGGGAAGAGACACCAGCTGAGCTCTTCGGGGAGCCAGGAAAGCCCGGTCGATCGCTGGAGGCAGCGATTATCGAATACCGCTAATTCCTCGAGGAGCGAGGCATCGCTAACCATGGATCGCGGGAGGTACAGGTCGTCGCGGCGGATGGCTGCCCCAATCCAGCAACTTCCTACCCCTCGGGAGGAGGCGTCGGGGCTGCGGGAGAGGGCGAGATCGGCATCACCACCGCGGCATTGAACAAAGGCGTCCTCGGGAGGTAGGCCCTCTGCTGGGGAGGTGCCTCGGGGCCTACCCCGGCGGAGGACCCGTGGTCGTCGGGGAACGGCGGCGACCGCTCTACCCCATCGGCGGCGTCCTCGGTCTCCGGCCGTCGTCGATAGCACTAAAGTGTGGCGCAAAGCGGGGCCTTCGTCTGGCGATATAAACAAGCGGTACACAGAAGAAGGCCCGGTGCACATGAAGCTTCGCCGCCCGTGCCACTCTCACGTAATAATGAGTGGGGCTGTACGCCCGAGTCTCGGAGAAACGCCCTCGGGCCTCGGGGGCTCCATACGCCCGATGGCAGCACTAGCTCAGCTGGTGAGAAGGCGTCGAAGACTAGACTAGGTGCGGACGCGGCTTTTACCTTTCTTGCTTTTCCCTTGGTATCGCTTTTCCCCGTTTGGATTTAAGTTGGATTTGAGCTTGAGATTTGTGTGTGTTCGGGGAAGGGGTGTTTAGTCTCGTTCGAGCAATCTCTCGCGTTCTGGTTACCGCTTCGCCTCAGCTGCCTCCCCTCGTGAGCCCCTCGCGAGCCGGGCCAGGCCTAGCATGCATGCAGCCCGGACTGCCGTCGCCACGCCCTCTCAGGAGGTTCTCATTACAGGTTCAATGGGCTCGTTCAAGAGGCACTCAGGACACCACAGCCCTCCACAGGCTATCTCGGGGCCCACGCGGGTCGAAGGTAAACAGGCCAGCCGGCTCGTCGCCAGGCCAGCCACTTGGCGCAGGCGTACAGGTGATATCATATCTACTAATACGCTAACTGCAAGTTTTTACACGAGAGGCTCCCCCTCCCAAAATGCTCTTACAACCTTCAGGGCCAAGCCCGAACTCTATCTGCGCAGGGTAGAAAGTGAGAACAACGCGCTGTCAGTCGGATAAATCCCCCAATGCATCCTCAAGGGCACCTCCTGAATCGTCACTGGCGTCGCTGGCCTCGCCATCACCCTCCGCGTTGCCGTCGTTGGCGTCAGGGCCGTTCACCACGCCGCCTTCATCAGCAACCACGACCACGCCGTCGTTATTATTAGTGAAGGCCCTGACGAGGGCATCCAAGTTGTCTTCCACCCGGTGCACGAGTGCGTCCGGATGGCACGGGTACCGAAGGCGATAAGCGACATCAAAGTCAAAGTGGGGATCAATGTTACGAAGATGACTGAATACGCGAGAAAAAGCACGCCCGAGCAGGGCACAACTCCTCTCCTCCACCAACCTGTTGGCTCTGCCCGACCGCGCCTCCAGCTGCGTCACCACATCGATGAAGAAGCTGGAGGTTACCGGCATAGTTAACGCATGAGGCTCCCCAGCGGCTGCCTCACAGATGTTGCCAAAGGCCGTGTTAGCTCTTTCCGGGCGTGCGAACATGGGGCCATGCTCGTGCTCCGGGATCTGCGGCTGGCGTGTCTCGTCCTCGTTCCGCCCGCAAGAGCGGCCTCGGCCGCGTCCACCGTTGACGGAGAAAAGCACCTCGGCGGGGAGAAGTCAGCTCCTCATGTGCGCGCCAAAGGCGGCCGGGAAGTGTCAGCCGCGCGTCACTTCATCCAGCTTGGCCCTCGGCGGCGGTCCTGCCTTCGCTTGACCACGATCAACTCCAGCCTCTCCTCGAACTTCGCGCTCGAGGTTCGGCGGGCCGCCGCCCGGCAATCAACCTCTTCGGGACTCGGGCCTCCCGTGCAGCGACATCGTCCTCCAGCTGCGCCACCAAGCGCTCTCTCGTCTCCGGCTGCTCAAGGTCTTGGCCTTCGGCAGCTTCGGCGTCAGTGCCTCCTCACGTCTCTGGAGCTCCTTTGGTGGGCCAAGCCCCTTCATAGGCGCAAGGGCCGCCTCCGCAGCTCCACCTGCTGCTCGAGGAATTACACCAGGCACAGGCTCCCGCGCCCGCTCCTCCGCCGCCTCACGCCCGGCCAGCCTCACAGGCCTCCTCGGCGGCCGGGGCGAGCCTCCAGAAGCCGCCAGCGGCGCCTCGGCTTTCTCATTGTCGAGGTCACGCTTGTGGCGCGCAAGGGCAACGGCCACCTTCAACTTGCGCCTCCCTTCAGCTAGGCGCAGACCCTCAGCTTCAGGGCTCGCGTCCTCGTCAGCAAGCTCTACACCAAGCTGGCTCACTGCGTCAGCCACCCTCCGGAGAAACCCTAGGCGAAGGGCGTGGCGCTCCCGGGCGCGCTTGAGCACGTATTTCGCGTCGTCCTCCGCCCTAGGCGTGCGCGGGGGGCCACAAATCAGCACTCCCCCTCTGGGTAGGGGGCTGGGGGCTGGCGCCCTCGCGGTGGCCGGACACGCCTCGCCAGAAGCCCGGCCCAGAGCCGACTCATCCTCAAAGGAAGAACACAGGGCCGACCTCAGCCAATCGCCGTCCACGACCAATCGAAGATCCCAAGGCAGGCTGGCTATACCCCGGGAAGGCTCGCGATGGAGGGTCGCGAGGTGCGCAGAACCATGATGCATCACAAGATGGCTCACCTCTCCAACCGGCCTCACCACGAGGGCAGTGCTTGAGCTCAGAGCGCTTGGGGGCGGTGGAGAGGCGAGGCTGAGGATGGCTCCTCGGCCGTCTCAAGTGAGCTCGGCGGGAAGGGCCTGCAGAGACAGGTCAGCCAAAGCAACGGGAAAATAAGGAACTAAGAAAGGGAAGGCTTACTCATCAATGGCGAAGTACTTCCTGCGCTTGATGGGTGGCAAGGGTAATCATCACCGAGGCCTCCTTTCTCTTCGGAGAGCCTCGAAGTCCATGCAGGCGGCCAGGGAGCTCGGCGCGGGGGTCAGCTGCTGACGAGGAAGAAGCGCCAAAGTGACCAGCGTCGAGGCGTCATCCTGGCGCACGCCGCCGGTCGCCTCACCAAGAAGGGTGGCCGGGGCCTCAGGGGCCCCTGCCACGGGAGCCGCAGGCCGCGGCTCAACGCCTTCAGCCTCCGCAGGACGGGCCACAGGAGCTGCCGCCTCAGGAGTGCCACATGGCGTCATCATCCCGGCGGAGGCCCCCTCAGCCCTCGGTGGCCCTTGCCTCCCAGCTCCACCACTCGAGGAAGGACCGCCGTGGGCAACCGGAAGGGCAACCACCACAACTGGGTTCTCACGAGGTCCCGTGAGGCCTGCGGGGCGCAACCCCCATTCGTCAAAGCTGGGCATCTGCTTCATGAAATCACCCCTATTCGAGCAAAGGTACAGCAGGGCACCCCCTTGCCGGATGCTGCCAGGGGAAGGGCCCCCAGTCAGGATCATGAGAACCTTCCTCAGCACTTCAGGCGTCAGATCCTCCTCCTGGAGCCTCATGTGGTCTTCACGCCCCCTGAAGGCCCACATCCGTGAGAATAGGCGCTAGAGAGGGCAATGCGGCATAGGAGAACTCCTTCACCACCTTAGGCGCCCGTCACGCGGCGCCCTCAAGTTATAGCGATGCAGGGCGAACCAGCCGGGGCTCGTGAGAGTCTCCTGGCCCCAACCCGTATTGGGGATAGCGGGCAAGGTTGGCTCCGAAAGCAGGGGGCTGGGCACCCCGACATCCACGTACAACCACCGCTCACGGAACCCAGTCATAGGCGAAGGAAGGCTGAAATCAATTCCCGAAGCCACTGTTTCTGGTGTGGCAAGGAAGCTCATGCACCCCGAGCATTGGGTGGGGTCGCTAAGACGCAAAGAGAAGAAGTGGCGCAGCAAGGGAACTGAAGGAGGAATGCCCATCATCGCCTCACAGACAAAAGCGAAGACGGCAAGAAGAGTAATGGATTCGGAACCCAAATGCATCATGTGGATATGGTAATGGGAAAGCACTGCATTGAAGAAATCAGAAAAGGGGGGAACCAGTCCCGCCCACAGGGCGTCGGCAAAGTACCAGACCTCAGTGACTATTCTGTCCATGGAGAAGTGAGAGGCGGGCCAGACCGTCGTCCTCCCACATTTGAAGATGGTGGCGAGGGCCGAGCTGACCTTGTCCAAGCCTTCCCGGTTGAGTATGATCGACCGATCGACAGCAGGAGCCGTCGGCGGACAGCGGCGGGCGGAGGCACATGCTTTTCCCTTTCCCTTCTTCGTCGAGCCATGGCGGCGGAAGGGGAGATTCGAATTGGATTAGGCGGAGGCTGGAGCTCGAGAGAAGGAAGGTAGGAGACACTCGGCGGCGAGAAGAGGGATGATTGTGTGCAACCACGGGTCCGCCTAGCTGGGCGCAAAATAAGGGCGTGGGGAACAGGGGCACTCACGTCCCATCAACCGCCACCTTGGCGCCCAAAACCCGCAGAGCTGTTAGGGCAGGCGCCGCGCCTTGCCGGCTTCTCTGCTAAGCCAAGTCCAGGGCGCCTTGGGCCGGGGGCTCTTGTCGGCGTTACGGGAATGGGGTACCAGACTTGCACACTGCGGCTGCGGCGTGGCTCAAGGGGTGGCCAGTGCGGCCCATCTTCATCAACACAAGCTCAAGACCCTCGCGAGGGCCAAGCCTCATGAGGCGGGCGACATGAAGCTTCCTCGAGCCACGACCTCGTCAGGTGGCTCGCGAGGCGGAGAGATCAAGGCGGGGTACCTCACGAGGTGCCCATGGCGCAAACCATGGCGACCAAGAGGCGCCCGGGGCGCCACCGCGTAGTCTCCTCGTTTCCCCTTTGGTGCAAGGGAGGCAAGCGCGAGGCAAGAGTATCAAGCAAAGGCAACCATTTGATTGCAACAAGACCAAGACCAGCAGAACGGTAGGAAAGAGGTCATCGTGCAGCCCAAGCCGGCGTCACCGTCAGGGCCTTTGTAGCGAGGACCGACTTTAATCGAGATAAGTGTACTAGATGTTCCCCTTCAAAATGGCCAATTGTTGGGGCCCTTCCGCTCAATATTTGGGAAGAGGCCGGGGCCTCTTCCTATAAATAGGACTAGCCACCCACAGGGTAGAGGCATCTTGGAGAGAGAGAGAGAGAAGCGACTGAACTCCCCTAGAAGTTCATCGCACCGGCCAGAAACAGACCCTCATGAGGCTGTTCTTCCTTATCTTATTCATCATCAGCCCCTGAGGCAATCCACCACACCACACCTTTGGGTAGGGTATTACACATAATGGTGGCCCGAACGATATAAACCTTGTGTCCCTTGTGTTGCTCTTTGTGTAGTTTAGATCCTTGCGGCGGCGAGGTGTAGGTAGGTTGGAGGTGTGATCTCGCGTGCACCCAGTTGAACCTAGAGGTCTCACGGAACCCAAGTCCGACAATGTAGTCTTGTGCTTCCATGAGCCATATACAGCCCGGTTCACGAGTCCTGCTAGCCCGACTCTTGCTCCGGAACACTTGGTGGCGGCATGTGATTCACTTCGTTCACTGTATACGTCGCCGAAATGTCACGCAGATGACATCCGAGATCTGCCTAGCCTGCTACAGCCGGGTTCCCGAGTCTGTTAGCCAGTGCTACAGCCGGATTCGCCGCTGTTGACCGACATGCTCGATGTTGATTCATGTATGCTGTTTCCGTAAGTTAGTGCCACTCTGGGTTCCACGACTAGTCATGTCGGCCGGGTTCTATGTCATATGGATGCTAGCGACACTATCATATACGTGAGCCAAAAGACGCAAACGGTCCCGGGCCATGGTAAGGCGACACCCGTGGGAATACCGTGCGCGAGGCTGCAAAGTGATATGAGGTGTTACAGGCTAGATGGGTGTGACTTAGAATTGGGGTCCTGACAGCTTTGGTATCGAGCTTTGTTGCTGTAGGATTACCAAGCCAACTGGTCGAAGTTGAGTCTAGAAATGCTTTAGTTATATAAGGGAATTGATTGTGGAAGGGAACGTAAGGCTCTTTTTACTCCTTTACCTTATGCCTTCTGATCTGAGTCAACCTCTTCTCTTCTACGGGGATGAAGAACTAGGCTCTTTTTACTCCTTTACCTTATGCCTTCTGATCTGAGTCAACCTCTTCTCTTCTACGGGGATGAAGAACTAGGCTTTCTCTTCTTTCTATCAGGATCACGTGTTACTAATCAGTAGACTCATAAGTTTGTTGGTTTCAAGCCCCAGTTCAGTTCCTACTACTTCTGTGTGTTCATAGCTGGCCTCAGAACCTTGATATTGTGATGCTGAGTGGTCATGCCACTATTTTGCAGGATGTCTCAAATCTTTTGAGCATTTACAGCCGTTATGCTGTCCGAGTCATCCCAGGTTCCCAAACAATCTGATGCATTTGCAAAATCCTTTCCCTCTGGTTTTGTTGTTCTTTTAGGCCAGGTTAATCACACTAATTGCTGAGTTGAGGTATTATATTGCCTCGACATATATGTTGGAGTTTATTATTATGACCCTAGGTATTTTAGGGAGTCACCTAGTAATCTAGCCATGTTTTGTGTTCCAAGTGTGATGATTCTGGCCACCATTCTCGAAAGCGTCCCGTGATGCCATTTAGTAGTAGGTATTCTATTCCTGGGTTCTTGAACCCGAGATTCACCCTACTTACTTCATGTTGATATTGTTTGCTAGTTCCTTTATGATATTAGTAACCTTTTGATAGTCCTCGAGGTCCGTGGTATATCATTCTTCCTAATACCATGAACCATCCTTGGCGGAAGTTCGTTGAACCAAAAGATCACAATAAGAGTGCTCTTGACGAGTTCTCGATTCTATGATGTGACTCTGCCAGTTCTACCTTCTTTGCATGGGTTATCCGGAAGAAATATGTTGAACTTGGTTCGACATACTAATCTATGCATCCACAACTCAGAAAGTTATATGTTCCTTTGAGTTGTCCCTCTCTTTAGTTGTATCATGATCTCCGTCTATCATTTGATAGTTAAGAGCATGTCTTGCATTCATGCTCATCGATACCTCTTATTCTTGTGGTCTGTCAAGCCATTATATTCTGGAATGACTAGGAGAAACAAACTCCAGTACCTCATTCATATTTAGGATTGGGTCAAAGCAGTTGTATTCCGCAGGTCAAAATGCCAATCCAGCTTTTGATTCTGTTCTACCTTGGAGTATTGCCCTCTTAATGTCAGGAATGTCATGAGAATTTCACCAACTCTTATGAATTCTTGATGAAGTGATACTTCTCGCCATCATCATTCGTTCATCGGTTCCGTGTTGTTGCAACCGGAATGCCGACAAGTGAACCGTGATGTGTGAAATCAATACTCCTAGCAACCCCGTTTCTTGGTGGTTAATGGACGATAATCTCATTCTTGGTGTGTTGATTATGGAATCATCATTCTAAGATTGATCGTGCTACCTAGTCCATTTTCCTGGTGCACTTTTCGATCAAGAGTCGGGATTATGTCTATCCTTGCTTATTTGATCATATCATCCTGCCTAAAGAGCAAGATTGATCTCGAGCTTAATAACATGTCAGTGGTTCGTGATTTTCCGAATATCTTCTCAGAAGTATTTCCAGGTTGTCCCCTGACCGCTATGTTAAGCTCGTGATCAAGTTGGTTTCTTGTAACCAACCCTTCTCCAGGAATCTGTGTTGCATACCCTTGAGCTAGTTGGTTAAGCTAGACAACAACTTGGAGAGTTGGAAGATAATAGCTCATTCGACCTAGCTCATCCCTAAGGGATATCTTGTATCTGTGTTGAAGAAAGATGGTATTTTCATCGATTGATCCTCGTGATCAGTTAATGGACCTGTCATCCTATCCAAACTTTGATTTGAGTGTGGGCTATCGTCAGATCAAATCAGAACCAACGATATTCGTAATGTTGTCTTACTCGTGGTTGTTTCCTCGAGAATACACCATTATATCTTTTGGGTCTGACCAATGCTATCGCTTTGTTCACATAGTTGTGGAATTCCATCTTCATGGAAATCTGGATGACCTGTTGTTGAGTCCATCAACAATATTTTCATCTTATCCATGATTCATGTTGGACATCTATATTAGTGTTGGAAACTTTTATAAGCATTATCTTCATGTCCCGTTCATGAAGCATATGTTGGATGAAAGAAGTGACTTCCTCTAATTCATGTGCACTTGATGCAAGTTGCCGCCACGAACTCGAGAAAGTTTGTTTTTGCCTCCTCTGGAACCATCCCAAGTTAGTCATGCACGTGCAAAGTGCTCTATGGTTTGATAGGTTGGCCGCCTCCACTCCATATGTGTTCCTAGCACACCAAGCCACTGACTGGTTTGTTCGAGGAAAAGGAGTTGCTGTGCGAATACTAGTTCATGCACAAGATTCCAATATCCTCGAAGATGGTTCCCCACCTGAACTCGGTAGTGTTTTGTTGTAAGACTACTATGTAGTCATGCTTGTCTGGGACATCGTGTTCACATGTATGTATCATAACCAGCTCGTGTTTTGGAGCTTGCTATCATAGTTCATCTCCTGAGAATCTCGCAACGCCATCTCGTCGGTTTGTGTTGCAAACTTTCTTTCCAGACATGTTGTCTGAAATATCCCGTTACCAACCAGATCCGAATCTCAAGCAGATATGATGGTTGGGTCATTCCTAGTATTTGCATTTTGTTCCCAGCTTGCACCCGTCATTGTGTCAATCTGCCATGGGTCCCTTCCATTTTCGATGATAAGCAGAAATCATCCATCGGGTTGTCTTCAACAAGGTAGTCCACATCATCCATTCGAACTCCGCCAAACGATCGATTGTGATTGCCTTAGGCTGGTATAAAGAGTTTCAATGATCTATGTATTAAAAGTAATTCTTTTTGCCACTTAAGGGAATAATTCTATGAGGCACCTTCCCTAAGGTGCCATGTTATGGAATCATGGCAATTATCTCCTCGCTACTTCGAAACCATGCACCATCATACTCAAGCATGGAGTTGTTGCTTACGAAATTGAACCTCCGTCTTCAGCTCCTTACCATCACCCCTGATGTGTGTCTTGTGTCTCAGCTCAAGAGACGTTCTTTCGTCTCACTCCATGAATTGATCTTGAGTTTCTCGATCCTTGAGAAGATCGATTCCTGTAGAGTTTCTTTCTGTCATCATTGTGTTGGATGAAGTTCCCAAAGGCAAAGATGTCAAGATCAATATGATGCGATGAATCAACATCTCCGAGAAGGGCACTTGGATCATGAAGATTGTGTAGTTTTGTGTCCCCTTTGTCTTCTTACCTCACGCTAGAATCTCAGGACGAGATTCTTGTTTAGTGGGGGTGAGTTGTCACATCCCTAGTTCTGGTATGACCTAGACTAGCTAGTCAGGTGTGCATCATGTTTAAATTTCATTTAAATTTGAAATGGGGATTTGTGAAACCCTCAGAAATCATTTCTGGAAATAACCCAGATAAAAATTGCTCCAAAAAGGTCCAAGAAAATGTTCATGTTACTCTCTGAAAATATTGGTCAGAGTTAAAATTCAAACCAATGTTTGAGCTCATAGATATTTATTCTGGGAATTTGGAATTAATTCAATAACTATTTGAATTGGATTTATATTTATTATATATATAAATATATGTTCAATAATTCTGAAAATTATTGCGTGTCTTTGTATAAGTCCACTTAGTTGACACAATTATTTTCATGAAGTTTAAAATTGATTTAGTATTTTACTGAATCAGAAACAAATGTCAGAAAATAGAAAATAGAAATAAAAGACAGAGGAGAGAGATACGGCTTACCTGGCGCTCACCTGACACGGCCCAGCACGGCCCAGCCCACCAGGAGCCCCATCGTCTTCAACCTCTGCCAGTAGGCAGAGGCGTGTCGACGCGCGCGCGCCCGAGCTCCACCTCCCGCTTCCACCTCCTGCTTCCCCTCGCCTGTCTCGCGCCCACGAGAACAGCCTCGACCGGGAGGAATCACAGATTAGGGGTATCCGGACAGCCGGACTGTGTACAACGTCCGGACTATTGAGCGTGAAGATACAAGACTCAAGACTTGACCCGTGTCTGATGGGACTTTCCTTGGCGTGGAAGGCAAGCTTGGCGACCAGATATTATATTTCCTTCCTTATGGCTGACTCCATGTAAACCCTAGCCCTCTCCGGTGTCTATATAAGCTGGAGGCTGGTCCTAGAAGGCCGATCACAATTACAATCATACCATCATAGGCTAGCTCTTGGGGTTTAGCCTCTACAATCTCGTGGTAGATCTACTCTTGTACTACCTATATCATCAATATTAATCAAGCGGGAAGTAGGGTTTTACCTCCATCGAGAGGGCGAACATGGGTAAACTGTCTGTGTCCCTTGCTTCCTATTACCATCAGCCTTGGCCTGCATGATCGGGACCCCCTACCCGAGATCCGCCGGTTTTGACACCGACATTGGTGCTTTCATTGAGAGTTCCTCTATGACGTCGCCACAAGGCTCGATGGCTGGTCTCATTGTCAAGGATGACATTACCTCGGAAGGGGCTCTGGCTGTAGGCCAGACGCTCCGGCTCGGCGGCTTTATCATGGCCGCCCCATCAGTGGTGGCGCCGACGATGACTTCTCGGGTCATCAATCATAACTTTCGCGTTAGTTCGGAACTTGCCGAACAGATGGATCCAATGGAGCTCTCCTCCCTTAACGAACTCTTGGATCGCATTGCCGCTCTGGGAGTCGCTACAGACTACGACCGGATTGGGCTTAAACCCGACCAAAGGGACATCATGTCCCCGCCGGCCACCCATGAAATAGCGATAGTGGAGGAACCACACGCGGATTGCCCCTCAAATTTGAGGACAAGTTATGTTCGGATCACCGAACTCCTTGAGCCAAAGACCTGCTCAAAGGAAAACCTGACCCAGGTCCCGGACTTAGAATCGGGCATTGGGCCGAAGAAATTGGGCACTCCGGATTCTGAGCTGTTGAGCTCGGGACCGCCCACGCCCTTGGGCGTTAGATCGGATCAAAATCCGGACTCTAAACTGGACCTAAACTGTCTCTCCTGCATCAGGCAAGAGCCCCAGGAAACCGGACATCGCTACTGGGCCAGATTCCTCCTTGCGCTTAACAAGGCCAGGGACTGCCTCGAAGAGAACATGGTCTCACTTTTCTGCAAAAACTGCACGGACGAAGGACTCCTCAATGCTATAAGCCGCGCGACATAAATGCGCCAGCGGACTTGGCAACCATAATGCGGAAGTCTTGTGCGATGGAAGCGCTTGGAAGACCCAAACAGAATTTTGGGATAGTACTGCTCTCACCAAAACCTTTGTCTGAACTAAACGGCTGAACTCTCGTAAGTCGTCTGACCCAACTCCCAAGAAACCAAAGCCCACCCAAGGGCGGGGATCCGTATTGGAAGAATGGCTCGACGGGCCATGTAAGCTCCACAGTACTCTGGATACAACACCTAATCATAGCCTTAAGGCATGTTGGATACTCGGCGGTGGCAAAAGTGGCGAGGATCTTCTTGTGGGCCATAAAGCGGAACAACATCCCTTGTGAACACAATACATAACTAAGCATCTTGAGACTTTCGCCTCGAACAATAGGCGCAAGCGAGCTCGTCGAGGCTCCGCTAAAATTTACCGTGTGGCAAAAATAAACCCTTGGAATGACACTGCTATAACTTTTAATGCCAGTGATGAACCTCGATTCCGGGCTGTCCGGGCACCAGCCGCTCTGGTCCTTAGCCCGATCGTAGATGGCTTTCGGCTCACTAAAGTACTCATGGACGGCGGAAGCGGATTAAATCTGATTTATGAAGAAACACTCAGCAAGATGGATATTGATAAAAACCGCATTGAATAAAGCGGCACGACCTTCAGGGGAATTATCCCTACTCGGGAAGCGCGGTGTGCAGGAAAAATCACACTCGATGTGGTATTCGGCACCGGAGAATTATAGGTCGAGGAAATCACATTCCAGGTGGCTCCTTTTAGCAACGGATACCACGCCCTTCTAGGGCGGGATACATTTACAAGCTTTCAAGATGTACCCCATTATGGGTACATGAAGCTTAAAATGCCCGGACCCAATGGAATCATCACTCTAGCCAGTGATCCGGACGTAGCACTTCGCGTCGAAAATAAAACCGCAGCTCTAGCCTTGGAAGCATTATTTGAAGCCCTAGCAGCGAAGAGTTAACAACACTGCGGGCCACCGTGGACAGGGACGATGTGATACTAGACAAGCGACCCAAGTCCACCTCAATTAAGCCTGCAGACGAGATAGTCAAATTCCAGTCCACCCAACAGACCCCACGAAGACAGCTTCCATCGGGACATAGCTGAGCCCCGCGATCGGCCTTGCCTCTGAGATTTCTTCTGCGAGAATTGGGACATTTTACTTTGGCACCCATCGGACATGCCGGGCATCCCACCTGACCGGCGAACACAGCCTCAATATTCTAAAGGATATAAACCAGTCAAGCGGACCCTAAGGCAATTCTCGGATCCCAAACAACGAGCAATGGGGAAGAGTTAGCCAAGCTACTAGAGGCGGTTTATCGGAGATATAAAACATCCGGATTGGCTGGCAAATTTTGTGATGGTACCAAGAAGGACAAATCCACAGGCGCCTGTCGTCGACTTCAAAGACCTCAACAAGGCTTGCCCCAAGGATCCCTTTCCTTCCCTCGCATCGATCAAATCATCGATGCCACAGCTGAACCGCGACTCGCTGTGTTTTCTCGACGCATACTCTGGATACCATCAAATAAAGATGGCAGAGTCTGACCAAGCTGCAACAGCTTTTATAACGCCATATGGCCCTTTTTGCTTCAACAGTATGCCCTTCGGGCTCAAGAATGCCGGGGCAACCTATCAACGCATGATTCAAACATGCCTGGAAAAAAAAATCGGCAAAACTGTGGAGGCATATGTGGACGACGTGGTCATAAAAACTAGACATGTCGAAACCCTGATAGACGACTTGAGGCTCACATTCGATAACCTCCGGACACACGACATTAAGTTGAATCCGGAAAAATGCGTCTTCGGCGTCCCATCGGGGAAACTGCTGGGCTTCATTGTTTCCAATAGAAGAATTGAAGCGAACCTGAAAAAAATCCGAGCTTTGTCTCAGTTGGCTATACCAACAGACCTCAAGCACATCCAGAAGCTAGCCGAATGTGTGGCCGCTTTGAGCCGTTTTATCTCCAGGCTAGGAGAAAAGGCATTGCCTCTTTACCGCCTCCTGCGGTGCACCGAACACTTCATATGGACGGATGCAGCCGCGGCCGGACTCGATCAAATAAAGACCTTAATGGCTAGTAATCCAGTCCTAACAGCGCCGAACACCGGCGACCCTATGCTATTATACATAGCGGCAACACACCAAGTTGTAAGCGCAGTACTCGTCGTCGAACGAGATGTTGGCGGATACAAATTCCGCTCCAAAAGCGGTTTATTACGTATCCACAGTCCTCACCCCATGCAAATCCCGATACCCACACTATCAAAAAATAGCATCGCGGTCTTCATGGCATCCGGTCTGCGACACTACTTTCAAGAGTGTTCGATCACGGTAGCCTCAAGTACCACTCAATGACATAATAAACAACCGCGGCGCTTCTGGGCGGATTGCTAAATGGGCCATCAAGCTCCTTCCGTTCGACATAATGTACAAACCACGATGGGCCATCAAATGCAAATCTTGGCCGACTTTGTCACCGAATGGATGAGCGAACTCCCTAAAGAGTATGGCGCATACTCAAGCTGGATCATGCACTTTGGCGGCTCTAAAATGCCGGCGGATGGGAAGCAGTTGTAGTCTGGCGTCTCCCACCGTGACACGGTCGATACATCCTCCAAATACTTTACACACACTCCAACAATGCAGCCGAATATGAGGCTTTGTTGCATGGTCTTCGGATGGCGGTCTCTATGGGCATCCAACGCCTAGAAGTGCGCGGGGATTCGAACCTGGCAATATCACAAATAAACGGAGACTTCGATGCCAAGGATCCGAAAATGGCGGCCTACCATAATGCCGTCCTCAAAATATCAGCTCGGTTTGAGGGGCTCGAATTCCACCATGTAGCTCGAGAAAATAATCAAGCGGCAGACGTCCTGGCCCGCATCGGTGCCAAACGCGACCCTGTCCCACCTAACATATTCCTAGAAAGGCTGTTCAAGCCATCCGTAGTATGGGAAGGGGAGTCCGGCAATACCAGCCTGAGACGAGCACATCCCAGTTCGAACTATCAGACACAATCGGAGGCTCGCCACGAAATAACATCTTTATTGCCCACTAAATCATGGCCATAATTGCCCGTGGACCGAGCCTTTCTTGGCCTACCTAAATAGGCAGGAGCTCCCCGAAGACCAAAACGAAGCACGCTGCATAGTCCGGCGCTCTAAAGCTTACAAGGTCCACGAAGGGGAACTCTACAAGAAAAGCTCGACCGGAGTGCTCCAAAGGTGCATCTCCGAAGAGGTAGGGCGGCAACTCTTGGCTGAAATCCATGCGGACTGGGCGGACATCACGCCGCAGCTCGGCGCTAGTCAACAAGGCCTTCCGTCTGAGGCTTCTATTGGCAGCGGCGGCGAACATACAGGACCTTGTCCAACATTGCGTCGGTTGCCGCTCTTCGCCAATCGAGTCACATGCCCCTCTTGCTCTCCAAACAATCCCCATAACTTGGCCTTGGCAGTGCAGGGGCTGGATATGGTCGGACCCCTTAAAGGGAAGCCATAAGAAAAAATACCTACTGGTCATGGTGGACAAGTTCACCAAATGGATAAAAGCCAAACCAGTCAAAACGGCGAATCCGGACTGTGATAGACTTCATATCCGGGTCGTTACACCGTCGGTGTCCCCATAGCATCATCACGATAATGGCTCAAATTTCACGGCCGGCGAAGTGAAAACTTGAGTGCGGCAAAATGGGCATTAAGCTCGACTACGCTTCCGTCTACCACCCCCAAACAAGCGGCCAGGTCGAGCGGGCAAACAGTCTCATCATGGCGGCATCAAACCCGGACTAGTGCGATCTCTAGCGAAATCGGATACACCTTTGGGTAGAGGAGCTCGACTCCATACTACGGGGCTGCGGACCACCCAATCGCACCACGGATATACACCATTTTCATGGTATGCGGTGCGAAGCAGTATTACCTGCGACATAATACATGATTAAGCCACAGCGTCGCATGTATGAAGAGAAGGAAGCCGAGTTAGATCGGCGGGATAACTGGATGCCACGGAGGAAGGCGCGATGTCGCAAAGCCCGTTCCACATTCTATCGGCGGCGGGCTCGGCGATATCAAAGCGAGAGAAGTGCGGGCCAAAACTTACAATATTGGCGAGCTCGTTGTCGCCTCTGGAGAAGAAAAAGGACAAACTCAAACCCAAATGGGAAGGTCCCCGTCATTGACAAAGTTCTCACCGGGGCGTACCGTCTCGTAATGCATCCGATAACGGACTCGAGCCAAACCCATGGAGCGCGCCCGGACTCCGGAATTCTCGCCTAACGCCGAACTCGGTGTTCGTCTCCTTACCCTCCTTTTAATTATGCTCCATCCCTTTTCCTTTCTCGCCTTTTTCTCTTCACACAAAGTATTCAATACGGTCACAGTTCCCGGATCACCCGGCCGCACTAGGTGTGTAAGCAATACAGGGGCTTCCTATCTGAAGCTAAAAATAATTACTCACATGGCTTTCTGCCCATCACATATGCATTCTGTTTCCATATGTGCCTTTTCTTCACCATTATATGCATCGATATGACTTAAGATGTTGCCAAGCTGGGTTGCCTGGCTCTTGTGTTTATGCCCTACGTTCATGTTAATTCGGCTAGGGCATAAGGGGAGCACCTCTGCGATTGTTACTGCCGGTTCAGCCGGATGTGTACCTCAGACTGGGTGAAGCCGAAAGCTAGATTCCTTATGAGAATATTCGGTCGGTGAACAAAAGATGTATTCGTTTATTATAACACAAATCCCTAGAAGTCTTGTATCCAGCGCCATCGTTCGCAGTCCGGACATGTGCATTGTCACATGCGTACCCAGGGAAAGGAACCCCTAACGGAACTATTCTCCCTGGAAGATGTTTCTTACTATCCATGTAATATAACATAACTAGTTGGGTACTTGTCTGTTCAAGCACTTATGACCCCTGCGCCTTGTTTCCACACATACCCCGGTCTGAGTGGGTATTCGGACACACCCCGGTCTGTAGGATCCGGGGGCTGAAGCGGAAAGGTCCGCCATGACAAATGATTTTAATCCGGCTAGGGGCTACTTAAGCCCATTAAATTACACAGTCACTTGGACTGACTATATTCCTCCTCTATACCGTCCAACAGGTTATCTAGCTTACAATCCTGTTGAGAATACTTAGCGGCTAACGCTACCTGGTCATATACCAGACTCACAGGAATTTCTTGCCCATCGGGCCCTTGATCCTACTTGACCATATGGTTGGGTCCATCTTGGTGTAGCGCGTCTTCACCATAGCCCGAACTTCTCTTGCGCTTTGCGGCAGCGGACACCTTCCACGTCGGAGCGCCGCCGTGCTCCTTGAAGCATATCCACAAGCTCCCCATGCCATTCGGCAAGAAGCTTGATAGCCACAAAGCTGGCGACACCACTGCATCACTTGCCGAGCTTCGCTCGTGCGATTCTGAAAAGGTCTTGTAGTAAATCACTTGCAGATGAGGCATCTCCTCCTCGGGGCGACCCGTTAACATTCCTGCAAGCAAAATTCTTTAATATACTTCCTCGCGAACTATACTATAGTTCGTCTAGGCGCTTTCTTGTAAATGCAGCGTCGAAGCCTTTTGTTCTCCTTCACGGAGTCCGCCCGGTGGCGCGGAGATCTTTTAACTCCACGTCGGATGGACTTTGGCATCTTGAAGATTGTTCTTCTCCTGCCTAACTTCGCGTAAGAACACGCCGCCACCTCCGGCTGCCTTTTGAGATGCGATGCGTCCTCTCTTGCGCCTTCCGGATTCACCGGATTATGCGCAGAATTTTACATTAGACGAACCGCACCAGCCATTTACTAACTGGTACATCTACATATAATGGAGACAAATATTACCAGAGGGGGCCTTCTGGGATCCCCCAACTTGGCTACCGCATCAGTCAGCTGGGCCTTGCATGCCTCCAGCTCTCGAGCCAATTGCTCATTCTTGTCCACAAGGACCTGGGTATATATCGATCCTTCAAAGAGTTGTCCCAACCATTTTAAGTCTCAGGGGCTACTGCTATACATACTTATCAAAATTTCTTACCCGTATGTCTTTGGTATACTGGTTTGTCGCTTGGGCAAGCCCGCCCCGAGCAGCTTGGACATATGCATCCGCCGAATTGAAGGCATTAAAAGCCTCTTCGGAAAAGATGTTGTTCCGGAGCACGGCCCTCCGGCGCCGGTGATTCATGGCGTTCTCCACTTTGGAGTTCGTGGCCGAACGCATATCCGCATCCGCCGCCGGGGAACTATGCGGTGCTGGCCCCGTGTCCGCCTTCGCTCCCGAAGCCGGTTCTGGAACCCGGCTGGTGGAGGCGTGATTGGTAGGGTCTCCGGATACAGTCCGGTTATTCCTCTTCCTGCCAGACACAAAGGGCGTTGTCATATTTTAAATTCTATAATTACAGGACAGGTTATTGCTTTACCTCTGTAGCGGTGTGTCAACCCTCACCGCCTTCCTCTTGAGCCTGCCCGATCTGGACGCCCGTGGTTGATTTAGTCCCTAGGGCTCGGCCCTCGCTCCCGACCGTCGTTTACGCAAATAGAACGACGCCTCAAGGGTAAATTATAATACCTGGGGGGAGTCCTCTTTGAAGCATAGGGTTTTTTAGTTCGGCTTACACGCGACGCGGGGAGCAGTCCAGCGTAGTTTTGGCCGTAATGGCCACTAGGGCGCCATCCCAGCTCGCTTGATAGAATACCCTGTTGACAAGCTCCACAGTGATATCCGGATCCACTTTAAGTCCGGATCTAGGGCCCTTCCAGGCCCCTCACAGTTCTGAGGAGGGGCTGAAGATTCCTTCTACGGCCCTCCTTAGTTCCTGCTCAGAAGCATTGATGCAAGTAATCTTAGCAGAAGAACGCTAGAGTAAGTAAAGCAGGGAAAAAGAATGGCAACTTACCCATGCTGGGGGTTGTACATGGAGAATCCGTCCCGCGTTTTTATGTGAAGGAATTCCTCCTCTTCCCCTTTGTACAAATCAGACAATATCCTTGCCAAAGCGGCAGCGGAGTCCGGACCCTTACGGCCGCAGCGGGTGGCGTTGTCTTCCCCGTTGAAATGCCACATGGGCTTCCCCCGATATTGGAGCGGTTGCACTCCCCGTCTTATGCATATCGCCATAACCTCAACTATCGTCAGTCCGGATTTGGCCAGTAACTTTATCCTGTTCATCAGGAGGAATATTTCCCTTGTGTCCTCTTCTTGAGGGCCCCGGGGACGCCATCTTAGGCGTGCCCTCGGCAGGGCGTTGCTGAACTTGGGGAGACCTGTCCGGACTGGATCCAGAAGGGGCGCCATTTATATAGAACCACTCAAGGCCAATTTTCGGTGCCTTCTCGAGAGTGCCGACAGGTATCCGGTCTCACTGTCGCCATACTTGGCCCCGCCCACTTGACACGAGGACTCCCCACAGGTGAGGGGGACGAGGCAGAACAGCTTCCTCCATAATCCGAAGTGTGGTTCACAGCCTAAAAACAGCTCGCAAAGGGCAACATACCCCGCAATGTGCAGAATAGAGGCAGGGGTAAGATTGTGCAACTGGAGGCCGTAGAACTCCAGGAGCCCGCGATGAAACGGATGGATAGGGAACCCGACACCCCTCAGCAGATGTGGGATGAGGCATATACGCTCCTCCGGAGATGGGTTAGGAGATCCCTCAGCTTGTTCTCCTCCGTCATAAGTGGCTATTCCTGCTCGGACGGGGACCATGAATGCCGGTGGGAGAAACCCTTGGCTTTGTAACTCTATCAAACGGCTATGAGGAACTGAACACTCTCCCCAATCCCCCGACTTGGAACGAGAAGGGCAAGCAGAAGAGTTGCGGCGCCGGCCATGTTGGAATGGCTTTTCGCGGAGCACTCTGTTGGATGCTAGCTCTGGGAGGAAGAGCGAGGTTTGGATCTGAGAATCCCCGTCCCTTCAAATAGATAGTTGGCCCGGAGGATTGAGGGTGGCAAATGCAAAAATGCCTCAACTCCTTGCATTCGCTCGACACGCGGAGATGGTCATTACTGAGGCACCGAAGCCGAGGAGCACAACATCGATTGGAGGTCGGACACTATTCGTCGTAACAGGTACTTTGGAGTATTCGAAGAAGGAACCCGCCTTGCAATGCCGAAGACAATACTGCGCGTAGGACTCATCGTCATTGAAGCCTGCTTTAGGGGCTACTGAGGGAGTCCTGGATTAGGGGGTATCCGGACAGCCGGACTGTGTACAACGTCCAGACTATTGAAGCGTGAAGATACAAGACTCAAGACTTCGACCCGTGTCCGGATGGGACTTTCCTTGGCGTGGAAGGCAAGCATGGCGACCCGGATATTATATTTCCTTCCTTGTAAACGATTCCATGTAAACCCTAGCCCTCTCCGGTGTCTATAAAAACCGGAGAGGTTGGTCCTTAGAAGGCCGATCACAATTACAATCATACCATCATAGGCTAGCTCTTAGGGTTTAGCCTCTACGATCTCGTGGTAGATCTACTCTTGTACTACCTATATCATCAATATTAATCAAGCAGGAAGTAGGGTTTTACCTCCATCGAGAGGGCCCGAACCTGGGTAAACATCTGTGTCCCTTGCTTCCTGTTACCATCAGCCTTGACGCACAGATCGGGACCCCCTACCCGAGATCCGCCGGTTTTGACACCGACAACCCCCTATGCCTCTTCCTCACTCTGGAGCTCTCTCCCTCTCCTCTAGCTCCCTCTCCGCAACCCCACCGAACACGCCGTCGCTGCCGCTCACCGTTACCGCGACCACCGGCAATCACACGCCTCACCGACGGGTCTCCGAGCTTCTGCGTGTCGTCCTCGACCTCCTCGATGAGATACTCAACGCCGGGCACCGGCGAACACTGTCGACGCCGCCGTCTTCAACCTCGGTCCGCCGAGATCACCATCGCCACCCTGCTCAGCTCCGGCCTTCCCTGAGCCTGCTTCGACGCCTGCTGCGATCGCCGTGAGCCCTGCTCCGTCCTCCCCCTCTTCGTTACCTCTCTCATGCACCATATGCACCGCACCGAGCTCACCCGCACCCGCTGCCGCCTGTGCTCACCGCCGGCGTGACTCTGGCCACGCAACGGCCTGGCCGTCATGCCCACCTTGCTCACCGCACCACGTAGAGCACGTAGGTGCTAACCCCGCGCCTCCATGCTCGTTGTAGCGACGACCCCGAGCTCACCCGAGCTCCGGCAGCCGCCAACGTCGTCGTCGGCGACGTTTCCGGCCACCTCCGGACAAACCACCACCACCAATGGAAGCGGCGCACCTCCAACTCCGTGTAGATGGCATCCGCCGCCCATTTGGTCGCCGGAGCGCGAAACCCGCGCCGCTCCGCCGCATCTGCTGCTGTTGGCGGCTAAATGCCGGCAGGTTGACCGCCTTTGACCCGCAGGGTTTGACCCCGTCTGCCCAGGGGTTTGACCCCTCTCTCTCACTGACATGCGGGCCACGCCCTACTAACTAACCTAGATTAGTGTTAACTAAACCTAGTTAGTATAGTTTAGTTACTCACACATGGGACCCACTTTGGTCGGTTTAACTTTGGGCAGCCTGTTGACTGCTGGCGTCACGGTGGCGTAGTCTTGTGATAACTCTTTTCTGGATTTATTCTTTTACAGGAAATTCCAGAAAATAGCCAAAACTTCTAAAAATCATAGAAAATCAAACGTAGTTCCAAATCAAACAAGTTATATATGAAAAATGATCAGAAAAATCCAATCTGTCCATCTGTATTGGTTTCATGCATGTTAGAGCAACCTAACCTTGCTATTTAGATGAAACACAATAATGCACTTATATGAGTTCATAGTTTAGGCTTGTATTTGAATCTTTGATTCAAATAAGCTCAAACGACCCTGGTTTTAGTTGCATTAACCCAACACACAGCATATTGACATGTCATGATCATGTATCATATTGTGCATTGCATTGATCGTGTTTCTTCTCTGTTTGCCGGTGTTGTTCCCCCTCGGTAGACGTTGTTCCGACGTTGTGATCATTGACACTGATGAAGACTCAATGCTATCTTCAGAAGTGCCAGGCAAGCAAATCCCCTTTGTTCATTCCAATACAATCCCACTCTCTCGCTCCTGCTCTCTTTTACTACATTAGGACAACACCGTTTCAACTGTTACATGTTGCGGTAGCTGTACCCCTTTCCTCTGCATGACCTGTCATTGCCACAGTAAATAGATGAAACCCACTAGCATGAGTAGGAGTTGTTTGAGCCCTGATGTGCCTACTCATTCATGCTTGTTTTTCATGCCTGCTACTACTTAGAGTTGAGTCAGGTCTGATTCATCGGGAATGAATTGGAATGTGGTGAACATGTCCTACTGTTGAGAGCTAAGTGTGTGAACACGATTTGGTAAAGGTAGCGGTGAGAGGCCATGTAGGAGTACATGGTGGGTTGTCTCATTGCAGCCGTCCTCAGGAACTGAGTTGTGTGTTTGTGATCCATGAACAATTACTACCACGCATTGGAATGCTTAAGTGCCCCTCTGGACTTATTAATCAACCTGATCTCTGTCCAGGAGTTGCAACTAGTTTCTGGTGTTTGTAGGTAGTGTTAGTAGTCTACCAAGTGGCACCCGGTACAGGTGGGCTTGGGACAGACAAGGCACATTGGCACGGTGTACCAAGTGGTACCCGAATGGTGGGCTTGGGAACCCTGCTCACATCGTTTGGGGCCGTGAGCGACACCCCGGCCGGATCTCCTTGCGGATGGAACCCAAATAGGCGATAAACTTGGACTAGAGACTTGTGTGGTTAGTCAGGTCATGGCCGACTCCCTCGCCAGGCTTCCGCTTGAAGGTTGCCGAGATACACGATGTGTACATGGTGGTAAGTGGCGAGGCGTGTGTGAAGAAGTACACCCTGCAGGTTAACATCATCTATTGAATAGCCGTGTCCGCGTAAAGGACTTCTGGGTTGCCTGTACAGTTCGTAGACAAGTGAAAGTGGATACTCTAAAATGCGCAAGATAAGCGTGAGTGCTATGGATGGCGTTCTCGTAGGGAGACAGGAGCGGGTCCATAGTGGTGTATTGATATGGTGAATATGTGGACTCGTGTGCGCCACCTCAAAAGAGTTACTTGCAGTCATAGTTCAGGTTAGCCACTGAGTCAAAGCTGGCTTGCTGCAGTTAAACTCCACCACCCCCTTTATTGATACCGATGCATATGTAGGTAGTTCTGATGTAAGTCTTGCTGGGTACATTTGTACTCACGTTTGCCTATTTTATGTTTTGCAAAGAGACGTCAGTCTCGCTAGTAGTTCCGTGTGGACTTCAACGTTTAGCTTGATACCTCAGCTACGATCTTGTGCCCTCGGCAGGATCTGGTAGATAGTCAGGCTTCTCAACCTTTTTCATTTGTAGATGTCTATACTCAGACATGTTAAGCTTCCGCATGTGCTTTGACTTGTATGCTCTGAATGTTTGGTCATGAGACCCATGTTTGTAATGTCTCTCTCCTCGGAGCCTAATGAATAAATACTTTGAGTCGTAGAGTTTTGTTGTGATGCCAAGTTGTATTTACACATATCGAGCATATTGTGTGTATGATTGAAATGCTTGGTATGTGTGGGATCCGACAACCTAGTTGTTTATCCTTGGTAGCCTCTCTTATGGGGAAATGTAGTCTTGTGCTTCCATGAGCCATAGTAGTCCGCTTCTGCCCGGTTCACGAGTCACGCTACCAACACTCTCTTTGCTCGGAACACTTGGTGGCCGACATGTGATCACTTCGTTCTGTGTACGTCCCTTCGGGAAATGTCACGCGGTGACATCCGAGTCTGCCTAGCCTGCTACAGCCTGGGTTCCAGAAGTCCTGTTAGCCCAGTGCTATAGCCCGGATTCGCACGCTGCTGACCGACATGCTCGATGTTGATTCATGTATGCCTGTTTCCGTAAGTTAGTACCACTCTGGGTTCACGACTAGTCATGTCGGCCCGGGTTCTCTGTCATATGGATGCTAGCGACACTATCATATACGTGAGCCAAAAGACACAAACGGTCCCGGGCCATGGTAAGGCGACACCCGTGGGAATACCGTGCGTGAGGCCGGAAAGTGATATGAGGTGTTACAGGCTAGATCGGTCTGACTTTGAATCGGGGTCCTGACAATCCCGGTATCGCCCACTCCATTTTCTCATGCTTGCATTAGATTTGGCTACTATTATTGTTTGCTCCTATTCTGATGCATAGCCTGCTTTTGTAACCTGCTCATTGTACCTTACCTGCTTATCCTAAACTGCTTAGTATAGGTTGGTTATTGATCCATTAGTGACCCCCACCTTGTCCTTGTTGCCCCTGCTTCATCATTGAAGACCCGATCAACGGTATCGAAGACCAGGCCCCGACACCGCACAAAACTTTCCCCTTAGTTGCTCGACACTACTGGGTTACTATCGAGTGCCGAGGGTGAGACCTCTACAGCACTTCTGATGTTAACCCTGTAGTGTAGCTATTCGGTCATGGTCATCGGGGGTGATTCCGCCTTAACCACTTCCAATACGACCCTGTCGTGCAACCCCTCAAGTGTAAAACCGCGGGGGTGGTTCCTCTTACATTCACCTTGATGATTACATCGAGTGGAATTCATCAGGGGTGATTCCTCGGGTTTCCCCCTTGATGTTTGGACACACGGAAACTTGGACTTTACAACTGTTACTTGGAAGGCGGAGTCGACCACGAGGGTACCAGAGAGTGTTGTGGAGCGGGTTGACTGGAGGTGCCAGCGAGATAATTGCGAGGCGTGGCCGGGCATTCCTAGCCCTTGCTGCAAGTCCTCGAGATGGGGAAACGTGGTTACATCTTTCGTGAGTCTCTGGTTATTACCGCGTGCTCCTAATCCACTACGATTTGGATATTTGATCCGAGGGGCCTCTGGCCTGATAGCACTAACCATCGCGTGGGCATAGTATGGGCGTTCTGCGTCGTATGCATCAGCCAAAGCTTAATAGACGTCACCTACTGAGCGGCACGCGCCGTTTGGACTGGTAAGCACCTGCCTTTTTAAAGGAGGTAGCTAGGTCTGCTCACCGGCCGCGTACGCAATGTGCAGGAGTTCCCGGGGAGATGGCCCATGACCCCTGGGGGCATAGGTTTAGTCCGGCGTGCTGACCTCTCTATTAAGCCTAGGTTGGGTTGCGGTGTATTGTTTGGCCGAGGCCGGGCATGACCCAGGAAAGTGTGTCCGGCCGGAGTTAATCGAGCGTGGTGGGTAAGTTGGTGCACCCCTGCAGGGAAGAAAACATGTATCGATAGCCTGTCCTGTGGTAACAGACACTTGGAGTTTTATCCCGATCGATACAACTAGAACTGGATACCTGAGATGAGAAATGGATATGAGAAATGGATATGAGAAATGGAGATGAGAACTGGATAGTATGGCTCTGGGATTGCTTTCTCGCAGGGAGTCGAGAAAGGATCTCTGGCCGAGGTTGATAACACTACTACTACTTTACTTTATGCTACTCTACTCCCTCTTGTTGCTGCAAGATGGTGGTTTCTAGAAGATGCTAGTCTTCGATAGGACTAGCTTCTCCCCCTCTTATTCTGGCATTCTGCAGTTAATCCATAGATACTACCCCTTTCATTGATACCGATGCATAAGTAGTGTAGATCCTTGCTTGCGAGTACTTTGGATGAGTACTCACGGTTGCTTTGCTACCCCTTTTCCCCCTTCTTTCTTCTTTCTGGTTGTTGCAACCAGATGGTGGAGTCCAGGAGCCAGATGCCACTTTGACGACTACTACTACCCCGAGGTTGCCTACTACTACGTGAAGACCGCCGACGACCAGGAGTAGTTAGGAGGCTCCCAAGCAGGAGGCCTTGCCTTTTCGATCGTTGTTGCTTTTGTGCTAGCCTTCTTAAGGCAAACTTGTCTAACTCATGTCTGTACTCAGATATTGTTGCTTCTGCCGACTCTTGTGTATTCGAGCTGATGTATTCGAGCCCTCGAGGTCCCTGGCTTGTAATATAAAGCTTGTATTATTTTTAATTTGTGCCTAGAGTTGTGTTGTGATATCTTCCCATGAGTCCTTGATCTTGATCGTACACATTTGCGTGTATGAGTAGTGTATGATTGAATCAAGGGCTTCTCACCTTCATCTACTGCTATGAGTGCCCGATGCCGTTTTGGGGCTCGCCTGCGGACATCGTGCATCACTGATAACCCACAGGTATAGGGGATCACAACAGTTTTCGAGGGTAGAGTATTCAACCGAAATTTATCGATTCGACACAAGGAGAGCTAAAGAATATTCTCAAGTATTAGCGGTTGAGTTGTCAATTAAACCACACCTGGATAACTTAGTATTTGCAGCAAAGTATTTAGTAGCAAAGTAGTATGGAAGTAACGGTAGCAAAAGTAATATTTTTGGGTTTTGTAGTGATTATATGATAACGGAAAAGTAAATAAGCGAAGAACAATTTGTGAAAAGCTCGTAGGCATTGGATCGGTGATGGAGAATTATGCCGGATGCGGTTCATCATGTAACAATCATAACATAGTGTGACATAGAACTAGCTCCAATTCATCAATGTAATGTAGGCATATATTCCGAATATAGTCATATGTGCTTATGGAAAAGAACTTGCATGACATCTTTTGTCCTACCCTCCCGTGGCAGCGGGGTCCTAATGGAAACTAAGGGATATTAAGACCTCCTTTTAATAGAGTACCGGACCAAAGCATTAACACATAGTGAATACATGAACTCCTCAAACTACGGTCATCACCGGGAGTGGTCCCGATTATTGTCACTTCGGGGTTGCCGAATCATAACACATAGTACGTGGCTATAGACTTGCAAGATAGGATCAAGAACTCACATATATTCATGAAAACATAATAGGTTTAGATCTGAAATCATGGCACTCGGGCCCAAGTGACAAGCATTAAGCATAGCAAAGTCATAGCAACATCAATCTCAGAACATAGTGGATACTAGGGATCAAACCCTAACAAATCTAACTCGATTACATGATAAATCTCATCAAACCCATCACCGTCCAACAAGCCTACGATGGAATTACTCAAGTACTGCGGTGAGCATCATGAAATTGGTTATGGAGGATGGTTGATGATGATGATGGCGACGGATTCCCCTCTCCGGAGCCCCGAACGGACTCCAGATCAGCCCTCCCAAGAGATTTTAGGGTTTGGCAGCGGCTCCATATCGTAAAACACGATGAATCTTTCTCTCTGATTTTTTCTCCCCGAACACGAATATATGGAGTTGGAGTTGAGGTCGGTGGAGCTCCAGGGGGCCCACGAGGCAGGGGGCGCGCCCCCACCCTCATGGAAAGGGTGTGGGCCCCCTGGCGCCTTGATTCTTTCGCTAGTATTTTTTATATTTTCCAAAAATAATCTCCGTTGATTTACAGGTCATTCCGAGAACTTTTGTTTCTGCACAAAAATAACACCATGGCAATTCTGCTGAAAACAGCGTCAGTTCGGGTTAGTTCCACTCAAATCATGCAAGTTAGAGTCCAAAACAAGGGCAAAAGTGTTTGGAAAAGTAGATATGACGGAGACGTATCAACTCCCCCAAGCTTAAACCTTTGCTTGTCCTCAAGCAATTCAGTTGATAAACTGAAAGTGATAAAGAAAAACTTTTACAAACTCTGTTTGCTCTTGTTGTTGTAAATATGTAAAGCCAGCATTCAAGTTTTCAGCAAAGATTATGACTAACCATATTCACAATAACACTTAGGTCTCATGTTTTCTCATATCAATGACATAATCAACTAGCGAGCAATAATAATAAATCTCGGATGACAACACTTTCTCAAAACAATCATGATATGATATAACAAGATGGTATCTCGCTAGCCCTTTCCGAGACCGCAAAACATAAATGCAGAGCACCTTTAAAGATCAAGGATTGACTAAACATTGTAATTCATGGTAAAAGAGATCCAGTCATAGTCATACCCAATATAAACTAATAGTAATACATGAAAATGACAACGGTGCTCTCCAGCTGGTGCTTTTTAATAAGAGGGTGATGACTCAACATAAAAGTAAATAGATAGGCCCTTCGCAGAGGGAAGCAAGGATTTGTAGAGGTGCCAGAGCTCGGTTTTGAAATAGAGATAAATAATATTTTGAGCGGCATACTTTCATTGTCAACATAACAACCAAGAGATGGCGATATCTTCCATGCTACACACATTATAGGCGGTTCCCAAACAGAATGGTAAAGTTTATACTCCCCCTCCACCAACAAGAATCAATCCATGGCTTGCTCGAAACAACGAGTGCCTCCAACTAACAACAGTCCCGGGGGAGTTTTGTTTGCAATTATTTTGATTTGACTTGCATAAAGCATGGGACTGGGCATCCCGGTGACCAGCCATTTTCTCGTGAGTGAGGAGCGGAGTCCACTCCTCTTGAGAATAACCCGCCTAAAATGGAAGATACGGACAGCCCTAGTTGATACATGAGCTATTCGAGCATACAAAACAGAATTTCATTTGAAGGTTTAGAGTTTGGCACATACAAATTTACTTGGAACGACAGGTAGATACCGCATATAGGAAGGTATAGTGGACTCATATGGCATAACTTTTGGGGTTTAAGGGATTGGATGCACAAGCAGTATTCCCGCTTAGTACAAGTGAAGGCTAGCAAAAGACTGGGAAGCGACCAAATAGAGAGTGACAACAGTCATGAACATGCATTAAAATTAATAAACATTGAGTGCAAGCATGAGTAGGATATAATCCTCCATGAAGCATAAATATCATGAAGGCTATGTTGATTTTATTTCAACTACATGTGTGAACATGTGCCAAGTCAAGTATCTTAAGATCATTCAAAGGAGGATACCACCCCATCATACCACATCACAACCATTTTAATAGCATGTTCGCACGCAAGGTAAACCATTATAAACTTCTAGCTAATTAAGCATGGAATAAGTAACTATAATCTCTAATTGTCATTGCAAACATGTTTATTCATAATAGGCTGAATCAGGAACGATAACTAATCATATTTAGAAAAACAAGAGAGGTCGAGTTCATACCAGCTTCTCTCATCTCAGTCAGTCCATCATATATCGTCATAATTGCCTTTCGCTTGCACGACCGAATGATGTGAATAATAATAATAGTGCACGTGCATTGGACTAAGCTGGAATCTGCGAGCATTCAATAAACAGGAGAAGACAAGGCAATATGGGCTCTTGGTTAAATCAACAATCATGCATATAAGAGCCACTTCAACAATTTAATCATGGTCTTCTCCTATCGACCCCCAAAGAAAATAAAAGAAATAAAACTATTTACATGGGAAAGGTCCCAACAAGAAAAGGAAGAACAGGAAATATTTTTGGGTTTTCTTTTAATTATTTTTACTACATTAAGAAAAGTAAACTAGCTAAAAGCTACAACTATTTTTTTAGTTTTCTTAAGGTTTTTCAAACACACAAGAAGAAAGCATAAAAATAAAAATAAACTAGCATGGATATTACAGTGAAAATTATGAGCACCGACATCTAGCAATGAGTGTGTGAACATAAATATAATGTCGGTGAGAAATACGTACTCCCCCAAGCCTAGGCTTTTGGCCTAAGTTGGTCTACTGCCACGGCTGGCCTGGCGGATTTCCATAGTTGTAGTTGGGGTCGTACTGAGAAGAAGCCTCAGATTGCCACTGGTTGGCAATCGCCTTTGGATCCCACTGGTAATTAGAGTGTCGTGGAGGATCAAATTGTGGTTCCGGCTCTGGCTCTGTAGCTGATGTAGAGTTCCGGTAGGTGTGGATGGCCTCCAGCGGAACGAGATACTTGCCTGCAGACAAATCAAACAAGGAAGGAGCAGGCAAGGTAATAGTCTCAGGGTGATTTTTATCAAATAACAGTTTGTATTTCAGCCCTTTCCCTATTCTTAACCATAAAATCATGCGCTACCATACTCTTATAGTCTAGAAAAACAGTAGGCAACAACTTTTCTTCTTTCTCATAGTGCCTAATAGGTATGTTATAGTATGCAGCAAGGTGCGAGGCGAAGATGCCTCCCAAGATGGGGCCCTTAGTACGGCTAAGATTTAACCGCTTTGCAACAATAGCGCCCATACTAAATGTGTCATCACAAAACAAGGCATGGAACAAAATAATAATATCAGGGACACTCAAGTTTCCACAGTTTCTGCGACCAATTAAGCATCTACTAGCAAATATAGCAAAGTAACGTAGAACAGGAAAGTGTATGCTAGTGATTCGTGCGTCAGAAACCTTCCTCGTTTCCCATACAGCAGTTGTATCAATAAACCCCTCCACATCGTTGCTATGTGGTTCCTCTATGAAACCCGGAAAAGGTAACTTGCACACCTCATAGAATTCACGAAGGGTCATCTCCTTATACTCGTCATATAGATAAAAATCCACCATAGGTGGTGACCTCCTAGAATGGAAATGAAAATTTTGCACAAAGGTATTGCTGAGTAAGAGATACTGTTCGCGTTGGTCACGAAGGAAGTCGGTGAGGCCTGCATTCTCAGCCAACTCATAAAAATCATCAAAAATCCCGGCTGCTCTCAAGAAATCATCACAAGGCTATTCACACGGCCGAACTTCCGCGGTGCGAGGCAGATTATATTTGGGCCTCTCTGCTTCTTCACTTCACTTTTCCTTCGAGCTTCGGCTCGATGAGCCCCTAAAAAATCTCTTCATCATTTTCTGAATTTTTTTGAAATTTTTAGTAACTTCAAATAAAAGTGAACCAAGCTCAACAAAATTGATAGCAACTACTCCTACAAGTGCCTAGAGCCTATATCATGCATTATAACTACTTGGAACCATATAAATTTGACATGCAAGCTCAAGAACATGGTCACCTAGGCAGCACAAATTTGCAATGCATAAAGCACTAGAACAAAAACTAATTGGACCAATGGAGGAGTTACATACCAAGGAACAATCCCCCAAAGCAGTTTGGTGAGAGGTGCTTTGAGCAAGGAGATCGAAAATCGCAGCAAAATGAGCTAGAACTCGTGCTTGAGCTGGTTGGTGATTTTTTTGGGAGGAAGAAGAAGTGTGTGGGTGCAGGAATAAGTGGAGGGGAGCAACCATGGGCCCACGAGGCAGGGGCGCGCCCAGGGGGTGGGCGCACCCTGGACCCTCATGCCCAGGTGCTTGCTCCCCTCGCTGTGTTCTCAGTGCCAAATATTCTCAAATATTCCAGAAAAAATCATATTAAATTGGCAGGGCATTTGGAGAGCTTTTATTTTTGGGGTATTTTTATATTGCATGGATAATTCAGAAAACAGAAAGAAAAATACTATTTTTACTTTATTTCAACTAAATAACAGAAAGTAAAAGGAGGGTACAGAAGGTTGTGCTTTCTAACTTCATCCATCTCATGCTCATCAAAAGGAATCCAAAGGTTGATCAAGTCTTGTTAACAAACTCATTCCGAATAACATGGAACCGGAGAAATTTCGAATAACACTAGGTTACCTCAACGGGGATATGCACATCCCCAATAATAAGAATATCATATTTCTTCTTGACAGTAGGAAGAGGAAATTCAAAACCTCCAAAAATAATTGATGGAATTTTTCAATAGAATTGATACTGTAGACTTGAGGTTGTTTCCTCGAAAAGTATACCGTATGTTCATTGCCATTAACATGAAATGTGACATTGCCTTTGTTGCAATCAATAACAGCCCCTGCAGTATTCAAAAAGGGTCTTCCAAGAATAATAAACATACCATCGTAAAGCAGTTCTAAAATAATTTCTTTTAATGGAGCATAACACTAACACCGGCTCCAAGACCACATAAAGCAGTTCTAAAATAATTTCTTTTAATGGAGCATGGTATAGTAGGTACTCCTGGATCTCCAAGTTTCTTTGGTTTTCCACCTTTAAAAGTATAATTAGCAAGCATGGTGGAAATTTCAGCTTCCGTCATCTTTCTCTTATTCGTAACAATTTCTTTCATGTACTTAGCATAAGGATTCATTTTCAGCATGTCAGTTAATTGCATACGCAAGAAGATAGGTCTAATCATTTCAGCAAAGCTCTCAAAATCCTCATCATCCTTTTTCTTGGATGGTTTGGGAGGAAAAGGCATGGGTTAGTGAACCCACGGTTCTCTTTCTTTACCGTGCTTCCTAGCAACAAAGTCTCTCTTATCATAACGTTGATTCTTTGATTGTGGGTTATCAAGATCAACAACAGGTTCAATTTCTACATCATTATCATTGCTAGGTTGAGCGTCAACATTAACATCATCATTAACATTATCACTAGGTTCATGTTCATTACCAGATTGTGTTTCAGCATCAGAAATAGAAATGTCAATTGGATTCTTAGGTGGTTCAGCAATAGGTTCACTAGAAGCATGCAAAGTCCTATCATTTTTGTTTTTCTTATTTTTAGAAGGACTAGGTGCATCTAAATTATTTCTCTGAGAATCCTGCTCAATTCTCTTAGGATGGCCTTCATGATACAAAGGTTCCTGAGTCATTTTACCAGTTCTAGTAGCCACTCTAACAACAAAGTCATTATTCTTACTATTCAATTCATGGAGCAAATCATTCTGAGCTTTAAGTACTTGTTCTACTTGAGTGGTAACCATAGAAGCATGTTTACTAATGAGCTTAAGTTCACCTTTAACTCTAGACATATAATCACCCAAGTGTTCAATCATATAATAATTTTGTTTTAATTGTCTACAAAATAAGCATTAAAATCTTCTTGCTTAACCATAAAGTTATCAAACTTATCCAAACATTGGCTAGCAAACTTGTTAGGAGGGATTTCAGCTTTATCATATCTATAGAGAGAATTTACCTTTACTACCTGTGTCAGGTTATCAAGACCATGTGTTTCTTCAATAGGTAATTAATTAAGACCATGTATTTCTTCAACATGCGGTAAGTTAAGACCATGTATTTCTTCAATAGGAGGTAAATTCTTAACATCTTTAGCTTTAATACCTTTTTCCTTCATACATTTCTTTGCCTCTTGCATATCTTGAGGACCGAGAAATAGAACACCCCTTTTCTTCGGAGTTGGCTTTGGAGTTGGTTCAGGAAGTGTCCAATTATTTTCATTGGTCAACATATTATTCAATAGAATTTCAGCTTCATCTGTTGTTCTTTACCTGAAAACAAAACCAGCACAACTATCCAGGCGGTCTCTGGAAGCATCGGTTAGTCCATTATAAAAGATATCAAGTATTTCATTTTTCTTGAGAGGATGATCAGGAAAAGCATTAAGTAATTGGAGAAGCCTCCCCCAAGCTTGTGGGAGACTCTCTTCTTCAATTTGCACAAAATTATATATATCCCTTAAAGCAGTTTGTTTCTTATGAGCAGGGAAATATTTAGCAGAGAAGTAATAAATCATATCCTGGGGACTACGCACACAACCAGGATCAAGAGAATTAAACCATATCTTAGCATCACCCTTTAATGAGAACGGAAATATCTTAAGGATATAGTAGTAGCGAGTTTTCTCATCATTAGTGAATAGGGTCGCTATATCATTTAATTTAGTAAGATGTGCCACAATAGTTTCAGATTCATAGCCATAAAAAGGATCAGATTCAACCAAAGTAATTATATCAGGATCGACAGAGAATTCATAATCCTTATTAGTAACAAAGATAGGTGAAGTAGCATAAGCAGGATCATATTTCATTCTAGCATTCAAAGTTTTTTGTTTAAGCTTAGCTAATAATTTCTTAAAATCACTTCTATCATTGCAAGCAAGAAAGTCTCTAGCAGCTTCTTCATCCATAACATAGCCCTCAGGCAACAGACAATTCATATTTAGGGGGAGAGTCTTCATCATCACTTTCATCAATATTATCAGTTTCAATGATTTCATTCTCTCTAGCCCTAGCAAGTTGTTCATCAAGAAATTCACCAAGTGTCACAGTAGTATCAAGCATAGAAGTAGTTTCATCATAAGTATCATGCATAGCAGAAGTGGCATCATCAATAACATCTGACATATTAGAATTAATAGCAGAAGCAGGTTTAGGTGTCGCAAGTTTACTCAAAACAGAAGGTGAATCAAGTGCAGAGCTAGATGGCAGTTCCTTACCTCCCCTCGTAGTTGAGGGATAAATTTTTGTTTTTGCGTCCTTCAAGTTCTTCATAGTGACCAGCAGATATAAATCCCAAGTGACTCAAAGAATAGAGCTATGCTCCCCGGCAACGGAGCCAGAAAATAGTCTTGATAACCCAAAAGTATAAGGAATCACAACAATTTTTGAGGGTAGAGTATTCAACCAAAATTTATTGATTCGACACAAGGGGAGCCAAAGAATATTCTCAAGTATTAGCAGTTGAGTTGTCAATTCAACTACACCTGGATAACTTAGTATCTGCAGCAAAGTATTTAGTAGCAAAGTAGTATGGAAGTAACGGTAGCAAAAGTAATATTTTTGGGTTTTGTCGTGATTGTAATAGTAGCAACTAAAAAGTAAATAAGTGAAGAACAATATGTGAAAAGCTCTTAGGCATTGGATCGGTGATGGAGAATTATGCCGGATGCGGTTCATCATGTAACAATCATAACATAGGGTGACACAGAACTAGCTCCAATTCATCAATGTAATGTAGGAATGTATTCCGAATATAGTCATACGTGCTTATGGAAAAGAACTTGCATGACATCTTTTGTCCTACCTTCCCGTGGCAGCGGGGTCCTAATGGAAACTAAGGGATATTAAGGCCTCCTTTTAATAGAGTACCGGACCAAAGCATTAACACATAGTGAATACATGAACTCCTCAAACTACGGTCATCACCGGGAGTGGTCCCGATTATTGTCACTTCGGGGTTGCCGGATCATAACGCATAGTACATGACTATACACTTGCAAGATATGATCAAGAACTCACATATATTCATGAAAACATAATAGGTTCAGATCTGAAATCATGGCACTCGGGCCCTACTGACAAGCATTAAGCATAGCAAAGTCATAGCAACATCAATCTCAGAACATAGTGGATACTAGGGATCAAACCCTAACAAATCTAACTCGATTACATGATAAATCTCATCCAACCCATCACCGTCCAGCAAGCTTATGATGGAATTACTCACGCACAGCGGTGAGCATCATGAAATTGGTGATGGAGGATGGTTGATGATGACGATGGCGACGGATTCCCCTCTCGGGAGCCCCGAACGGACTCCAGATCAGCCCTCCCGAGAGAGTTTAGGGCTTGCCTACGGCTCCGTATCGTAAAACGTGATGAATCTTTCTCTCTAATTTTTTTCTCCCCGAACACGAATATATGGAGTTGGAGTTGAGGTCGGTGGAGCTCCAGGGGGCCCACGAGGCAGGGGGCGCGCCCCCACCCTCGTGGAAAGGGTGTGGGCCCCCTGGCCTTGATTCTTTCGCCAGTATTTTTTATATTTTCCAAAAATAATCTCCGTTGATTTTCAGGTCATTCTGAGAACTTTTGTTTCTGCACAAAAATAACACCATGGCAATTCTGCTGAAAACAGCGTCAGTCTGGGTTAGTTACATTCAAATCATGCTAGTTAGAGTCCAAAACAAGGGCAAACATGTTTGGAAAAGTAGATATGACGGAGACATATCAATCACCAGACGCAGGCGTGCGGCCATCACTACTGGCCCTTGGCGAAGAACATCAAGTACGAGACGTGCTACCCATTCACCATGCGGAGTCATTTGGAGGATCGGCGCCGCTGCTAGTCTCGAAGGAGGGCGACAACGTCTTCCTCTTGATCGTGGCCACCGGCGAGGCCAGCAGAGCCGCCGCCACATCTCTGTAGTGTGCGTTAGGGGCGGCGCTGCTGGCGCCGACACGACATGAGGCCGATGTGCTGTGCGTGCTCACTATTACTACCCCTCGAGGTATGCGTGGGCGGCTCGCTCACGCTCGTCAAGTGACTTGGACTCTGCCGAGCTGGGACCTTCCGCCGATGTGGACATGGAAGGCGCATGGTATTATTTGACCCCAACAATGTGTATGGGGACTCCAAGGAGGTTCACTGGACATCTGCATTACTAAGTTAAATGTTGATCATTAGTCTTCACTCAATGTAATCCATTGTCTAAGCATGTGGAGACTTCCATGCATGATCTTGCTCTATTGGAGTATCGCGCATGAATAAAAGTGTATCCATTTATGGTTTAGTCTAGAATATTCCATGTATGAATTTTTACTACAGATCTTGGTGAAAGACTTATGATGAACCATTTCTGCAAAGCACAATAAGAGTTATTTCTTCACAAGTTTTGGATGCAGGTTGAACAGTTGAACGCTTTTGTTTGCAAAAGATACTTTTTATCTATTTCACCCGGATGTTTGTGAGCTCTAGAGATGAAATAATATCTGAACAAACCTATTGATACCCGTTACACATGAGATGACCCCCCACATCCTTTGTCAAAATAAACAACTCCCCGATCAATGCATTTCACTCTTCCGTACAGCGCACGAAACTTTACTATAGATTAGTGCGACCAAAAATTGAACTAACATTATATATAGTACGATAAATGATGACGCATGTCACCTAAAATTATATCATTGAAAACTATGTTCAAATACAAATCCAACGATATTGTTTTTGTTGACATGCACTAACATTTTGTCAGTTAAATCTTCAGTCAAATTCAATGGGGGATAAACCACGACCGATGTAGTAGTACTAGTGTAGAGGGCGGCGCTACACGGGAGTCTCACCCCACTCGTGGCGCGGCAGTGAAGCCGTAATATCACAAAACCCAACCACTCCTAGTAATAAGTGGCCTGGTAAAATAAACGGACAAGCAACCATCACATCCCTCCGTCTTTTTTGCATTTCATCTCTCTGCATTTACTTTCTCCTGTTCATCTCGCACACTCGATCCCTAGCTACTACTCCTAGTATCCCTAGCTACTACTCCTAGGGCCAGTTCTTTTGGCGGCTTCCCCAGCTTTTCCCATAAGACTAGTCACAGTGGCACTACAAAAAAAAATACACTTCCGTGATGATACGTGTTTGTAGCGACCCGACCCGAATGGATCAAGTCTCTGTGCTCAAGTGTCATCCCTGGATCGGTATCTGACACACACAGTACTCGAGGATTTATAACAGAGGTAAATTACATGTAAAAATAACGTAAACACTATTACCTCAATCCAAATAGCGGAAGTAACAAGGTTGTGGATTCCCATCAACACCAACGGCAAAGTTGAGTGTAGAAATCGTAACCCTAACGTATCACTTACTCGTCGTAAGATCCTGCAACATGAGATGTTGCAGCCACAAAGGGTCAGTACATTGAATGTACTGGAAAATTCACACCATAGAGCAATGATGAATAATGGCTATCTCTACATGCATATTTGGCTCGTGGAGGCTCTATGGTTACAATGTTTTTGCGAAAAGCCAATTTTTCCCTACTACAAAGGAATAAATTTATTTAACTATCATGGTGGTTGTTAAACATTGAGAATGGTTGACAACATCCTCAATCCCAACTAAAAGTACTCATTAACAACCCAACAATATTAATTAGAGTAACATGATGAGATTCACATGATATCCAAGTACTAGATACTCAAGATGTCCATAACCGGGGACACGGCTAACCATGATTAGTTTATACACTCTGCAGAGGTTTGTGCACTTTTCCCCACAAGACTCGATCTCCTCCGTTTGATTTCTCGCACTACATGGTGTTTGAGAAACGGATGACCGAGACATAGTCTTTCAGAAGCGCTAGCACCTTACGTGTGGGTAGACTGTACCAACCTACAACCCCTACATCAGCTAGTCTACCCGTAAGAGTTCACACAACTTAGTCAACTATGCTAGAGCCCATAGTAGCATGTGGCTGCACACGGAAGTTTCTAGCATGAATAATCTCATGATCCCTTTGAGCCTGGGTGGCGGTCCGAAGAAAAATAGGCAAGTCCTGATGGAAACTAGGTGCCTCAATCCACCCAGATGTGTGTTTAAGTTGCCACCTTAAATAAACCATTAATTTAACAATCTCACATCTGTCATGGATACACTCACCCAATCCACGTCTACTAGCATAGCATGGCATAATAAGCAAACGTAGAAGTAAATCCCAAATGTTTGATTATAAATCAGGTAATAGGTACTACCTCATCTACTTCCCATCCCACAATTTAATTAGATCCTAATCATGCAATGTTTGAGGATTGATCTAATGCATAAAAACTAGGTAGTAGAAAAGATATGATCAAAGTGTTACTTGCATGCAATGTTGATGAAGATGATTCGCACTCAAAACTCTTGATAGTTCTACTCGTCACACTCTGGTCAATCTATCGTAAGCAAGCAATAGTAACCACACATAAGCAATCACTCAAAAGTTCGGGAAGAACGAAGAAAACAATTCAGAAAACATCAAAACCACGCAAATAACTCTTGCAACATAAAACAATTTCTAACAGTACCAAAATTATGTGAATTAGGCCTTATCAGAAAGTTTAGGTCAAGAGCTTCGATTTGCAAAAAGAATCAATTAAATCGGAGTTATAAAACTCAAGTTATGATCGAACGAAGTTCAAATTCAAATCTGATCTAATTCAAATTTTAAATTTTCAAAAACATGTGTGAGTTGGATTATTGGATAGAGGGGATCATAACGAAGAAGTGGGCGTTGGTTTCGTTGGATTTGGACTAACGAGCAAAAAGTAATGATCGTTTGAAAACCAGGGGCTAATCTATAAAGAAAATATTCACGGATGGGTCCCTGGCCGAAATCTAAAATAAAAAGAAAAATCTATCGAGCGAACGCTCGCTAACAGAACCTAACGAACGAAAATCGTTCGCTACCGAACCTAACTAATGAACGCTCATAGAATAAGCTAACCTAAAAATAATAAACCGTTTTTTAAGAAAAAACCGAAGTAAACATAACCCAAAAAAATTAGACCGGACCGGGCTTATGCGGTTTTTACTGGCTCGGTGAAATAGACCGACGGAGGCGGCGGTTTCGGTGAGTCTGGCGGCGGGCGGAGCGATGCATCGGCAAGCGGCCTTGACGGGAGGCGGCTCGGTCGGCGAGGCGAGGGCGGCGAGCGTCGCTGGCGGCGAGTCGGGGTGTGGCAGAGGCGGCGGCGCTGCTGGCGGAGCTTCGTCGGCGGCGGCGACAGCTAGATCTGATCGAGGCGTCCGGCGCGAGAGAGAGAGAGGTCCGGGCGCCGGATTATAGGAGGAGGGCGGTGGGCGTGGAGGAGGCAGAGAGGGCGGTGCGGAGGCGGAGTCCGGGAAGGACACGGCGGCGGTGGCGCTGTCGTGGCGGCGACGGTCTCCCACTCGGGAGTCCGAGGTCGGGGGCGAGCGGCTCGGCTGGGCTGGGCCTGGCTGAGGAGCTGGGCCGGCCCAGTCGGCAACAGAGGAAGTTTTTTTTAAAAGACAGTCAAAGAAATAAACAAAGAAATAAAAACAGAAATATAATATAGGCATATTATATATCAAAATTTTCAGAAAAAGACTTCCTACGAGATGAACATTATTCTAGCTTAAAATAACATACACACAAATTCAAATAAAACAAAGAGTGCTTCTACTCTAATAAAATCCAACAAAAGTCATTTTAAAAATACCAAAATTAATTCAAATTTATTTCTCTCCATTTTTATAATGTAGGGAATCATGTTACCCTCTTTTACATATATTTTATTTTTGGAGAAAATAATTTGAATAAAACTCAATAACTCCAAATTGAAAATAAATTCAAAAGAACCTTGAATTTAATTCTTTTAAAACTCCCAACTCATATTTCATATAATTTGAAGAAGTCATTTTATCTTCTCTCATGAAAATCATTGAGTTGCATGAAGTTTCAAATTGGAAATATTTCCCAATTGAAATTCAAATATTTTCAAATACCCTTTCATTTAATTAAATGGAAGAAGTCATATCATCTTCGCTCAAGGGTTTTGTATTTGAAAGGAATTTGAATTCATGAAGATCATAAAATCAAAAATGAAAGTTTGGGAAAGTCCTTTTATTCCCTCTCATTTAACTTTCAAAAAGTTTTGAATTTCACTCAATTCACTCAATCAATCAAACAATCAATCAAATCTATCTATTTATTATAACATTCCAAAATTTAGAATTTTGGGATGTTACAAAACTACTACCCTTAAAATGAATCTAGTCCTCGAGATTGGAGAAACTAACAAGAAATAGGTTAGGGTTTGGGGTCTTCAAAATCCATCGATCGTCTCCGGGGTCTCGGTGCTACCACCCTTAGAAGCATTGTTAAGGTTCCATCAAAAACTCATATACTCCATCCTTATTCTTGACAGTGTCGGTCTTCTCAGATCTTAAGGATAATTCCTTCTCTGAGCTCTTCCGGTAGTGGCATAACCTTTTCCTCAATTCTTTTGTCCTTTCATCTTGGTAAGGTTATCCGGCTGGGTCCTCTTAGGCGACGGGTGCAGCGCCAATTCTAAACAACTATCGATATCTCATGGTAGTCATCAATTTATGGTTTGTCCTGCAGGAAATGGGTCTGGGTTGATCCTCACCGTATAACCTACGGTTTGCAACAACTGCCGGGTACAAGGGAAAAAATACCTATACCATTCTAAGGTTTAAACAAGGTTTTGATCGTCGTCTCTCTACTATAGGTAAGTCACTGAGATTTACCATCCCATATAGCAAAGCGAATAATAAGAGTAAGTCGGTATGGTGATCAATCCATCCCGCACCCAAATCATTACCATGTACATGGTTTAGCGAATCTCACATTTTAACACTCGGTCATCCTCACAAGCATTGCAGAATTTCTCTTGTCGGCGAACCAAGTTCGGATAAATCCATTGATTCTGCAAGCCAAACAAACATCTATCGATCCTTCACAACTCTCAGATTTTGCGTAAACTCCTATAGAATCGTCGGTTGGTAAAATCGTAACTTCTTCCAGGGTTTTTCCTTCAGCAAGAATGTGCTTGCTTCTTGGCAGGTCCTGGGGCCGGTGGGTTATGGCCCATCTCATCACTTGTAGTCCTTGAACTTATCCTCGGGATTCTGATCATTATTCCAATTTCCAACTTCCTAGTATTCTTAAATCCATCCAATTGTACTGTCTTCCTTCCTTCTATTCGCACCAAACTAGGACATGATTACTTAGACTCATCATGGAATTTCCGTAGATCCATATTTCCAACATCATACCTCCTTTATATCCAATAGTAATTCATCTCTACATCGTCGTGGGATATTCCACATACCGAGATAAAAACTTATACTTATGAAGTCCATACTCCACTTCGTGGAACATCATTATCCTCTCCAGGGTCAAGCGTCCTTACAGGGGAATATTGGCCATCTATGCATGGCACTTCTTCAACTGGAAACGTGAAACACATCATGAACTCCTGACAGTCCTTCGGGTGACTCCAACTGGTTGGCCACTTCTCCCATACGCTCCAAACTCGGTATGGTCCTACAAATCTCGGGGCTAACTTACCCTTAACTCCAAATAGTTTAACTCCTCGCAGAGGGGACACATGAAGACATGCTCTGTCTCCAATTTCATAGACTACCTCCTTGCGTTTTTGAGTCTACATAACTCTTACGCTGGTGAGCTACCTTGAGTCTATCTCGAATCAACTTAACATTCTCTTGACTCCTTGATCATATTTAGTCCAAACAACTGACGGTCTCCAACTTCATCCCACATCAACGGTGTCTGGCTCCTTCTCCCATACTAAGCTTAAAAAGGGGCCATCTTCAAACTGGCTGGGTAACTGTTGTTGTATGAGAACTCCGCGTAGGGTAGACTATCATCCCTACTAGATCCATAATCTAGCGCACACGCTCTCAACATGTCCTCCAGAATCTGATTGACTCTCTCGATTTATCCATCTGTCTGCGGATGAAGGGTTGTACTGAACTCTAGCCTGGTTCCCAAAGTTATACGCAACTGATTCCAAAACTTTGAGGTAAACTGTGTTCCTCTGTCTGATACGATGGTCCTCGGAACTCCATGCAGACATACGATCCTGGTCAAATATCTTGGCCAACTTCTCACTTGTATAGGTGGTTTTTACTGGGATAAAGTGAGCCACTTTGGTCAAGCGAATCAACTACTACCCAGATAGAATCATATCCCGTTCGGGTTCTCGGAAATCCGGTAATGAAATCCATGCCAAACTTATCCTTCTTCCATTCGGGTATCGGCATAGGCTGTAGTAATCCTGCTGGCTTCCGATGCTCTGCTTCTACTCCCTGGCATACATCACCTATGACTACATACTCCGCAATAATCTTCTTCATACCAGTCCACCAGAAACGCTCCTTCAAATCCAAATACATCTTGGTGTTTCCAGGGTGAATCGAGTATGGTGAGTCATGAGCCTCCTGAAGTATTAACTTCCTGATCTTTGCATTATTAGGCACATATACACGATCCTCGAATCATAAGATGTCGTGCTCATCCTTACGAAAACCTTTGGCCTTTCCTTTACTCATCCTCTCTTTTACCTCAGCAATCTCTTTGTCATCCTTCTAAGCTTCACGGATTTTTCCCAACAATGTAGACTGAACTTCCATTGCTGCAACAAAACCTTTGGGGATAATCTCCAACCGATGTTCCCTGAGATCCTCGGCTAACTCCTTTGATAATCCTCCGATTATGAGGGTATTCATCCTGTTTTTCTTTATGGTTGTGTCCTATTTCTCCACAAAGCTTGTATGCACAAGTTTTCTTCATATCCTTTTCCATAAGGCTTCATCTTCTAGGACACAAGTCGAGATCTTAACAAAGTCCACTTAAAGTCCTTCCAGGTGGTTACTCCTTGCCATCCATTGATGGTTTGGTACATCCTCCACCAAGTAGCAGCACCTCTTTCAAAGCATTTAAGAGCATGCTGGGCCATATCCTTTCTAGCTATAGGGTTATTCTCCATTTGATCCTCCATGTTCTGAATCCATCGGACTGTCTCCAATTGACTCATTGGTCCAGGAAACATGAGTTCATCTCCATTCGTCCTCTATTGGGTCCATGGGTTTTGGGGTGGGATAAGAGAGATAGAAAGGGATACACACAATACAAACAATAGTTTTGAAAAGACAGGTTTTATTGTGGCTGTCGGAAAAACATCAAACAAATGAAATCTCACAATCATCGCATCTAACGCAGGTATATAATAGGGTTTGGGCTTCTAATGGTCAATAAATCTTCGAAGTCATCAAACTCTTCGAGTCGTGTTCATGTCTCCGATGGCTTCTTCCGATCGTGCTTGTCTTTCTCAAGTCCTTTTTGCCAGCTCATCTCTGTTGTCGCAAAGTCTCTCGTGACGTCCTTTAATATTCTGGAGTTGCGTTCCAAACATCTGGGTTTCAACATCCTTGACATGAACCATGGCATTACGGTCCTTCCGTTCCTGACGAATCTCCTGTATCTCGAGGGTTTGCTCCTCCAGCTTGGCTATTTTCATCTTCCGGGACCTGGGTTCTTCACGAACTGCTTCCTTGTCAAATATGGCTTCCTACAGATCCACCCTAAACTTCTTGATGTAATAATCCAGATCCTGGTGATACACCAGCTACGTTAAAACTGCATCCTTTGCTGACAGATGCTGCAGTAGCCTTCTACCATCCAATCCTTCCATGCATATGCATGCTTAAATCCGCATGGTGACAATAGCATAGGTGGGCAATAACACCATGGTTAGCCATGTCTATGCCCATGTTACTGCCATGAGCTTTCATTCCATAATTGATATCTCCTGTCTTCAGGTTTTCCTGAAAAAACTTTGAGTTTCTAACTCTCCATGTTCCGCACCTTAATCTCGGGTATTGACAGCTTCCATAGTCTGCCAGGTTCCATAAAGGTAGCCTTCCTAGGTCAAACAAATCTGGGAATTCTTCAAAGCCCTCAAATTCTCCAAGTCTTCGGAGTCTTCACCGTTGTGGTTTCCGTCATTGTAATGCACGGTAAAAATCCTCTTCATTCCAAAGTAGTAGTTGTCCGATATCTTGTACTCCTTGGTGTGGTCTCATCAGTCGAATTTTTGAGTGGTCAAAGGGGAAAGGGTATAATCTCACTAAAAGGAATTTTTTGAATAAGCTCAGAAGAGAAGAGAGGTAAAAGATCTTTTGAAAAAGAAAGTTGTAGAGGAAATCTTTCCTATGGGCTTGCCAGTTTCTAGGGTCACGTCCTACAGTCAACATGTGCTCTGATACCATCTTGTAGCGACCCGACCCGAATGGATCAAGTCTCTGTGCTTAAGTGTCATCCCTGGATCGGTATGGTGACACACACAGTACTCGAGGATTTATAACAGAGGTAAATCACATGTAAAAATAACGTAAACACTATTACCTCAATCCAAATAGCGGAAGTAACAAGGTTGTGGATTCCCATCAACACCAACGGCAAAGTTGAGTGTATAAATCGTAACCCTAACGTATCACTTACTCATCGTAAGATCCTGCAACATGAGACGTTGCAGCCACAAAGGGTCAGTACATAGAATGTACTGGCAAATTCACACCATAGAGCAATGATGAATAATGGCTATCTCTACATGCATATTTGGCTCGTGGAGGCTCTATGGTTACAATGTTTTTGCGAAAAGCCAATTTTTCCCTACTACAAAGTAATAAATTTATTTAACTATCATGGTGGTTGTTAAACATTGAGAATGGTTGACAGCATCCTCAATCCCAATTAAAAGTACTCATTAACAACCCAACAATATTAATTAGAGTAACATGATGAGATTCACATGATATCCAAGTACTAGATACTCAAGATGTCCATAACCAGGGACACGGCTAACCATGATTAGTTTATACACTCTGCAGAGGTTTGTGCACTTTTCCCCACAAGACTTGATCTTCTCCGTTTGATTTCTCGCACTACATGGTGTTTGAGAAACGGATGACCGAGACATAGTCTTTCAGAAGCGCTAGCACCTTACGTGTGGGTAGACCGTACCAACCTACAACCCCTACATCAGCTAGTCTACCCGTAAGAGTTCACACAACTTAGTCAACTATACTAGAGCCCATAGTAGCATGTGGCTGCACACGGAAGTTTCTAGCATGAATAATATCATGATCCCTTTGAGCCTGGGTGGCGGTCCGAAGAAAAACAGGCAAGTCCTGATGGAAACCAGGTGCCTCAATCCACCCAGATGTGTGTTTAAGTTGCCACCTTAAATAAACCATTAATTTAACAATCTCACATCTGTCATGGATACACTCACCCAATCCACGTCTACTAGCATAGCATGGCATAATAAGCAAACGTAGAAGTAACCCCCAAAGGTTTGAATATAAATCGGGTAATAGGTACTACCTCATCTACTTCCCATCCCACAATTTAATTAGATCCTAATTATGCAATGTTTGAGGATTGATCTAATGCATAAAAACTGGGTAGTAGAAAAGATATGATCAAAGTGTTACTTGCCTGCAATGTTGATGAAGATGATTCGCACTCAAAACTCTTGATAGTTCTACTCGTCACACTCGGGTCAATCTATCGTAAGCAAGCAATAGTAACTACACATAAGCAATCACTCAAAAGTTCGGGAAGAACGAAGAAAACAATTCGGAAAACATCAAAACCAAGCAAATAACTCTTGCAACATAAAACAATTTCTAACAGTACCAAAATTACGTGAATTTGGCCTTATCAGAAAGTTTAGGTCAAGAGCTTCGATTTGCAAAAAGAATCAATTAAATCGGAGTTATAAAACTCAAGTTATGATCGAACGAAGTTCAAATTCAAATCTGATCTAATTCAAAATTTCAATTTTCAAAAACATGTTTGAGTTGGATTATTGGATAGAGGGGATCATAAAGAAGAAGTGGGCGTTGGTTTCGTTGGATTTGGACTAACGATCAAAAAGTAATGATGGTTTGAAAACCAGGGGCTAATCTATAAAGAAAATATTCACGGATGGGTCCCTGGCCGAAATCTAAAATAAAAAGAAAAATCTATCGATGACGCTTAACTACTCTATCAGAACCTAACGAACGAAAATCGTTCGCTACCAAACCTAACTAATGAACGCTCGTAGAATAAGCTAACCTAAAAATAATAAACCGTTTTTAAGAAAAAACCGAAGTAAACCTAAGCCCAAAAAAATTTAAACCGGACCGGGCTTAAGCGGTTTTTACCGGCTCGGTGAAATAGACCGACGGAGGCGGCGGTTTCCGGCATGGTCTTGGCGGCGGAGGCGGCGCATGGGCAACAAGCGGCCTTCGACGGGAGGCGGCTCGGGTCGGCGGCGAGGCGGCGGACGGCGCGTCGTCATGGGCGTGGAGTCGAGGTGTGGGCGAGGCGGCAGCGCTCTGTGCGAGCTCATCGACAATGGCGGCTCGCGAGATCTGGTCGAGGCGGCGCGGGCGAGGAGAGAGAGAGGGTCCGGGCGCCGGATTATAGGAGGAGGGCGGGTGGCGTGGAGGAGGCGGAGGAGGCGGCGGGGCGGAGTCCGGGAAGGACACGACGGCGGTCTCCCGCCGGGAGTCCGAGGTCGAGGCGGCGGCTCGGCTGCTTCGGCTGGCCTGGGTGAGGCTGGGCCGGCCCAGTCGGCAACAGAGGAAGTTTTTTTTAAAAAGACAGTCAAAGAAATAAACAAAGAAATAAAAACAGAAATATAATATAGGCATATTATATATCAAAATTTTCAAAAAAAGATTTCCTACGAGATGAACATTATTCTAGCTTAAAATAAAATACACACAAATTCAAATAAAACAAAGAGTGCTTCTACTCTAATAAAATCCAACAAAAGTCATTTTAAAATACCAAAATTAATTCAAATTTATTTCTCTCCATTTTTTACGATGTAGGAATCATGTTACCCTCTTTTACGTATATTTTATTTTTGGAGAAAATAATTTGAATAAAACTCCATTAACTCCAAATTGAAAATAAATTCAAAAGAACCTTGAATTTAATTCTTTTAAAACTCCCAACTCATATTTCATATAATTTGAAGAAGTCATTTTATCTTCTCTCATGAAAATCATTGAGTTACATGAAGTTTGAATTGGAAATATTTCCCAAATGAAATTCAAATATTTTCAAATACCCTTTCATTTAATTAAATGGAAGAAGTCATATCATCTTCGCTCAAGGGTTTTGTATTTGAAAGGAATTTGAATTCATGAAGATCATAAAAGCAAAAAATGGAAGTTTGGGAAAGTCCTTGTATTCCCTCTCATTTAACTTTCAAAAAGTTTCGAATTTCACTCAATTCACTCAATCAATCAAACAATCAATCAAATCTATCTATTTATTATAACATTCCAAAATTTAGAATTTTGGGATGTTACAGTGTTTGTCAGAGTAGGTCGCGTTTTTTGTCATGCATGTACATCCATGACAAATTTATGACAGAATCAAGATAGTCATACCTGTGCTGTCGTAGAAGTGTTCCATGACATTACCAAAATTATCATCACGGAAGTGTCCACTTCCATGACGATAAATCCCGCGTCACAGAAGTGCTTTCGTCAAGGGTGACCGACACGTGGCATCCACCGTAACGGAACGCCTTTAAGCTATCGGGTCGGATTTTGGATCCGATAACTCGTTAACAGCCATGACCAATGCCGATTTTCCACGTGTAAAATTTTCATTGGCTGGCGGATCCACGCGTCAGCTCCGCGTTGGCACATGTGTCACTCATCCAACAGTCGAGATGGGCCTATGATATGTTGACACGTGGACCGGCCCAACAGAGGCCCACAAAGTTTAAATGGGTCGGCCCAACCGAAGGAACATAAGATTTAGCGGACCATAATGGGCCGGCCCAGCTAAAGGCCCACAAAATTTAGCGGACCACAATGGGCCGGCCCAACTATAGGCCCACAAGATTTTGCAGACCATAATGGGCCGGCCCAGCTAAAGACCCACAAGATTTTGCGGACCACAATGGGCCGGCCCAGCTAAAGGCCCATAAAATTCTGCAGACCATAATGGGCCGGCCCAGCTAAAGGCCCAACATTCTCTGTCAAATCGGCCCGTCAACGGCCTGTCCTAAACTTGCCATCAACTCGGCCCATGGTCACTTCTGGCCCGTTAACGATCCGCTAAGTAATTGGGCGAATCACGGCCGGTGTATTCCGGCCTGTTAAAGGTCCGGCTTCATTGGGCCCATTTACGAGCCATCAAAACTTTCGGCTGTTAGAGGCCCGCTATAGATTTGGGCCAATTTCTTCCTGTTGTCATTTTCGGCCTGTTAACGTCGGACGTAAACCATGGGCCATATGTGGCCCAACGTCATATCGGGCCCATTAACGGCCCATATAAAAATAGCGATAATCTAGCTCGACCAAGTTCCGCCTGTTAAAGGCCCGTGTATTAGGTCGGCGCATTCTGACCCATCAAATTTCGGCTGTCAAAGATCCGCGTCGTAAATGGGCGACCATTTCGACTGCTAAGTCCATGGGTTATTTGGCATAATCGGGGCCGATCTCACTTCGGTCTATTAAAGGCCCATGTTTTTATGGGCTCGAGATATTTATACCGTAAGCGGCCTATTTTCTTGAGGGCCCAAATTATGTTTAGGCTGTTAAATTCCCACTATGGGCACAGGCCTACCAGAAAAATATGAAAGCTTATGCTGATTTAGGCCCAGATATTTTTAGTGGGCTACATGTCAATTTCGCCCGTAATCGTTTTTAGCCCAATTGGAATGGGCTCGATTAATGTTGGCATGTTGGGCTCCTCTGAAGCTTTAATTGAATACATTACTAAGATAAACCTACACTATACAAAAATAGCGTCGTAATTACTGCAGCCTGGGGCAGCATCATAAATGTTGTATCACAACAAAATAAATTTCAACCATACAACAAAAGGACTGTTGGCATAAATTTTACAGTCCTTCCAGATAAAAGCACCATCAGATGTATAGAAGCACATATCATTTGACCTGAGTGCTAATGTTTTAGGCTGTAGAATCTGATGGAGCAGCACGATCTCCACCTTTTTTCTGCCATTGCTCTTGAACAACGAAGCGAATGTCTAATAGTCTGGTTTCAAAACCATTCATATCTTGACGACATTTCTCAACCACTATTCTTGTTTCCGAAACAACGTCCATTAGGGATTGGACTTGTGTCCGAAGCACAGATATATCACTCATCTAGCAGGAAGATTTTGTTCAAGATGGCGATTTGGGCGAGGTTACCTTGACAACCAACCCGAATTACGCAGAAGGTGCTTTTTGCCTTTGTTAGTGGAGAATCTTGGCGATTGCTGCAGCAAGAGGTGACATTGTGCCTATAGTAGCCTCGTCACCTTCAGGTGGTTGTGGTTGTTCAATCATTTGTTCCATAGCTTCCTAAAAGTTTGAACATGTAGATTAGTGTACCAGATAAGTTACTAATTAGACAAAAACAAACAAAGTAGGCTAAACGTTTATACATAACTTATTTTGGTGAACTACTATAATACATTAGCATGTATTGTAGTGCCAACTACATAATAAAATCACTTTCGAAACATATGTCCATGTAGCATGCCTACTGTATTGTCTATTTATTCACATTCGTTGACATCTAAGGATAAAGAGACATGGTTTAAAGTAGGATGAACATAGTATGACATCATTCATATCATGGGCAAACAAATATAAAACAAACGGCCTATTTTATCATTGTGTGCGCACGTGAACATAACAACTAGATTACAGATCAAGACCAAAAGAATATCCTTCATCTCTTTTAAACCATGTAAGGTGAAATGATACGTTAAGACAACTGTGTATAAAAGTGAGCGAGTAATCGACATTGGCTGCAAACCAATTAGTTAAATGAACACATCACAGTACCAATCAGTTCAAAGGCGGGAGGAGTAAGGACTTACAACAGCAGCTTGAACTGGTGTGCTCATGCCCTTCATCTTCTTGGTGTGGCAATCCTTGAAGATTTGCACTGCATTCAGTTTAGGTTCTTTTTGGTCCGCACGGGCTTTCCTCGTATTTGGAACAAGTCAATATAGATACGATAATATGGCACAAAAAAGAAGGAAGTAGCAGCTATTTACAAAAGCCTCCCGATGTGCAATATAGCTACGAGATCCTATTGTGCATTGGAATTTCACTTTAGAGCGGTTGGTTTTGTTGTTCAAACAGTTAGCCTAGAAGAAGATACACTTGTAAGGCACATACATAAATACAAGTTCAATATGTGGTCGATCAAATACATATAGCCTACGATACTTTGGATCGGACCGGTGTTTAACGAGGGCTGTCCAGGTCTTCATTTGTAATATATTCCATCGAGATGTTTGGGCGATTTCATTGTTAGCCTTGCCTTCAAAGTGAGATTTTCTAAGGTGGTACCGATCTTTGTCATGAGCGGTGAAAAACATGAGTGCATGCTTGTTTAGTTGCATCATCTTTCGGATCAACTTGAACCTCATATGTTGAAAAAGAATGTGAGTCTTATTAGGAGGAAGCTAGAAAGTATGGGACGAGCAAGACAATATTACTAATTGCGATGAATAACATTACTTACGGATAAATGGTCAAGGAAGGTGTTAAAGCGGGTATTGTCTTTCTCATTCCTGTCTTCGGATCCACGTTGGGAGGATCGTGCATGACACCTAACGACAGCGGCTGCCTCTGATACTAACTTGGCCGACTCTGTAGCATCACGTGGCCTTCTTAAACCTGCCTCAAAATGGATCTCCATTCTTCCTCCTTTAGATTTTGTTAATCTGTCAAGCATTATCCTTGATGTCTGTTTCCACTTGCGCCGTGGTGCTAGTTCAACAACGAATATGGAAAGTGTTAGTGTACATCAAACTGTGAGAGTACATATAAAGGAGCATGCAAGCGCAGCTTGACTCGGTCGAGTACCGTCTTGGTGTTGATGCTCATGTGGTTCATCTGATCTTGCCAAGTCTGTTGTGTCGTGATGCTTGAAGTAGTGTTAGGTGTGAAGGCAGCTTGGGAACTGGCGGTTCGAGCAAGCGAGCGAGTAACTGGTTGAGATCTTTGAATGCAGTTGAAGCGGATCTGCAGCTGGTGGAGCGGTGATCTTGTGTTTATAGATTTAGCCGGTGGACTTGGACCTTCTACTGCACTATAAGTACCAGTAGAATCTCGACGGCAGAACCTTTTCCGTTTCACCCGACGAGTAACATCACTCCCTACTATATTATTTTCCTTGCTCTTTTTTGACTTTGCCATGTCAAGCTGTACCCACAACACAAAAGAATAAAATCACTCTTCATAACTCATTGATGCATGATACAGACAAGCTATACTTTGATGTAAGACAACCGTATGAGGATGGAATATGTAAGAAAAACATGACGACATGACATATTCACAGCTACGATGTGCAAACTAAGCAGAAGGATTTTCAAGAAAATAGAAGTAATGCAAGCTAGACACCATACGAAAGATGCAACCAATATTACTCTGCCAAGTTAAAAGTGTCTTGTCATAAGTGGCAATTCGAAAAATTAGAAGCGATACAACGTGAAATAAATGCAAGATGCAACCACTATCAAACTGCCATGTTAAGCGTCCAATCATGAGTGGTGATGCGGGATACACAACAACAGTACTTTGATGTAAGAACATGGTATGATAGATAGATGCAATGTATTCTAGACCTGAAAGCCATGTCATATGCACATGTATAACGTATAAACTCAGCAGGTGCAATTTAATCAAAATAGAAGAAATACAGGCTAGACAACATATGCAACATGAAACCAATTATCACATCTTTGTCAACTTAGAGCAAGCACTGCGATGGTGGAGTCTGGAGATGAACTCATCATGTAGACTTGGGACTTCAACTTCATTAGCGATGGCAGGGGCAAATCTAGAGAGTCTCTGTTTGCGTCGGTGGGAGGACCACCAACATCCCTAACTTACTCTTTTCCTTCCTATTTTACGATATTGCCTTATGAAGTCAAAACCAAAAGAAGATGAATAAAATTAGCTCTGCATAACTGGTTGATGCATGATCTGAACGAACACTACTTTGATGTAAGTCAAGCGCGGGATAGGAGGATGGAATATATACAAAAAAGACAGCGTTTCATATTCACACGTCACGATAGGAGGATGGAATATGTATGAAAAAAACAGTGGCGGAAGGCATTTCAACAAAATTAGAAGAAATGAAAGCTAGGCACCATATGAACATGCAACCAATATCACTCTATCAGGTAAAAAGTGTCTCGTCATAAGTGCCATTTCAAGAAATTAGAAGCAGTACAAGCTAGAAGACGATGCAAGATGCAACCTACATCACAGTCCCAAGTTAAATGTGTCTTATGGGTAAGTGATCGTTGTAGGTATAAGTTGTAAGCTACGCAGATGCAATTCAACATAATCAGAAGCAATACATACTAGACATCATACGGAAAACGCAACCACGTATAACAGTTCCAAGTAAGAGCAAGCACCTGTGATGGTGGAGTAGGGGAGATGTGCTCATCATGTACACGTATGTTCTAGAAACAGGAACACGTGTCATATTCACAGGCATTATGTGTAAGTAAGCAGATGCAATTCAAGTTAGAAGCAATACAAGCTAGACATCATACGCAACATGCAACCACATATAATAGTGTCAAGTTAGAGCAAGCACCTGTGATGGTGGAGTAGGGGAGATGTGCTCATCATCTACACAGCTACGTTGACTGTCTAGCCTTGTGTTGTCTTCTGAATCTTGTTGGGAGGATGGCGGAGTATAATCTGTTGAGACCCCCTGTTTGAGTTGCTCCGAAGGACCACCATCATCCACTGCCGGACTAATTTCCTTCAGCTGTAATGATTTTGCATTGTGAAGTCAAACCGATAAGAAAAAGGAATAAAATTCGCTCTTCAGAACTCATTCATGCATGATACTGACGAACACTACTCGGTTGAAAGGAAAACACATGATGCGAGGATGGAATACGTATGAAAAACAGGATGGTGTGACATATTCACACCTATGATGTAACAACTAAGCGAAGGCATTTCAATAAATTAGAAGCCTTTAAGCTAGACACCATATGAAAGATGCAACCAATATCACTCGCCAAGTTCAAACTGTATGGCGTTTCAACAAATTAGAAGCAGTACATGCTAGAAATCATATGCAAGACACAACCAATATCACAGTGGCGACTTAAAGGTGCCTTATCATAAGTGATTGATGCGGGATATGCAAGAATAGTAGTCGATGTAGAAACAGGAACACATGTCATATTCACGGGCATTATGTGTAAAGTAAGCAGATGCAATTCAACAAAGTTAGAAGCAATACAAGCTAGACATCATCGCAACATGCAACCACATATAATAGTGCCAAGTTAGAGCAAGCACATGTGATGGTGGAGTAGGGGAGATGTGCTCATCATCTACACAGCTCGTTGACTGTCTTGCCTTGCGTTGTCTTCTTGAATCTTGTTGGGAGGATGGCGGAGTAGAATCATGAGAACCTCCATTTCAGTTGCTTGAAAGGACCACCATCATCCAATGCCTTTCCAATTTCCTTCAGCTTTATTGATTTTGCATTGTGAGGTCATACCGACAAGAAAAATGAATATCATTCGCTCTTCAGAACTCATTCATGCATGATACTAACGAACACTACTCGGATGAAAGGCAAACACATGATGCGAGGATGGAATATGTATGAAAAACAGGATGGTGTGACATATTAACACCTATGATGTGGTAACTAAGCAGAAGGTACTTCAATAAATTAGAAACACTGCAAGACACCATATGGAAGGTGCAATCAATATCACTCTGCCAAGTTAAAACTGTCTCGTCATAGGTGGAGTTCATCAAACTAGAAGCAATACATGCTAGAAATCATATTCAAGACGCAAACCAATATCACACTACCAACTTAAAGGTGTCCCATCATAAGTGACTGATGAAGGATACACAAGAAGAGTAGTTTCATGTAATAACATGGTGTGTGATACGTCCATTTTGCATCATGCTTTTATATCGATATTTATTGCATTATGGGCTGTTGTTACACGTTATGTCACAATACTTATGCCTATTCTCTCTTATTTTACAAGGTTTACATAAGGAGGAGAATGCTTGGCAATTTGGAATTCTGGGCTGGAAAAGAAGCAAATATTAGAGACCTATTCTGCACAACTCCAAAAGTCCTGAAACTCCACGGAATATCTTACAATAAATAATAAAAAATCCTCGCCAAAGATGACGACCATGGGGCCCAAACCCTGTCCACGAGGGTGGGGGGCGCGCCCCCTACCTCGTGGGCCCCACTGGTGGCCCTCCGATGTCCATCTTCTGCTATATGAGGTTTTTCGTCAAGAAAAAAATCAGAAGCAACCTTTCGGGAGAAACTCCGCCGCCACGAGGCGGAACCAATCTAGGGCTCCGGCAGAGCTGTTCTGCCGGGGACACTTCCCTCCGGGAGGGGGAAATCATCACCAACGTCATCACCAACGCTCCTCTCATCGGGAGAGGGCAATCTCCATCAACATCTTCACCAGCACCATCTCCTCTCGAAACCCTAGTTCATCTCTTGTATTCAATTCTTGTCTCCAAGTCCGGGATTGGTACTAGTAGGTTGCTAGTAGTGTTGATTACTCCTTGTAGTTGATGCTAGTTGGTTTATTTGGTGGAAGATCATATGTTCAGATCCTTTATGCATATTAATACCTCTCTGATTATGAACATGAATATGCTTTGTCACTAGTTTCATTTGTTCCTGAGGACATGGGAGAAGTCTTGCTATTAGTAGTCATGTGAATTTGGTATTCGTTCGATATTTTGATGAGATGTATGTTGTCTAGCCTCTAGTGGTGTTATGTGAACGTCGACTACATAACACTTCACCATTATTGGGCCTAGAAGAAGGCATTGGGAAGTAATAAGTAGATGATGGGTTGCTAGAGTGATGAAGCTTAAACCCTAGTTTATGTGTTGCTTCGTGAGGGCTGATTTGGATCCATATGTTTCATGCTATGGTTAGGTTTACCTTAATACTTTTGTTGTAGTTGCGGATGCTTGCAATAGAGGTTAATCATAAGTGGGATGTTTGTTCAAGTAAGAACAACACCCAAGCACCGTCCACCCACATATCAAATTATCAAAGTACGAGCGAATCATATGAGCGTGATGAAAACTAGCTTGCGATATTCCATGTGTCCTCGGGGCGCCTTTCCTATTATAAGAGTTTGTTCAGGCTTGTCCTTTGCTACAAAAAGGATTGGGCCACCTTGCTGCACTTTATTTACTTTTGTTACTTGTTGCTCGTTACAATTTATCCTATCACAAAACTATCTGTTACCACTTATTTCAGTACTTGCAGAGAATACCTTGCTGAAAACCGCTTATCATTTCCTTCTGCTCCTCGTTGGGTTCGACACTCTTACTTATCGAAAGGACTATGATAGATCCCCTATACATGTGGGTCATCAGTGTGATAGACAGATATAGTATGTACCAAAAACAGGAAAGCGTGTCATATTCACATGTATCATGTGTAAGCTAAGCAGATGTAGTTTACACTAATTAGGAGCAATACGAGCTAGACACCATATGCAACATGCAACCAGATATCCTGCTTGCCAAGTTAGAGCAAGCACCTTGGATGGTGGAGTAGGGGAGCGGAGACTTGGACCTTGTAATGCACTATCAGTACAAGGAGAATCGGTAGAGATGCTCCATTTACGTTGCTGCAGAGGACCACCACCATCGCCTTCCTTACTCTTTTCATTCCTCTTTCTTGATTTTGCCTTGTTAAGTCAAACCCACAAGAAAAAGGAATAAAATTTGCTCTTCAGAACTCATTGATGCATGATACTGACGAACACTACTTTCATGTAAGGCAGCCGCATGATAGGAGGATGGAATATGTATGAAAAACTAGACAATGTGACATATTCACATGTATAATGTGTAAGCTAAGGAGATGCAATTTAACAAATTAGGAGCATTGATGAGGGATACACAAGAAAAGTAGTTTGATGTAAGAACATGGTTAATAGAAAGACGTAGTATGTACCAAAAGCAGGAAGGCATGTCATATTCACAGGTATAATGTGTTAACTTAGCAGATGCAATTTACCCTAATTAGAAGCATTACAAGGTAGACACCATATGCAACATGCAACCACATATCACACTGCCAAGTAAGAGCAAGCACCTGCGATGGTGGTGTGGGGAATTGCGGTGATCAACTAGAGAGCTCGTTGACTATCTTCATTTAGCCTTGCTGTTTCTTGAGAATCATGTGGGAGGATGACACTACACTCTTTAAGCGAGTAGGGCGTCTCACAAGAACCCACCGGGTGTTGTCTCATCATAAGTGATTGACGAGGATACAAAAGAGCATTAGTTTGATGTACGAACATGGTTAATAGACATATGTAGTATGTATCAAAACAGGAAGGCATGTCATTATCAAAGGTATAATGTGTAAAGTAAGCAGATGCAATTTAACCAAATTGGAAGCAATACAAGCTAGACACCATATGCAACATGCAACCACATTTGACAGCACGAAGTTAAAGCAAGCACACAGGATGGTTGTGTGTGGCAATTGAGATCATCAACTGCAGACCTCGTTTACTATCTCCAATAGCGACCTTGCACCTATTAGAGCGCTCAAGCGCTTAGTGCTTGTCTTCAAATTACACTGGAGCGACTTCTGTCTTTTCTTTTCTGCATTCATCAACACTGCGTCAGAGTCTGAAATACCCATGCATAAAAAACAATAGTGTGAGTATGGGTGAAGTGTGTGCACAATTAGTACAGTGTAAAGGTAGCGAGATAGCAGGTCGGTGAGAAATAAATGACGGCGGACATATGATAGCTCTACAACATGCATGGCACACTAAATTACTACAGATTCTATGAAAATAACGATCATTGAAAGCAAATAGGTCAGTCCGTTTTTTCTGCACCGTCCGATGTACAAAGAACGGGCAGATCGCCTTCATCTACCTCCAGCTAGTCGGTGTTGGCGATCTTCCTCGAACGCCAATACCACCGCCCATATTCCTCCCCTGCTGCGCTCTCCCTCGACCTCACCGCACCGCCGTGCTTGGCACCGCCCGCCATCCATTCAAGCCCGCCGACCTCCGGATCGGGAGCAAGTAGCTCCTGCGCCCACACCCCTATGATAGACACCGATCGCCGCTTCCCGAGGAACAGGCGGACTAGGTGCTCTGCGCGCCTAAGCGGTGCTGCTTCTTTTAATTGCGGTTCGTGACCACGAATTGAAATCCAGGCAGGCTCTGACCTCTAGCAAAGGTGAAATAGTAAAGGGAGAAACCTTGTGCATTTAGTATCACGAAGAATATGTAGTAAGCGCTCAACTAGTTTCTTTCACGGGATGAATACGGTGTGGCGGAGGCGTAAGATTTGCACGAATAAGGGAAGAGGAGTACCTCTTTACGCTAGCGATCTTGTGTCCTCCTTCATTTTTCCGACAATCTTCTGTTGTTCGCGGAAACCAGAAGTTGTGGAGGACAGTGCAGCCTTGGATGAACCCATGGCCAAGATGTTGAATGTGGTGCGGTGGCCGTGCAGCCGGCGGCGGGGAAGCAGATCCGGGCGGCGAACAGCGGTATAGCGGGAACAGCTCCGGTGCGGTGGGCGGTTGCGGCGGTGGAGCCGCAGCGCGAGGAGGCGCAGGACGGCGTGGTCGAGTGGTTACGCACGGCGCATGTTGGCGTCAGCATCGTGGAGGCAGCTCTGCCTCGGCTTCAGCTGCTAAGTCCTTGAGGGCGTTGCGGTTGCGTTGGACGACGACGTCGGGGTACCGGCTCCGGCGTGATGGAGGAGGGCGGCGGTGGATTGGCCGCTATGTGGTGGAGGACGGACCGACAGGGGAGGCTGGGGTTTCGCGGCTGGTGGAGAGGGAGTTTTCGAGCCCACGGAGTATGAACGGGGAAACGGAGGGATGCGGGGAACTAAGGGGGAACAATGTTCGGTTTGAGACGTGCTTGTTTGAAATTTGGGGAAAGTTACAAACTTTGCCCCCATCTAAAATTTCGGACATATTGCGGGTTGGGGGTAGGACAGTCATGTCAGGTGTCCCAAATGTGGGCGGGATAGATTTCGGTCGAGCGCATGGGTGTTTAGGCACCCACGGCGTATGAATGCTTCTCGGAGGCGGTTGAGACTGGCGTCTTTGTGAAGTTACAAACCTACCCCGGTTTAGACCTTTGGACATCGGGCCGATAGGCTACACGGGCCAGAGTCAGGACAACAATTTCCTACCACCAAAACATTAGTCTCACATGTTTGGGTGACGAGAGGCCTATTTGGCGCTTCGTTCAATATTTGGGAGCAGAAGCATTAATGTTTTCGGTTCTCTTGAATTGAACTTTCAGGATTTGTCAAACTTCACAAATCTTTACTCTTGAAAATCCTAAAGCTACGATTATTTTGGAATGGAGGGGGTACATTTGAATATACATTGTACACGAGTATATATATTAAAAAATATGCAACTTACCTCAGTTCATGCAAGGTTCCAGATATAATCTCCTTGGTTGCAAAAAAAAAGTTAGATATGCGTATGAATATATATAGCATGTTCAAACTCACAACAAAGATTGATGCCCCCTTTTACATCTGATTTACAAATGCCATTATCTCGGGTTCAAATAGATGAATGCACTTCCTATGAATTTGAATCTTCGAAACCCCCTTTATGTTGAATTCGACATGTGTTCTATTTCGTAGCTAGCAATTTGGAATGTATCCATGCAAGTGACAAATGTATAAAGTGCTTCACACTAACAACATGGAGTGCACTAATTAATGTTTATATATGAATTGCAAAAGCATCCATTGCCTGTATTTCAAACCGCTCTCACTCTATGGATCTATAATATGAAATAAACACATGCACATGCTAGAATTCAATAGAGTATGGGTGTCTGATAGACTGATTTTCGTCCATACGCAGTTTGAAAAATTCATGATCTCATCCAAAAATAATAATGCCATTTATATTTTAATTCAATGCGTAGAACCGCCTTTTACATGTAGATGCACTATGCCTCGCCCCGTTCTCACAGACGCGTTATATATCTCTCTATCCAACGCATAAGTGCACACACTTTATATGCATCGGCATTTCTCTTTCACACATGCTCACAATCTCTCTCAAGGTGTCGGGGTGTCTCACGCACATGCTCTCTCTATTTCTCTCTCTCTCTCTTTCTGACTACTATGTACCACTCTTTTCACTAATCTCAGTTGGAAAACACTATTTCTCTCACATGCATATATACACATGCACGGTCTCTACTAGCCCTCTATACACACATATATGTGCCTACATGTCTCCCGCATGCACATTATCTTTAGGCCTCTCTCGCACACATTGCCCCCCCGACACACCTCTTTCTTATTAGTTGGCAGATATGATTTGATCATATCGTCATTCGGTAGGATATCCCTGGTTGTTAGGCTGGATGGTAATACGAGACAAAGTTTTACCCTAGTTCGGATCGGACCCTTGCAGTTGAAGAAAGAACCTAATCCTGGTACTGTATATTAGTGATAGGGGTGTATACAAAGTACACGTGAATACCAGGCATTGTGCGTGTGTGTATACTATCAACGAACTAGCCCCCAAGCTTGTATAACATACTAAGGGCCTAGGGTTACAAATCATATATAGCCGGCTTATCACCAGTGGGGATAGAGTCCTCCGTGACTCTGGTAGCTTCGTGTTGTACGCCGAGTCCTCCACATGGGTCTTCGTATAACACATCTCGGTCCAACCTATATGTGGCGCATGATGGAACCGACCCATGAGTCTTGATGTTGACCCACCACAACTAGAAATGATGTGCCCACCACACCACACACGCAATGGGCCACTAAGAAAATAAGCATATACAATAGTACAACGGTATATAGCTCATGATACGTGTCCATATTTTGTTGATGACAGCGACGGACTTTGCATTTGATCGTGCTCCGTATTTTGTTGGCGACACTTACGGTCATTGTATTTGAAGCGAAAGCACGATATAGTCACCGGACTTGAGAATAAGCTCATCACGGTCACCACATACATTTTGTCGTGCTAACCAACATGTGGTTGGATGGTTAGAGGACAGTGGTTTCTCGAGCCCACCAAGGTTAAAGTCCCGGTGCTCGCATTTATCTTGTGTTAATTTCAGTATTTTCCAGCGATGTACGTTCAGTGGGAGGAGACGTTCCACTCGACTACGAGGCACCTATGGTGACTTCGTAAAATCTCAAGATCATATATGCTGGCCCACTCTCTCGAAGGTGCTCATAGGGGTAGGGTTCGCGTGTGTGCGCTTATAGTGGTGAGTGCTTGCGCGTATATATGAGCCCTTGCGTCTGTACCGTGTTAAACAAATACATGTCATGATTATACAGTCCATGGCTCGCCCGTACAACTCCGTATTATGTTGATGACACAATCAATTGACCAGTCAACCGTTCCACGCGGCGCAACTAGTGTTGCACCATCGGGGCGCGTAACCGTGGGGCCCACCAGTCAGCCTGTATATGAAAGAAAGAAATGGTAGTTTGAGTCTGTACTGTGTTAAAAAAATAGGAGTACATTTTAGGGTGATCATACGGTCACTGGCTCACCATACAGCTCCGCAATTTGTTGATAACACGATCAATTGACCAGTCAAACGGTCCACATTCAGCAGCGCACATTACCATAGGGCCCACCCGTCAGCGCGTATATGAAGGACCGAAATGGTAATAAGTTAGTGGTTGGTGGGTATTCGAAGTCGTGAGACCTCTGGTTGGTAGTCACCAGCGGTTGGGGCGTTCATTGGGCGGTGGGGTGGGGATCCCGGAGAAAAGCTCGGCACGGGGGGGCTAGAGGATGGCGGTCGGCGGCGGACCGGTGGTGGGGAGTGGTTTGAGGAGGCGGGCCAGCCGCGGGCAGCGGGGGCTGGCGGTTCGGCCAGTGGTGGCTAGCGGCTCGGGGGTGGAGTTTGATGATAAACTGGAGGCCCTTGATTTCGTATCCAACGGCTGGAAAATCTAATGACCAGAGATGAAAAAGTCAGTCGACTGACGTGTAGCCTCACCCGGCACGTACACATGCACACATGCAAGACACACACGCATGTAGGCGTGCAACACTGACACATACACATAACGTACACACGCACGCATGCTGGCGTGCAACACTGACACGTACACATGCACTCACGAACACACGCACGTACGCACCCATGCATGCAACACTAAAACGTACCCTTGCACGCACGCAACACTCGCACGCCTGCATGCACACAGCACACGACGTAAGACACACGCTCAACCTATACGTGCAAGCACCCTTTGTTAAGGACATGGATTGTTACGGGTATTAATCAATCTTATCTGTGATAAGCAGAACATTGATGTTTGCAGCGGTCTTTATGAATCACAAGTATCGAACGGGCTATCAACATAGTAGGCTTATCTACATGAAAAAGATGACATCACACTCAATGAACAATCATCGGTTTATGAAATGCCCGCTTCTAACCGCCCTGGCCCACCAAAGGTTCCTCTGCATTGCGCTGCTGCGTTGGGTCAGTGACATGCAGGCCATGCACCCAAAGAGCCCACACGTCAGTGGAAGAATGGTGCGGTGTCCTAGGTCAGAGTCGAGGGCGCCACTCGCGGCACGCCCGGCTGAACTCGCCTCCGTGCCGCATTCAAACGCCTCCATGAAACCCGCCCGTGTGGAAGCCGAGAAACCCACTCTGGACACACGTCCATTCTTGACCGGCCGGCGTTAAGCATAGCGCCGCCGAGCTCCTCCGTCCGCCGTCTATTTAATCTCCTATTTAAACGTGGCCAAACGCCGGCCAAGAATTGCACACCTCCGCTGCTCCCTATCTCCTCCACCATTTTGTCCACTCTTACAATGGCTTCTGAAGAGTAGTTATTCCGCATCCAAGCCGGCTGGGTAGCCCGCGGATCTGAGCTATGCAGCTCATCGATCCACCTCCCTCCCCTCGCCCGACGGAGCGAGTTGCCTCCCCAAGCCGGGCGCGCGTTCAGCAACTTCGCCGCTCCAGCCAGCTCGGCGAGGCGGCGCCGGCGTCGTTGCTGCCGTCCACGCTGCCGCCTCGTACCGTGTCTCCCGTTTCTGTGGCCGAGACTCCCATGCCGGCGGCCGCGCCATGCAAGCAGCGGCGAAGCGGGTGTCGCGAGCGGCGATTGATGGCCAGCACCTCCGCGCCCGCCGCCATCATCAAGGAGAAGTAGAACACAGGAGGCCGCCACCGCTTGGGTCCCATGAAGGCCACCGCGGAGGCGACACCGGCGTACACAACAGGTGTCTTGCCGGATCCTTTTGTTGCGAGGACCTTTGTCGACCCCGCATGGGCTCCACGCAAGAGGGGAATGTTAGGATGAACTCGAGCCGGTGCCGGCCATGGCGAAGTAGTGGCCGATGATGAACTCGAACCGGTGCTGGCCACCATCATCTTACGACACCAACCAATGATATCAGTTGGGCAGTGGGGAAGCGAGCCGTCCTTTGCGCTGAAGCATATACCTCTGGGGTTCCCGGCAGTCCGGTGATCGTGCTGCCAGACATGAGGAATTCAAATCGATCGGCGGGCGACCATTTAGGCCAGGTATTATATACCTGTGCTGTCCAGAACTAGCACCGCGTAGTTCATTTGAATGTAATGAAATCCGTCATGTTTGTATGAAAATCCGATATTTTATATGATTTCTGTCGTTGTTTATATGAAATATCAGTTTGTCTACGTGTTTGCGTGAATTTCATCCGGTTGGTTGAGTTGCTGTCATAATGTGTGCGACTATGGTTGGATGGCGTAATGTGCGGGTCGCCGGTCGGTCTGCGGGCGGCTCGGGCGGCGTTGTGGGACAAAAAAATGCAGCTCGTGCGAGCTCGTCTCCAACGTGCACGCTGGAGGATGCATGACAGCATGAGCACCCGAGCCATTCCTCGTTCATCGGTGGCAAAGGCACCGGTGGACAAAAGGTTCACCAATATTTTGGCTACCCCGGGCAAGATCCAAACAGCCCCTGCCAACAGATTCAAATCCCTCGTTCGCCGTGGAATTTTGCCATGTGTTGTTTTCATGGACTAGCAAGATGCCCGTGCACGGAACATCAAGATGCATTTTTTTACAAACTCCCGCATGCATGCAAGGGATAATTAATGTCCTCCTTTGCTAGTACCACGAGGCAAACACCATTAATATTGCATCGATTAGTGTTAGTGGCCTTGTATATCTGCAGATTGTAATTATGATAGTGGCCCCTTGTATATAAAAATGGAGGGAGAAAGATGAGAGATAAGGTGAGGAGGAGTGGGGCGTGGTGGGGACTGGTGGTCGGACTGGGCGGAGGCATGGGGATGGACGGCACATTATGTCTAGGTTTGTATCTCTCTCACACACCCATGTAGGTGGGGGCGTGCCACGAAGAGAAGAGGTGCACGCACGGTGCACGTACTCCTTCTCTTTCCCAACCACACTGCTTGCGGGTGCAGTGGAGCTCATTTCATCTGAAAAAGGCAGCCCACGTGGTAATTTGGCACGTGTCTTGGTTGTCCACTTGGTGGAGGGAGGATCGTCTACCACGGGTGAACAAACAAATTGCGACTTGACGCGTTATGTTAAATTAAAAAAGAGGCAAACCATGTGGGGCCTACCTTAGAGGCAAGGCTCTATACACCGGAGTACTTTTGATGTGTCCCGGCAACTCATGAGCGAGGAGAAGCTTGCTTAGTACGCCGTCTCCCCCGCCCACGGGCGCGGTGGCTCGCAGGATAAGGTGAAGCTTGCTTACGAGTAGAAGTACTACTACTACTACTACTACTGTATGCCTTTAGGCCCGCTCCCTCGCCCACGCGCGCGGTGGCTCGCAGCACGAGGAGAAAATTTTACTACTCCCTCCGTTTACTCCTCGTCCCTACTATGTATACTTTGGTTAGTACTCCCTCCATTTACTTATACAAGGACACTATAAAAAATACATTTTGCATCTATACAAGGCCACAAATAGTAATCGACGCAAAAGTTACTACTCCCTCCTTTCCAGTTTATGGCTCAATTTCAAAATCTCTCCAACCAAGGTAGACGGTGAGTGGTCGAATTAATTTCGTAGTTTGCACAAGTAATTAGTACGCTCGTTTTTCTCAAGAAGTTATGTTTACCGAGGCATTAATTAGAACGAATGCATGAATGACCACTAAATTTCCATGAACTTGTACATGCATCGGTAAGTACAATAGTGCGCTTTACTACATGGCATTTTTGCATATGTGGAGGAAAGAGAGGCAGGGAAAAAGTGGAGAAGTGGGCTCTCATGCAAGAGCCAGCCTCTACTACATGGTGGAGCACTGGGAGAGGCACCTGTATGGAGGTGGTCAGGAATCGGGAGACTCATGCCGATCGTAGCGCCGCAGTTAAAATGATAATGGCAAGTCAAATCACGGGGCCTCACATGTCCAACAGTAACTCGCTGTCAAATCACACAACCCTACGTTTGCAGCAGCCTACTCCCTCATCTTCTCGCGTCTCTGTCGAACCGACTAGGCGGAACTGCCCCGCCACCTACCGCGGAGGAAAATCCCCGCCCTCGACTTTTAAATACAACTACATCCGCTTAAGAATCCAATGATATACTTTTTGTGACATAGTAACTCATATTTAGTTAGTCAAATGGATGACCTAGAACTACGTGCAGGCCCTATAAACCGAGATGCCTAAAAATAAAAAAAACCGAGACAGAGAGGGTAGTACAGCAGGTATCTTTTTAGATCAATATAGTCGGGATTCACCAAGGAGCAAAACCAAGTGGTAGGCTGCTCACATCGTGTGGGCGTAACAACTCAAGCGAGGTCGATCCGCTGCGAAATGGCGACACACTTAACAGACCCCTTTGGCGATATGTGGCTCATCCACCGTCTTGTTCCACGTGCGATGCACCAAATTACAGTTGAACAGCGGTTGGAATTGGAGGCACCCGGTCGTGGCGCCCGATAGTAGAAAATGAGCGATGAGGGTCAAATCACAAAGCCCCACCTTTCCGCATTAAGTTGGAGTCTTTGGACGGACGAAGCAACCATCATTTCACTCTAGGCGCAAGAGCATAAAGAAAAGAGAAACAATGATGCGTCGGGCAGCTACCTAGGGCACCCTAGGGTAGGGGTCTCCACTATGATCCTTTTTAAGCGCCTCCACTACAAATCGGCTTCTCCCTCGTCCTCTTGAAGAAAACCGATGAGGAGTGTGGTGGTAGGGTTTATAGGAGTACTACGGCGTCGGGGGCCACGTCGTAGTAAACGGGTTCGAGTCGACGCCTTAAATATGTGTGGGCCGCTTGGTTTTACGGGAGCGAGGCATCATTTTGGGTTCGGGGACCAAGGGAGATATAATACGTACAAAAATTGTGGGCGTAAGTTTGACCGAAGGCAATGATGCATGGGCCCTGCATTTTGATATACCGGGGCAGCGTGAAATTTGCTACTCTACTCAAAACTAGTAAGGTACACATGTATTGAGCATGAGATTTGAAACCAAATTATGAATTAATACACACTATAGCATGTAAAGCTTTGAGTCATATATGTATGATGTAGATGTTCTTTTAGTTCTTATAGTTCATCTCATTCAAAATAAATTAGTTTTATAAAAATTTAAGATTCATGGGGTTGTATATTGTAAATCATAAAGTAAAAAACAAATAATGGCAATTCATTTAGAAAAAATAATCAATTATGATCTGAAGATTCTAGAACAAAGGAGAAGTGCTTGTGTTTTGAGGTTTGTGCATTATGCTTAAGTTCAACCATGGAGTCTTCTAAATTGTACATGTGGCGAGATCTGGTGGAATGTTGATGATATCCAACGGCCAGTAGTGCTCGGATTTGCCTATCTCTGCACCGTCGGGTTAGCTTCATCCAGCGACCATCTTTCAAAGTTATTGGCACACTATATAGTTCTTGTGCCATAGTTGCATGTTTTGAAAAAAAAAGTACTATTGGGTTGTACTATCTATTTAGGAATAGAAGATGTATACATGGAAGTTGTAGGGAAAGAGATGACAGGGAGCATCTCAATTCCTATGAGTAGGGATTGGAAAAGAGATGTCATTTGGTTCACATCATAGGAACTTTTCTATTGAATCTAGAGATGACATGTATCTCAATTGATATGAGGAGGGGTTAGAAAAGAGATGTAATTTGGTTCACATCATAGGAACTTTTCTATTGAATATACGCTAATGTTTATTTTCCTTTGAAATTAAGGGAGTATAGGAATCCATTCATATGAACCAAGTGGCTCTAAAGCTATAGAAATGATATCATGTTTATTTCCTTTGAAATGTGGAGTATATGAATCTATTCCTATGAACCAATTGGCTCTAAAGGAAAAAATCCTATAAAAATCATATCATATAGAGTACCTATGATATTCCTCGACACTAAAGGATGCTTGACATTGCTGCGGGTGATACGATGGTCTTTCTTTGTAGACTCCTCACCCTTCTTTATAGTTACCTCTCGAAGATGAATGAAATGATATATATAGGGTATTCTACATGTGCAATTTGGTACACGAAAAATCAGTAAAAGTTTGCGAGGTTCGAATTTTCGATAAAGCTATATGCACTTCATTTCGGAACTGAGGGAGCATACTGCAGTTGCTAACACTCACGTGGAAGATTTGTGTGTAGGAGGAGTGGCTGTTCTGTTAAATGACATGGCAAAACTGACACTGTCGGATGCCGATCTAACGGTTCCTACGGCGTTCGCCAGGAAAAGGCTTGTGGCGAACGTTTGTCGGATAATGATTTACGGACACATGCATTGCATTGATACATGCCCCCCTCTCTCTCACGCACACGCACCCTCACGAGCCACGACTCTCCCGAGTCCTCTCGCAGACTCACACGTCGCACCCACCGTCTATCTGCAGTTAGACGTCATGCACATATGTGCTCTTCACACCCTACCCTCGGAACTTCTAAAAAACAAAAGACGACGTGCACATTTTATTTTAGCTCACACGTCACACACTTATAATTTTACTCTTGCGGCGAACGTTCTTTGGGCATAGTATATTGTACTCTCATGAAGAGAAGCGGTGCACGCACGCACTAGTTCTCTCACACCCACTTGCGGGTACACGTAGGAGTGCATTTTTTTGAAGCTGGTTCAACAAAATCACTCCACTATATATAAAAGCAGGAGCCTTAGCGCTTGCTTTAATAAGGTTCCTCCTGTTCACTCTCTCATGCTCTCCATATCTAAGCAAGACATAGGTGGCCACACTCTCTCTCAGCTCACGGCTGGTCACAAATCCGGCCGGACAACCTCGACCGGGGCAGGGGTATAGGTGCATCGTTCACGCTGTCGTCGGCGGCGAGGAGAGACCAACGGCTGCCAGCAGTCCCGATCGGCGGCCGTGCCGTTCTCTCAGAGAGAGCGCCGGCTCGGGAGGGCCTCCGAACCCTTCTTCCTCCCTGCGGTCTTGTGGCCAAGATGCGGCCTCCCGACGCCGTCTTTGCCACATGCTGACGACCCTCAAGTATATATTCCTTCGAAACCTGCCTTGCTCTACTGCCCCAGCTCCCTTCATGTGTATCCTTTTCTACTTCCGTCCGCTGTTCCAAAGCCACCTAGACTTCTACTATTATTAGAAGTAAAGCTAGTTCATACAGTCGACTCAAAGCGTTGGTTCAAACAGGGAAGAAAGTGGGAAAGCTGTAGCATGAATCTAGGACTTGGTTCTAAGAGGAAATGGGGGACAGTAGTAATATCTGTCACTGTTTAAATAAGCGTATTTCGTATTTGCGCAAACAGGGATGTCTGTCTCCGTATCGTTTCTATCCGCGCAATCAAAAGCAGACACCTCAGTTTTAGTACAACTGCGCAAAATGAGATGGCTATCCCTTGTTGCCGTCGTCTAACCTCCCGTCTTCAAGGTATCCCTACATTGGTAGTAGTAACTAAGGTAGAATGACCAACGCAATCTAAAAGAAGCTGATTAAATGCGTTTTACTTCCGATTACGGTCTTGGAGACGGCGAAAACAATCGCATCCTAGTTGGAATGCACTTTCTACCAGTTCATCCATGGACCGAGGACTAGCTGGCACGGCTACATGGCGGTTTTTTGGACAGGTGCGTGGACAAGAGGCATTGTGGTCTGCTTATTTCTGCAAATAGCGGTGCTTAAATTAGTGGAATGCACAAGCATTTCAGCTGGTCGATACCTTTGCATGGTTCGATTCAGCATTCCAATGAGACCACAATAATAACTGGTTATTCTAGAATGAGAGAACCTAACCACGGATGGTGGCAACAAGAAAAACCAGAGTGAACTCCGGAAATTTAAGCTGCCGGAGGCCCTTTGCTCGTAGAAGCCTTTTGCTTGTTTTTTCCTGATTTGTAAACCTTCTCACAACGTTGTCTTTTGCTGTGAAATTGTATATGTTTGTTATGTTCTATGAATCCTTGAGATGTATAAAATTGCTTAACTTATGCTTTTCACTACAAAAAAAATACACTTCTGTGATGATACGTGTTTGTCACAGTAGGTCGCATTTTTTGTCATGCATGTACATCCATGACAAATTTATGGCAGAATCAAGATAGTCATACCTGTGCTGTCGTAGAAGTGTTCCATGACATTAACAAAATTATCATCACGGAAGTGTCCACATCCATGACATTAAATCGCGCATCACAGAAGTGCTTTCGTCAAGGGCGACCGACATGTGGCATCCAGCGTAACGGAACGCCGTTAAGCTATCAGGTTGGGTTTTGGATCCGATAACCCGTTAACAGCCCCGACCAATGGGGATTTTCCACGTGTAAAATCATCATTGGCTGGAGGAAACACGTGTCGGCTCATCATTGGAAGAGATGTCATCCACTCATTGGACGGAAGGTGCCTATGATACGTCGACACGTGGCACGGCCCATGTAACATCCCAAATTTTCCTATTTGGAATGTTTTACAATTATAGCTAAGCATCCTATGCATCCTGTTTGAATTTGATTGTCTTTCGAAGTTTCAGAGTTATTTGAGTTGGAATTGGAATTCCAAACTTTGGCATGTGGGAAACAATTCAAAAACTAAGCCTGATAAATACTTGATCAAAAGTATGAGAGGAGCAAACATGACACTCCAAAAATATCAGAGGAAACAATGCCAAAAGATTTGGAATTCAAATCTGAATTTTATTTGAATTTGAAAAAAATAGATTTTTATAAAGTTTGGATTTTGACTTTGGAAAAATGTTCAAATGAAAGGGAATATTCCCCTGATCATTTTGGTATATATATACCCTATATAAAATATTTATAGATAAGGTTTTATTTTTGGTTTTGTTTTAATTAAAAAAATAAAAAAAAACCCCAGGGGCGCCAGCCAGGCCACCCCAGGCCCAGCCAGCGCCGCCTCACCCCTCACCCAGCCTGACCAGTGAGCCCAGCCCAACCAGCCAGCCCAGCCAGCCAGCCAGCTCACCCGCCCCCCCCCTCGCCCGAAACCCCTGGCTTGATCGACCGCCTTCCTCCCCTCTCTCTCTCTCGACCCGGGCCCCGCCCGTCTTCCTTCCCCCTCGCCCACGCCACCGACCTCGCCGGAGATCCACCGGATCCCGAAGGATCCGGGATCCCCGACAGCCCCCGATGCCCTTCCGGAGCAAGCCCGACCCCAGGGCTATAAAGGGCCGAGCCCCCGCACCCCATCCCCCGAGAGCTCGCCGCACCCCCTCTTCCTCCCGCACGACGTCGCCGGAGTCCCGAACCCCTCCCGCCGCCATTGTTGCCGCCACGACGCCTGGTGCACCCGACCCTCCCAACACCACCAAACCCTCCCGACCTCGTCGCAGCAGCTCCCGACGACTCACGGAGCTCGCCGACGTCCGGACGCCTCGAGACACTCTCGCGCCGCCCGCCGCCGTCCCGGAGTCCGGTAAGCCCCCCGGCATCCCCCTCCCCCGTTCGATCTTAGATCGACGGCCTCGATTAGAAGCCCCCGAAGGGGTAGGTTTTAGTTATAAAACCGGCCGGCCCGATCGGTTTATTTATTAGTTTAGGTTTATTTTTATTAGGCCGGTTCGTTAGTTTAAACCTAGGGCCCGTTTAGACTAAACTACGCCTAGTGCACAGTATAGGCCCATTAGGCCTTTTTCTTTTTATTTTGATTTTCTGTTTTAGCCGAATAGTTTCAATTTTCAAAAATGTATATCTTTTATTCTGTTTAATATTTTTGAGTGATTCTTTTTTTGTTGGATTGCAAATTTTATGTAGTTTTCGTAGAATATATATTCAGCTATGTTAAAAATAATTAAAATTGCTTTAATTTAGTTTTTGTCAGAATAGTAAATCTGCTATAACTTTAGCTAGAAAAATTATTTTTGCATGATTCTTTTTGCCCCAACTTTATTTTGTCATTGCCAAACCCTAGAAATTAACTTGGGTATTTTAGGATTAATAAATAATTAGTTTTAAGCAGAATCCTATTAATTCTAATTAATTAGCTAGATGCTGTTTTCCTATTAAATTAATTAGTAAATTAATTTATTTTTAACTTGTGATTAGCTATTCTAGGTTAGTTTCTGTCATTCTAGTAGATGAACTTTTATTTATAATTAATAAAAGTTTTAAATTATTTTCTTAATAGAAATTGGATTAGGCCTAAAATGAGTTTTATAATAGCTTTTTAATTAATTCTTTTTGCTCCTAGTTGCTTATTGAAACCTTTTCTGTTAAGTTAACTTAAAACCATGATTAGGTTATATTAATGAATTTTTGTTATATAAAAACTATTTTTGTTATTGTTTGGAGTAGGGAAAAACTTTGAATTGGTTTCTTTGAGTTTTCCTTCTGGATTTGGTTTTGATTGTTTTGTTGTGTTATGTTACTTTTGTTATGTTGTGTGATCCTATTGCTTTGTGCTTATTGTGCTATTGTTTGTCTCGGTAGAGTTTACGAGTCTGAAGCTTGCTACTCGACTCTTTAGCTTACGAGGATCATCGCAAGGCAAGTTTTGATCATGTTATTTCTATACCTATGTTTTTGTGCATTAGTAGTTGTCACCACCCCACCATTGCATGCAGTAGTGAAATCTTGAAGTCATTAAACTTGAGTAGTATCATGTGGTAGGATGAACCAATCCCCTTGTTACCATGACCCCGGGACGTAGTAGTTATTTTGCTATGCTCGTAGATGGGATTTGGGATGAGTGAAATTCATAAGCAAGATGTGAGAGTCAATGATGATGATGACCCTATGAACTACAATGATCAAGATGGACTTGGAAAATCACTCTGGGTGGAGGGCGGTTGTGGGCACCTGGAGCACCAGTGGTGGCGGGATGCATGGAGAAGCGCCATGACATCCTGCGGAAAGCTTCACCCAGCCACTAAGAGAAGGATGGATGCCCCATGACCGAAGCTTACTGTGCAGCCGCAAGCCATTATGGGCTCTGGCTGGGTTGACCCTAGTAGTGACGCTGGCTGGGCGGTACTACGAGAAGTAGACGAACGGTAGGATTGGATGGGTACGGCGGTGGCGGAAGAACTCTTTGGAAGACCTGTTTCATTCGTCCGTCTTCAAACACCATGAAGTGCGAAGACTTTAAAGGAGGGAATGATTCTTGCGGGAAAGTCATGAAGCCTCTGCAGTGTTATAACCTAATCGATTAGCCGTGTCCCGATTCACGGACATTTGAGCCTCTGGACCTTGGAAGTATTCGGATATCTCAACACTAAAATTAATGAATTAATTTGAGGGTTTTATGACTTAATAATAATTTGGGAGCGAGATATTGGTTGGCGGAACCATCTCAATAACTACCAACAATTGTAGTAATTTGCAAGCAAGTCCACTGTAGTAGGGTAAAATTTGCTTTTAGCAAAATGATGAAACTTAGAGCTCCACACCAAAATGCATATAGTGTTAGTAACTTTATTATTGTTATTCTTCATGACTTGCCACTTATTCCAAAAGCTGACCTACATGGCTGCAACGTATTATGTTGCGAGATATATTCGATCGGGAGTGAGGCTACGCTCCGCTTGGCGATTGCCCTTTGAGTCGGATGGACTCGCTTACCTTCGACGCTTCCATGGCATTTTAGTTTATTTCTCATGAGTTGGCCTTGAGCGAATTTATTCCTTGTAATAAAGACTCTATATGAGAATCGATTAATGATATTCAGGTGTGATTGAACTTTGATTACTTTATCGATGTCTTGTGAGTACCAAATGATCTTGGGATGGTGCAGACCACGGAGATTTGACCGATTTTGGGTCGGTCGCTCTGAGAGATGGTATCGAGCACACGCTGACCGTGGGATCGTAACCCCTAGGATCGGAAAGCCATAGCGAGACCATTTACTTTGAACCCTTTCATTCTATAATTCTTCCTTGTTCTATTCGACTCTTCTCCCTTTGCAACATTCTAGATGGCGCGAGTTCAACCCAGTTTGCTACCGGAGTTACGCCACCCGATGAGGCGATGCCCTTTGGAAGAAAGCTGGTCCAGATGGTGAAGCAGTGAAGATAGCTCTACCCTCGATCACTGGAAACCCACTAATGCACTTCCGCGGACACCGCTTCTGAGTTGAGGTGCATATCCTGGGAGAACCTTTGGAGGACACACGGAGCCTATCAACTTTGAGTTCACGAGTTCAAGCTGGATCATCGGAAGGGCGTGGCGATCTACCGAGCACTTGGACATCTCCGAGAGGAGTCTGAGGCGAGCTCGATCACTCGACCTCGCCATGGTTTCTCGCAGGGCAAGGAATGGAGATATCATCCGTACCATCGAGGACGATTCCACTCTCTCTTACATCCGGACTTGGAGTGTCTTCTCGAAGCGGGAGATTCGGGCTCGCCGTAACTTCGAAGACACACCGAAGCTTTTGTTCCTGAACTGGGCGGAGGAGAAGGCACGCAGACTTCCTTGGCCATGAGGAAGAAATCACGGACTTCATGGAGATAGTCGACGACACGAAGATGAAGCTTGCAGCGATTGAGGAAAAGATGGACTTGGGAGAGGACCTTTACCCGAGTGGAGATGAAGCACCCTCGTGAGCAATGATCGAGGATTTGAAGGAGTACCATCAAGGAAACCCCAAGAGGAGGCGCCATCGATGAAGACTTTTAGTCGACCACCATGTTATCTTTTACTTTTTCGATCAGTTAGGCGATGTTTTCCTTGATTAGTCTTGAGCTTTTGTAATCGAGTTTGAACCATGTTTGAGTGGAATGAATAAATGTTTGGTGTGTTATGATTGTGCATTCATATGGGTAGTGTTATTCTCATAGACCATTGTTCTATTCTAATCCTCTCACCCACTCCAAAACACGGATGCCTCCGAGCGTGACCTTTGGTTTCCCGCCGAGCTCACCCAGCTGCTCCAAAGCAGAGAATGCACTGATGCAGCTTCGATTCGAATCAAAACAACACCGCCAACAATCCACCGCCACCACCACCACCCACTTGTGGACAACTTGACTCGATTTACGAGGTTGAATCCGCCAGTGTTCTCTAGTAGCACCGAGCCGATTGTGGTGACGATTGCTCCATAAGATTGGAAGAGAGCTAGTCACCGTTGGATGCACCGATCTTTGAGAAGGTGCGCTTTGCAGCGCATCAACTGGATGGACCTGCAGCTTCTTGGTGGGAGAATTACACCGCCACTTTTCCCTTGGGTGGCATCACTTGGGATCAATTCCAGCAGGCCTTCGACTTGCTCATGTCTCATCTGGAGCCATGAGTGCGAAGAAGCGTGAGTTCCGCAACTTACGCCCGGAAATCGTCTTGTGGCACAATGCGTGGAGAATTCAGCAAGCTTGCTCGCTATGCCCCGATGATGTGGCCACCGATGCCGCCAAGCGGAGAAGTTCCTTGAGGACTCAATGATGAATTGAGCATGCAGCTTATTGTGGCTACTTTCAACAACTACCGGGAGCTGGTAGACAAGGCCACCATCTGGAAGGCAAGCAGCAGCAGATAGAAAGCATAGCGGAAGTACAGCCGGGGAAGCACAACTCGGGAGCTCAGCGAAGCCCGCTATGCACCGTACTCGGGAGGGCACACCCATCACAACCATGGAGGTCATAACCATGGTGGAAATGGAAACAACCGCAGCCAGACAACAAGTCAGGCCATGGCAATGGCAATGGTAATGGCAATCAGCACCGTTCTGCCCGGCTCAAGGATCTGAGCCACATCACCGCTTCAAGTGCCGGAAGATAGGGCACTACGCCACCGACTGCCGGAGGCCAAGCGGAGAACAGGAATGGCAATGGAGGCTCAGCGAAGAAGCCCAATCCTTTCCCTCGTGCTCAAGTGAATCACATCGACGTGGAGAACGTCTATGATCAGCCAGACACTGTGGTTGGTAAGTTTTTATTGAATTCACGTTCAGTTTTGGTTCTCTTTGATTCTGGTGCAACGCATTCATTCATATCAAGGGTAGTTGTGGATAAGTACGGATTACGCACTAGAACCCTTAGAAGCCCCCTCCGCGTCGAGTTCGCGGAGGAGAAATGATGGCGAGGATTAAGCTGTCACGCAAACCTCAACATCGGGAACCACAAATTTCCCGTAGAACTCATAGTGTTGGAAACTCAGACCTTGGATGTAATCCTAGGCATGGATTGGTTGTCAAAGTATGAAGGAACATTGACGTGCCGGAAGTCTATTCTGCTCACCACCGGGGAGAAAGAGGATCAAGTATGTAGCCAGGCACAGCCAGATGAAGAATCAGGTGCATTCCCTCACGGGAGTTGTTCAGGAGGAAGTGCCAGTAGTGCAAGAATTTCCCGATGTGTTCCCGGAGGAATTACCAGGAATGCCACCGGACAGAGACATTGAGTTTTTGATTGAGTTATTGCCCGGCACAGCCCCAATATCCAAGAGACCTTATCGGATGCCACCGAATGAGTTGAAAGAGATCAAGGATCAAATAAATGAGTTATTGGAGAAAGGATATATTCGTCCAAGCTCATCACCTTGGGGAGCCCCAGTTCTTTTGGTAGAGAAGAAGGATGGAAGCTTGAGGATGGTTGTGGATTATCGTGCATTGAACGAAGTAACCATCAAGAACAAGTACCCTCTGCCGATGATCAATGACTTGTTTGATCAGCTTGTTGGAGCCAAGGTATTCTCTAAGATCGATCTTGATCGGGGTATCATCGATTGAAAATTCGTGAAAAGGATATACCCAAAACAGCATTCACCACTGGTATGGTTTATACGAGTATACCGTCATGTCATTTGGATTGACTAATGCTACGCATACTTCATGAATTTGATGAACAAGGTGTTCATGGAATATTTGGACAAGTTAAATCGTGGTGTTCATCGATGACATATTGATATTCTCCAAGAGCGAGGAAGAGCATAAGGAACATTTGCGTCTAGTTCGGAGAAACTTGAGAACATCACTGTATGCCAAATTCAGCAAATGTGAATTTTGGTTGAAGGAAGTTGGATTCCTCGGACATGTTATTTCAGGAGAAGGAATAGCAGTTGATCCCGCCAAGGTTGAATCAGTCACCGATTGGCAGTCACCCACCTCAGTCAAGGAGATCCGCAGATTTTCTCGGACTCGCGAGGATATTATCGGAGGTTCATTGAGAACTTCTCGAAGATTGCCAAGCCCATGACTGAGCTGTTGAAGAAGGAAGCCAAGTATGTTTGGACCGAGGAATGTGAAGCCAGTTTTCAGGAATTGAAGAAACGGTTGGTCACAGCTCCAGTATTGATATTGCCGGACATACATAAGGAATACCAGGTCTATTGTGACGCTTCTCGTCAAGGACTCGGAGGAGTATTGATGCAGGAAGGCAAGGTTGTAGCTTATGCCTCCAGACAGCTACGGCCTCATGAGATGAATTATGCCACGCATGATTTGGAATTAGCAGCTGTAGTGCATGCACTCAAGACCTGGAGACATTTCCTCATCGGAAACCGTTGTGATGTCTATACAGATCACAAGAGTTTGAAATATATCTTCACGCAGAAGGAATTGAACCTCAGGCAGAGGAGATGGCTAGAGTTGATAAAGGACTATGACATGAGATTGCATTACCACCCCGGTAAAGCCAATGTTGTAGCAGATGCTTTGAGCCGTAAGAGTTATGTGAATACTCTTACCGCAGGAGGATTACCCCAGGAGTTGGTCGATGACCTCGAGACCTCCGGTGGAGATAGTTCGAAAGGATTTGTCGCAACTCGGAAGTTCAGTCCACCTTGACCGAAAGGATTCGTGAAGCCCGTAAGTCGGACAAGGAAATTGATGAGATTAAGCAAAAGATGGAGGAAGGTAAAGCTAAAGGATTCCGTAAGGATGAACACGGAACTATATGGTTTGAGGATCGTATTCGTGCCCAATGATCCCGAGCTCGGAAGCTAATTCTTCAGAGGCTCATGATTCCCGTACTCGATTCACCCGGCAACACCAAGATGTACCTGGATTTGAAGCAAAGTTTACGGTGGACAGGTATGAAGAAGGACATTGCCGAGTGCGTAGCCGTGTCGATGTTTGCCAGCGTGTAAAGGCAGAACATCGAAGCCAGCAGGGTTACTTCAACCTTTGCGATTCCCGATTGGAAATGGGAGAAACTTGGTATGGATTTCATCACAGGATTACCCAGACCCGTTCAGGTTATGATTCTATCGGGTAGTGGTTGATCGTTTGACTAAGGTAGCTCACTTCATTCCGTGAAGACTACCTATACCAGTGCCAAGTTGGCCAAGATATACATGACCAGGATCGTATGTCGCATGGAGTTCCGAGGAAAATCGTGTCGATAGAGGAACGCAGTTTACCTCAAAGTTTTGGAAGCAATTGCATGAAACTTTGGGTGCGAGGCTGGAATTCATGACAGCTTTTCATCCGCAGAGACGGATGGACAGACCGAGAGAGTCAATCAGATTCTGGAGGACATGTTGAGAGCTTGTGTGCTAGACTATGGGTCTAGCTGGGATGATAATTTGCCGTACGCAGAGTTCTCGTACAACAACAGTTATCAATCCAGTTTGAAGATGGCCCCTTTCGAAGCTCTATACGGAAGGAGGTGCATAACACCATTGCTGTGGGATAGTGTTGGAGATCGATCACTTTTCGGTTCCGATCTTATCAAGGATTCCGAAGAGAAGGTCAAGCTGATTCGAGACCGGCTCAAGATAGCACAGTCGCGACAGAAGAGTTATGCCGACGATGGCGCAAGGAGGTGACTTACGAAGTGGGAGACCGAGCATACCTTCGTGTGTCTCCGCTTCGTGGGATCAAGAGGTTTGGAGTCAAGGAAAGTTAGCACCCGATTCATTGGCCCTACAAAATCCTCGAGCGTCGTGGAGAAGTTGCATACAAGTTGGAATTGCGGAAGGATTGTCCGGAGTTCATGATGTCTTCCACGTTTCTCGCTTGAAGAAGTGCCATGCCGACATGGCCGATGTTCCGTTGAGAGACACGGTGCCCCTAGAGGCCATACAGCTTGACGGTGATTTGACTTACAAGGAGAAACCCGTCAAAATTCTCGAGACTGCAAGCGAGTCACCCGCAGCAAAGTCATCAAGTTTTGCAAGGTCTTTGTGAGTCACCACACCGAGGAAGAAGCCACACAGGAGCGAAGAAGATCTTCGTCGAGACCATCCGCACCTATTTGCTAGCCAACCCGAATCTCGAGGGAGATTCATCTTAAGGTGGTAGGTTTGTAACATCCCAAATTTTCCTATTTGGAATGTTTTACAATTATAGCTAAGCATCCTATGCATCCTGTTTGAATTTGATTGTCTTTTGAAGTTTCAGAGTTATTTGAGTTGGAATTGGAATTCCAAACTTTGGCATGTGAAACAATTCAAAACTAAGCTTGATAAATACTTGATCAAAAGTATGAGAGGAGCAAACATGACACTCCAAAAATATCAGAGGAAACAATGCCAAAAGATTTGGAATTCAAATCTGAATTTTATTTGAATTTGAAAAAAATAGATTTTTATAAAGTTTGGATTTTGACTTTGGAAAAATGTTCAAATGAAAGGAATATTCCCTCATCATTTTGGTATATATATACCCTATATAAAATATTTATAGATAAGGTTTTATTTTTGGTTTTGTTTTAATTAAAAAATAAAAGAAAAACCCTGGGCGCCCGACCAGCCACCCAGGCCCAGCCAGCGCCGCCTCACCCCTCACCCGCGCCCACCAGTGAGCCAGCCCTAACCAGCCAGCCAGCCAGCCAGCCAGCCAGCACCCGCGCGCCCCCTCGCCGAAACCCCGAGGCTTGATCGGCCGCCCGTTCCTCCCTCTCTCTCTCATCGACCATGGACCCGCCCGTCTTCCTTCCCCTGCCCACGCCATCGACTCGCTGGAGATCCACCGGATCCCGGGATCCGGATCCCCGACAGCCCGATGCCCTTCCGAGCAAGCCCGACCCAGGGCTATAAAGGCCGAGCCCCGCACCCCATTCCCCGAGAGCTCGCCAGCACCCTCTTCCTCCCTTGACGACGTCGCGGAGTCCGAACCCCTCCGCCGCCATTGTTGCCGCCACGACGCCTGGTGCACCCGACCCTCCCAACACCACCGAACCCCTCCCGACCTCGTCCGCAGCTCCCCGACGACTCGCCGGAGCTCGCCGACGTCCGGACGCCTCGGAGCACTCTCGCCGCCGCCGCCGCCGTCGCCGGAGTCCGGTAAGCCCCCCGGCATCCCCCTCCCCCGTTCGATCTTAGATCGACGGCCTCGATTAGAAGCCCCCGAAGGGGTAGGTTTTAGTTATAAAACCGGCCGGCCCGATCGGTCTATTTATTAGTTTAGGTTTATTTTTATTAGGCCGGTTCGTTAGTTTAAACCTAGGGCCCGTTTAGACTAAACTACGCCTAGTGCACAGTATAGGCCCATTAGGCCTTTTTCTTTTTATTTTGATTTTCTGTTTTAGCGAATAGTTTCAATTTTCAAAATGTATATCTTTTATTCTGTTTAATATTTTTGAGTGATTCTTTTTTGTTGGATTGCAAATTTTATGTAGTTTTGCAGAATATATATTCAGCTATGTTAAAAATAATTAAAATTGCTTTAATTTAGTTTTGTCAGAATAGTAAATCTGCTATAACTTTAGCTAGAAAAATTATTTTTGCATGATTCTTTTTGCCCCAACTTTATTTTGTCATTGCCAAACCCTAGAAATTAACTTGGGTATTTTAGGATTAATAAATAATTAGTTTTAAGCAGAATCCTATTAATTCTAATTAATTAGCTAGATGTTGTTTTCCTATTAAATTAATTAGTAAATTAATTTATTTTTAACTTGTGATTAGCTATTCTAGGTTAGTTTCTGTCATTCTAGTAGATGAACTTTTATTTATAATTAATAAAAGTTTTAAATTATTTTCTTAATAGAAATTGGATTAGGCCTAAAATGAGTTTTATAATAGCTTTTAATTAATTCTTTTTGCTCCTAGTTGCTTATTGAAACCTTTTCTGTTAAGTTAACTTAAAACCATGATTAGGTTATATTAATGATTTTTGTTATATAAAACTATTTTTGTTATTGTTTGGAGTAGGGAAAAACTTTGAATTGGTTTCTTTGAGTTTTCCTTCTGGATTTGGTTTTGATTGTTTTGTTGTGTTATGTTACTTTTGTTATGTTGTGTGATCCTATTGCTTTGTGCTTATTGTGCTATTGTTTGTCTCGGTAGAGTTTACGGAGTCTGAAGCTTGCTACTCGACTCTTTAGCTTACGAGGATCATCAGCAAGGCAAGTTTTGATCATGTTATTTCTATACCTATGTTTTTGTGCATTAGTAGTTGTCACCACCCCACCATTGCATGCAGTAGTGAAATCTTGAAGTCATTAAACTTGAGTAGTATCATGTGGTAGGATGAACCAATCCCTTGTTACCATGACCCCGGACGTAGTAGTTATTTTGCTATGCTCGTGAGCGGGATTTGGGATGAGTGAAATTCATAAGCAAGATGTGAGAGTCAATGATGATGATGACCCTATGAACTACAATGATCAAGATGTACTTGGAAAATCACTCTTGGGTGGAGGATTTGTTGACGGGCACCTGGAGCACCAGTGGTGGCGGGATGCATGGAGAAGCGCCATGACATCCTGCGGAAAGCTTCACCCAGCCACTAAGAGAAGGATGGATGCCCCATGACCGAAGCTTACATGCAGCCGCAAGCCATTATGGGCTCTGGCTGGGTTGACCCTAGTAGTGACGCTGGCTGGGCGGTACTACGAGAAGTAGACGAACGGTAGGATTGGATGGGTACGGCGGTGGCGAAGAACTCTTTGGAAGACCTGTTTCATTCGTCCGTCTTTCAAACACCATGAAGTGCGAAGACTTTAAAGGAGGAATGATTCTTGCGGGAAAGTCGCAAGCCTCTGCAGAGTGTTATAACCTAATCGATTAGCCGTGTCCCGATTCACGGACATTTGAGCCTCTGGACCTTGGAAGTATTCGGATATCTCAACACTAAAATTAATGAATTAATTTGAGGGTTTTATGACTTAATAATAATTTGGGAGCGAGATATTGGTTGGCGGAACCATCTCAATAACTACCAACAATTGTAGTAATTTGCAAGCAAGTCCACTTTGTAGTAGGGTAAAATTTGCTTTTAGCAAAATGATGAAACTTAGAGCTCCACACCAAAAATGCATATAGTGTTAGTAACTTTATTATTGTTATTCTTCATGACTTGCCAGCTTATTCCAAAAGCTGACCTACATGGCTGCAACGTATTATGTTGCGTAGATATATTCGATCGGGGTGAGGCTACGCTCGCGCTTAGCGATTGCCCTTTGGAGTCGGATGGACTCGCTTACCTTCGACGCTTCGCAGCATTTTAGTTTATTTCTCATGAGTTGGCCTTGAGCGAATTTATTCCCTTGTAATAAAGACTCTATATGAGAATCGATTAATGATATTCAGGTGTGATTGAACTTTGATTATTGTATCGATGTCTTTGTGAGTACCGGCATGATCTTGGGATGGTACGGAACCACGAGATTTGACCGATTTTGGGTCAGGTCGCTACAGCCCAACAGAGGCCCATTCCTGTGAAAAGGCCGGTCCAGTAAAAATTAGTAGGCCAGCCCATATAAGTCTACTTGTTTCAGGTACATTTAAGCCCACGACCCATACGAGATGTGCCAATTCGACCCATCAACAGCCCGTCAAAGATTTGACACCATTGCAACCCATCGTCAGTTCGAGCCCGTTAACAGCCCGCTATATATTTGGGCTCAATATCGGCCCGATGAGATTTCGGCCTGTTAACGGCCCATTTAATGGATGGGCCAATTTTCAGGATGTACATCTTTCGGCCTTTTAGCGACCCATTTAAATGTTGGGCTAGTTTACGGCCCGGTGTGTCTTTCAGCCTGTTGACGGCCCATAAATCTGATGGGCCATTTGTTGTCGGACCTGAGTTTCGGCCTTTTAGCGGCCCATTTAAGTGTTGGGCCAATTTTCTGGCCCTGTCACTTTCAGCCTGTTGACGGCCCATAAATCAGTTGGACCATTTGTAGTCGGACCTGAGTTTTGGCCTTTTAGCGACCCATTTAAGTGTTGGGCCAATTCCCGGCCATGTGTGCCTTTCGGCCTGTTAACGGACCATAATTAAGTTGGGCCATTTGTAGTCGGACCTTAGTTTTGGCCTTTTAACGGCCCATGCCCTTCATGGTCCAATACCAGCCCGATTTCTCTTTCGGCCTGCTAAAGGCCCACAACACAGTTGGGCCATTTACAATACGACCTGAATTTCGGCCTCTTAGTGGCCCATGGTCTTCATGGTCGATACAAGCCATTGTCTCTTCGGCCTGCTAAAGGCCTACAGTATAGTTGGACCATACGTAGCCCAAACTTTGTAACGGCCTGTTAACGGCCCGTGAAATAAACTGGGGCCACCTGTTGCCCGCTTCGATGTCCGCCTGTTAACGACCCGGGAGGTAAGAGGGCCGACCATTAACTTTCGGCCTAGTAACGGCCCATTAACTTAATGGGCCCACTAAAGTTCGTACATGTCTTTAGTCCAAATTAGATAATTTGAGCCCATTACAACGAGCAATTATGCACAGGACCAAAACCGATCACGCAAAGGTACGGCATACACGGAATAACGTTGCACATCCAGCATATACTACAGGAAATTACATCCACTGGGCAATCAAATATTGATGCCAGTGCAAATAAATGAGCAGAACCTAACCATCTACAACGTCACAATCTGCAACCTCAGCACAGATGACGCCCATAAGCATGTTGGCAAGTTCTTCCTGCTTTGCTAAACTTTCTCTGAAAACATTGATCAGTTGTTGTGTCGCACGACTCTGCACCTCTGATTCATCCACCATTTTCATCATTGCTTCAGCCATTAATTGGTTCACAGACATACATTTATTCCGTTGCATTCGAGACAGAGGATACTGAACTGATTCAGATGACGATTTTGGCAGGCTTGTATTATTGATAGTGGAGAGTGTCTCGACCACCGCATCATAACATAAATTAGGACGGGAACCAAACAGATTAATCATGAGTTATTGCCATATTACCTGGCCTAGATTTACTGGAAAGAAACAATGGGGTTGCCTTGCTGTTTTCGAGTTTGTCTTCTTATCTTGACCTTTGCACAAAATTAACACACTAGCATTGCTATCATTGGCCAAGTCGATAATAGGAAAGCAACATTGACTGTGAGCGTTTGGGCAACAAGCCTACACCAAATTAACACAATATGGCACAACTATCATCAGCCAGGTAAGGTAGTACGAAAGCAACATTGACAGAATGAATGAATGGGCAACCAGAGAAGCACTACAATTCAGTAATGTGCGTGATATGAGATAGTACATTCATGCAGCTCGGTATGCAAAACTACCAGGCAGTTTTCCTTACAAAAATCAACATTGGCGCCTTTAACATTTTGCTACAACTAATTTTAGATCAGATAAAGGTTAGATTCATGCCGATTAACAAAATACATGTTGATGTAAAAATATAGTGATATACAACAGTACTTACATCAGCATTGGAGCACGAGAGAATTCCATAAGATATTTTACTCGAATCTGATCCCAATGGAGGAAGTCTTCTATCATTTAACGTTATTTTATAAAGAGAGATGGGTAAGAAACATGTAGAAAATATGATCGAATGCTATAAAATTTCATGATGCGAGGATACGCTGCGCTTCTTAGAATGGAGTTGACATTCTTTTCTTTGGAATGGAGCGGACTAGTTCTTTGGCCATTGGAATCTGCTTATTATCGATGGGACTTGGGTTTCTCTGTCTTTGGAGCAGTATCTATGAAAAATGGAGTTGGTTTATTATCTCCTGGCGTTTGGATCTTTTGCAAAGACCTGGTTTGTAACCCTTCAGATTCTAACATAGCCGTCTTCCCCTTGCATGCCTTATATAGAAGAATGGTGATTCAGTTATAAAACATGCTACAGCAGAGATGAATAGGTACCGAAGAATAGAAAGGCATGACATATTGACATGTATTCCCTCCATCCGGAAATAAATGGACGGGTCTAGGCGTATTTCAGTTCTAGATACATCCAGTTTTATACATTTCTGCGACATTTAATCCGGATGGAGGGAGTATGATGTAAGAGCTAGGGATACGACAGGACAACACAGAAAAAAAAACACTGAAAAACCCACTGCAGAACCAAAGTATTCAAACCCACTGTTATGAGATAGTACACTCATGCAGCTCAGGATGCAAAACTACCAGGCAGCTTTCCTTACAAAAATCAACATTGTCGCCTTTAATCATACATTTTGCTACAACTAAATTTAGATCAGATAAAGGTTGGATTCACGCCGATTAACAAAATACATGCTGATGTAAAAATATAGTGATATACAACAGTACTTACATCTACATTGGAGCACGAGAATTCCTGCAAGAATCTTTCCTCATAAACGATACCATTGCAGAAATTCTTCTATCTGATAAGCTTATTTCCTAAAAGAGAGATGGGTAAGAAACATGTAGAAAATATGATCAGCATGCTATAAAATTTCATGATGCAAGGATACGCTGCGCTTCTTAGAATTGAGTTGACATATTTTTGCTCATTGGGCGGACTAGTTCTTTGGCCTTTGGAATCTGCTTATTATCGATGGGAGTTGGGTTTCTCTGTCTTTGGAGCGAGATCTATAAAAACTGGAGTTGGTTTATTATCTCTGGCGTTTGGATCTTTTGCAAAGGCCTTGTTTGTAACCCTTTAGATTCTAACATAGTCATCTTCCCTTGCATGCCTTGTATAGAAGAATGGTGCTTTAATTATAAAACATGCGACAATGAGAGAGATGGAATAGGTCTTGAAGAATAGAAAGGCATGACATATTGACATGTATTCCTCCATCCGGAAAAAATGGATGGGTCTAGGCGTATTTCAGTCCTAGATACATCCTTTTTATCCATTTCAACAACATGTAATCCAGACGGAGGGAGTATGGTGTAAGAGCTAGGGATCTGACAGACAACACAGCAAAAAAAAAACACTAGTTGAATGTAAAACTATATGCTAGCGGAATACGTGCAGATATAACTAAGGCAACATACACATGTATGATTGGGAAAATAAGATGGCATTACAGCGAGCACTAGAACAGCACTTCAATGTAAAAAACATGGTATGGCGTATGATGAAGTACATCTTGATGAATAACAATGCATAAGATATTCGAAGCATGATGTCCAAATTAAGCGAGATGGCATTGCGATAGAGTAGAATGACAAGACTTGAATTTGAAAACATGTTATCATGAATGGAATAGGTCTTGAAAACAGGAAGGCATGACATATTTACGTGCATGATCAGCATGCTAAGCACATGGCATTACAACAGAGTAGATACACTCTAGGACATTATATGCATGTTCTACCCATATCACAGGCCAAGTTAGAGCAAGGACCTTGTGGGGTGAAGAGGATTCATCATCTTTACGCAAGTCTTACGAAGAACCGCTTTACATGTTCCATCATATTGGGTATCATTGACATCAAGTTTATTGGCCTTTACATTGCTCCATGAGGTTCTTGTGGATATATCAGTGTGTGCAACTATATCGACATGCATGGAAGACAACTAGTAGTTTAGATTTATGTAATGAGTGCACTGTAGGAGACGACATAAATAGTAGGACTGGGGTTAACTAGCAGCAACAGGTCTCATAAACTAAAGGGAGAACACAGATGAAAGCTACATAATATGTATCGCTTGTACTCGATATTAACTAGATGGCACACAAAAGTATTAAAGAACAACATAGGTAATACTAAAAGTGGTATAATACTATAATCACCAGCCTGTGGGATAGCATTGGCTGATGGATGATAACTATGGAACAACGTTACCTAAAGAACAAGTATCTTAGCTGAACTATGGAACATCGCTCCTGAACAAGACCCGTAAGAGATCAGCATGAACATATAGTCAAATGTGATGGTCTATTTTCCGTGCTTAAATGAATAACAAAGCCATAAATGTTGCACACAAGTAAGATGAGGGTACAACCTATCTGGCTGCCACCCATAGGAGTGAGCATCATGTGCTGACTTGTCGATGGCCCTGCAGTTGTTGTGGCTATCCATGTCGGGCTGCGCATTCGATCAGAGGAACTGTTGAGTGGGGACTGTAGCTCCCTTCTGGTGTATGCTTCCCTTGTTGGAGCAGCTGCGGTGAGTCGGAAGACGGTGTGTCTGAAGATGCAGATAACGCATAATGTTAAGAACGACATATCTCTTTGATCCGAAGAAATACACTAAGAGATCAACAACAAGGTACGAGAGTGGTCACACGTCTGTTGACTGAAGACTAAATTGGGGTCACACGATTTTATTTTATTTTGGTACTGTCCGATCTATGCCGGATGGCTTGATGGCCGTCTTGTGCCTCCCGGCTGACACTTTCGAATCTTCCCGAAGAGCCGCGACCAGCGCAGAGCAGCCTGCCTCCACCGTCCGTGGCCCCGGCCAAAACCCCGCTCCCCGCCCCACCGCACTGTCGTGGTTGCGCCGCCCCCGGTCCAATCCACAAAGACTCCCCGTCATCCAGATCCGGCGGCGGTAGTACCTTCAACCCACGCAACTCCAAAAGATAGCCATCTAAGCACCGCTTCTGTGGTGAACTTGCGGCCCCGCACCCTTACGTTAGACACTAGCCAACCGGCAGCCTTGGAGCTCCGCCGCCTCGAGGGGTGCTGCTTCCCATTGGGAATTGATTTCCCCAGAATAAAAATTCAGACAACTGACGCCTACATAAAGTGATTTCAGATGAGGGTGCGACCTATCTGGCGGCATGGTGAAGTAGGCAGGTCCAGCTGCTGAGTCGGTGAGGCCGGCGTGGTTGCGGTGGCGACCGGTGGCGGGGAAAGAGCGATGTCGCCACGATCGACGGCTACACGAAAGCAGCGCCAGGACTCTGGACGGATCCGAAGTTGGAGCCGCTCCGGCGCCGTGAACAACGGCGGGGGTGAATCGGCTCCGGTACGGTTCATGCGGCCGTCGTCGAGGCAGCACCAAAGCAGACGGAGTAAGAGGCACACGGCCCGATGCACGACGGCAATTGGACAGCGTCTCGGCATTAGGGAGGAGGCGGCTGTGAAATTGGTGCGGTGGGGCGCCATGGAGGTGGGGCTGAGGTTTCATGCTCGGGAGAAGGGAGCTTCCGGGAGAAGGTAATTTGGCGCCCACGAGGTATGAATGGGGCGGGGCGGGGAATGGGAGGAGTGGAACCATGTCTTACAGATGCATTTATGCGAAATGTGAGGGGAGTTCAGTTCTACCCTTGCCTATAGGCTTCTCCGCTTTGGTCTGCGTGTCTTGAGGGTCGTGGATAGTAGAGTAACTTTGCTTCTCCCCAAATAGTGGGCGGGAGCGATTTGAGGCGGAGGCGTGTTTTGAACTATAGTGGGCGCGGCGATTTGAGGCGAGGAGAGCGTGTTTTGAAATAGTGGGTGCGAGCTATTTCGGGCTAGGAGAGCGTGTTTTGCCAACCATGGTTTATAAATTATTCAGCACATGTCATTTCAGCCGAGGAGAAGGCGCGCTTGGATGAAGTTACGAACCTACCCTCGATGTACAACGGGCCAATTGATGCGTGTCCCACATAGGGGCGGTAATTTCCGTCTCCCATTTATTTGCTTGGCGAATTCCACCGAGCGAGAGAGGATGTTTAACGGTTCGTTCAAATTTTGGGAGAACGAGCATCCACGTCTACCTTACCAAGTCGATTCGAATCAAATTTGAAATATTATCTTGCCACTTCTTTTTTAGATGGAGAGATGATGCTCGGGAATAATGTGTTTTTACATGCTCGTTGCTAGCGATTTACTATATGACAAATAGTTGACCCACTCAAAAGCGAATCAAACCCAAAATGAAATATCTCGATTCAATGAACTAGCTCGTTCAAGAGGTCAAAATAGTGAACTAAATCCAAAATTGAACACCTCAATCGAGTAGCATGTTGTACAGTGTTATAGTACTCCATGAACATGTTGAAAGTCAAATTAATGAACTTGTTTGATATCGCATATATCCATTCATGTGTGGATTGCATACAACATGTTCTCCAATTTAAATATTTGAATGCAAGTTTATACGAAACATGGTTTATATCAATCTTTGATGCATAAACGCGACCTCCCCTCTCCGGACTCCTCTCTCTCTCTCTCTCTCTCTCTCTCTCTCTCTCTCTCTCTCTAGCCAACAATCTTCAATTCTGTGCATGCGATCCGACACAAAACCTTGTTAGTCCCTCTCCTTTATCTCTCTCTCTCTCTCTCTCTCTCTCTCTCTCTCTCTCTTTGTGTGGGTGTGTGGGGGTCTTTCTAGTTCGCATTCATATAGACCATCTATAGGTCTCTCTACACACTATGTATGATACTCTAGCTAGTCCAAGCTAGATATCTTGGGTGCACTCATCATGCGCACACAAATTCCTTTGGCTCTTTGCCGTAACTCTCTCACGCACCACTATGTCGTCTCGGGCTCTTCCCCCTCTCTCAAACTCTCCATCCACAGGTCACACATACACATGCATATCTCACTGCTTTCGATAGGCCCATCTAAAACTCTTTCTCTCTCCTCGTTCTCTCTCCATCTCACACGCACACACACACACAATCTCATGCCCAGCTAGCCAAGTATGATGGTCTCTCACTCAATTGTAGGCACACGCAGTCCCCCCTATATGTATATGACTAGCTAATCTTAGTCTCCATCACAAACATGTGCATGGTCTATCTCGATTTCTCTTGGGGCATCTTTCTATCGCGCACGCACTCCCTCGATATCCCACCCATATAGTCCCCTCACGATCTCAAGGGGATCTCTCTATCACAAACACACCCTCTCTCCCTCCCCATGCGTCCATGCCATCCATGTGTCCCTCTCGACCTTTTTTCCTTGTTGGCCAGACCTCTATTGGACATGTGCTATAGGGGTGTCTCTCTCCGTTGCAAACAATCACACACTAGCTATCTTCGTGTATCTCCTCGCCTCGCTTTTCCATCTCGGAGATGCATGCGTGATATGTTCACATAAGAAACGAAAAAACACACACTCTCTCTAATTTATCGTTTGTTGTCACTTTCTCTTTCACACACATACTCTTTTTGCACACTTACTCATTCTCCTTCACACGCACTTGATCTGTCTCGACTGAGGCACTCTCCTCCGTCCATAGCACATAGATTTATTGAAAAGTCAAACATCACAAAGTTTGACCATGTACGTGGAGAAAAAGAATTACATCTAGTACGGCTAACATATACCATTAGATTCACCATGAGATGTAGTTTTGTATGATGTATCTTTGGTATTGTAGATATAAATAACATTTGCGTAAACCTGATCAAAGTTTCCAAAGTTTGACTTCTAAAAATTTACATGCCTTTGCATTATTGAGCGGATGGAATATCTCTTTCCCCCTCTCAGCTATCGGCGACGCACCACTCAGCCTTATCGGGCTCCTCAATCTCTCTCAAACTTTATTGGTCAGTTTGGTTCGTGACTGACCCTCATGCCTTGATGGCGGTCTTTGCTGGTGTGGATGTGAGATGTAAAATATTTCTGCTGGCCAGGCTTGTGTAGTCTTGAAGCGTTTGGTTCATGCAGGCGAGCAAAGCATCAATGTCCCATCAATCAATCCATGCATCAATTATTTAATGCTAATATCCATCCATGTTACTGTTAGCCTCGTGGCCGCACGACCAGGCACGGCCAGGCGTTCGAAATCGGTCGCTTGGGCCAGGCTACTTGCTGTGTCTGGAGTTTAGCCAGGCTAATTAAAGTGCAAGGGAACCCAACCCTGACGGGCTTTCTTTTTCACAGGGTAGCAACCAAACAAGCGTGCATGAAATTCAGCCACAACCCCAGGCCACGCAGAAGATGCTCACAACTCAAGCCAAACTGGCCTTATATCTCCCTGGTTCACACATACACATGTCTCGCTCGCGATCCAACACTCTCCGCCCTTGTTCTCTCTCCATGTGACACGCACCCCCCTAAGTACCATAATCCCTCACTCCATCATCGGCTCTGTTTGGATCCATGGGTCAGAGTTAGTTTGGGTTAGTTTGGAGTCAACTAACCCAAAAAGATCCAAACAGGAGGGTTAGTTTAGGTTAGATGCATCTAACCCATCCAAAAAAACTAACCCATCCAAGAGGTACTTATTTGGGTTAGTTCTTCTCGGGACCGCTAATAAACAATTTTTTCTCTCGCTCTCCCGGCAGCAGATCCCTCCCCACTTCCTCGAAGCTTCTCGTCCTCTCCCTCCCCCCCTCTCGCACCGCGCGTGAAGGTGCCTCGTCGTATCCGCGCTCCATCTAACCCTGCTATTCAAACACCTCTTTACTTAGAGTTAGTTCAGGGTTAGAATCTAACTCTAACCTCTAACTGAGTTAGAGTATCCAAACAGGGCCATAGGCGCAAGCACTCCCCCCCCTTAGTATGATTATCTCTCACTAGCCATCAGGAACACACGTATTGTCTCCTTCCATCCATACATCTATCTCGATATCTCTCGGGGCATCTTCTATCGCACACACCTTGTCCTCGATCTCCCACCCATGTAGTCCCATCACGATCTCCGGGGATCTCTCTATGACAAACATACACTCTCTCCTCCCCATGTCTGCATTTTCTCCGTCGTCTCTCTCGACCTCTCTCCTTGTTTGTCGACCCCTCTTGGCCACGTGCTAGGGTCTTCCTCTCTCGGTTTCAAACAACCACACACTATCTCCTCACCTTGCCTCCGTTGTCGAAGATGCATGTGTGATATGTTTGCATAAGACATGCACGCCTTTTCTCCACTTTCATCGTGTGTTGTCCATGTCTCTTTCACACACGCACACACACTTTTTTCACTCTCTCTCTCTCTCGTTAGGGACTCTGTCATGTCCATAAGCATATGGATGTTTTGGAAAGTCAAACCTCAGAAAAGTTTGACCAGGTATATGTGGAGAAAAACATTTACATCTGGAACGATCATTAGATCATCACAACATGTACTTACTTTATACTATCATTTATCTTTGGTATTGCAGATATAAGTAATTTCTTTATAAACTTGGTCAAATTTTCAAAAGTTTGACTTAAAAAAATGTTGTAACTACATTATCGAACGGAGGGAGTAGCTCTTTCTCTCTCTCTCTCTGCTATCTCTCACGGGCCTCCCCTCTCACTCGAACTCTCTATACCGACGGATTATACGCTCACTGTGTCAGCGTATAGCTCCATATATTGTTTAGTTGACCGGTCAACCAATCCACATACTGCGTTGTCAGCTCGTGTTCTGTATCTTGGTGTGCTGGCCCATGTGGCAGTGGGTGAAAATAAGTAAACTAGAGGGCAAACTTCTTGCGCGCGAAGGACGCACTCGCGCACAATTCACCATGCGGCGGCATGCACAGAAGGACGCACTCACGCACACCCAGCACACAACACACACCAGCACACGTGTACACCGCGTCACCGCCGGTTGAGATGGACGGTGAGGTAGCCAACAAGCGGAGGCGGCTCGAGCCAAAACCGCATCCGGCGAGCCTGGACTTCATCACCAGCCTCCCCGACGACATGCTGCTAGTCATCATCGGCCTCCTCCCCACCAAATCTGCCGTGCGGACCGCCCTGCTCTCCCGGCGGTGGCGCCCCCTCTGGCGCTGCGTCCTCCTCAACCTCACCGTCGACAGCTTCCTCTACGACGGGGATTGCAAACGCATGGCCGCAGTCTCCAAGATCCTCTCATCGCACCCTAGGCCAGCCAGACGCCTTGACATCCGCATGTTTAGTACCAACTGCAAGGTCCAACCCAAGTTCGACGAGTGGTTCTTATCCCCCGCCCTAGATCAGCTCGAGGAGCTCAACTTTGAAGTTGGACGATGTCCCTCTCTGCCGCCGTCCGCGCTCCGCCTCACGCCAACGCTGCGCCGCGCCAGCTTCAGCTCCTGCTATCTTCCCCAGATTAATGTGACGCCAGCCCTTCTTCTCCCTCAACTCAAGCAGCTCGACCTCTTCGACGTTGTCATCTCGAAGAAGGCTATGGAGCACCTGCTCCGCAGCTGTACTGCGCTCGAGTACCTTCGTCTTGAGCAGATCCACGGGTTCATTAGCCTCCACATCGCCTCGACGAATCTCCGATAGATTTATGTGTCTTGTTGGCCCCGCAACAAGACATCAATTGGGAAGAGATCACTTTAGCTATTCCATGTTATGGTCATTGAGAATGTGCCCTTTCCTTGAGAGATTGCTTGTATCGGATCTAGAAGGTCCAACAAAAATCAGGGTCATTGACGCGCCGAAATTGACAACATTGGTGTACTCGTCTGCCAAATTCTCTGAACTCTTTATTGGATCTGTAATCGCTCAGGTACAACACTCATCTTCTTCTCCGTCTTCTTGAAATTCACATTTTTAAATTTCTTCTTGATGTATTTACGACCGTCTTCCAGAAAATGATTCCCACAAGCTTGACCCACCATGCACACAAAGAAGATCTTAGCACTAAAATCTATCGCCCCAATCTGGATCAAGTTGTTGGATTCCTTACATGCTTTCCATGCACGGAGAAGCTACTCATCGAGGTGAAACTTCTTTCCTATTAGTAAACGGTAATCACAACGTAGCTCAATTTTTTCGTAATTTTCCCAAATTACGATGACAAGTGTAGTGTTCAAAACTACATCTACGCAATGCACCAAAAGAAATGTTTTTAGTATTTTTTTCTCACGTGATCACCTACATCATTTTTATGCTGTACTACTATAGTAGCCTAGGCTAGTCATAGTGGAAAGTAACTTAGACTACTCCAGTAACTCTATGGTTACCCTAAGGGCAAGTACTACCTCCGTCCTGGTTTACTCTTCCAATTTTGTACTAGTATCAAAATTTGACCATAGATTTAACTGACAAAATGTTAATGCATGTCACTTAGAACTATATCGTTGGATTCGTATTTGAACATAATTTCAAATGGTGTAATTTTTAGTGACATGCATTGGCATTTTCTTAGGTAAATCTATGGTCAAAATTTTATACTAAATACGAGGTACTATTTGATTAGATACGGATGTATCTAACACTAAAATGTAACTAGATACATCTGTATTTAGACAAATTTAAGACAAGAATTTTGGTGCGGAGGGAGTACAAAAGTGGGCTATGTAGGCCAAAACACGTGCCAAATTCACTTGTGATGCATTTGGCATCGATGCCCCTCCATTGCTCACCTGGTGCCCCAATCTGGACCACCTACTTTGCTCCGGTGCCAAATTAACTCACGCAATGAAAAAACACTGCGTGGGAGAGAGAGAGGACCGAGGCAATAAAAAAACACTTGTTTGGGAGAGTGAGAGGCTGGTGTAGTTGGTTTGATTGATTTGTTTATACATGTGGGTCTGTGTGCACAGCGGTGCCAACTCTCTCACATCGTGAGAGCGGTGCCAATATCTTTTGATTTGACATCGATGTGTATTATGTGGCATACTTTTGCGAAATATGGCATCGGCCACATAGTGGAAGGCAACAAATGCCCAAGCTCTTCACGTGCTCCTAGTTAAATGAGAGGAAACAGAAAGATAGAGAGAGAGAGGGAGAGAGAGCGAGAGAGAGAGTGAAAAAATATCACTAGCCAGCCAACCCTATCATATGAGCGAATGATATTGGTACCTGTTGATGACACGACAATCTTATGCAGCCAGCTGCTCTAATATGTTCTCTTCTTTTGCAGATAAAAAAATACCCGAAAGTGAAAAATGTGCTGCACTATAACAATCTCATCGAATGCCTTGATCTCCATCTTACAGAAATTGATTTGATCGACTACCGAGGCAGCACATCTGAGATTAAATTGGCGAGTTCTTTGTTCGGAGGCAAGTGTGCTCAAGGTAATGAGGTTTGGCGTTCTCTGGCGCAACAATGAATGGCGTGCTGATCACATAGCGTCTAAGCCTAAATGACAAAGTCTCCGAGGCTGAATTTGTTTTGAAACATCAAGTGGCGGAGACTCGAAAACTTATTTTCCCATTAGTGACTTGTCGAGGCGGTGGATTTTAGTTTGTACGATAACGCTGCATACACCTAAAGTAACGAAAGTTCTTACGCAAACTTCCTAGTAATTCCCTCTTCCTAGGTGCAGCATTACTCCTAACATTTGTAATATCAGTTTGAAACTTGTAATATTGCCGTGTCCTATTCCTGCGTTTTCAAAATCCTGCAAATCAAACAGGTCTGAGTAGGTGATGATGTTGTGCCTCCCATCTTTCACCAATAGCCGTCGGATCTAGATCTCATGCGCACAAACCAAGCTTCTCCATTTTGCGAAAGATGCCGCACTTGTTCCCTATTTACAAACAACTCCTTGTCTCTCACAATCAGCCTTATCTCCTCCCCACCACATGTAGAAGGCCGTGGAAAAATCTGGCGTGATGGCCGCTGCCGGAGCCGTCCACCCCCAATCTTGGTGATCCGTGCAATGCACGGGCATCTACGCACGGGAAATTATGTCGAACAGGGCTAGTTGTAAGCAGGCTAGCTCTACAGCCATGATGATAGTAACAGCAGATGGTGAGGCTGACTATGGTATGCCGAACACGGCGCCTATACTCAGGTGTCATCTCCGGCGCAGGGTCTTGTCACTTCACTGTGAGGAGCAGCACGTAATAATTTGACCAACGGGTAGTACAGTGCTAGTACTCCTAGGAGTACTACATTGTAGTACTACTACTAGTACTAGTAGCACCACCGTCTGGATTTAGGAGTACTACCACGTCCATCTGGATTTTAGTATTTGACTAGCAATATCTAGTAATGCATGTCACAAAAATGTACTACTCCCTCTCAAATAAATACTATGGTGACAACCTCTTGACGACCGGTGGCCTGAGACTGCCGGCCGTCACGCCGGAGAATGTCCACCTCGGTCGCGCTTCGCCAGCAGCTACCGCTCAAGAAGACACCATCGACATAATCAGCCACGTCTCTGCGCATGCAAGAGGAGGACGATAGGGGCGCTGGCCTTCTTGGACCGCAGGGCAACCTTGGGCAACCTTTGTTGAGGAAGCACGTTGAGCTTGGCGCCAACGCCGCTGCTCCTCACACGTCGGTTGGTGACCCGACGCACTAGGGCGTGAGGATGTCGTTGATGGATCCGTATGTATTTTTATCTTTCCGTCAAATCCATGTAGTAGTATACGATACTACAGTAATTGTCTTACCTTTCTCATCAACTTCATAATTTTCATCGTACTCCATGCATGAGCGGCGCGAACCAAACTTCTCATTACTCTATCGATCGCGCCATGGAGCAGAACCAAATTTTACAAGTTACGAGTTCAAAAGGAAAAGCCTGCCGTGTTCGCGTCGCACCCCCACACGGTTGGTCCGGCACGCCGCTCAAGCGGGAATGCGTGCGGCGTTGCATTTTCACTTAAAAGTGGGACCGTAGTTGAGCAAACCGACTATCGGCAAACCCCCATCCCGCCCACCGCGCGATGCCTGAGAAAACAGGAGGGAGAAGAGATGGCTGTAGCATGGACTCCAAGAAAATTGGTGTCAGATGGGACTCGTGTGGGTGGCGTGTGCCGTACTTCTAGACGTGAATGCTAGTTATGGCCCATGCCACCCCACTATATCGAGCCTATATCGAGGTACGTAGAACAAATTTCCTGCAGTCCGTGCTCAGCACTCTTGTATCTCTCTTCTCAGCCAGCCAGTGGAAGCGCGGAGCCCATCGTCTTTTTGCTCACATGCGGTCCCACATGTCAGTGAAAACGCAAGCGGACCCACTGAACCTGCACATCTTTCACCTCGACGTGCTGGTGATGAAAAACAAATCCAAGAAAGATCTTCGGTGGCCGCATTTGGAGTTACTCAGGAGTAGTAAGATTCTATTTACAGTTTAACCCAAGATACACATCTCGTGGCTTCAACTACCACTCTATTTTCTTTCATGACACGACCTGGATGCTGGATGTCCCACGTGTCGGCAAAAGGAGGAAGAACCCGACCAAATCTTCGGTTGTGCTCTCGGATTATACTAGTTGTGCTAACTTAAAAATTTTATTGTGTACTCCCTCCGTTCCAAAATACTTGACTTCCATTTGTCCAAAAATGGATGTACCTATATACTAAAACATGTCTAGATACATATATATTTTGATAAATAGAAGGCATGTATTTTGCAACGGAGGGAGTAGAATGGATGCAAGTTTTTGTATTGGGAAGAAGAGTACATCCATATATTGATAGAGCGCAATTTAGTAGATGTTCTATCACTTTTAGCTAGCACAGAGGCTATAGATGAGATTAGTGCACTTGTTGATACTCCTACTTGGTATGCGTGTTGCTGCTTAGACGCAGAGAAAAACGGACCGGAGGGAGTACTAGAATAGAGGCTAGACATGAGACTAGATGCGAGGAAGCAACGTTTACTTCTTTACACTCGAAGAAGAAAGAAGCACGCAAGATCGAGCCTCCTCAGATCAACAATGAATGCATCGAGAAGGTGAAAGCACAAGTGCTCCCTAGGTGGTTTTGGTAATTAATGTCAACATATCTCTTGTTGGACTAACACCTTTATCTAGTATGTTTCAGATGAGTTCAACAATGGAGTGGCATGGACTAAAGGATGTGGGAACTCCTTCAAGATGCTAAGGACAAAGGATTGGCTAAAGCTTCAAGCTCAAGACTCTTCATTTTACATTTTAGTGATCCAAGATCACATTGAGTCTATAGGAAAAGCCAACACTATCAAGGGCGGATGAGGTGTTGCTTAATGAGCCTCTTGCTTCATGTGCTTAGTGATATGCTCCAAAACCCTCAACTACTTTCCCACTTCCACACAAATGTCCTAAACCTAAAGTCAAACTCGGCCCCACTGATTATTCCTATCCGGCGCCACCGAGTTTGAACGTCTTAGCCATTGCCACAAACCCTAGGCAAATCGGTCTCACTGATAGGGATCTCAGTCTTACCGAGATGGGATTGTAATCTCTCTGTGTATGGCCATTATCAAAATCGGTCTCACCGAGTTTGAGAATCGGTACTACCGAGATTACAATGCAAACTTTCTGGTTGACTCATAACCAAAATCGGTCCCACCGAGTTTGAGTAATCGGTCTCATCGAGTTTGCCTGACCAACTCTCTTGTTAGCTAATTACCAAAATCGGTCTCACCGAGTTTGTGTAATCGGTCTCACTGGGTTTCGTTATGCCCTAACCCTAACCATATCGGTCCTACCGAGATGCAAGTCAGTCCCACCGAAAACCCTAACGGTCACTAGGTTTACTAAAATCGGTCTGACCGAGTTTGTTGATTCGGTCCCACCGAGATTGGTAAATTGTGTGTAACGGTTAGATTTTGTGTGGAGGCTATATATACCCCTCCACCTCCTCTTCATTCGTGGAGAGAGCCATCAGACTGAACCTACACTTCCAGCATCCTATCTCTGAGAGAGAACTACCTACTCATGTGTTGAGACCAAGATATTCCATTCCTACCATATGAATCTTGATCTCTAGCATCCTATCCCGAAGTTGCTTTCCACTCAAATATTCTTTCCACCAGATCCAAATCCTATGAGAGAGAGTTGAGAGTTGGGGAGACTATCATTTGAAGCACAAGAGCAAGGATTTCATCATCAATGCACCATTTGTTACTTCTTGGAGAGTGGTGTCTCCTAGATTGGCTAGGTGTCACTTGGGAGCCTCCGACGAGATTGTGGAGTTGAACCAAGGAGTTTGTAAGGGCAAGGAGATCGCCTACTTCGTGAAGATCTACCGCTAGTGAGGCAAGTCCTTCGTGGGCGACGGCCATGGTGGGATAGACAAGGTTGATTCTTCGTGGACCCTTCGTGGGTGGAGCCCTCCGTCTACTCGCGCAACCGTTACCCTTCATGGGTTGAAGTCTCCATCAACGTGGATGTACGATAGCACCACCTATCGGAACCATGACAAAAACATTCGTTTCTCCAATTGCGTTTGAATCCTCCAAACCCTTCCCTTTACATTCTTGCAAGTTGCATGCTTTACTTTCCGCTGCTCATATACTCTTTGCATGCTTGCTTGTTATGTATTGAAAAAGTTAAATTTGTGCCTAAGCTCCACTTAAACTTTAATAAGGTTAAAAACTGCAACTTTGGTACTTAGTGTCTAATCACCCCCCCCTCTAGACACCTCTTCTCAAGATCCTACAAGTGGTATCAGAGCATTGGTCTCCATTGCATTGGTTTAATCACCATTGGAGGAAGATGGATGAGTCTACTTGAAGTCTTAGACATAGAGTGCCTATTCTTGATGGAGAGTATTTTCATGAGTGGAAAAATGAGATGCTTGCAATTTTCAATCAATATCATTTGAACAAGTACATTGCTAGCCCTTGTGCTCCTCATGTTGATCCTATGCATCCTACCCTTGATGAATCTATTGACATGACTAGGAATCTTAGAACTGTTAATCTTATCACTAGAGGCTTGCCTAGAAACTTAGTTAGAATCCTGCCTACTCTTGAGTGTGCCTACACTATATGGAAATTTCTTGAGGAACGCTTTCCAAATTATTCCTTGAAAAATCTAGATGAAATTCTCCACAAGTCTATTTCCTTGAGTAAGATGAATACTAGTGATCCTATGTTTGGTGATCGTCTATTTGAACTCACCGACCTTATACGTGCCAAAGGAGATGTTGGAATTATTGGTGATATTATTTCCGAAGCTATAAGAATTCATAGACAAGATCATTGTCAAACTCACTCTAACGAATTACCCTCTCTAGGACTTGATCCACCACATGACGATATTGAACATGGATACTATGATGAGGATGATGATAGTGACTTCAATCTTGATGATGCAATGAGACATTTTGGTCTTATGGCAAATCTTCGGGGATATGTGTCAGGAGGAAAGGAATTGGTTCTTGACAGTGGATGTACCGATCACATGACCGGAGATAAAGACATGTTTCGTGAGCTTGCTGAAAATGATAGTCCTCGAAAGTATGTCACTTTTGGTGACAACTCAAAGGGTAAGGTGGTTGGCCTCGGTAAGGTGGCCATCTCACATGATAGCTCCATACAAAATGTCATGCTCGTTGAGTCTCTTGGGTACAACTTACTTTCAGTATCTAGACTTGCTGATTTCGGTTTCAATGTCTTATTTACTGAAGTAGATTGCCAAGTGTTTCGTCGAGACAATCATAAAATGGTCTTTACCGGTGTGCGTAGAGGTGACCTATACATTGTTGATTTCTCTAAAAAGGCACAACCTAAAACTTGCTTCATTGCTAAATCCTCAAAAGGTTGGTTATGGCATAGACGACTAGGTCATGTTGGTATGCGAAACCTTGACAAGATTATTAAAGGGAATCATATCCTTGGTGTCAACGATGTCACATTTGATAAGGATAGATCTGCGAAAGGCTTGTCAAGCGGTAAACAGGTTGGAGGAAGGCATCCCGTGAAGAACATTATGACCACAGGGAGGCCACTCGAGCTACTTCACATGGATCTCTTCTGTCCCAACTCTTACAAGAGTCTCGGTGGAAAATCTTTTGGTCTAGTTATAGTTGATGATTTTTCAAGATTTATGTGGGTGTTCTTTCTCGATGATAAATCGCAGGTCCAAAAGATCTTCAAAAACTTCGCTAGGAAGGCCCAAAACCAATTTGAAGTGAAGATCGCAGCGACAACGAAACGGAGTTCAAGAATGCAAATGTGGACACCTTTCTTGACGAAGAAGGGATTTCACACGAGTTCTCGGCTACGTACACACCTCAACAAAATGGAGTTGTTGAGAGGAAGAACCGGACGCTCATCGAAATGGCGAGAACGACGCTTGATGAGTACAAGACACCGAAGCACTTTTGGGCAGAAGCGGTTGAGACAGCTTGTCATGCAACAAATCGCTTGTATCTTCACAAGCTACTCGGCAAGACGGCATACGAGCTCCTCACCGGTAACAAACCCCAAGTTGGATACTTTCGAGTATTCGGCTCAAAGTGCTACATTCTTGATAAGCATCGTCGTTCTAAATTTGCTCCTAAGTCTCATGAAGGTTTCCTACTAGGTTATGGCTCAAACTCTCACACTTACCATGTCTACAACAATTTCACCCGAAAGGTTGAAGATATGGTAGATGTGAAGTTTGATGAATCTAACGGCTCGCAAATAGAGCAATTGCCAATTGATGTAGGAGACAAAGACCCTTCGGAAGCAATCCAAGACTTGTCTATTGGCAAGGTCCGTCCAACGGAGGTGAAGGAGAGTGCCTCGTCCGTCCAAGTGGAAGCTTCTACTTCACGACAAGGTGAACCAAGAGTTGATACGGAAGCATCCACAAGTGGGACACACCAAGATGAAGAAAACGAGGAAATGCATCAAGATGAATGTCAACGACCTCCTTCTCCACCACGACAAGAGAACGACAACGCCAACAATGAAGAAGGCCAAGAAGAAGAACAAGATGAAGAAGATGTTCAACAAAGACCCAAGCAAAAGCTATCACGAGTTCGAGCAAGAATTGCTAAAGATCATCCCGTCGAGCAAATCTACAATGACATTCAAACCGGGAGAATCACTCGCTCTAAAACTCGTTTAGCTAACTTTTGTGAAAACTATTCTTTCATCTCTAGCATTGAACCTATGAAGGTTGAAGAAGCATTGGAAGATCTAGATTGGATAAATGCTATGCATGAAGAGCTACACAATTTTGAGAGGAACCAAGTTTGGACATTGGTTGAGAAGCCCGACAACAACCACAACATCATCGGTACCAAATTGGTGTTTAGCGACAAGCAACATGAAGATGGACAAGTAGTTCGCAACAAGGCACGTCTCATCGCCCAAGGCTACACACAAGTCGAAGGTATGGACTATGGTGAGACATATGCTCCCGTTGCTAGACTTGAGTCCATTCGCATCTTACTTGCCTATGCTAATCATCATGATATCACCTTGTACCAAATGGACATTAAAAGTGCTCTTCTAAATGGTGAAATAGAGGAGGAAGTTTATGTCAAACAACCTCCCGGCTTTGTCAATCCTAAGAAACCAAATCATGTTTACAAACTTCAGAAAGCTCTTTATGGTCTTAAACAAGCTCCAAGAGCTTGGTATAAATGCTTGACCAAGTTCCTAATTGAGAAAGGCTTTGAAATTGGGAAAATTGATTCCACACTTTTTAATAAAAGGGTTAATGGTGAACTATTCGTGTGCCAAATCTATGTTGATGATATTATATTTGGTTCAACTAACCCTCATTTTAGTGAAAAGTTTGGGAAGCTAATGTTGGAGAAGTTTGAGATGTCTATGATGAGTGAACTCAAATTCTTTCTTGGGTTGCAAATCAAGCAAACTAAGGAAGGTACTTTTGTTTCTCAAACGAAGTACACCAAGGACTTATTCAAGAAGTTCAATATGCAAGAATGCAAAGGTATGACTACACCCATGCCTACTAGTGGACATCTTGACTTAACGAAAGATGATGAACCAGTTGATCAAAAGGTTTATCGCTCTATGATTGGTGCATTGTTATATCTATGTGCTTCACGTCCCGATGTTATGCTAAGTGTGTGCATGTGTGCACGATATCAAGCTTCTCCTAAAGAATGTCATCTTAAGGCCGTGAAAAGGATAGTGAGATACTTAATCCATACACCAAATTTTGGCATTTGGTATCCTAAGAGGGCCTCTTTCGATCTTGTTGGCTACTCCGACTCGGACTATGCCGGTGACAAGGTTGATAGAAAGTCCACTTTGGGTACTTGCCAATTTCTTGGTAGATCTCTTGTGTCTTGGTCCTCCAAGAAACAAAACTTGGTATCCTTATCCACTGCCGAAGCGGAGTACATTGCCGCTGGTTCATGTTGTGCTCTATTACATTGGATGACCCTAACTCTTAAAGATTATGGGATATATGTGAGACATGTTCCACTGCTTTGTGACAATGAAAGTGCTATCAAAATTGGTCATAATCCTGTGCAACATTCTCGAACTAAGCATATTGAAGTTCGTCATCATTTCATTCGAGATCATGTTGCTAAGGAGACATTGATCTTAAGCATGTTCGCACCGAAAAGCAATTAGCGGATATATTTACTAAACCTCTTGATGAGAAAGTGTTTTGCTGGTTAAGAGGAGAATTGAACATCATTGATGCTTCAAACTTGGAGTAGAAACTCCATTGGATACATGCAAGACATGAGCTTATGCCTAATCCTTGATATCTCTCCTATGATGGAAATCATATATCTTGGATATATTTGTATCTTGCATGTTATCTAACCCATGTCGGTACTTGGTTGAATCAAATTCCATGAGGTTGTAACCTACTCATATCTTGAGCAATCTCTACATCACCAAGTCTCTACACAAGGTGGTTGAAGCCAAGGAAGCACAAAACCATTTAAACATATCCTTTGACAAATTCTATGTTGAGCTTCATGATTGTCATTGTTGGATACACAAGTGCTCTTCCTTGCAAGAACTAACCCATGTAGGTAGATGGACTCAAATTCCAAGTGGTGCTCCCAACTCTTGATGTGCTACATCAACCTTGAGCAACCCACACAAGTTCAACTACATGGTCATCACCACCAACCAAGGTATGTCATTCCATCTTAGAGAAGCTTTACTCCGAGACATGAGCCAAAGCAACTCGACAAGATGTGAATACATCAAAATGCTTAAACGAAAAATGGTAACCCCATTTTGAGCTCAAACGATGAGTATGACCTATGATCAAGTGATCTCACTTGACTCCTAAGTCAATATACTCTAACATAGATGACTTTGTCGCCGACCATCTCTGGATGAAGTTCTCTTGTGTTCTTTTCTGAGTTTTTGCATTTCTCTCATGCATATGTGTTTCCCCTTTCAAAAAAAACTTCATCTAGATTTCTTTCTGTTTGCTCTGCATTTTCTGCATTCCAATTCATTGCATATCATTCAGTAAATTCCTTGCAAATCTTTGTGAGATCTTATTAGTCAAGTGAGCTGAGGTGACAAGTGTTTTCTCTGTGATGAACTCGGTTACACCAATTTTTTATTTTCGGTCCAACCGAAAACGTTCGGTACCACCGAAGCATACCACTCGGCGCCACCGATTTCACAACAGGAAAATCAGTTTGCCACTTATTCTGTGTTTCTTTTGATCCAGCTCCACTCAATGAATCTTGTCCTCTACAAGCATCACATTTTTATCATTGCTTTATGTTGTGACTCAAGGATCAAACCCATTCACGAAAAATTCCAGAGGGGGAGAGAGAGATCACATCTTTATCAAGCCCTTCTTGGAAATTGATGTCAAAGGGGGAGAGAGAGATCACATCAAAGCCTATCACTTAAAGAGATCACATCAGAGAAGGAGAGAGAGAGAGATCCTTCAGGGGGAGAGAGAGAGATCTCCAGGGGGAGATAATACTAGTAGAGAGTATTTCTCAAGGATCCCAGATGCTTGGTGTTCAAGAGGAGAGATGCCACGTGTCTTCTTGAGGGGAAAGACATGTTCATTTGTGCTTATTTGCATTAGCTTGCATTGGCTCTGTTCATATCAGTCAAATCATTCAAATTCATTGCATATCTTTACTCTTGGGGACATGTCAAATCCAATGTAGTACTTAGTACTCACTCTCTACATGTCATCCCAGTCTTGGTATTCTTGTGGTTTCTTTTGTTTGCTCTGGCTAGTAGGTGCATCTGTGTTATCTAACCTTGTTTACGCAGGTTCATTTCATCCTAAGCCAACTCAAGACTACAAGGTAAGTATATGCATCACAATCAAGTGTATGAGGAATTCTAGCTGATGTACATACTGTTTGCAAGAAGGACTCATGGGCATGAAGGTATTTTCTTTAATATTCTTTGCTCTGATGCATATGGCCAAGATACATGTAACACATTGCCTGCTCTATCATGGTTATGCTATCACATGCTCCTATATTCCATATTCACATGATTACATACATGTAGGGGGAGCCCATGCCTGTTACATGTATTTCCAAATCTCTACTTGCTACTCTTTATATCTTTATCTAAAGCTTTGATGTATGTTGTCATCAATTATCAAAAAGGGGGAGATTGAAAGCACAAGTGCTCCCTAGGTGGTTTTGGTAATTAATGTCAACATATCTCTTGTTGGACTAACACCTTTATCTAGTATGTTTCAAATGAGTTCAACAATGGAGTGGCATGGACTAAAGGATGTGGGAACTCCTTCAAGATGCTAAGGACAAAGGATTGGCTAAAGCTTCAAGCTCAAGACTCTTCATTTTACATTTTAGTGATCCAAGATCACATTGAGTCTATAGGAAAAGCCAATACTATCAAGGAGGGATGAGGTGTTGCTTAATGAGCCTCTTGCTTCATGTGCTTAGTGATATGCTCCAAAACCCTCAACTACTTTCCCACTTCCACACATATGTCCTGAACCTAAAGTCAAACTCGGCCCCACTGATTCTTCCTATCCGGCGCCACCGAGTTTGGACGTCTTAGCCACTGCCACAAACCCTAGGCAAATCGGTCTCACCGATAGGGATCTCGGTCTTACCGAGATGGGATTGTAATCTCTCTGTGTATGTCCATTATCAAAATCGGTCTCACCGAGTTTGAGAATCGGTACTATCGAGATTACAATGCAAACTTTCTGGTTGACTCATTACCAAAATCGGTCCCACCGAGTTTGAGTAATCGGTCTCACCGAGTTTGCCCGACCAACTCTCTGGTTAGCTAATTACCAAAATCGGTCTCACCGAGTTTGTGTAATCGGTCTCAGTGAGATTACGTTATGCCCTAACCCTAACCATATCGGTCCTACCGAGATGCAAGTCAGTCCCACCGAAAACCCTAACGGTCACTAGGTTTACTAAAATCGGTCTGACCGAGTTCGTTGATTCGGTCCCACCGAGATTGGTAAATTGTGTGTAACGGTTAGATTTTGTGTGGAGGCTATATATACCCCTCCACCTCCTATTCATTCGTGGAGAGAGCCATCAGACTGAACCTACACTTCCAAAGATCCTATCTCTCGAGAGAACTACCTACTCATGTGTTGAGACCAAGATATTCCATTCCTACCATATGAATCTTGATCTCTAGCCTTCCCCAAGTTGCTTTCCACTCAAATCTTCTTTCCACCAGATCCAAATCCTATGAGAGAGAGTTGAGTGTTGGGGAGACTATCATTTGAAGAACAAGAGCAAGGAGTTTATCATCAACGCACCATTTGTTACTTCTTGGAGAGTGGTGTCTCCTAGATTGGCTAGGTGTCGCTTGGGAGCCTCCGACGAGATTGTGGAGTTGAACCAAGGAGTTTGTAAGGGCAAGGAGATCGCCTACTTCGTGAAGATCTACCGCTAGTGAGGTAAGTCCTTCGTGGGCGACGGCCATGGTGGGATAGACAAGGTTTCTTCTTCGTGGACCCTTCGTGGGTAGAGCCCTCCATGGACTCGCGCAACCGTTACCCTTCGTGGGTTGAAGTCTCCATCAACGTGGATGTACGGTACCACCACCTATCGGAACCACGACAAAAACATATGTGTCTCCAATTGCGTTTCAATCCTCCAAACCCTTCCCTTTACATTCTTGCAAGTTGCATGCTTTACTTTCCGCTGCTCATATACTCTTTGCATGCTTTCTTGTTATGTATTGAAAAACTTAAACTTCTGCCTAAACTCCACTTAAACTTTAATACGGTTAAAAACTACAACTTTGGTACTTAGTGTCTAATCACCCCCCCTCTAGACACCTCTTCTCAAGATCCTACAGAAGGCACTAATCCAACTTACAGGAGTAGTAAAATGTATTCTTGTGGTTCTTGTTTTCTTTGGTCTTGCTTTTCTAGTCAAAATTATCGTTGGAGTTCATGCAAAATGGAGTCTCGTTTGGGGTCGTGCATTGCAGTTGGCCTTACAAGTGGGACCGCAGTTAAGGAAACCGACTATCGGCAAACCCCCACCTCGCCCGCCGCACGATGGCTGAGTTAGAGAAACGATGAGGTTGAAGAGATTGCTCTAGCACGGACTCCAATAAATATGGTGCCAGATGGAAGTTGTGCTGGTGGCGTGTGCCATACTCCTGGACGTGAATGCTTGTTCTGACCCATTCCACCCTACTACTCCTACTGCTACTATATAGTACTACTAGTATCGAGGATTCGAGGTGCTGGTTACGTAGTACAATATGGCTACAAGATAAAAACACCCGCACGACGCCAGCATGTGAAGCTAGTACAAATAGTGTACTACTATTGTTGATTGGCCTCATCCGATAACCTGTTGCAATGCACGCATAATTATGTATTCGGAAAATATTTTTTGCCTCGTCGCACCACTCACTCACGAAGCAACTCAAAGCCATTCATAAATTTAGTAAGTTTATCACAGGCATATCATTTTATTACATACAACAGGTCATCAACCCACATCGAGAACGAGGATACATTATAAATACTAAAGTTTTCACCACACAATAAATAATAAGCAATGAAATGAACTTCAACTCAACCATTCCTCGGCGTTGGAAACTCTTGCTTTGAACCACAAGTGATTCTCTGGACGGGCCATCCATTGTCGATCTGAGACCAATGCAGGACTGATCATCCAGTGAAGCGGCCTACTATATCGAGTACCGTGGTAGGGAACCACCCAAATGTCCGAGGTATAGACACGCTTGCTTCTCATAAATGGTAGTAACGTTGTGTCAACAGCAGTTGGATCGCCTTTCACCATCATTGGATAGTTTTGTCCAAGGAAGAGCGAGTTTTCTCCAAGACTATCAATTACATGCGGGGAGAAGGAGTTGGTGCTACAACACTAGTATCCATCCCGAATACCATGCATCGGTGTTGGAATAGGTCCGGAGAGTGCGACCATGGGAGACTACACCTGCTTCCTTAGCGATAACATCATCATGGGCTGTATACACACGAGAAGAGGTGATCCATCGAATTAGTTGCCAGCGCCAAATAGTATATGGGCGCTGCTCGTCCTCATGCTCGTGATCATCACCATCATCATCTCCCCTTGGTTATAAAAATCTTCAAGTATAGGTGGTGGAATGTTCACAGGACCTTGGAAACACAAGAAGAAGGTTAATTAGTAAGGCTGACCATAGTGGGGGTAACATAAGTAGTATCATGCACTTGGGACTCAAAACATGCTTATGTGGCGGCAATTAAGGAAGAGAGAGATGGTTATAGTAACATAGGTAGATACCGTAACATAATAAATGTGATGCTACTATGTGTCATGCATGGCAATAAATGAGACCACCTATGATACTAATCTAAGATACTATGCACTAAAGGGAAACTTGCTAACCCGCATGCATGTGGATGAAACAATTATAATTACGGTGGAAGACAAACGTACCAAAACAACGAGGATGCCATGCAAAAACAGTGCCACGAGTGGTGGCAGCAAACACAAGGCCCTCGTATTGAATTGCATCACACTACTCATCCGTCTACAGAAACTGATTTTTGAGCAATATCCATCCAGTCAAACCACTGAGGACGGCAACAAGCTTGTCGAAGATAGCAACAACTTCATAGTTGTTGTAATTCCAAGAGCGGTCTTCCATAGAAGACAGTCACCATGATTGTATTTGAACGTGCGTACAATACCGGTGTGCTCAACCTCTGGGCAGTCTGCTGAGATTTTTGGAAGTGGAACCCGGTCACGAGTGTACACATTCACAAGTTCCCACTCGTAGTTGGACCCAATAAACAACCCAAGCCTTGCCCAAGCCTTGCCCTCAAGCGATGGCATCTTAACATCATACGTATCATTATCAAGAGGCATCAACTTGCACAGGGCGAGGCCTCCATTGTGACGGCGCCAGTCATCGTGGTCACGGCGAAGAAGATAGGGAGATCAAGAATACATCAACATCATCATACAAGATCAACATCCCACTATGGATGAAACATAAACAGAAACTCAAACAATATCCACCCTGCTATCCTGTGCCGACCGAACCTATCCCTGATCGGAAGAAGGTAAGAAGAACTCCAAACAAGCAAACATCGCTTCTCACATGATCATCAAACAACCTGTACCAAGAACTGTGGTGTAGTAATCTGTGAGCCACGAGGACTCAGCAATCCCATTACCATGGGTATCAAGACTAGCAAAGCTTATGGGAAAGGAAGAGGTAAAGTGGTGAGGTTGCAGCAGCGCTGCTAAGCATATGGTGGCTAACATACGCAAATGAGAGCAGAAGAGAAACAAAGGAACGGTCGTCAACTAGTAATGATCAAGAAGTGATCCTAACTCCTACTTACATCGTACATAACCCGTAAACCTCTCGATCAACCCCTAAAAAGAGACACTCACGGTTACGCACACGGTTGGTGTATTTTAGAAGAGTTTGCTTCAAGTTTACTACAACCGATATTAACAAATTCATCTGCCACATAATCCGGGCACGGTCTCGAAAGTTTATACCCCGCAGGTGTCCCAACTTAGCCCATGATAAGCTCTCGCGATCAACTAAGGATATTCTTCTCCCCGGAAGACCCGATCAGTCTCGAATCCCGCCACAAGACATTTTGACAAAGAATAAACAAGACCAGAAGACTTCCTGCGTTTACCACCCCCGATAGTAGCCGCCAGATCTGCCTCGTGCCACACCGGATGAGCAGTCCGCATAACTAAAACCAGCCCCAAGTTTGAGGTGGCCCCAAAGGGTTCTAGTTTGACCAACACTTAGACAAGCACGGCCTGGGGCAATAAAGATGACCCTCAGACTATCCCAAGGGAAATGTAGGTGGTGGTGAGGCAAATGGTAAAACCAATGTTGGGCCTTGCCGAGGAGTCTTATTCAAAGCGAATCGTCAAGGGGGTCCCATAAATCACCCGACCCAAGTAGGGACGCAAAATCCGGGAACATAATACCGATATGACGGAAACTAGGGCGGCAAGAGTGGAACAAAACACTGTGCATAAGGCCGAGCCTTCCACCCTTTACCAAGTATATAGATGCATTAATTAAATAAGATATATTGTGATATCCCAACAAGTAAACATGTTCCAACAAGGAACAACATCTCCATGTTCCAACAAGGAACAAACTTCATCTTCACCTCAACTAACAACGCTATAAGAGGGCTGAGCAAAGCGTAACATAGCCAAACAACGGTTTGCTAGAAGGGTGACAAAGGTTAGAGGTTCATGGCAATTTGGGATGGCTTGATAAACAAGTAATAGGTAGCGAAAGCATAGCGATAGAACGAAGCAACTAGCATAGCAATGATAGTAATGAGATCCAAGGTGACGGTCATCTTGCCTGAAATCCCGAAGGAAGAAGAACGAGTCCATGAAGAAGATGAAGCCATGAAGTCGAACCAAGCGAGACGAACGAATCCTCACGATCGCAACGAACGGAACTATCGAAGAAGCACACAACATGGTAAACACACCACACATAGACAAGACATGATGCACAACAAGCATGATGCATGACAAATCTAGATGAGGCTACTCATAAGAGATGATGCAAACAAGAGCAACACATCAAAGCAAGTTTAAATGAGGCCGAAACAACATATAACAATTCCGAAGTCCTCATATGCAAATTTCGAAATTGGTCCAGATCTGAATAAACCTTATGTTCAAGTTGTTAAACAGCAAGTTAAGATGCACCACGATGATCTACACGAAATTCTAGTCAAGTTACATATAAAGTTCATTAGATTCGAGCTACGCTAGAAGATATGAGCAAAACAAGATAAACATGGCATTGATGCAAAATGCATACAAACATCAAGCAAACACCTCAAAACAAGGATGCAACATGATAATATGAAGCTACATGCAAATCAAGCAAGTTTCATATAGAGCACACTCAAAACGGAGCAACGGTTCAACACATACACTATACAAGTTTAAAGGACAAATCTGTCCAAAAAGCAACTAGGCATATTGCAAGCATCAAAAAACAACAAGCAGCATCAACATAAAAACAAAAGGCATGGGCATGATGTACAGGTAAAGCATGACAAAACATGAACACTGAGCTATCTCCGTAAATCACTAGAACATGCTCAAAACACATGGCAAGATTGCAATACATGCATTTCTAGCAGAAATAACATCAAAGTTGCAATGTTTAGAGCTATCAAACAACATGCTACAAGAACTTATCATGGCAAACAAAGGCATGGCATGAATCTACAATTATATAGAACAAAAGTCCTTACTGACCATGAGCCAAAAAGGATTAGAGAATATGATGGCACCCATGTAAACATAGCAAGTTATATTACAGATTCATACATGGCAGGAACAACACAGTAGGCATGTTGGTGAGCTTGAACCACTCACCACAGAGCAATACATGGCATGGCAAGGCAACTCACAGTAAGAAGACATGGTATAGAAGCTATACATGGCAAGAACAACATCATAGCATACACGATCAACTACAACAACCTTGGCAAAATTGAATAACATGTAAACAACCTGCCAGAAACATTTTATAGCAAAAGTAGAGCTCGATTGACTCAAGCTATGGCACTCCATAATTGCAAACAAGGGCATGGATGGATAGAGAATAAACATATGTTCAAAACATCCTTATGAAGTATCTCAAAATATGCATGGATCTCTCGTAGCATCAAGTTTACATGGCATAAAAATATCGCAGTAATGGGCTGAAATCAGCAACATCATGAAGCCTAGTTTGCATGCTTGTGCTAGTCACACAGAGATCACAAAATACATGGCATAACCCCCTGTAAAGATGGCATGGCATATTACAAAACACATGTAGACTCAAGTTCATAGGATGCACACATCAATCATGGCAAAATGACAAATCATCAAGTTATAACAAGCCAAAGATAACATCACATAGCACTCTTGCAAAGAAGATTCAGGCATCAAGATGAGCTCAAATGAACATGATGCAATGGAATGAAATGAAGTACACAACGATGAACATTTCCATATATCATACGCATGAAACGGAGCATACCATGGAGATATGGCATGGCAAACATGGCATGTAATGCAAGAAATAACAGACTTAGTGAAAATCTATACCTCAAGAACTTGACGGAAGGGCCCGGACGAGGATCCGCGCCGAGGTGTTTGGTTGGCCGGGCGGTGATCTCATCCCACCACGGATCCGCGATGGCGTCGGGCGGGCGCGGGCGGAGGAGGTCGGGACGGAGAGAGAGGCGCGCCGGGAAGGAGGTCGGGAGACCGGAGAGAGAGAGGTGCGCCGAAGGAGGTCGGGCGCCAGCGGAAAGGCCATGGCGCGAGGCGGGAAGGGAGAGGCGGCAAGGGCGGGCGGTGGCGCGACCGGCGCGGCCGCGGCGGCGAGTGGGGAGGCTGAGGGGCGGAGGCGGGCGCTGGAGTTCGGCTGCGGCCTGGGCGGCTGCCGTGGCGGGCGGGCCGCGCGATGGGAGAGAGAGGAGGCCTGCGGGTGACGTGGCGCGCCGGATTGGCCCGTGGCGGCTGGACATGTCCGTGGCGGCGCGGACGCAGTCCGGGCGGCGCGGCGGGATGAAGAAGACTAGGGTTGGACCCAAATTTCGGAGGGAGACACATATTTATAGGTAGAGGGAGCTAGGAGAGTCCAAATGAGTGCGTTTTCGCCACGCGAGGATCGAACGATCGAGAGCATGGAGGGAGTTTGCTGGGTTTTGGGCCACTTTGAAAGGGTGTTGGGCTGCACACAAAAAGAGGTTTTACGGTTACCCGTTAACTGCTGAGTACCAAACGACTCCAAATGACCAACTTGACAGCGGTTCACGTGCTATACCAAGGTCATGGCAAACCTCGTCCATTCCGAGACCGCTTAACACCCGCACGCCAAAAGAGGTAAAAGAGGGCGCCGGAGACATAGGAGTGCCGGATTGCAAATGGACAACGGGAAAATGCTCGATGCATGAGACTAACACGTATGCAAATGAAATGCACATGATGACATGATATGAAATGCAGATGATGACATGGCAAAGTGCAACACGCAAGCACATGACATGGCAACGACGGCGAATAATCGGAAGACACTGGCGATCAATCCGCATATAACACTCCTCCACTATAAGAGATCTGCCCGAGATCTTAGGACCGAGATGGAAGAGAAAAGGATGAGGTGAAACAAGAACTCAAGAGAAGAAACAAAGAATCGAGAGCACTCGAGAAGAAGAGAGGAACGACGAGAATGACGAGAATCAAAAGCTCATGAATCAGATAGACTATGAAAACGCCCGTTAGAAAGAAAAGAAATGAATAAGACCGAAGGATTTAGGAAGCACTCCGCTGAAACAATGAAGGAATAGAACATGAAGCTTGAGAGGATGGAATGATACTTGATGAATACAAGACAACAAAACCTCCGAAAGAATTGAAAAGTTGAATGAAAAGAACTAAGAAGAAAATGACAACTTGTGCCACTTAATGAAATAGAAAGCATCCTTAGAAGGAAGATTGAACGGAGTTGTTGTAAATTCAACAACAAAAGAATTGCTTTTGTGGAGTTATAGATAACATCTCAAAATTATGAGTGATCTCCCACCACAAACGAAATGATTGGATAACTGAGAAGAACGAAGAAATGCAAAACTCCACTTCAAAGGAATATGGAGAATTAATTACACTTCGAGACGGAGAAGAAAGATACTTGAACTCCACAACAAGAATCTTGATGAACTTTGAAGAATGAATTAAATCATGAAGAACCAAATTTCATGAAGAACTCTGGTAATAAAAAGGACGATGAGATAGAAATGAAGGATGAAAGAATAAGATGAGCCTTTTTTTATATGATTTAGGTGGAGGTTCCAAGATCAAGAATTCGAAATGACTGATGAAAGAGAATGAATCACCGAAGAATTAGAAGAACAAATATGCTAGAGGGGATAGATGCAAAGAATAAAGAGATCAAATGAGTTGAATAAATAACACTTGAACGAAGCACCGATAATTGATAACGGTAGCTGAAATGAGGACAAAGAATTTTCTGAACGATGGCCTCGTGAAAAGAAACTGGAAACAACTTCCTATTATACTGATGGTTGATGAAAAGAATTTCCGACAACCAGAATAATTCGAGAGGATAACAAGAAGCTAGAACCACTAATCTTGAGAGAACGGACAAGATTTAGAGAAACTCTTCGTCTTCAAATGATGACGAAACACCACCAAAATAACTGAGGTACTCCGGAGAATGAAAAGCAAAGAGGTTGAGCCAACAATGAAAAAATTTGAAAGAGATCTTGGAGAAGGCATCCGATCGATGAAAATCATTCTTACGCCAAACTTCAAAAAGAATTGAGAATAACTCCGGGAAATTAGAAGAGTCGTAAGATCCTCGAAAGACCTGTGGGTTAGGCCCACTAAAAGAAAACACCGCTGGAAAGGGTAAAATACTGCCCTCAAACTCAAAGGGCCAGCTCGGCATTGGCTTAAAAGCCTACCCGAAAATACCATTGGAAGTTGGGAAGAGCTCGAGGATGCGTTCCGAGCAAATTTTCAGGGGACCTATGTCCGCCCTCCGGATGCGGACGATCTAAGTCACATAACTCAACATCCCGGAGAGTCAGCCCGGAAATTCTGGAACAGGTTCCTTACTAAAAAGAACCAAGTAGTCGACTGTCCGGACGCCGAAGCCTTAGCAGCCTTCAAACACAATGTCCCGAGACGAATGGCTCGCCAGACACCTCTGCCAAGAAAAGCCAAGAACAATGGCCGCATTAACAAGCCTCATGACCCGCTTTTGCGCGGGAGAGGATAGCTGGCTAGCAAGATGCAGCACCAGCGACCCAAGTACATCCGAAGTCAGGGATGGAAATGGGAAACCACGACGCAGCAAGGACCAACGCCGGATTAAGGGGAACGGTCCAAAGAGCGCGGCAGTCAACGACGGATTCAAAAGCTCACGGCAGAACAATAAAAAACTGCCCCTTAAGGACAATAGCGATGAGCTATCCAACTTAAACAAAATCTTGGACAAGATATGCCAAATCCATAGTACACCGGGAAGCACGCAAACCATACCCACGAGAGATTGTTGGGTCTTCAAGCGATCCGCAGACTCAACGCCCGAACACAAGGGCTCGACACACCAAGCGAGGGCGATGACGAACCCCACAAGCGAGCACCGAAAACAAAAGAATTTCCCACAAGAGGTTAAAACAGTAAACTCACTTCACGTGATAAAAGGGAAAAACAGAGCGGCGCCCACTAAGATGCGCGCCGCACATACTACCCTAGCGGAGTACCATCACTGGTTGTCAAAACCAATCACCTTCGACCATCAGGACTACTCCGAAAGTATCTAGAAAGCAGGATGGACTTCCTTGATATTGGATCCTATAATCGACGGATTCCAATTTACACAAGTCCTCATGGATGGCGGCAGTGACATAAACCTGATATATCACGACACCATCCGCAGGATGGGGATAGACCCAACCAAAATTCGCCATAGCAACACCTCCTTTAAGGGGGTAATGCCAGGCCCATATGCCCATTGTACGGGCTCCCTACAGCTAGAAGTTTTGTTCGGCTCATCCGACAACTCCCGCCGTGAAAAGTTAACCTTCCACATCGCCCCATTCGAAAGTAGCTATCAAGCACTCTTTGGGCGTGAAGCTTTCGCCGCTTTAACGCAATACCGCATTATGCATCTCTTACACTTAAAATGCCCGGTCCACGCGGCATCATCTCATTAAAAGGGAGTATTAAGTGTTACTCGAGCACGGAAGAATGCGAGGCTGCCTTGATAGCCCCACACCAATCCGGCTCCGCTTACCAAAGCACCTGAATAGGTAATTTGAACCCCGGACACGGCTAGACGAGTCCGGCGCCTACTAGCGGCATACCCCCGTACAAGGGGCTGCACGCATGTACAACAAGAGACAATAAAGCTCAATTTTATTCACTTTTTCGAACCGTACTCTGTTTATTTAATGTAAAGTACATTTTTCGCATGATCTTTTTTTTCTTTTCAACTAAGTTCCTCTCTTTTACAGATGAACACCGTGCTACACCCGTCCGTGATACGGCTGCAACGGAACACAGGTAGCAGACGTGCGGTGGGACCGTTGCAAGGATTCTTTTCAGATTAAGACCCTGCGTAAACCTTTTTTACTGTCTCTTGTTGATACACATCCCCTAGTTTCTATTTATAACCAAGGAGGAGGCTGGCGTTTTGGCATCGGCCGCATCAGAATTTTGCACGTACCTGGACACCAGGGGCTTAGGGCATTATTCTGCCCGTTTTTATAAAGACCGAATACCTTAGGGACTGTTCGGCGTCTCGGGTTAGGCCTTATATGCATCAGCTCCAAATCATGTCTTTGGTCAAATGTTGGGTTTGCCCGGCTCCTATGTTTTGCTGCCTTACGTTCCGTTCTATCGGCTAACAGCGGCACGGAGAACTCTCGCGATTGTGCCCGGTTCGCCGGGCGAGCACCTCGATGAAAGCCGAAAACTGACTGTCATGATATAGTGAGAGACTGGTCAACCACTCGATGACTCACCGGAATGTCTAGAATTCCTCCGCTTTAACGAAGGACTGTTTTTCGGTCAGGCACATACGCACCCCGAATTCGGCAGAGTGCGGTGCCCCCAGGGGCTATATAGTAGCCCCACCCTCGAACCCCTATGGCTAAGTGAAAGTGATAAAGCATTATAGTCCGGTTGCCTAGTTTGCTACGCTATCACCTCCTCCACAGGACCAAGACGTCGGACCAAGTGTGAAAATGCGCCTTTTTTGCAAACACCCCCGCATTATGTGCGTGGGGGCTGAAGCCAAGGACTGCCATCTTTCAGGTTATATACATATATACATTAACGGCCTGACAGAGGTAGTTTACTACTTGAAGGCACAAGTATAAAAAGCTCTTACATTAAAATTGAAACATTGTTTTCACAAATCATACATGCCATTAAAGCATAACACCCTTGAGCATCAAGTCTCTATTAAACGAAATACTGTAGGACTTCCTCAAAATAGTGCTCGGCGGTACTCAACTTACATCCGAATCTTGGGATGCAACCGGTGGCCTTCATCTCCGCCTAGTATGTCTTGACACGGGCAAGAGCCATCCGCGCTCCCTCTACGCCGCCGACCGCTTCATTGCGTCGTCACGAGCACCGCACCAAGGAACTGCTGCACTAAGCCAAAATAGCTCTTCGGCTGGGGTCCGCCTGGCCACAAATGAGTCATGACATGCTTTATGGAAAGTCCGGATAATCGATTCAGCTCGGCCCATTCGGCCAACCGATCGGTCAACGGAAGAGGATGCTCCGGACTATGGAATTCCGACCAATATAGCTCTTCCCTTTTGTGCCCCTTCTGGCCTTGGAAGTGCTCCATCGCGTCCGCAGCGCTCGCCGCTAAGTCCAGATAAGCATCCTCCGAACTCCACAACTTGTCCAACTGAGCATACTTTGGATCCGTATATTTCCTCCACAACAGAAACGGTTTTCCAGCTGCAATAGCCCCGGCTTGACTCAGCTCCTCCTTGGCAGCTCTCATAGCGGAATGGGCATCCTTGGATTCGGCGGTGGCCTTTTTCAGGTCCTCTTGCTCCGCTTGACGTTCTTTTTCAAGAACCCGCAGCGGTCGGTAGCATTCTTTAACTTTATGGCCATATCGGCCATTTCCTCTTCTTTCGCGCGATGAGCAGCCCGTTCGACTTTTAGCTCTTGGCGCCCTTAAAGCAGCCGCATTACTATTTCTGGCTTGCTCTTTCGCTCGGGCGAGTTCCGCTCGCAGCTCCTCCACAGCAGCGGCACCGTCTTCATCAAAAGCATACAAGTAGTAAGGCATGGGCGTCAAGCTCCCTTACCAGGTGTCCGCGGAGAAGTCACAGACCTTGTGACTCGTCAAACCGTTTATTGACCAGCGCGATGTCCGCATCCGCCTCGTCAAGCTGTCGCTTTAGTTCGGCAAATTCATCAGTCCGGCTGGCCACCGGTCGCCCTGCCACCTATTCAGGCGCGGAGATATGTTATAACTGAGATTATGATCCTCGGCACGCTGTCAATTTTTGACAACATACCGAGTCTCAGGGGCTACTATCTATACAGGGCGCATTCTATATGCATAACTGTCAGAAGGTACATCATTTTTTGCGTACCTCGAACCCCGTCATCAAGCTTCTGACGGCTTCATGCAATCCGCTCTCACCGTACCCATTAGAGCACGGTGATCTTCTGAGATAGCCGCTCGCCTGAGCAGTTCCTTCAGCTCCTCGACCAAGCGCCCGATTGGCGCGGACCTTCGGCCCACGGACTGGGAAACCCTCGCGGCGACACCTCGAGGCGTCCGCCTCACATGAAGGTGCGACGGTGGTGGGCGTTTGCTCTCCATCATCTCCGAAGAAGATCCCCGAGACGAGCTCTGCTGAGAAGGGCTGAGATCCGAACTACAAGGTACAATTTTGGTTATCTTCAGAAATAAATGCAGGGACGTTCCTTATTCACAAGACCCCTTCTTTTTACTTACGGATCGCTGGAGGGCTGATCCCCTTGGGGAAATAGTGCGGCTAGGTTACTTCCCAGCGCCGGACTATCTGACGAAGATTTCTTTCCCCTCTTTGAGGCCTTGACCTCCGGATCTTCCGAAGCGGTCCTCTTCTCTCCTCGGAAGGTGGGACTCTTAATCCCTCCTTCCTTGATAGCCTCCTTCGTAGAGGCAGTTGCTTCCCCGCTCCCCCCTTCGCCTTCTTCAAAAGGCGCGGCCTTCAACATCTTGGTCAGCATGGGATCCGGCGTGGTCTCTGGGAGGGGAGCCGGACACCTTATTAACTTTGCCTTGGTTATCCACTCCTGTTCAAGAAACCGCTCCTTTAAAGGGCATATATATATGATAAATGAATGAACAGCCTGTCCGGTTACAGGACTACTTACTTGAGTATCTGGGCGATTGCAGCTTAGTCCTGCGTCCTCAGTCAGGTCCGGAAACTTCTCTTGTGATCCGAAGAACAGTTTATACATCTCCACGGGCGTCGTACCCATAAAATGTTGGAGAGCTCGTGGTCCCTCCAGATTAAATTCCCACAGACGGAGGGGGCGACATTTGCAGGGCAGAAGGCGCCGAATCAACATAACCTGCGCCACTGCCACCAGATTGATCTCTCTTTCTTGGAGGTCTTGAATGCGGCCCTGCAACAGAAGAACGTCCTTGGACGACCTTGTTGACCCATGATGCCAGCCGCTGTGGTGGACCTGAGCGGAAGGCGGGAAGCGCCACCCATTTGGTGCCCCTGGGAGCGGTAACATAAAACCACTCCCGTTGCCACAAACCAAGCTCCTCTTGAAAATAGCCCTCGGGCCACGGAGCATCAGCACATTTGCTTATGACCGCCCCTCCGCACTCTGCTTGCTGCCCCTCGATCATCTTCGGCTCCACCTTGAAGGTCTTGAGCCACAATCCAAAGTGAGGGGTGATACGGAGGAAGGCCTCACATACGACAATGAATGACGAGATATGGAGGATGGACTCAGTTCAAGTCATGGAAATCCAGCCCATAATAAAACATGAGCCCCGCACAAAGGGATCCGTCGGGAAGCCTAAACCCGAAGGAAGTGTGACACGAACACCACGCTCTCGCCAGGCTCGGGAGTGGGAATGACCTGCCCTGGAGCAGGCAGCCTATGCGAAATCTCGCCGGTTAGATACCTGGCGTCTCGCAGCTTTAGCACATCTTCTTCTGTGACGGAAGAAGACATCCATCGACCGTGTTGGTCGGAGCCGGACATCGTCGAAGGTCTGAAGCGCCTAAATCTTAAGCTTTGGGTGTTAGAACTCGAAGCGCGACGCGAACTCGATGGAGGGTGTGAAAAAGAAGAGGGCCTTGGTCTCATTATAAAGAGGTTGAATACCAAGAGCCCTCCCCGTGGTCGATCAAGACTCGCCGATAGAGGCGTGCCAGCGAACGGGCACGTTGGGTTACCACGTCCGTGTTGATGAGAATCCCGAATAAGGGGCACGATCTACGCTTTGATAAAGACATGCCAAGGAAACCGCCTCGCTAAACGCGCTAAGGTGGAACAGTAAAAAACGATTCATATAAAGGCTTGGCCGTGGTGTGATGTCACGCCGCGGAATACATCAGCAGATCTGTGCAAAAATTATTCTCTACGTTGGTATGTGGAACTTGTTTTGCGAGCGGACACTATCCTGGTGTTCAAAATCTTCTATGAAGTATTCGAGGAGGAACCCGCCTTGCAATGTGAAGACAATATCTGCGCCGGACTCGTCGTCATTGAAGCCTGGTTCAGGGCTCTTGAGGAGTCTGGACTAGGGGTGTCCGAATAGCGAACTATCATCTTTGGCGGACTCCAAGACTATGAAGATACAAGATTGAAGACTTCGTCCGTGTCCGGATGGTATTTCCTTGGCGTGGAAGGCAAGCTTGGCGTCGGATATGTAGATCTCCTACCATTGTAACCGACTCGGTGTAACCCTAACCTATCCGGTGTCTATATAAACCGGAGGGTTTTAGTCCGTAGGACGAACAACAATCATACCATAGGCTAGCTTTTAGGGTTTAGCCTCTACGATCTCGTGGTAGATCTACTCTTGTACTACCCATATCATCAATATTAATCAAGAAGGAGTAGGGTATTACCTCCATCGAGAGGGCCCGAACCTGGGTAAAAACATCGTGTCCCTTGTCTCCTGTTACCATCCGCCTAGACGCACAGTTCGGGACCCCCTACCCGAGATCCGCCGGTTTTGACACCGACACCTACCTCTGAAGAAACTGACAAGCTACACTATCGATCCTACACGGATAAAAATGCCTACCTCTGAAGAAACTGACAAGCTACACTATTGATCCTACATGGATAAATAGCGGATCACGCACGTACTACCTCCTTTCAGATTTGCAGGGCTCAATTCAAGAAACGACCTACTCGATCCTACATGAATAAATAGCGGATCACGCACGTACTAGTACCTCCTTTCCGGTTTGCATGGCTTAATTCAAACCTGTCACCAACCAAGGTACTCCCTCCGTCCGGGTTTATTAGTCCCGTGAGCAAAGCAGCAAGACCAAGGCATGGCAATAATTAACGGCATGCAGAAGTTTAAGCCTAATTAATTCCAGCGATTTAAGTGGTTGCATGCGTGCCCTCGGCTGCGACTTGTTGCATGCTACTTGCGTCTTGCTGTGGCGATTACGAGTGCCTGCATGCAGCCGACCGTAATTAAGGTAGCTAATCGATGCGAAAAAGATACGCTTTAATTGTTGCGGGCTTTTAAATCCGTGAAATCATTATTGACAAGGAGGAGATGATTTGAGTGCACTCGTTTGATCGCCATGCGGCGTGCGACCCGAGCGGACAGGGCGGCACGATCATAGTTTCAGTTCCCTAGTTTTCCACGGCAAGTCGGCGCCAAGCCATTATGCATTGAATTACGATGACCGTCGTGCTACCTTCCCCTATAAGTACTGTTTCGGCCTTCTCGGTGACACCGTGACCTTCGCCATATCCTCATAAGCCCGACCGCCCGACGTCGCTCTCCCGTCCGCCATGCCCCCGCCCGTCCGCGGTAGGCGGCGCCGGGCGGTCACTGCCGAACTAGTGTTCGGTTTTTCACGGAAAGCGAGCGGAGGAGGAGGCATTCTATCTGTCTTTAGATGGCAATGCGCAGATTGAGGAGTTGTTGGAGCGCGACCGCATGGCGGAGGAGCAGGAGTTGTTGGAGCGCGACAGCCTGGCGGAGGCGCAGCGTATCGCCGGTTTGTGCCGCAAGGACATGGAGCAGCAGCGCACCGATGCTCTGAGTCGCGAGTAGAGCGCCCGCAACTGGGCCGACTACGTGGAGGCCGGCGTCCGGCAAATAGCCCTGGAGGCTGACGGGCACGCACGCGTTCGCGACGCCGATTTTTACTACCAGCTCGTCAAGTGGGTTTCCCGCTTGGAAGCCGAAGCTTCGGTGGACCACGCCGGCATGGAAAGGGCCAACGCGCGTGAGCAACGCGCCCTATCGCACCTCTAGCAAGTCCGAGGCGAGTGCCGGCGTTTAGCGTGTACCGCCGGCATCGTCTAGTTAGGTAAGAGTAAGTTAGTACTTGTCTAGTGGGAGTAGATAGTTAACTTGGCTATGATGGTTGTCAATGTGGAAGTTCAATAATCTATATGTGGATCAGACCTGTTACTTTGCTCTCAATGTTGAACTTTTCGTTTGAACGTATGGAATGGGCTGTTATTTTTTTAAATGGGTTGTATTTGTCCTCCACGGGTTTACAGGCTGACTTGTTGGCCTAGCAAGTTGACGCGTACACAATCAGGAGATGATTGTACGTGGAGAGGATGACAGCAGGGACCCGCCAAGGTCATGGCAGTACGCAAACAAGTCCCTCCTTATTTCAAGCCAATAAAAAAATGGCTCCTCCTAGTGGATTTCTGACATCTAGGTCCCATGCCATTGTCAAGTAGTCAATAAACGAGAGAATTGCACAACGAGCGGCTGACACCAGGGACCCAGCAGCTGGCCCAATTATTTTTGTTTTGGGTTTATTTGATAAATGCCTCCGAGAAATGCCACTGCAATTTCCAAACTTTGAAAAATGCCATTTCTAGTGGCATTTTTTGAAGTCTGGAGTGGCGTTTTTCAAAGTTTGCAAAAATTGCAGTGGCATTTTTCAAAGTTTGGAAATTGCAGTGGCATTTTTATGAATCGCCATAATTGGAGTGGCATTTATCTAATTTGTTTTTGTGACGGAAGCAGGGTGTCAACTAGGTTGTGCGGGACACTCTGGCCTGTCTAGACAGCCTTTTCTTTTATGTTTACCACAGACCAGCCCAGTAGTTTTTTTCTTTTTGAAAATGGCTAGCCCAATTTTTTTGTGATTTGTCAAGTAAGTCACTTTATCATTCCTGTTGGGCTGCAAATCTTTCAAGACGAGGAGAGCTTCATTCGGCTGGCCGAGAAAACGGACTATCAGTAATGAGAAATGGGCTGTGCATTTTTAAAACACATCAAACCGGCAATTAGTTTCAAATATCTTTTTTTCATTTCGAGATTTTGAATTGCATTGATTTTTATGCATGGACAATTTATTGGATTTTATATTGATATACATTTATTTTTAAAATCAGTCTTATTGTGACTCGAAATTTTGGGATTAAAAACAGTTCAGACCGCACCGACATATGCAAAATTTCATATAATTTTTTAACCGTGGCCACAATATGGGCTGTAATGCTAACAAAAAGAATATGGGCTCCAAAAAAACCCATAAGAATTAGCAAATGGGCTGTAAACTATTTGAAATAATGGCAGATGGGTTGTATGCTGTTTTCCACAGATTTGAGGCTTTCCACAGATGGACTGTATACTGTTGGATGTCCATCCAACGGCCGTCGTGCTTCTTCAATCTCTGCTCTTCCTGCTCCAGCCGTTCAAACAAGCACCGGCGGGACTGCCTGCTCCCTCCTCCCCGCGGCCGGCTATGCTGCCGCGCAGGCCTCACCGACCCATCGTACTCCCATCGCAGGCCTCACCGCCCCACCGTACACACCCGGAGGATCAACCCTAGTTCTTCTAGCCAGCTCATGAGCCATGCGATTCGAATCACTTGCACAATGCTCACAACTAACATGGCCAAAATTATTACAAATCTCAAAGCAATCATTAAGAATAGGGGCCGCTACTGAATTAACTGAAATGCCTCCTTATTACGCGCAAAATAATAATTCCTCCACCTGACAGCTAGGACCCACAGGAAGGGCCTCAGTATTTAAGTGAAAAAACGTTCCTCCCGGCCGACAGTCGGACCCACCAGCTATATCTTCGCACGCAAGGAAGTGCCTCCTTATTACGCCCAAAAAAATGAATACCCCCCTGCTAGCTGGGACCCACCATATTGTTGGGCTGACTTGTGAGCCTACTAAGTTGACGGGGAAGGAGGGCTTTGTCAACTTAGTCAATACTCCAGTGACCGTATGATGTCCATCCAACGGCCATAGTGCTTCTTCAACCTCTCGTCTTCTTGCTCCAGCCGCCCAAAGCAGCGCCGGTCGTGCCGCCTGCTCCTGCCTCCCGTGGCCCGGCTCCGTGTCGTCCCCTTCCTAGGCCTCGCCGTCGTCCACCACCGTGGTGCTCTCGGCGCGGCATGGTCAATGTGGTCAACGACCGACTTCCACCGGAAGAGTATTTTACGTGGAGAGGCTGACAGCTCGGTCCACGGCAGCCGCAAGGAAGTGCCTCCTTATTACGTGGAAAATAATTATTCCTCCACCTGACAGCGGGGACCCACTGGACGGGCCAACAATATTTTGCGAAAAAAATCGTTTCCCCCTGACTGCTGGGACCCATCGGACGGGTCACCATATTTCGCAAAAAAAAACGTTCCCCCCGCTGTCAGCTCGGACCCACCGGAAGTGCCTCCTTATTACGCACAAAAAAATGAATACTCCCCCGGCTAGCTAGGACCCACCTTGGTGGGAGGCTGTCTTGTGGGCCTACTAAGTTGACGGGTACGAAGGGCTTTCTCAACTTAGTCAATATGAATGATTCTAGCTCCAGTGACCGTACGATGTCCATCCAACGGCCGTAGTGCTTCTTCAACCTCTGGTCTTCTTGCTCCAGCCACCCAAAGCAGCGCCGGTCGTGTCGCATGCTCTTGCCTCCCGTGGCCGGCTGTGCTGCCGCGGAGGCCTCATCGCCCCCTACTATTGTCACGCCCAATATGCGACCCTATCCAAAAGGAACTCGACGGTCCCACCAAGGATAGACCCGCATATTGAAACGCTTTTGCAAGGTGGATATCATTACATCAACATTACATAATAGATGGGGATACATACATAAGGCACAAATGCCACAAGAATACATCAACAACATCATATACAAGATCAACATCCGACTATGGATGAAACATAAACAGAAACTCAAACAATATCCACCCTGCTATCCCAGGCTGCCGAGCTGGAACCTATCCCGTGATCGAAGAAGCAGAAGAAGAACTCCAAAACAAGCAACATCGCTCTCGCGTCATGATCATCGCATAACCTGTACCTGCAACTGGTGGTGTAGTAATCTGTGAGCCACGAGGACTCAGCAATCCCATTACCATGGGTATCAAGACTAGCAAAGCTTACTGGGTAAGGAAGAGGTAAAGTGGTGAGGTTGCAGCAGCGGCTAAGCATGTATGGTGGCTAACATACGCAAATGAGAGCGAGAAGAGAAACAAAGGAACAGTCGTGAACTAGTAATGATCAAGAAGTGATCACGAACTCCTACTTACATCGACATAACCCGAAACCGTGTTCTCCTCTCGATCAACCCGAAAAGAGACACTCACGATTCGCACACAGTTGGTGTATTTTAGAAGAGTTTGCTTCAAGTTTACTACAACCGATATTAACAAATTCCCATCTGCCACATAACCGCAGGCACGGCTCTCGAAAGTTTATACCTGCAGGGTGTCCCAACAGCCCATGATAAGCTCTCGCGATCAACGAAGGATATTCCTTCTCCCGGGAAGACCGATCAGTCTCGGAATCCGGCTACAAGACATTTTGACAGCAATAAAACAAGACCAGCAAGACCTCCGGCGTGCCGACACCCCGATAGTAGCCGCGTATCTCGTCTCGAGCCCACGACCGGATGAGCAGTCCGTACAACTAAAACCAGCCCCCAAGTTTCCCGGTGGCGCTGCAAAGGGCTCTAGTTTGGACCAACACTTAGACAAGCATTGGCCCGGGGGGGCTAAAATAAAGATGACCCTTGGGTTAATTACTCCCAAGGGAAATGTAGGTGGTGGTGAGGCAAATGGTAAAACCAATGTTGGGCCTTGCTGGAGGAGTCTTATTCAAAGCGAACTGTCAAGGGGGTCCCATAAATCACCCGACCGCGTTAGGGACGCAAAATCCGGGAACATAATACCGATATGACGGAAACTAGGGCGGCAAGAGTGGAACAAAACACCAGGCATAAGGCCGAGCCTTCCACCCTTTACCAAGTATATAGATGCATTAATTAAATAAGATATATTGTGATATCCCAACAAGTAAACATGTTCCAACAAGGAACACCATCTCCGTGTTCCAACAAGGAACAAACTTCATCTTCACCTGCAACTAACAATGCTATAAGAGGGGCTGAGCAAAAGCGGTAACATAGACAAACAACGGTTTGCTGGGAAGGGTGACAATGAGTTAGAGGTTCATGGCAATTTGGGATGGCTTGATAAACAGGTAATAGGTAGCGCAGCATAGCGATAGAACGAAGCAACTAGCATAGCAATGATAGTAATGAGATCCAAGGTGACGGTCATCTTGCCTGAAATCCCGCAAGGAAGAAGAACGAGTCCATGAAGAAGATGAAGCCACGAAGTCGAACCAAGCGTAGACGAACGAATCCTCACGATCGCAACGAAACGGGAACTATCGAGAAGAAGCACACAACATGGTAAACACACCACACATAGACAAGACATGATGCACAACAAGCATGATGCATGACAAATCTAGATGAGGCTACTCATGGCAAGAGATGATGCAAACAAGAGCAACACATCAAAGCAAGTTTAAATGAGGCCGGAAACAACATATAACAATTCCGGTAAGTCCTCATATGCAAATTCCGAAATTGGTCCAGATCTGAATAAACCTTATGTTCAAGTTGTTAAACAGCAAGTTAAGATGCACCACGATGATCTACACGAAATTCTAGTCAAGTTAAATATAAAGTTCATTAGATTCGGAGCTACGGCCTAGAAGATATGAGCAAAACAAGATAAACATGGCATTGATGCAAAATACATACAAACATCAATAAAACACCTCAAAACAAGGATGCAACATGATAATATGAAGCTACATGCAATTCTAAGAAAGTTTCATATAGACCACACTCAAAACGGAGCAACGGTCCAACACATACTCTATACAAGTTTAAAGGACAAACTGTCCAAAACAGCAACTAGGCATATTGCAAGCATCAAAACAACAAGCTACAGCATCTTAACATAAAAACAAAAGGCATGGGCATGATTTACAGGTAAAGCTTAACAAAACATGAACACTGAGCTATCTCCAGAAATCACTAGAACATGCTCAAAAACACATGGCAAGATTGCAAATAATAACAGTTTCAGACTTAGCAGAATATAACACCAGGTTGCAATGTTTAGAGCTATCAAACAACATGCTACAAGAACTTATCATGGCAAACAAAGGCATGGCATGAATCTACTAATTGCATAGAACAAAAGTCCTTTACTGACCATGAGCCAAAAAGGATTAGAGAATATGATGGCACCCATGTAAACATAGCAAGTTATATTACAGATTCATACATGGCAGGAACAACAATAAGTAGGCATGTTGGTGAGCTTGAACCACTCACCACAGAGCAATACATGGCATGGCAAGGCAACTCACAGTAAGAAGACATGGTATAGAAGCTATACATGACAAGAACAACATCATACCATACACGTATCAACTACAACAACCTTGGCAAAATTGAATAACATGTAAACAACCTGCCAGGAAACATTTTATAGCAAAAGTAGAGCTCGATTGACTCAAGCTATGGCACTCCATAATTGCAAACAAGGGCATGGATGGATAGAGAATAAACATATGTTCAAAACATCCTTACTGAAGTATCTCAAAATATGCATGGATCTCTCTGTAGCATCAAGTTTACATGGCATAAAAATATCAGTGAGCAGGGCTGAAATCAGCAACATCATGAAGCCTAGTTTGCATGCTTGTGCTAGTCACCACAGAGATCACAAAATACATGGCATAAACCCCTGTAAATATGGCATGGCATATTACAAAACACATGTAGACATCAACCTCATAGGATGCTCACATCAATCATCGAAAAATGACAAATCATCAAGTTATAACAGCCAGAGATTAACATCATATAGCACTCTTGCAAAGAAGATTCAGGCATCAAGATGAGCTCAAATGAACATGATGCAATGGAATGAAATGAAGAACACAACGAGATGAACATTTCCATATATCATATGCATGAATCGGACCTACAGTCATGGAGATATGGCATGGCAAACATGGGTATGTAATGCAAGAAATAACAGGACTTAGTGAAAATCTATACCCTCAAGAACTTGGACGGGAAGGGCCCGGGACGAGGGGATCCAGCGCTGGGAGGTGTTTGGTTGGCCGGGCGGGTGGATCTCATCCCACCCGCCGGATCCGGCGATGAGGCGGCCGGCGGCGTCGGGCGGAGGAGGTCGGGGAGACCGGAGAGAGAGGCGCGCCGGGGAAGGAGGTCGGGGAGACCGGAGAGAGAGGTGCGCCGGGGAAGGAGGTCGGGGCGCTCAGCGGCAGCGCCATGGCGCGAGGCGGCTGCGGGAGAGGCGGCTGCGGGCGGCGGTGGCGCGCCCGCCGCGGCCGCGGCGGCGAGTGGGAGGCCAAGGCGGAGGCGCTGGCGCGGTCGGGCCCAGCCTTGGCCGGCGGGCCGGCCGTGGGCGGGCGGGCAGCGGCGATGGGAGGAGAGAGAGGAGGCCTGCGGGGTGACGTGGCGGCGTCGGATTCGTCCGGTGTGGCGGCTGGACATGTCCGGTGGCGGCGCGGACGTGTCCGGCGGCGCGAGGATGAAGAAGACTAGGGTTGGACCCGAAATTTCGGAGGGAGACACATATTTATAGGTAGAGAGAGCTAGGAGAGTCCAAATGGAGTGCGGTTTTCGGCCACGCGATCGTGATCGAACGACCGAGAGCATGGATGGGAGTTTGCTGGGTTTTGGGCCACTTTGAAAGGGTTGTTGGGCTGCAATACAAAAGAGGCTTTACGGTTGTCCGGTTAACCGTTGGAGTACCAAACGACCTCCAAATGACCCGAAACTTGACAGGCGGTCTACCGGTGCTATACCAAGGCCGCTTGGCAAACCTCGGTCAATTCCGAGACCGTTTAACACCTGCACGCGAAAAGAGGTAAAAGAGGGTGCCGGGAGACATAGGAGTGCCGGATTGCAAAATGGACAACGGGGAAAATGCTCGGATGCATGAGACGAACACGTATGCAAATGAAATGCATATGACGACATGATATGAAATGCAGATGATGACATGGCAAAGTGCAACACACAAGCACATGACATGGCAACGACGGCGAATAACTGGAAGACACCTGGCGCATCGAATCCGGGGCGTTACAACACTCCTCCACTAACAAGAGATCTCGTCCCGAGATATTAGGACCGAGATGGAAGAGAAAAGGGATGAGGTGAAACAAGAACGCAAGAGAGAAGATGAACAAAGAATCAAGAGCACTCGATAAGAAGAGAGGAACGACGAGAATGACGAGAATCAAAAGCTCGCGGAATCAGATAGACTATGAAAACGCTCCGGTTAGAACAAAATAGGAAATGAATAAGACTGAATGGATTTAGGAAGCACTCCGGCTGAAACAATGAAGGAACGGAACGCAAGCTTGAGAGGATGGAATGATACTTGATGAATACAAGACACAAAACCTCCGGAAAGAATTGAAAAAGTTGAATGAAAGAACGAAGAAGAAAATGACAACTTGTGCCACGAATGAAATAGAAAGCATCCTTAGAAGGAAGCATTGAACGGAGTTGTTGTAAATTCAACAACAAAAGAATTGCTTGCTGTGGAGTTATAGATAACATCTCAAAATTATGAGGTGATCTCCGACCACAAACGGAAATGATTGGATAACTGAGAAGAACGAAGAAATGCAAAACTCCACTTCAAAGGAATATGGAGAATTAATTACACTTCGAGACGTGAGAAGAAAGATACTTGAACTCCACCAACAAGAATCTTGATGTACTTTTGAAGAATGAATTAAATCATGAAGAACCACCATGAAGAACTCTGGTAATAAAAGGACGATGAGATAGAAATGAAGGATGAAAGAATAAGATGAGCCTTGCGATGATTTAGGTGGAGGTTCCGACGAAATGGCCAAGTAAATTTGAACTCCGGAAAAGAAAAGATAGAGAACACTTGGGACTAGAATTTATTCCTCAAGAACAAACTCCGACGGAAGGGATTACTCACTTCGAGGAAATAAGAATAAGATTTATTGTATGCTTATCCTTCATCAAATTAAATTGATGACAAGCAATGGATTTTGCAAACTACTTATTCTTGTTGAAAAGGATTAAGGGAAAATATAGCACAAAACTTGAGAAAATCTTCATGAACCACCGGTAGGATTGAAAAAAAACCGAATGGATTAAAGTGATAATCAAGGAAAAAGAATCTTGAACGAACCACCGTAAGAATTCGGATATGACTGACGAAAGAGAATGAATCACCGGGAAGAATTAGAAGAACAAATATGCTAGAGGGGATTTAGATGCAAAAGAATAAAGAGATCATGAGTTGAATAAATAACACTTGAACGAAGCACCGGGATAATTGGATAACGGTAGCTGAAATGTGAGGACAAAGAATTCTTCTGGAACGATGGCCTCCGCTGAAAAGAAACTGGAAACAACTTCTGACATACTCTGGATGGTTGAGAAAAAAGAATTTCCGACAACCAGAATAATTCGAGAGGGTAACAAGAAGCTAGAACCACGAATCTTGAGAGAACGGGCAAGATTTAGAGAAACTCTTCTTCGGTCTTCAAATGATGACGAGAAACACCACCAAAATAACTGAGGTACTCCGGGAGAATGAAAAGCAAAGAGGTTGAGCCAAGAATGAAAAAAATTGAATGAGATCTTGGAGAAGGCATCTGACTGATGAAAATCATACTTACGTCAAACTTCAAAAAGAATTGAGAATAACTCCGGGGAAATTAGAAGAGTCAGGTAAGATCCTGGAAAAAGACCTGTGGGTTAGGGCCCACTAAAAGAAAACACCGTTGGAAAGGGTTGTTGAACAGAAATAATGCACCGGAACAATTGAAATGTTTAAATGAGGTGACAACCTCGGATTAATTGGAACATGATTTAATCTCCCGAGATGTCCGGAGCACTCGGAAGGATAAATCTGGCGAGCGAACGAGCAAGAGGAAAACATTTGAGCCGAGGAAAGAATATAATCACTACCGAAAAATGGAATTGAATCCACCGAAAAAGAAAGAGATGAAGAATGACGAACGAGACGAGAATTCACCGGTTGAAATAATTGATGGAAGACTGGAGAGGCTCCACATGAATGAAATTGATGGTCGGAAGAAACTCGAACTCCGGGAATAATAGGGTGGGAGGGCGGGAAAACAAAGACAACTTGGAAGGGGAAACCGTCGAATGACTTCAAGAGGAAACATCGGTTGCAACCATTGAGGAAAGAAAGCAAAGACTTCGCACGAGTAGAATGGATACTCGATTACGGACTCCGGTTCCGAGAAGAAGAACAGGGAGGGCGGGTGGGAAAAACAAGGACAACTTCGGACAAGGAAAAACAACGACGTCGGAGGAAGAACTGAGGATTGAACTTGGCAAAGATGAAGATGGTCGAGTCGACTTGACGAGAAATGCACCGGATGAAAAGAGATGTGAACCAACGATCGAAAAAAAAACCAACTGCGTGATCCTAAAGAAAAAATTTGAAGGGGAAGGGGAGTAATTCAAAACACCTCGTCGAGATTCCTTACGAGGCGATTTAAGGGCAGAGGAGTAAAAAGAATTCCTACTCTCGATATAACTAGACTCCGAAAACAGTTTTCTTCTAGACTCAACAACGGTCAAACTACACGATCAATCAAGGGGGCTCCTAAGGTCGGTCGAGGCTCTGATACCAACTTGTCACGCCCAATATGCGACCCTACCCAAAAGGAACTCGACGGTCCCACCAAGGATAGACCCGCATATTGAAACGCTTTTGCAAGGTGGATATCATTACATCAACATTACATAATAGATGGGGATACATACATAAGGCACAAATGCCACAAGAATACATCAACAACATCATATACAAGATCAACATCCGACTACGGATGAAACATAAACAGAAACTCAAACAATATCCACCCTGCTATCCCAGGCTGCCGACCTGGAACCTATCCCCTGATCGAAGAAGCAGAAGAAGAACTCCAAAACAAGCAACATCGCTCTCGCGTCATGATCATCGCATAACCTGTACCTGCAACTGATGGTGTAGTAATCTGTGAGCCACGAGGACTCAGCAATCCCATTACCATGGGTATCAAGACTAGCAAAGCTTACTGGGTAAGGAAGAGGTAAAGTGGTGAGGTTGCAGCAGCGGCTAAGCATGTATGGTGGCCAACATACGCAAATGAGAGCGAGAAGAGAAACAAAGGAACGGTCGTCAACTAGTAATGATCAAGAAGTGATCCGAACTCCTACTTACGCCGACATAACCCGAAACCGTGTTCTCCTCTCGATCAACCCCAAAAGAGACACACACAGTTACGCACATGGTTGGTGTATTTTAGAAGAGTTTGCTTCAAGTTTACTACAACCGGATATTAACAAATTCCCATCTGCCACATAACCGCGGGCACGGCTCTCGAAAGTTTATACCTGCAGGGTGTCCCAACTTAGCCCATGATAAGCTCTCGCGATCAACGAAGGATATTCCTTCTCCCGGGAAGACCCGATCAGTCTCGAATCCGGCTACAAGACATTTCGACAGCAATAAAACAAGACCAGCAAGACCTCCGGCGTGCCGACACCACGATAGTAGCCGCGCGTATCTCGTCTCAGGCCACGACCGGATGAGCAGTCCGTACAACTAAAACCAGCCCTCAAGTTTCCCCGAGCTGGCGCTGCAAAGGGCTCTAGTTTGGACCAACACTTAGACAAGCATTGGCCCGGGGGTGGGGGGCTAAAATAAAGATGACCCTTGGGTTAATTACTCCCAAGGGAAATGTAGGTGGTGGTGAGGCAAATGGTAGAACCAATGTTGGGCCTTGCCGGAGGAGTCTTATTCAAAGCGAACTATCAAGGGGGTCCCATAAATCACCCGACCGCGTTAGGGACGCAAAATCCGGGAACATAATACCGATATGACAGAAACTAGGGCGGCAAGAGTGGAACAAAACACCAGGCATAAGGCCGAGCCTTCCACCCTTTACCAAGTATATAGATGCATTAATTAAATAAGATATATTGTGATATCCCAACAAGTAAACATGTTCCAACAAGGAACACCATCTCCGTGTTCCAACAAGGAACAAACTTCATCTTCACCTGCAACTAACAACGCTATAAGAGGGGCTGAGAAAAAGCGGTAACATAGCCAAACAACGGTTTGCTGGGAAGGGTGACAACGAGTTAGAGGTTCATGGCAATTTGGGATGGCTTGATAAACAGGTAATAGGTAGCGTAGCATAGCGATAGAACGAAGCAACTAGCATAGCAATGATAGTAATGAGATCCAAGGTGACGGTCATCTTGCCTGAAATCCCGCAAGGAAGAAGAACGAGTCCATGAAGAAGATGAAGCCACGATTTCGAACCAAGCGTAGACGAACGAATCCTCACGATCGCAACGAAACGGGAACTATCGAGAAGAAGCACACAACATGGTAAACACACCACACATAGACAAGACATGATGCACAACAAGCATGATGCATGACAAATCTAGATGAGGCTACTCATGGCAAGAGATGATGCAAACAAGAGCAACACATCAAAGCAAGTTTAAATGAGGCCGGAAACAACATATAACAACTCCGGTAAGTCCTCATATGCAAATTTCGAAATTGGTCCAGATCTGAATAAACCTTATGTTCAAGTTGTTAAACAGCAAGTTAAGATGCACCACGGTGATCTACACGAAATTCTAGTCAAGTTACATATAAAGTTCATTAGATTCGGAGCTACGGCCTAGAAGATATGAGCAAAACAAGATAAACATGGCATTGATGCAAAATACATACAAACATCAAGAAAACACCTCATAACAAGGATGCAACATGATAATATGAAGCTACATGCAATTCTAAGCAAGTTTCATATAGAGCACACTCAGAACGGAGGAACGGTCCAACACATACTCTATACAGGTTTAAAGGACAAACTGTCCAAAACAGCAACTAGGCATATTGCAAGCATCAAAACAACAAGCTACAGCATCTTAACACAAAAACAAAAGGCATAGGCATGATGTACAGGTAAATCTTAACAAAACATGAACACTGAGCTATCTCCATAAATCACTAGAACATGCTCAAAAACACATGGCAAGATTGCAAATAATAACAGTTTCAGACTTAGCAGAATATAACACCAGGTTGCAATGTTTAGAGCTATCAAACAACATGCTACAAGAACTTATCATGGCAAACAAAGGCATGGCATGAATCTACTAATTGCATAGAACAAAAGTCCTTTACTGACCATGAGCCAAAAAGGATTAGAGAATATGATGGCACCCATGTAAACATAGCAAGTTATATTACAGATTCATACATGGCAGGAACAACAATAAGTAGGCATGTTGGTGAGCTTGAACCACTCACCACAGAGCAATACATTGCATGGCAAGGCAACTCACAGTAAGAAGACATGGTATAGAAGCTATACATGGCAAGAAAAACATCATACCATACACGTATCAACTACAACAACCTTGGCAAAATTGAATAACATGTAAACAACCTGCCAGGAAACATTTTATAGCAAAAGTAGAGCTCGATTGACTCAAGCTATGGCACTCCATAATTGCAAACAAGGGCATGGATGGATAGAGAATAAACATATGTTCAAAACATCCTTACTGAAGTATCTCAAAATATGCATGGATCTCTCTGTAGCATCAAGTTTACATGGCATAAAAATATCAGCAGAACAGGGGCTGAAATCAGCAACATCATGAAGCCTAGTTTGCATGCTTGTGCTAGTCACCACAGAGATCACAAAAATACATGGCATAAACCCCTGTAAATATGGCATGGCATATTACAAAACACATGTAGACATCAACCTCATAGGATGCTCACATCAATCATCGAAAAAATGACAAATCATCAAGTTATAACAGTTTCAGCAGATTAACATCATATAGCACTCTTGCAAAGAAGATTCAGGCATCAAGATGAGATCAAATGAACATGATGCAATGGAACAAAATGAAGAACACAACGAGATGAACATTTCCATATATCATATGCATGAATCGGACCTACAGTCATGGAGATATGGCATGGCAAACATGGGTATGTAATGCAAGAAATAACAGGACTTAGTGAAAATCTATACCCTCAAGAACTTGGATGGGAAGGGCCCGGGACGAGGGGATCCAGCGCTGGGAGGTGTTTGGTTGGCCGGGCGGGTGGATCTCATCCCACCCGCCGGATCCGGCGATGAGGCGGCCGGCGGCGTCGGGCGGAGGAGGTCGGGGAGACCGGAGAGAGAGGCGCGCCGGGGAAGGAGGTCGGGCGCTGGGCGGCGCGCCATGGCGCGAGGCGGCGCGCGCAAAGCGGCGGCGAGCGGGAGGCCAAGGGGGCGGCGCGGGCGCTGGTCGGGCCCAGCGCTGCCCGGGTGGGCTGGCCGTGGGCAGGGCGGGCACGCGGTGGGAGGAGAGAGAGGAGGCCTGCGGGGTGACGTGGCGGCGTCGGATTCGTCCGGCGTGGCGGCTGGACATGTCCGGTGGCGGCGCGGACGTGTCCGGCGGCGCGATGATGAAGAAGACTAGGGTTGGACCCGAAATTTCAGAGGGAGACACATATTTATAGGTAGAGGGAGCTAGGAGAGTCCAAATGGAGTGCGGTTTTCGGCCACGCGATCGTGATCGAACGACCGAGAGCATGGAGGGGAGTTTGCTGGGTTTTGGGCCACTTTGGAAGGGGTGTTGGGCTGCAATACAAAAGAGGCTTTACGGTTGCCCGGTTAACCGTAGGAGTACCAAACGACCTCCAAATGACCCGAAACTTGACAGGCGGTCTACCGGTGCTATACCAAGGCCGCTTGGCAAACCTCGGTCCATTCCGAGACCGTTTAACACCCGCCCGCGAAAAGAGGTAAAAGAGGGCGCCGGGAGACATAGGAGTGCCGGATTGCAAAACGGACAACGGGGAAAATGCTCGGATGCATGAGACGAACACGTATGCAAATGAAATGCATATGACGACATGATATGAAATGCAGATGATGACATGGCAAAGTGCAACACACAAGCACATGACATGGCAACGACGGCGAATAACTGGAAGACACAGGCGCGCCGAATCCGGGCGTTCGACACTCCTCCACTAACAAGAGATCTCGTCCCGAGATCTTAGGACCGAGACGGAAGAGAAAAGGGATGAGGTGAAACAAGAACGCAAGAGAGAAGATGAACAAAGAATCAAGAGCACTCGATAAGAAGAGAGGAACGACGAGAATGACGAGAATCAAAAGATCACGGAATCAGATAGACTATGAAAACGCTCCGGTTAGAACAAAATAGGAAATGAATAAGACTGAAAGGATTTAGGAAGCACTCCGGCTGAAACAATGAAGGAATGGAACGCGAGCTTGAGAGGATGGAATGATACTTGATGAATACAAGACACAAAACCTCCGGAAAGAATTGAAAAAGTTGAATGAAAGAACGAAGAAGAAAATGACAACTTGTGCCACGAATGAAATAGAAAGCATCCTTAGAAGGAAGCATTGAACGGAGTTGTTGTAAATTCAACAACAAAAGAATTGCTTGCTGTGGAGTTATAGATACATCTCAAAATTATGAGGTGATCTCCGACCACAAAAGGAAATGATTGGATAACTGAGAAGAACGAAGAAATGCAAAACTCCACTTCAAAGGAATATGGAGAATTAATTACACTTCGAGACGCGAGAAGAAAGATACTTGAACTCCACCAACAAGAATCTTGATGAACTTTTGAAGAATGAATTAAATCATGAAGAACCACCATGAAGAAATCCGGTAATAAAAGGATGATGAGATAGAAATGAAGGATGAAAGAATAAGATGAGCCCTGCTATGAGTTAGGTGGAGGTTCCGACGAAATGGCCAAGTAAATTTGAACTCCGGAAAAGAAAAGATAGAGAACACTTGGGACTAGAATTTATTCCTCAAGAACAAACTCCGAAGGAAGGGATTACTCACTTCGAGGAAATAAGAATAAGATTTATTGTATGCTTATCCTTCATCAAATTAAATTGATGACAAGCAATGGATTTTGCAAACTACTTATTCTTGTTGAAAAGGATTAAGGGAAAATATAGCACAAAACTTGAGAAAATCTTCATGAACCACCGGTAGGATTGAAAAAAAAACCGAATGGATTAAAGTGATAATCAAGGAAAAAGAATCTTGAATGAACCACCATAAGAATTCGGATATGACTGATGAAAGAGAATGAATCACCGGGAAGAATTAGAAGAACAAATATGCTAGAGGGAATTTAGATGCAAAAGAACAAAGAGGTCATGAGTTGAATAAAGAACACTTGAACGAAGCACCGGGATAATTGGATAACGGTAGCTGAAATGTGAGGACAAAGAATTCTTCTAGAACGATGGCCTCCGCTGAAAAGAAACTGGAAACAACTTCTGACATACTCCGGATGGTTGAGAAAAAAGAATTTCCGACAACCAGAATAATTCGAGAGGGTAACAAGAAGCTAGAACCACGAATCTTCGAGAGAACGGGCAAGATTTAGAGAAACTCTTCTTCGGTCTTCAAATGATGACGAGAAACACCACCAAAATAACTGAGGTACTCCGGGAGAATGAAAAGCAAAGAGGTTGAGCCAAGAATGAAAAAATTTGAATGAGATCTTGGAGAAGGCATCTGACTGATGAAAATCATACTTACGTCAAACTTCAAAAAGAATTGAGAATAACTCCGGTGAAATTAGAAGAGTCAGGTAAGATCCTGGAAAAAGACCTGTGGGTTAGGGCCCACTAAAAGAAAACACCGTTGGAAAGGGTTGTTGAACAGAAATAATGCACCGGAACAATTGAAATGTTTAAATGAGGTGACAACCTCGGATTAATTGGAACACAGACGAATCTCCTGAGATGTCTGGAGCACTCCGGAAGGATAAACTGGCGAGAGGCGAACGAGCAAGAGGAAAACATTTGAGCCGAGGAAAGAATATAATCACTACGTGGCGCTGGGCGCGGTGATCGGGCCCGGCCGCGCCCGGGCGGGCGGCCGTGGGCAGGCGGGCCGCGGCGGTGGAGAGAGAGAGGAGGCCTGCGGGGTGACGTGGCGGCGTCGGATTCGTCCGGCGTGGCGGCTAGACATGTCCGTGGCGGCGCTGGATGTGTCCGTGGCGAGAGATGAAGAAGACTAGGGTTGGACCCGAAATTTCGGAGGGAGACACATATTTATAGGTAGAGGGAGCTAGGAGAGTCCAAATGGAGTGCGGTTTTCGGCCACGCGATCGTGATCGAACGACCGAGAGCATGGAGGGGAGTTTGCTGGGTTTTGGGCCACTTTGGAAGGGGTGTTGGGCTGCAATACAAAAGAGGCTTTATGGTTGCCCGGTTAACCGTTGGAGTACCAAACGACCTCCAAATGACCCGAAACTTGACAGGTGGTCTACCGGTGCTATACCAAGGCCGCTTGGCAAACCTCGGTCCATTCCGAGACCGTTTAACACCCGCACGCGAAAAGAGGTAAAAGAGGGCGCCGGGAGACATAGGAGTGCAGGATTGCAAAACGGACAACGGGGAAAATGCTCGGATGCATGAGACGAACACGTATGCAAATGAAATGCACATGACGACATGATATGAAATGCAGATGATGACATGGCAAAGTGCAACACACAAGCACATGACATGGCAACAACGGCGAATAACTGGAAGACACCTGGCGCATCGAATCCGGGGCGTTAGAACTATTCCCACCGCTGCCCACAATATGGGCTGTAATGCTAACAAAAATGGGCTCCAATAAAAACCTTAAGAATTAGCAAATGGGCTGTAAATTATTAGAAATAATGGCAGATGGGTTGCATGCTGTTTTCCACATATTTGAGGCTTTCCTAAAAAAAGGTTGACGCACAAGCAGTCATGGTTGGATGTCCATCCAACGGCCGTCGTGCTTCTTCAATCTCTCCTCTTCCTGCTCCAGCCGCTCAAACAAGCGCCGGCGGACTGCTGCTCCCTCCTCCCATGCGGCCGGGTCTGTGTTGCCACAGGCCTCGCCGCCCCACCGCACTCCCATCGCTGGCCTAGCCATCCCTCTACTCACCCACACCTGCTGTTATTCTCCGGCGACGGCAGACGAACCAGTAAACCCTCGTATAGTCGTACTCCCCTCCGTGTGGGAAACAACTGCCGAGTCTTCCCTTCCTCCGTGTCGTCCCATTCTTAGGCCTCGCCGCCGTCCACCGCCGTGGTGCTCTCGGCGTGGCGTGGTCAATGTGGTCAACGAACGACTTCCATCGGAAGAGTACTGTGCGTGGAGGGGCTGACAGCTGGGTCCACGGCCGCAGCAAGGAAGTGCCTCCTTATTACGCGCAAAATAATTATTCCTCCACCTGACAGCGGGGACCCACCGGACGGGCCACCGTACTTCACGAAAAAAAGTTTCCCCCCTGACTGCTAGGACCCACCAGCTACACTGTCGCACGCAAGGAAGTGCGTCCGGGCAAAAAAAAACGATTCGCCCCCCTGACTGCTGGGACCCACCAGCTACATCTTCGCACGCAAGGAAGTGCGTCCGGGCAAAAAATGATTCGCCCCATCGCTGGGACCCACCAGCTACATCTTCGCAGAGCAGGAAGTGCACGATACCGGGACCCACCTGGTCAAGCGTGCACGAGCGTTGTCATTCGGGCGCGAACGTGTACGCATACATATATCTTTGGTGGATGTAGAGGCGCGCACGTGTCGTAGTAGAGGCGTGCACGTAGCATGTACACGTACGTACAGCGGCCAGGGTGCAAGAAAGAAAATACGGCCACGTATGTGTACATACGGGTGGGGTCTCGAATGCCTACTCGCGCATACATACGGCGAGGGCTCGTGTACATGGCTGGGTTGGAATGGAGAAACAGCGTCATTGTCGTGTTCATGGGGAGGCAATGGAATGCTTCGTGTTCATCGGGAGGCAACGGAATGCGTCGTGTTCATCGGGAGGCAACGAAACACGTGGGAGCCAACCGGCTGGGTCGGAACGGAATGTGTTGTCGTGTTCATCGGGAGGGCTTGGACGGAACAGGCGATGGAAACGAGGCCTGGCGTACCGCAGAACGGAGGAAACGGACCTCCTACGTTCGGAACAGGGTCCTTTTGATCGGGAGGGGTGTGGCGTACCGCAAAACGGAGGAAACGAACCTCCTACGGTCGAAACGGGGGTCCTGTTGATCAGGAGGGGCGTGACGTACCACAAAACAGAGGAAACAGACCTCCTACGGTCGAAACGGGGGTCCTATTGATCGGGAGGGGTGTGGTGTACCGCAAAACGGTCGAAACGGGGGTCGGGGGTCCTGTTCATCAGGAGGGGTGTGGCGTACCGCAAAACGGGACTCCACGGGAAACTGTTCATCTCCACCGCCGACCTCCTCCACCTCCACGGGCTACCGTCGACCTCCTCCACCTCCACGGGCTCCTGCTCATCCAGCCTCCACCGCGCACTACTCCACCGCCATCGCTCAACCACCCTCCACGGGCACCCCTCCACCGCTTCATCGCTCATCCAGCCCTCCACACCATGGGGTCCTGTTCAACCACCCCTCCACGGCCACGCCCACCGCTCATCGCTCATCCAGCCTCCACACCACGGGTCCTGTTCATCCAGAGGCAACGCCACCGCCACCGCTCATCCGACCCCCACAACGCCATCGCTCATCCAATCGATTGGCTTGATTAGTAGCAGCAGCGAAGAATCGCTCCATCGGGTTCGATTAACAGCCATCGATCGATCGCTCGGCTTCGAGAACGCGTAGCTCGCAGTCTAATCGCCGGGTTCGCGAGCCCAATGCCTCGCCGGGTTACTGTTAGAGCCAACCTCGCACACACACGCCAGTCGCACAAGAGAAAGCAGCGCATCGCCGCCCCGACCTCCCACCATAACTGGCAACTCCCCGAAATTTTCCTCGCCCTCGCTTCTACCACGGTTTTTTCCGTCATGGACGGCCCAAAGAATGTCATGCAGCTGCGTCTCCAGCCCGCCCAGGATGAAAAGCCCATTTTCTGTCATGATTTTTTGTCATAGAAGTAGGAGCCCACCACATCTATGATTAGACCGGGTTTTGTCACAATTATCGTCATAGAAGTGCCATATGTATGACAGAAAAAAATTCGTTCGGCCCAAAATGTCACGGATGTGTCTTTTTTTGTAGTGTTTCAAGTTTTTTATGAAGACGAGTTTAATGTGAGTGTTCCACATGAGCGCTGGACTAGCGTGTGAACGTTTGGAATTTATTACATTGTGGCATCAATTAACTGCATGAACCATCGTAACAAGATACATAGTTGCTTATATGTCGATGTTGATTGTTGATTGTTAGCTGGTCGATAGCCTAGTGTTGAAGCAAGCTGAGCCAATGTGCCGTGTTTTGCACAACTGCTTAAAAGTGGGGTAGCACCAACAGTATTTACAAGTACTTATGTATACGTTGGCGCATGGTTCTCGAACGAGTGCTCTATTTCATCAAAACACACACTCCTCGTATGATAAATCGTGACAACTTATGTCTTACCATGCCATATTCATGAAAAAACTAGTGAGGACGCATCTGTTTCGGCAACAATTACGATGGTTCTCACATGATTCACGAGCACACAAAAGTAGCAGCAGTTCCATAAACGGATTCAAACAGTACTAGCCCCAGAGGGGTCGATATGAGCAAGGTTCGGATAATTAGACACAATCCGAACTACTATTAAACACTAGCTGGGGCAACTATTGCATGCCTCAATCTAATTTGGGCTGGACACAAGACGGACCTTGCCATGAACATCATCGAGGACGTCCCACAACAGCTCAATCTCGTGAACCTTCATGAAGACAACCTTGTGGCCTTGCCATCGATAAACTTGTTTGTGGAGGCATGCCACGTCATCTTCTGCGTAAGCTTGACAAGAACAAAGATGCCTCACAAACGAAGGAGTAGCTTTGAACTTCTTGTGCTTCAAAGACACCTGGACAACACGCCGACAACAAAGTGAGGCTGGAATACTACTCTTCATTGGTATAACCGCAAATGGCTTCCGTGATCCAACAGCCTTAGAACTCTGTTTTCTCAATGCGTATATTCAGGTCGTCCGCCTCATAGCGAGTGACATGTACAACCACACAATCCTTATGCGCATCGGGCTCTAATTGAAACAAAGAATAAATTCTGAATTATTTTTCAGTATAAGAAACACAAGTTATTTAAACCACTATGTATAGGTCGAAGCTAATAAAATTTCGAATTATTAATCACCACATACTTCCTTTTCTAAAAAAAATCACCACATACTTAGATGAAAAACCACAATCGAGATCAGCAAAGAAGGAAATCACCTTGGGCAGCTCAGCGGGGGGCACATCCTCGAAGGGGGAAAACTGCTCCTGCAGTGCCACGGGGTCTGTAACCTCAAATGGGGCGTTGACCATCTCTGTAGTGGCCATGAACATATCGGGGATCATCTCGGTGGTTGCCTCCATCTTCTTGGAGCTCTTTGTCTCGTGGGGACCAGCCTCCCGCGTCTGCGCTAATATCGGCAGATCTTTGCCTGGTTCTCCTTGGTCCATCATGAAACTGGCGAATACTAGGAGACCACCGAAAGGAAAACACAATCGCAATGACAATGAAACAAAAAAGAGAGTGAGGATCGGTTACTGCTTTACAAAAGTTCTTTTTTTTCTCTGAACGAAAATATACCAACATCACGGATCCGCTTACCTTCCCTTCATTCGGAGAGAAGAACAAAGGCGAGATGCGAGTGTTGCCTTTCTTGAAGACGGTGTGGGAGAAGGGATTCAGCAAGAGTGAAATGATGGTTGCTTCGTCCACAAACTTAGACTGCAGGGAGGTGGGGTTTTGTGATATGATGGCTCACATCGCCGTGCTATGACTGGGTGACTCTCCACCAGATACTGCCTTCTAATTTGGTGGATGGCATTTGGCCCGCGGCTGCATGGCCCGCATGTCGGTGAACAAAAGTATAACGGCATTCAGAGAGGGAGACGTTTCAATGACCTAGGAGGAGCCAAGCGGTAGAGTGTCTCCACCGTACTAGTAGTAATTGTTTTTCCGGGTAGCTGTAGAGTGTCTCCACTATACTAGTAGTAATTGTTTCTCCGGGCCCAAGACAAAACAGCCCATCCACACTAGTAAATAGTAAAATCAATTAAAAGCCCATATATTTAATGAATGAGAGGCGCTACCCACACCCAAAGACATCGCCCCCACCCCCCCAAAAAACCTGGTGCTCTTCTTCCTCCTTGCTCCCACCCACCACGCCACTCGCCCCTCTGCACCCCCAAATTCCTCACCTCACTCCTCTGAAAACCCAGCCCCTTCTTCCTCACTCCTACAGAAAACCCTCAACTCCCCTTCTTCTTCGCTCGCACTACAACTAGGCTGGTCATTCGTTACTCTGCTCAAATCCGTGAGCGCGACGCGACGCCCTCGAGGAAAATGGAGTCGGCTGACCCCAGCGCCAAGAAGATGAGGCTCCCACCAGCAGCGACGCCTGTTGTAGATCCCGCACCCGGCAGTGCAGGAAGAAGCGGCGACCCCGCCCCCACCGGATCCCAGGAACCCGTAGAATCTCGGGTGGACTGCATCAGCGATCTCCCCGACGCAGTCCTTGGGGAGATCATCTTGCTTCTCCCCACCAAGGATTTTTGCCGCACCCAAGTCCTCTCAATTCGGTGGCGCCCTCTATGGCGCGTTGTGCCCCTTAACCTCGACTGTCGTCAGCTATCTCTCTTCAATGATTTGAAATCCCGAGAGCCATCATCTCCTCCCACCAGGGCTCCGTTCAAAACCTCTCATCCCGTCATGCTACCTCAGCAAGCATACCATGCCCTGCACGGTGGACGGCTGGCTGAAATCCCCTGAATTCATAGAACTATAGCTGCTTGAGTTCTACTATTCCCCTAGAAATCACATACCACATACCGAACGCCATGAACTTGTGCCCTCAGCACCGATGTCCATCTCGCGGTTTTCCTCCGCTCTCCACACTGCCACCTTTGCATCAGGCTACCTACTGCATAATCTGGTACTAAACCTTCGACTCCCATTTCTCAAGAAACTTTCACTTGTGCGGGTTTGTATATCGGAGGCCTCATTGCACAACATCATCCACTCCAGCTTGCCTGCTACCGGAGTGCTTGGTGCTTGTTTTCACAAGAAGAATCGGTTGTCTCCAAATAAAGTCGCCTAACCTTGTAATGAATTGGAATTTCTTTTGACGGAAGGCAGCTCATCATCCAAGATGCCCTTCACTTCAAAGGTTGATCCTTGATTCTAGTTATTCATCGCTGCAAATAACCGTCCTCTCTGCGCCTAAACTGGAGACCTTGGGTGTAATACATGATCTCCGTGCTCATTTCAATATGGAATTTGGCTCCACAGTTCTTCGTACTTTATATTATCATCTACGCTTGTAACCATAAGCTGCATTTTAAATTTCAAGACAATTTATATATCATCTTGGAGTACACATTTTGTACTAATATTATGTTCTATGCTCAATGAAGAGTTTCTCCATGGATGGCCTATCAATGGTGCTGGATTCTGTCAAGATCTTATATATCCAAATGAATAGTTTTGATTTGAACAAGATTATTGGCTTGCTGCAATGCTTTCCATGTCTGGAGAAGTTGTATATAAAGGTGATAATTTCATGCACATTGGAAGCCCGCATATAGTGTACTAGAATTAACCGTTCAACTGTTGCTCTTTCGACATCTTCTTTTAGACCTTAACTGTTTTCAATCTTCATGTATATTTAGGCAACAGGACGGGGTAAGAAAGTTATAACCAATCGGTAGATTCGTAAGCATCGGGATTTTCTCATTTCTCATGAGATTCGATTGAAGACAATAACGCTAGAACGATGTGTAGCCAACCGTGCAAACACAAGATTTGTCACATTCTTCCTGCTGAATAAGAGGTTACTATTGTCCATCAGGCTTAAGTTTATCAGCATCATGGTTTTGACGGATGGGTATGTCGAAGAGCAAAAGAAGGAGTTTCAGGTGGGCAAAAGAGCTTCTGAACGTGCCGGGCTTCTATTTACAACATATTGTGGTCATAATCCAGTAAATTTTACGACCCAGGATGTTCATTCTATGGACCTGACTGATCCATTTGATTATGACTGCCGAAAACAGTGTCTGGAGTTAGATGTTGTTGCCTTTTCAATCTGGTTTTTTGTAAACCTGATGAACAATTAACCCTCGTGCTTTTGTACAGTTTGTAAGCTGGAGTTAGATGTTCCTGCCCTTTTCAACTCGGCTGTGACTGTCATATTTTCTTTGAAACAAGGCAAATGGCTTGCCATTCTTTTAATTTATAGTGAAATGTTGTAACAAATCCCAACCAAGGAAAATAACATCACTCTTGCCGGCTGCTTGAGCTCACTGTGCATTACAGAAGCCAAGTGATTAGCCCCCACCAGCACCCACAAACTTATTTCGAACTAGCACATCAAATGGGATGTAAATTTTCATAGGAAAGGCTGCATGACCGTGACAGATTTGGATTCTGACAGTTGGGACCCGCGAGGAAATAGCCTATCCAAGGTGGTGTCGACTTACTAGCCACCAACAAACGATTCTGCTTACCGACCGTTGGATTGACATCCAACATTTGTCGTGTATTTTCTATCTCTTGTCTTCTTCTTCCTCCACCGCCCAAACCAAACCATCCTGCTCGGCTTCTTTGCTCCCTCCTCCCATGGCTGGTCAGTGCCTCCGCCGCCTCTACCGTATGTACCCTCCAACGTTGGCTAGTCCCTCCTCTATTCCCCACACGCCCTGTTATTCTCCGCGACGCCAGCCCCAACACGCACTCGCGCTGAACCAGTCAACCTCGATTCTCCGCCGCGACCGACCGACGATGTTCAACGGCTCTCGTTCGTTCCGTCCCGAGGCCTCGCCATCGCCCTCCGCCTTGCGGCCTTGGTTCGCTTCGCCGTGCGCCGTGCACCGCCTCTCTTGCGTTGTCAACATCACAACAACCGAGAGGAACAAGGAGATGATTGTACGTGGAGAGGATGACGATAGGGACCCACCAGCCATGGCGATGACGCAAGCAAGTGCCTTTATAGTACAAGCCCAAAAATATGGTTCCTCCTAATGGTTGGACATCTGGGGCTCACGCCATTCTCAACGTAGTCAATAAACGAGAGAATTACACTATGAGCGGCTGACACCAGGGACCCAGCAAGTCGCGCAGTTTTTTTTTGAGGAACAAGCAGTTGTTATTTATACTAGTTTTAGTGACGGATCAGGGTAACAACAGGGCTGTGCGGGGGCTGTGGCCTGTCTAGCCAGGGTTTTATTTATGTTTACCACATCATGAGCCCAGTTGTGTTTTTTTCTTGCTGAAAATGGCTAGCCCAGCTCTATTTTTTTAAAAGAAATACCCAAACAAGGCCTACTTGCTTTATCGGCCCTGCTGGGCTGCAAATCTTTCAAGACGAGGAGAGTTTCATTCGGTTTGCCCAGAAATGGGTTGTACATTTTTAAAACATATCAAACCGGGAATTAGTTTCAATTTTTTTTCAGTACAAGATCTAAAATTGCATTGATTTTATGCGTGGACAATTATTTGGATTTTATATTTATATAAATTATTTTTCAAAATAGTTTGAATGTGAATCGATATTTCTGGATTAAAAACAGTTGACCGCACCGAAATATGCAAAATTTCGTATACTTTTTAACCGTGGCCTCAATATGGGGTGTAATGCTAACAAAAAGATGGGGTCCAAAACATTCTTAAGAATTGGAAAATGGGCTGTACATTATTATAAATAATGGCAGATGGGATGTATGTTGTTTTCCACAGATTTGAGGCTGACTTGTGCGCATACTACAGGTTGACGCGTATGCTTTCATAAAAAAAAGGTTGATGCACACGCAACGCCCTATCAACTTAGTGAACACACGAGAGCAGTGACTGCTGGATGTCCATCCAACGGCTGTCGTGCTTCCTCAATCTCTTCTCTTCATGCTCCAGCTGCTCAAACAAGCGCCATGGGACTGCTCGCTTCTCCTCCCCCCTGGGCTGGCTATGTTGCCACCAGAGCCTCACGGCCCCACCATACTCCCATCGCTGGCCTAGCCATCCCTCTACTCACCCACACATGCCGTTAGTCTCCGGCGACGGCAGACGAACCAGTAAACCCTCATACTCCTCCACGTGGGAAACAACTGCTGAGTATTCCCTGGCTCCGTGTCGTTCCCTTCCTAGGCCTCGTCGTCGTCCACTGCCTTGGTGCTCTCGGTGTGGCCTGGACAATGTGGTCAATGAATGACATCCATCGGAAGTGGACTGTACATGGAGAGGCTGACAGCTGGGTCCACGGCCGCACGCAAGGAAATGCCTCCTTATTAGGCGCAAAATAATGATTCCTCCACCTAACAGCTAGGACCCATAGGAAGGGCCTCTGTATTTCGCAAAAAAATGTTCCCCCCGCTGACAGGTCGGACCCACCAGCTATATCTTCGCATGCAAGGAAGTGCCTCCTTATTACGCCCAAAAAATGAATACCCCCTGCTCGCTGGGGCCCACCATATTCTTGCGCTGACTTATGGGCCTACTAAGTTGACGGGCCGAGGGCTTTGTCAACTTAGTCAATACTCCAAAGGACTGTCGATGTCCATCCAATCGCCATAATGCTTCTTCAACCTCTGGTCTTCTTGCTCCACCGCCAAAGCAGCGCCGGTCGTGCCGCCGCTTCCTTCCTCCCGGCTAGCTGTGGTACCGCGAGGCCTCGCCGCCCCATACTACTCCCACCATCGCCGTGCCATCCCTCCACTCACCCACACCCCTGTTATTCCGCGGGCGACGGCAGCCTCACACCGCAGCCGAACCAAGGAACGCCAGATTCCTCTCCGTGTCGGCATCCACTGCCGCGTCTTCCCCGGCTCCACGTCGTCCCCTTCCCAGGCCTCACCATCGTCCACCGCCGTGATGCTCTCGGTGCGGCGTGGTCAATGTGGTCAACGATCGACTTCCATCGGAAGAGTATCAGACGTGGAGAGGCCGATACCGGGTCCACGACACCGCAAGGAAGTGCCTCCTTATTACGCGGAAAATAATTATTCCTCCACCTGACAGCGGAGACCCACCAGACGGGCCACCAGTATTTTGCAAAAAAATTGTTTCCCTCTGACTTCTGGGACCCACCGGACGGGCCACCGATTTCACGAAAAAACGCTCCTCATTGTCACCGACCCACCGGAAGTGCCTCCTTATTACGCACAAAAATGAATACTCCCCGGCTAGTGGGACCCACCTTGTGGAGGATGACTTAGGGCCTACTAAGTTGACGGGATGAAGGGCTTTGTCAACTTAGTCAATATGAACGATTCTAGCTCCAAAGGATCGTCGATGTCCATCCAACGGACGTAGTGCTTCTTCAACCTCTGGTCTTCTTGCTCCAGCCGCCCAAAGCAGCGACGGTCATGCCGCATGCTCCTGCCTCTCGTGGCCGGCTCTGCTGCCGCACAGGCCTCACCGCCCCCTACTATTCCCACCGCTGGCCAGGCCCTGCGACGACGGCAGCCTCACACCGCAATGAACCAAAGAACCTCAGATTCTCTCCGCTGCTTCCATCGCAAGATCTCCCCGGCTCTGGTCGTCCCCTTCCTAGGCCTCGCCGTCGTCCACCGCCGTGGTGCTCTCTGCGTGGCGTGGTCAACGTGGTCAAGGAACGACTTCAATTGGAAGAGTACTGTAGGTGGAGAGGCTGACAGCTGGGTCCACGGACACAGCCCAGTTTTTTTGTGATTTGCCAAGTAAGTCGCTTTGTCAGGCCTGTTGGGCTGCAAATCTTTCAAGACGAGGAGAGCTTTCATTCGGCTGGCCGACAAAATGGCCCATCAGTAATGAGAAATTGGCTGTACATTTTTAAAACACATCATTTCGACAATTAGTTTCAAATATCTTTTTTTCATTTGTAGATTTTAAATTACATTAATTTTTATGCGTGGAGAATTTGTTGGATTTTATATTGATATACGTTTATTTTTAAAATCAGTTTGCACGTGAGTCGAAATTTCGGGATTAAAAACAGTTCGGACCGCACCGAAATATGCAAAATTTTGTATAATTTTTTAACCGTGGCCATAATATGGGCTGTAATGCTAACAAAAAGAATGTGGGCTCCAAAACAAACCTTAAGAATTAGAAAATGGGCTGTAAATTATTAGAAATAATGGCAGATGGGATGTATGTTCTTTTCCACAGATTTGAGGCTTTCCTAAAAAGGTTGACGACAGCAAAGGATCGTGGATGTCCATCCAACGGCCGTCGTGCTTCTTCAATCTCTGCTCTTCCTGCTCCAGCCGCTCAAACAAGCTCCGGCGGAACTGCCTGCTCCCTCCTCCCCGCGGCCGGCTATGCTGCCATGCAGGCCTCACCGCCCCACCATACTCCCATCGCTGGCTTAGCCATCCCTCTACTCACCCACACCTGCTGTTATTCTCCGGCGACGGCAGATGAACCAAGAAACCTCAGACACTTGTACTCCTCCGCTCCGGGGAAACAACCGCCGAAGTCTTCCGCTTTCTCGTGTCGCCCCTTCCTAGGCCTCGCCGTCCCACCACCGTGGTCAATGTGGTCAACGACCGACTTTCATCGGAAGAGTATCAGGCGGGAGACGCCGACAATGGGTCCATGGCCGCAGCAAGGAAGTGCCTCCTTATTACGCCGCAAAATAATTATTCCTCCACCGACAGCGGGGACCCACCGGACGGGCCACCGATTTTGCGAAAAAACGCTTCCCGATCGCCGGGACCCACCAGCTACACCTTCGCACGCAAGGAAGTGCGTCCCGCAAAAAAACAAAACGATTCGCCGACCGCTGGGACCCACCAGCTACATCTTCGCATGCAAGGAAGTGTGTCCGGCAAAAAACGATTCGCCGACCGCCGGGACCCATCAGCTACATCTTCGCACGGAAGGAAGTGCTCGATACCGGGACCCACCTGGTCGGCGCACGAAGCGTTGTCATTCGGTCGCGAACGGTACGCACATACCGGTCGTTGTAGAGGCGCCGCACGCGTCGTAGTAGAGGCGCACGTAGCATGTACACGCACGCGCATAGCCGTGGTGCAAGAAAGAAAATACGCCACGCATGTGTACATACGGGTGGGGTCTCGAACGCCTATCACAGATACGCACGCCAGGGCTCATGTACATGGCTGGGCCGGAACGGAGAAATAGCGTCGTTGTCGTGTTCATGGGGAGGAAACATAGTGTGTCGTGTTCATGGGGAGGCAACGGAATGCGTCGTGTTCATCGGGAGGCAACGGAATGCGCCATGTTCATCAGAGGCAACGGAACGCGGGGAACCAACCGCTTGGACGGAACAAAGCGATGGAACGAGGCCTTGCGCATCGCACAACGAAGGGAATGGACCTCCCACGCTCGAACGGGTCCCGTTGATCGGGAGGGTGTGGCGCATCGCAAAACGGAGGAAACGGACCTCCTACGGTCGAAACGGGGTCCGTTGATCGGGAGGTGTGGCGCATCAAAATTGGAGGAAACGGACCTCCTACGGTCGTCAAACGGGGTCCTGTTGATCGGGAGGTGTGGCGATCGCAAAACGGATTTAAACTGACCTCCTATGGTCGTAAACGGGGTCCCGTTCATCGGGAGGGTGTGGCGCATCGCAAAACGGACTCCACGGGATACTATTCATGTCCACCGTCGACCTCCTCCACCTCCACGGCCCTCGCTCATCCAGCCTCCACCGCCGCTTCTCCACCGGCCATCGCTCAACCATGCCTCCACCGCCTACTATTCATCCGCCCTCCACACCACGGGTCCTGTTCAACCACCCTCCACGGGCACCCTCCACCGCTCACTCGCTCATCCAGCCCTCCACACCACGGGTCCTGCTTCAACCACCCTCCACGGGCACCCCTCCACCGCTTCATCGCTCATCCAGCCTCCACCACACCACGGGTCCCGTTCATCCAGAGGCAAACGCCACCGCCACCGCTCATCCAAACCCCCCGCAACGCCACTCGCTCATCCCAGGCAGCATCGATCGGCTTCGCTTAGCAGCAGAGCGGCGAATCGCCGATCGGGTTCGCTAACAGCCATCGATCGATCGCCGGGTTCGAGAACGCCAGAGCCTCGCAAAGGCAATCGCTGGGTTCGCGAGCCCAACGCCGCCGGGTTCGCTTAGAGCTAACGCCGCACACACGCACGTATGTGTATGAGAGAACGCGATCGCCGCCTCCGACCTCCCACCGTAACCGGAACTCCCAAATTTTCCTCCCTCGCTTCTACCATGGTTTTTTCGCCATGGACGGCCCAAAGAATGTCATGCAGCTGCCTCCGCCCACCCAGCCGAAAAGCCCATTTTCTGTCATGATTTTTTTCATAGAAGTAGAGCTCACCACATCTATGATGATACCGGTTTTGTCACAATTATCATCATAGAAGTGTCATATGTATCACAGAAAAAAATCGTTCAGCCCAAAATGTCACGGATGTGTCTTTTTTTTGTAGTGTGGAGAGTAACATTAAGGCGCCTCACTCATTTATTTGGGCTTCTAAACCATTATTAGTAGTACCTCGGCCCTGGTTTATTCTCACCATTGTATTTGTGCTAAATTTTGAGCAAAGATTTAATCGATATTATGTTAGTGCATGTGACATGCACTAACATTTCATTAGTTAAATTTATGATCAAAATTTGACAAATATTACAATGGGGACCAATAAACCAGGACGGAGGTAGTAGTTACGGATTACTAATCTAGAAGCCTAAAAGAACTAGCCCCTCGTACTCCTACTAGTAGTAGTACTCAAGTTGGAATTCCAATTGCACGGCACAACTTGTTAGGCAAAAATTCGATCTGTGGTGTAGGAAGAGGTTTGGGAATTTGCATGCCTTCCCGACTGCTGAGATACTCCGCATAAAGTACTACGGAGAAATAACCACAGAGAAGGAAGCTAAAAGTAAACAATCAAACAAGCATTTTTGCATTTGTTTTGCATTGAATCGTTTCACAAGCTTGACTAGTGTTGTTTTTCTACTTTTACAAAAACCGCATTGTAATGTTAAAGCGTGCATTTGCACATACATAAGTAATAGTAGTACTCCCTCCATCTAGGTGTATAAGTCTTCCCTCCTTCTTGGTCACGGTGCACAACCAAAGATGACTTATTGACCTGGACGGAGGGAGTAGCACAGTCTGCAAGAATATATAGAGACAGGCGTGTAGTGTGATAGTATATAGTAAAATTTGTGCTACATGCACGTACTTGCAAAATGCGTACGAATACACATGGATTCCAAACTTTCCCTTTTTCATTCTTAATTAAGGACGCTAATAATTCCTGAACGTTCGGGATTTATCATTTGCATCCCAAAACTAATGAGATCGCCTTATGAAATAAAAATTATACTCCTACTAAAAGCCACGGCGCCACGGAGCACTTGGCGGCCGCCACGAGTGCCCCAGTGCGCGCGGCCGCTTTCCCATAAGGCCGACACAACGCTTCTTCCTCACCCTCGCAACCCGCGAGGTGCTGATTACGGCTTGCCACGGGCGAAGCGCGATCTCATCGGTGTGGTGATCCGGCGCCAACAGGTACTCCTCCTCACTGGAAGCGTGCACCCGGTCCACGTACCGCCAAGCGTAGATGAGGCGCTTGGGCCCGACTGCACTCAGGGCTTCGGCACGGGCGTCCCCCGCCACCCTCACGGCCCTCGCATGAGCCTTCTTCCAAGAGCCAATTGCCTGACTCTCTCGGACGCGACAAAGTCTGCCAGGCAGCTTGTTCCGCAATGCACTTCTCTTCCTTGACCTTCTACTCCGCCTCTATTTTGGCACGCTCTGCTGGAGGCAAAGCCTCCCACAAGGCTACATCCATTTCTTTCCAAAGCTCCTCAAGGCTGGGGGGCTCGGCGGGCGGCGCGGCGTTCTCCTCGTAGCGGGGAGCCGACGCATCCTCCGACGTGCGTGCTGGCGAGATTGGGAACACCGACGCGCCCACCTCGACGCGTCGTGTCAAGGAGCGGAACACCGATGCGTCCTCCTCGACTAGCGGCGGCGAGGAACGGAACGGCGACGCATCGCTACGAGGCGACGCGTCCTCCTCAACTAGTGGCGGCGAGGAACGGAACAGCGACGCGTGACCGTCCGCGCGGTGCAGCGAGGGGCGCCTAGGGCTTGGGAGGGGCGATGCCATGGTGGTCGACGTGAGGGGGAGGAGGAAGAGATAGCGATGAACGTGAACGTGAGGGGGAGGAGATAGTGATGTCATGGGAGGCGCAGTATTTATAGCGAGCAATGGCACACCTACGTAAGATATGGACTGTTGTCTTGACTTAATCGCAAGTTCAGCTATGCCACCGACATGTGGGCTGCACTGCTGGGCCCATATGTCGCTGACCCAATGCACCTGCAGTTAAGTAACAGCTACGTGGGCATATTTGTTGGAGTAAATTACGGGGGAGGGAAGGGGTGGAAATAGTGCTGGTCACAACGGATTGGACGAGCGCGGGGGGAGGAGAGTCATGCATGCAGATTTTTTCCACACGGGGTGGAGTGGTGGGACCGCCGGAGGGAGAAGGAGAGTCTGGCAGGCATATTGTTTCCACACATGGAGAGGAAAAGATTTGGAGACGAATGGGCTTCCTGCAGGTATGGGGAATGGCGCATAATAAGTCTCATCTTGCATGCCGGGCTAGGTATAGTCTCAATTCATTAAAAACATACACGCCCCACACATGTTCATATTTCAAGGTGCACTAAATTATTGCATGCGATGATTAAGGCTGGCCATAATGGTGTTATCTTAGCTGGTATCATGCACACGGGAATAGAAAACATGCTGATGTGGCAAAGAATTAAAGAAGAGACGGGGGTTAGAGTAACTAGTTCATGCATGCATTGATAAACACATTTTTTTGTGAAGAACTACAAAAACTATTCCACCGCCTCTATCTTGCTAAGAGTAGGTGAAATTTTTGAATCGAGCCCTTTAAACTAGAAGGGAGGTAGTAGTACTCTAATAACTAACCTTGGCCCTATTTGGATCCATGTGTTAGAGTTAGTTTGGGTTAGTTTGAACTCAACTAACCCAAAAAATTTCTAACCCACCCAAGAGGTGCTTATTTGGGTTACTCCCTCCGTCTAGGTGTCTAAGTCATCTTACGTTTTGCACCGCGACCAAGATGGAGAGGAAAACGAGAAAACTTAATGTCTTTTTGCTAATTAATAGCATTGCATGCAATGAACTAACCACTGCATGTCATGTTTGGCAGTCTCAAGTCACTGAAAGCTTGCACGGCCCACATCTCTTATTGGTTGATATGTCACAAAACGAGAAACGAGGAGGGAGTTAATGTACGGTGCCTAAGTGTTTTGAGATTATTTAGTTTTCATAATGTGACTTACACACCTAGACGGAGGGAGTAGTTCTTCTCGGGACACTAAAAAACACATTTTTCTCTCGCTCTCCCCGCAGAAGATCCCTCCCCACTTCCTCGAAGCTTCTCGTCCTCTCCCTCCCTCCCTCCCTCCCTCTCGCTTAGTTCAGGATTAAAATCTTTAACTCATCTAATATTTGTTCTTATACTCATTATAATCAGTATTGTAGATATTGATATTTTTAGTATAAATTTGGTCAAACACTTTGCAAACGGTTGGCGGAAGTAAAAAGGACCAGAGGGAGTAGCATGCATGCGGAGTAGGCAAAAAATTGCTCATTTATAGCCGGCCGAAGTCTCAAAGGGCGCGACCACACGAGGGAGGTGAAGGTCGTGGGAGGCGCAACGGTTGACGGAATTAAGTGAAGTTACCCACGCGTCGGCATGGCATGCGAACAGCGAAGCTATACCGCCGTGCTCTACGATATGGGTCTAGTAGACATGACATCTAGTGGGTCCCGCATAGTTCTCGAGAACTTTTGGGGCTTGCAGCCGCTTATCCACCGGGCAAGCCAGCAACCCCACGCCGTCAAGACGCCCTACTGTCCCCGCCTTCTACTAGTACAAGACTTACAATAGTTCGCTCCCAAATATCCCGCCCTTTCACATTACGGCAGTTCCACTAATCCTAACCCTCCTCCCAAATCCATGGCGTCCCGAATCTCCAGGATCGGCGGTGAGTACAACGTTAGAACCATCACTGGCGATGAGTTCGACGTCATCTACATCCGTTCTTCCACAACGGTGAAAGAATGCCTTGCTCGCTTCAAACGCATGTTCGAAGACTCAAATGATGAGTAGGTCGCTGGGCTAGATGTTTAGTACACCACAGTCCTGGGAAGCGAGAAGAAACTAAAGGAGGCAGAGAAGCAGAAGCCCGCCGTGATTCAGGTTTGCGTGCATAACTTATGCTTGGTCTACCACATATGCCATGCTGACGTTGAGTGTGAGGAATTTAAGAAGTTCCTCAAGGGTGGCCAAGTCAAATTCGTTACGGTAGACTTTAGGAACGACAAATAAATCCTGGGTCAGATAGGCCTCGTTATAGGCCAGCCCTTCGATCTCCAGAAGGCAAGCCTGGTGTCCTCCTATCAGCCTTCAATGCTGACCTCGGCAGCAACCATGATTGATCGTCAGACGCTAAACTCAAGAAACCTCACCACGAAGTTTCATCATGCATGGGAGTCAAGACATTAGATGAAGATCACATCCCAGTACGCAGCAATGGATGCCTACCTTTGTTTAAATATCTACAAGGGTTGGATGAAGAAGTAGAGCCCAAAGGTCCTGTTCAAGCAAAGAAGCATCGCGAAGAGGAAGAGGAAGAGGGACGAGGACGAAGTCAAGGACGTGGACTCGGACTCGAGTAGGTGGCAGTGCCGCCGCTGCTGGTTCTACTCGCAGTGTCAAGTGGACTAGTTGCTTAGTTTATTTTCAAGGGTGTGTTGTGCTGAGGCCCCAGTAGAACTATGTTTATGTTATTTCTCGTTATTTGAACTCTTTAGTACGTACAGTAGTACTAGTACTATGTCTTACTACTGTTCTTCTTGCAATTGGTACTACTACTCGTATCTCCGTGTTCCTACTGTAGTTAATACATTCGTACTAGTAGAATAATTTGGGTCAGCCAATTTGTGAAAGAAGTTCGACGGAGTGAAGGAAGAAGATGGCAGGGTGCCCATGATCTATCTTATGAGTGTTGGGTGTGGAATGCAGTTCACCGGAAAAAATGGATCGTGCCCGGGGTTAAATGGATGGCGGGGTGGGGGCGAGCATGGCGGTTCAGGGGAGGGCGCGCCGGCAGCGGCAGGCGGTTAGGCGTGCGGCGGGTTGAGAAGATGAACCGTGCATCTATTTCGGAGGTTGAAGAAGCCCTTCTAGCCATCCATGTTGCATCAAATGGCTCACAAGAGTCGACTGACCCAAATTGCTCCTTCAAATTGCAGGATCCACGTGGCATTCAAGGTCTCGAAGGTAGATTCCGCGTCCGCACCCAGTTTACGGGCTCGACGCGAGCGCGACCGGCTTCCACCGCGATAGCCACCATGCGTGCCTCATCCGCGCGGGTGGAGACGACAATGACACGCTAGTTCCTCCTCGCTGGCATGCTGGAGCACACGCTCGTCCTCCTCTTCGTACGTTGCGTGCATAGACGCGGCTCCACCAGCTGCTCGCGTGCTTGGCAGTATGGCGGCATCGCGAGGAGGGACTGCAGATGACGTGAGCGGGTGAGCCTTCGGCTTGGCGGCGACACGGCGGTGATGGGCGAGAAATTGTTGGCCGGAGCAGGCGGGCGCCATCATGCGCAACGGCGGTGGCATATTGATGAGTGCGCGTACGGGAGCTTAGTTTAGTTTTATATAGGGTTGGTCAAACTTAAAAGAAAACCATACTAGTACACATAAACATTAGACTTAGGCAGCGCTTTTATTAGTTATCACAGCCACGATACGGAATCCGGTGCAAGCGCATGAACCGCGGCCGCACGGTCGATCGAATGGTGCGTCACCGTGTCACGCTCGAAGGATATCCACCGAACCTTTTTGTGTGTGTGAAAACAATCCCCGAATATTACTCAACTTTTTTTCCGGGAAAAGTTCTTGACGCTACAATATTTCCATATATTGAATTTAGCTCCAGTTCGTGTTTATTTGGATTTGGACGTTTTAGGTGCGCCCTAGTTTTTTTTAATACTGATTTTGGGGCTGTTTGGTTCCCAGCCACCGTTTGCCAAGCCAAAATTTGGCAGCCACAGTTTAGTTGGCATGTGCTTGGTTTTTGCCACACTTTATTGCCCCTATGGCCCACTTGTCATAGAGACAATTTTTTGCCAACTTTTGCCAAAGTTTGGCGTCCAAAGTGTGTGTGACTGAGAGAGAACGTGTGTATGTGTCCATATGTGTGTTGTGGCGGAAGGGCAATGTGGAGACCGTGTGCGTGTGATAGAGACATAGAGGGGTGTGAATGTGCAAATGATCATGCATGAGTGAGACATAGACAGATGCCGATACGTTGTGTATACATGAGAGAACGGTCTTCTGTTTTACTTGTGTGTGTGTGTGTGTGTGTGTGTGAGAGAGAGAGAGAGAGAGAGAGGAGCATCCATAACACAACAACCATCTCTCCCGATTCATCCGTCCCTCGCATGATCGCATGTAACACATGCATCAACGCGCACATTTTGACACCCTCACCCGGCCCCTGCCCACCTCAAGGCCCGCACATCGCTCTCTATCTCGCACGCACAATCTGTTCGTGAATACCCTGTTTAGAAAGTAGCTTTCCATCACATACACACACATTTCTCTCCGTAGGTTTGTTTTCTCTCAATATCTGACACACACACAAACACACACACACAACACACAGCACACACACACCCCCTCCCCCGAGCACATAATTCATCCCCATCCAAGGTTATATGGCGACCACTCTCGCTTGTGATTTTCTGCACCCCAGCATGCACAACCTCAATCTTCAAAGAGGGCATCGAGGAGATCGAAGACGGCGACCACACTGTGCTAGAGAATGCGGGGCCATTTAGAAGTAGGATGATGTGACGACGGCTGACTGATTCCTCCCCCCACCCTCTCTCTCTCTCTCTTGCACAAAATTACCAATCCCTCTCTCCCCCGCACAAATTTATCAATCCCTCAACCCACAAGATCCTTCCCCTCTCGTCCATGTTTTTCCAGCTCTCTCATCAAACCTGTTGTCTCTTCTCCTTCCACGTGTACAGAATCCAGATGCACACGCATTTCACGTATATTACATGTCTCCATCTTTCTCACAGACCTAACTTCTTCCTATTTCTCTCTCTATCTCCCTCTCTCTGTTTCGTTAGGTTTGTCTCCTACTCTCTCGTCTACATATATACAATCTTTCCCGCCCTATCTGCACCATCTTCGCAAGCTCTCTCTTCACGTTTCATTCACACATTGGGATATGTTCAAAATGTTGCTTTTATAATGGCTGATGTAGAGTTATTGTTGGTTTTGTTGCATCCTACAAAGTAATAACTATGAAATGCATTTTGATTGTCATTTGACTAGGATTATGCGAGTTTGAGCATGTTGTGAAGTACTATAGACCTCATATATATCTTGGAATTCGACAATGATTGTAACTATTGAATTGTATAGACCATTAAATTCAAGTCAAGAGCCTAATATATTTATTTCACAATTTCAACAAATGATTAATTCACTACATACTAAGAAAACAAATGTGTACACCTCTGCTTTTTATTTAAGTCTCACGATTAGCATTGGTCAAAGTCAAGTTTTGTAAACTCTTAGAAAGTTCATAACAAAAAATATTAACATATACAATAACAAATAAATACCATTAGATTCATTATTGAATGTACTTTCACATCATACATATCTGTTATGGTAAATGTTTATATTTTTCTATAAACTTGGTCAAACTTTAGGAAATTTGACTTCGGTCAAACCTAATATGCAGAGTTTACTAGTACTACTCGCTAGTTGCTTAGCCGAATCACCCAACACGCCACACGGGGAGTTCAGTGTCACGAATTTTGAGGTCGGCGGGAAAATCTCCCGCGACACTGATTCGAGCAGTGGGAAGTTACCATCATAGCTTTTGGAACAGGCCTATGGATGACGCTTGGTAGGGGGCTGTTTTCGTAACTTCAGGTTCACCCTACCCAGCCAACCCCACTGTGACGCCCTCGATTCAATCGTACACTAATCATGCACGCAAATGTGTACGATCAAGATCAAGGACTCACGGGAAGATATCACAACACAACTCTACAAATAAAATAAGTCATACAAGCATCATAATACAAGCCAGGGCCTCGAGGGCTCGAATACAAGTGCTCGATCATAGACGAGTCAGCGGAAGCAACAATATCTGAGTACGTACATAAGTTAAACAAGTTTGCCTTAAGAAGGCTAGCACAAAGCGGGATCTGATCGAAGAGGAGCAGGCCTCCTGCACAGGATCCTCCTAAGCTACTCACAGTCGTCGCCGGGCTGCACGTAGTAGTAGGCACCTCCAGAGTAGTAGTCGCCATCGACGGTGGCGCTCGCTCTGGGCTCCATAGTCTGCTGCAGCAATCGAGTAGGGGTAGGGGAAAAGGGGAACAAGGCAACCGTGAGTACTCATCCAAAGTACTGCAAGCAAGGAGCTACACTACATATGCATGGATATATGTGTAAAGGGCCATATCGGTGGACTGAACTGCAGAATGCCGAATAAGAGGGGATAGCTAGTCTTAACGAAGAGTACGCTCGGTCACCGTCTTGCAACAGTAGAAGAGGGCAAACCAAGTCCTCCAAGTAACATCACATAGCAATAATCCTACAGCGATCCCTCCTCATGTCCCTCGAGAGAGCGACCACCGGTTGTATCTCGCACTTGGAAGGGTGTGTTTTATCAAGTATCCGGTTCTAGTTGTCATAAGCTCAAGGTACAACTCCAAGTCGTCCTGTTATCAAGATCACGGCTATTCAATAGATTAACTTCCCATGGGGTGCACCATCTTACCCAAAGACGCTTGATCCCATTTGGCGGACACACTTTCCTGGTCATGCCCGCCGCGGAAGATCAACACGTCGCAGCCCCACCTAGGCACAACAGAGGCCAAAGACGCGGTCTAAACCTAAGCGCAGGGTCTGGGCCCATCGCCTCGAAAGCACACACAAGCGTTGCGTGGGCGGCCGAAGCAGACCTAGCCTAGTGGCGTTCCCACCAATCCGGCGGCGCCGCCTGTCACGACGTCACAAGTGCTTCGCTGATACCACGACGCCGGATACCCATAACTACTCCCGCGTAGATGGTTAGTGCGTATAAGCTCAGAGCCAACTCAGATAAAATACCAAGACCTCGTTAAGCGTGTTAAGTATCCGCGAGCAGGAGCAGAGGCCAGGCCCACCTCTCTCTAGGCGGTCTCAACCTGCCCTGCGCTCGCCTCAAAGATCCACTGCTGGTGCTCCATCACCCGACCCGACTTTAGTCTCCAGAGGTATCATGTATAAGTATATAGTATATACCCGTGATCACCTCCCGAGTGATCACGGCCCGATAGTATAGCATGGTAGACGGACAAGAATGTAGGGCCACAGATGAAAGTACTAGCATCCTATACTAAGCATATAGGATTGCGTAAGGTAACAACAAGAGTAACAAGGACAAAGCTATCCAGCAAAGATAGGAGTATCTGAAAGCGGTAACATGCTACACTACTCTAATGCAAGCAAGATAGAGAAGAGTAGGCGATATCTGGTGATCAAGGGGGGGGGCTTGCTGGTTGCTCTGCAAGAGAGAGGGGTCACAACACCGTAGTCGAACCGGCCAATGCAGCGTCGGTCTCAGTAGTCTACCGGAGAGAAGAGGGGAAGAAAAATGAATACCAAGTAAACAGATGCATATCGATGCATGACATGTCAAGAAGCGATGCTAGGCGTGCCCTAACGTGGTATGAGGTGGTCTCGGTTAAGGAAACATCCGGAAAGTATTCCGGTGTTTCGTGGTTTTCGAGCATAGGAGCGGAGGTAAAGTTGCAGGTTCGATAGGTTAGGGGGGTGTGGCGGACGAACGGACTGCGTATCCAGATTCCTCTCGTCGTTCTGAGCAACTTTCATGTTGAAAATATTTTAATCCGAGTTACGGATTAAAAGATATGATTCTAAAGATTTTATCAATTTCTGGAATTTAATTAATTAATTAATTAATTAATTCGATAAATGAATTTATGACGTCAGCATGATGTCATGCTGACGTCAGCAGTCATCAGGGTTGACTTGGTCAACCCTGACATGTGGGTCCCGTTCGTTAGTGACGGTTAGTTAATTAAAAGTAGTTAATTAAGTTAATTAGCCATTAGATTAATTAATCAGGATTAATTAAATTAATTATTTACTTACTTAATTAATTAATTAATTAACTTTATTCATTTTTATTTATATTAATTCATTTTAATTTTAATAAATCGTTATGGGCGTGGGGCCTCTCATCATAGGCCCTGTGGGCCTAATCAGGCGTCTTGGCGTGCTTGACGCGCCCGTTGAGCAAGACGTCGAGGGGACGCAGGCGTGGCGCCCGCCGAACTCAACGGCGTGGTGGATGGTGCTGCCGAGGCCGTGGCCTCGACGAGGAGCTGGCGGGCGGTCCCAGCCGGGCTCTGGCGGTGGCGGGGCTAGCAGGGCACGGCCGTCGGAGGTGGCGGAGGTAGGTGGGGGCGGACACGGCCGGGCGCAGCAGAGTGGCGCGTCGCCGTGGCGTCTGACGGGAGGCGAGGGCGCCGACGGCAGGAGGCGAGGGCGCCACGACGGGAGGGGGAGGCCACGCGGAGTCCGGGCGGTGAGCACGGGCGAGGGTGGAAGAGGGCGACGACGGAAGGGGCGGGGAGGGTGGCGCGGGGGAAATCGTCAGGGAGAGGGGCTCATGGGCGGCCGAGCCGGGCGACGGGAGCGGCGATGCTCGGGAGGGAGACGAGGGGAGAGCGGGGATCGAGGGGAGAGCTCACGAGGAGGGACGTGGGGTCTCGGGAAGCGGCTCGGGGGCGGTCGGGGGCGACCGGCGAGGAGGAGGGCGGGGAGGAGCTCGACGGCGACGGGGCGGTGACGTGCGGATCCGTGAGAGGTGGTCGTCGGGTGGGGACGGCCTCAAGGGCGACAAAGGGCCCTTGCGTGGTCTGTGCCGGTCGGGGAGGAGAGGAGGAAGTGACGGACGGGCGGGGTCGCCCGGCGTCGGGGCGACGGATCGGGCAGCCCGATCCAGATCGGTGAGGGACGAGAAAGGATCGAAGTGAGGGTGTCGGCTAGGGTTGCCGACCGGGGAGGGGGGGTAAGGGAGTGAGGGGGTGGGCCGGGCCAGGGGCTGGCCGGCTGGGCCAGGTGGGCTTGGCCCAGTTGGGCCAGTGGGGGGTTTTCTCCCTCTCTCCCTTTTTTTGTTTTCTTTACCTTTTTTCTTTTTTTCTTTTCTGTTTTAATTTATTTAATATATTCAGACACTTTATAAAAATGTGTGCATCCCACCATAATTAACTTTGTAATATTTGACAACCCCCGAACATTTTAGTTTTAATTTTTGAAAACTTTTATTGTTTGCCTATGTTTTCAATTCGAATTTGAACCGGGTTCGTATCAACGTGAGTTTAATCACAGTAACCGAGGTGACGTGGCATCATTAGCAGAGATTACTGTAGCTTAATTATCCGGGTGTTACACCCACCCCGGCACCCAGAGTAGTACACCTGAATACTCCCCATTTTCCATCCCCACCGCAAAATAGACTTCTCCACGGCACCGCAGCCTTCGTGCTCCTCCCCTTCTACAATGGCGCACTCGTCCACCGCAGCGCATCTGCCTCATCGATGACCTCGTACTCCGCACTAGAGCCAGTCCACCGTCGTTTTCGTACACTGAGCCTCTTCCCCGGCATCGTCTTCCACGGTCTCGGATCTGCTTCCCGGAAGCCGATGCCAAGCGCAGAAGCACCACTATCGTGGACAATGAACTGACTCCCGTTGCCGACTATGACTCACAGAGGCTGCCGCGACCATCGTTCTCCTCCTCGATTGGTAATGTGTGTATTGAATCACTTAGCAGTACATGTGCAGTTCCAATTTGGTTCATACCTACCCTTCAAATTTCCTGGGTGCTATTGTTCCCGTAAAAGTAATTGGTTATAGCCTCCATTGTCCAACAGTATCGACTTGTAATTGTGCGCCGCTCTGTATCGCTACTGTGCTTGGGTAGGTATTTCATCGCAACCAGTAGTGTGGCAAATGATGGATAGTTTTTTAGAACTAGCAAGATGCCCATGCGTTGCATGCATCAAGATGCATTTGTATGAGTAGTTTATCTTGTGGGAGAAAAGGATGAATGGAATGCCTTATTTGCAAATGCAGAGAGGGGTGTGGGTATCTTTTTGCATAATTGGCACAATTTCCTTCCTATCCGTCTGATATAAATCGGATGGCCTATATTGCAGGATGGCAGGAACACCATCATCACCAACTCTGTTTTTTTATAAGAGTAGGGAAAAAGTAGAGAAAAAAAATAGAGAGTAGATAATTAGAGGTAAATATTAAATATAAAATAAATATAACAGTAGAGAATAGAGTAGAGATAGCAGAGTCGTCGGGAAAGTATTGCACGTCTTGTGCTGAAAAAGCGTCGCTAGTTTTGGCGCCGCGTCCGTGGCTTTATAAAATCCAACGCCCTCCCACCGCTCTGCGCCTTGCCACCGCTCTCTCCCCGCTTTGTGCCTCGCCACCGCTCTCTCCCCTCTCTTTCTCGCCTCGCCGCTGCCGCACCACCTTGCCGCCGCGTCGCCGAGAAACTTGGGGATACCGCGGCGTCCGCGCGCGCCCCTCTGGCGGCTTCTCCGCCGAGATCCGGTTCCGCGAGATGCGGCTTGGCCTCGGCAATTTCAACACCGCCAAAGAGGCTTCCCTCGCGTATGACGCGGTGGCGTGGTGCCTCTGGTGGCCTCATAGAACATTGAACGTCCCCAACGTGCCGACGCGGGAGCGGGCACAGGAGCTCGCGCCTCTGCCGCGGCTTATCACCGACGAGGATCGTCGCGGCAACCGGAGGCGGGAGCACCGTCTCGGCATCACCGAGATGGACGAGGAAGCCATGGTGCTGTGGCGCCAACGCTTCCCACAGGACATCATCAACGAGTGTGAATTATACGAGCAAAGGAGGGCAGAGAGGGATAAGAGGAGGGTGGAGCGAGTCGCCTATCGTGAGGACAAGCGTAGGCGAAAAGGAGACGCTCAATTCAACATGAGGCTAGGAGCAGCGTTGCCCTGGGAATCCGACGGCGATCGATATCTTCACGCCTACAGTCATACGTCGGAGGAGGACATCACCGAGGAGGAGTTGGACGACGAGGAGTAGTTGAATAATATTTTTTATCTATCTATGTTGAGAACTATCCTCTACTCCCTATCTCTACTTCTCGATCTCAGCACTGTTGGAGATTCTGTTGGAGATGCTCTAACATGGCAGACGAGTGCTTTAATGTTGCCCAAGATGCGCGAGTATTACTAGTAGTATATTTTTCTTGCCATGTTGAGATTTTAAAACCACGAGTGCGAACATGCAGAGGAGCAATGAAGACCAAATGCAGGATATTGGGGACATCTTCAAGGAGCGTGGCAAGTTAAAGAGGAGCTGCACCGAACCTGTAAAACGAGCTTTGGTAAGTAACACCCTTTCAATTACTTACGTTTAGCCTCGTGTTCTTCGATGTGTATATGTTGTAGTTTCTGTTTCTCTTAAGCCTCGTTTTCTTTGATGTGTCATAAGAAGAGTCTTAATCGTCCTAATGCTTTCGTTTTTAGTTTGATGTAGGAAGTGGGTGTTCTCACCTTGTAGTCTGCTGTTAGGACCCCGATTCCAAGTCACATCGATCTAGCCGGTAACACCTCATATCACTTTGCGGCCTCACGCACGGTATTCCCATGGGTGTCGCCTTACCATGGCCCGGGACCGTTTGCGCATTTTGGCTCACATATATGATAGTGTCGCTAGCATCCATATGACAGAGAACTAGGGTCGACATGACTAGCCGTGAACCCAAAGTGGCACTAACTTACGGGGACAGGCATACATGAATCAACATCGAGCATGTCGGTCAGCAGCGTCGAATCCGGATATAGCATTGGGCTATGGACTCCGGTGAACGGGCTGTAGCAGCTAGGCAGGATTCGAATGTCACCGCGTGACATTTCCCGAAAGAACGTATACGAGGCAAGTGAATCACATGCCGTCGATCAAGTGTTTGAGCAGTAGTCTTTGGGCTAGCAGGACTCCGTGAACCGGGCTGTAGCGGACTACTATGGCTCATGGAAGCACACGACGACATTTCCCCATAAGAGAGGCTACCAAGGATAAACAACTAGGTTGTCGGATCCCACACATACCAAGCATTTCAATCATACACAAAATATGCTCGATATGTGTAAATACAACATGGCATCACAACAAAACTCTACGACTCAAGTATTTATTCATTACGCTCCGAGGAGCCAAGTATTACAAACATGGGTCTCATGACCCAACATACAGAGCATACAAGCAACAAGCACAAGCGGAAGCTAAACTTGTCTGAGTACATACAACTACAAATGAAAAGGCTGAGAAGCCTGTCTATCTACAAGACCCTGCCGAGGGCACAAGATCGTAGCTGAGGTAACAAGCTAAACGTCGAAGTCCACACGGAACTACTAGTGAGACTGACATCTCTCTGCAAAAGATAAAATAAGCAAACGTGAGTACAAATGTACCTAGCAAGACTTACATCAGAACTATCTACATATGCATCGGTATCAACAAAGGGGTGGTGGAGTTTAACCGCAGCAAGCCAGCTTTGACTCGGTGGCTATCCTGAACTACGACTGCAAGTAACACTTTTGAGGTGGCGCACACGAGTCCACATATTCACCATAGCAATACACCACTATGGATCCGCTCCCATCTCCCTACGAGAACGCCATCCATAGCACTCACGCTTATCTTGCGCATTTTAGAGTATCCACTTTCACTTGTCTATGAACTGTTATAGGCAACCCGAAGTCCTTTACATGGACACGGCTATTCGAATAGATGATGTTAACCCTGCAGGGGTGTACTTCTTTACACACGCTCTCCCCACTTACCACCATGAACACGTCGTGTATCTCGGCAACCTTCAAGCGGAAGCCTAGCGAGGGAGTCGGCCACGACCTGACTAACCACACAAGTCTCTAGTCCAGGTTTATCACCTATTCAGGTTCCATCCGCAAGGAGATCCGGCCGGGGTGTCGCTCACGACCCCAAACAATGTCTGCAGGATTCCAAGCCCACCAAACGGGCGACGCTTGGCATACCCGGCCACGGTGCCTAGTCTGTCCCAAGCCCACTGCATCAGGGTGCCACTTGGTAGACTACTAACACTACCTACAAACACCAAAAACTAGTTGCAACTCACGGACGAGATCGAGTTGGTTAATAAGCGAGAGGGGCCGAGATACCGAACCCAATGTGTGGTAATTCTGTTCATGGATCACAAACACGAACTCAGTTCACGAGGGCGGTTTGATGAGACAACCCACCATGTATTCCTACATGGCCTCTCACCGCTACCTTTACCGTCGAGTTCACACACTTAGCTCTCAACAAGAGGACATGTTCACCACATTCCAATTCATCCCGATGAACCGACTGACTGAAATCTAAGCGATGGCGAGGCATGACAACAAGCATGAATGAGTAGGCACATCAGGGCTCAAACAACTCCTACTCATGCTAGTGGGTTTCATCTATTTACTGTGGCAATGACAAGTCATGCAGAGGAAAGGGGTTCAGCTACCGCAGCATGTAACAGTTGAAACGTTGTTGTCCTAATGCAGTAAAAGAGAGCAGGAGCGAGAGAGTGGGATTGTATCGGAATGAACAAGGGGGTTTTGCTTGCCTGGCACTTCTGAAGATAGTATAGTTCTTCATCGGTGTCATCGAACTCATCGTCGGAATGTTGTCTACTGAGAGGGGACAGTTACCGGCAAATAGGGAACAACACAATCAATGCAATGCATAATATGATGCATGATCATGACATGGCAATATGATGTGTTTTGGGCTAATGCATCTAGCAACCAGATTAAATGAAGTTGGTTTGAACCAAAGGATCAAATTCAAACTCCATGTAAGGCATTCAAATGCCATTTATTGATTTGTCCAATTCAGCAGCTATAAGTTGTTCTAACATGCATGAAAATGGTACAGATTGATAGATTGGATTTTTCTGATCATTTTTCATATATAAATTATATCATTTGGAGTTACGGTTGAATTTCTATGATTTTTAGAAGTTTAGGATATTTTCTGGAATTCCCTGAATTAAATTAAATCCAGAAAATCTATTACCGTGTGAGCACTGCGTCATGCTTCCGTCAGCAAGTCAACAGTGCTGACTGGAGTCAAACCTGACAGGTCAGACCCATATGTCAATGACACAGTGGCTAACAGGGTTTAGTTAAATCCTAACTAAAGTAATTAGAAGGGCTGGGGCCCACTGTCATTGACCCTGGGGGTTAATTAACGGGGCTGTTAGCTGCTAATGACGGGACACATCATCCCACCGTAGTTCAACGCCGGTGAGCACACAGACGCGGCGGTGATGATCGGGACGGCGGCTCCAGCGACCAAATTGATGGCCGAGCCCACCTACGAGGAGCTGGGGCTCGTGCGCATCCAACTGTGGCAGGGGGAGGATGCGAGGTGGACAGAGTTGGGCACGGCGTCGACCTCGGCGGTGGCCGGAGCTCGGGCTCGACCGATGCGATGCTACGGTGTATGAGACAGCGAGGTGAGCAGTGCTATGGCCTCCTGGGAGCACGCTGAGCACAACTACGTGCTCGGTTTGGTCATCCGAGGTTGCTAGCTGCGGTGATGACAAACTCGTCGGCGGTGAGCTCTCGGGCTCAAGGGAGGCCGCGGTTAGAGGATGAAATCGGCAACGGAGAGAGAGGGGTTCGGTGCGGAGGCTCACAGCGAGTCCAACGAGCGCGAGGTCGGGGTCGGGGACGCCCGGTAGCTCCGGAATCGACGGCGAGGATCCACGGTGGCCGGCGATGGAAACGGCGATGCTGGCGACATTGTGGCGCGTCCGTCGTTCCATGGCTCGGTGGGGAGGATGAGGAAGACGTCTCAGAGCTCTTGGACATGTTAGGTGAGCAAGGGGGTGGCTGTGGCCGCGGTAAACAGTGTCGGCGGCGACGAGCTCGTTCGGGCGGCCGTGAGAGAGAGAGAGAGAGCAGAGGGGAGGGGAGAGACACGGGGAGAGTGGGAGAGGGTCGAGGGGGTCTGCATGGCACTCGTGGAGGCATCCAGGCCATCGGCGGCAAGCAGGAGCTGGCGAGGCTCGTGCTCGCGGGCGGCGGCCACGCGCGCTGCATCCCTCTGATGCGATGTTAGAGGTGACTGGCAGGGCCAGTCGGCTGGGCTCGCCTACTGGGCCGCCAGGTAAGTGGCTCAGGTTGGCTTTTCTCTCTCTCTCTCTCTCTCTCTCTCTCTCTCTCTCTAATTCTTTCCCGTTTTCTTTTTCTATTTTCTGTTTTTCTGTTCTGGTTTAGTAATAATGCTAAACCATTTCATAAAATCCTGGAAATAATTATGGGTTCTTTCTGAATTATTCCAGTGACCCTTAACAATTTGCAACATTTTTGGACCATCTAAAATATATATAGCATTTAAATAGCTCCAATTCAAATATGTTTGGATTAATTCAAAGTCCAAATATGTCCTGCAAAAATGTGAACCATTTTTGGTAGATGCTTCCACCTTGATCCAGAAATGATGAACATTTTTAAAGGGCATTTTGAAATCATTGAAAAATATTTTGGTTGAACCTATTTGAATTCCTTTTGATGCTAGGGTTTGAACATCCCCATTTCAAATTTCCATGAAAGTTAAACATGATGCAAGCAAGATGCAAACAATAGGCATCACCCGAAGCTAGGGATGTGACATCTGTTTTTATATTTTTTTTCCTTTTGAATTCACTTCTCCCGATTCATTTATCGGCTTCCACTAAATGGATGCAGGTTGCTCACAGTAATTATCTAAAAAGAAGTAACTTCATGTCGGGATGCAGTTCCTGCGTGGAGGAAGTATGGTCAACCTCGAGATCATGTTTCGAGAATGAGGCTGGATTACACACAAGGTGCCGTTCCCTAATGATCTTTGGATTAGACACAAGGTGCAAATTCCGAGATGATGCTGGATTACACACAAGCCAGGTGGAGTCGTCAGCTGTTTGTGTCCTCATGTCTCTATTAAAGGCTGAAAGAAAGCGTGCAGCAGCCCTTGAGAAGGTAGTTGAGTTCCTGAAGAAGCGAAAAGAGCAATCAGATGCTCTCTTCACCCATGCCAAAGAAGAGATGGAAGAAGCCAAAAATAAGCTAGCAGAGGCAGAGCAAGCTAGGCGTCTCCTGCTATCTAAAACTGTTGTCAATACAAAATTTCCTTCTTAGTAGCTAGGTTCATATGTTTATCCAGTCAGCATGCCTGTTGTGATGTCCGTGCATCTACTGGTGTGGCACAAAATATTTTTTTGGGTCATGTAATAACAGCAATTACTTTCCAAACAATAACAGACGAAGCATTGGACATGGTATAGTTCACGCGCAAGCCCAACATTCCAAGTTCAACTTCCACATCAAACCCATGTTCACAGATATCTCCACATTCGTACATAATGTCCACAACCATGATTCACTTCAAAGCCAAAAAAAATTGAGGAGAGTTATGAATAAAGAAAAACCTCTAGTTCCTGCTACCAGTGCAAGCACAACAAGTTAAGACCATGCGTAATTAATTATATTTTGGTCACTTTTTGTGTTCTAAAATGCCGGCCGGCTCGCGGAAGGATGTGTTTCCGGCACACGCGTGGATTCAATGAAGACAGGAGGGGCAGTCTGAAGCCGGTTGCATGCGGCGAGGAGGCGTGTTCAGCCGAGCCTGCAACGAGTGGGGCCCTCTTGGCTGGCGCGCCGGTTCAATGCATGCGCTATGAGAGGTCGCGTCCGTGTCAGAGCAATCACTCCCTCCATTCCTTTTTTGTTTGCGTATAACAAAATATCGTTTTCCATTCACATTTTTCAAGTAAAATTTGTGGACAAACTTTGACCAAAAAAACAATGGGGACTAGTAAACCAGAATGGAGGTAGTAGTTTTTTTAATCAAAGAAGGGTTTCCCCCTTCCGATTTTCATTACTGAAAACCAACATCTAAATCTAAACATAGTATTTGCCCTAGAACTACCAGGTTCAACAACTCGCAACATAAACCCATACAACCATACGCCAAGGAGGTACGTAGTACTATGAATTCCATTTTCACTCCATACCAATCGTTCTCAAAACTACTTAGTACTTATAACGCGCCATTGAAAATCGGAACTCTTAACCCTGCTAAAAATTATATTTTAAACATGGCTACTCGATCTGTGGCAACTGGCGAGCCACCGCCTCCAAGTCATTCACCTGTGGTCCCGACCATCAACTCCTACGGATCAAATTATCATGCGAGCTGACTATTCCTACAAAGGTGCGCTCCACTACGTACCCGGTACCCGCGAATGCAGCAATCGTGCACCTAGGGTTTTAGGGTTTATTTGTTAACGTTGCCTTTACGTAACATTCATGTGTGCGAGACAGTGAAAGACCGACTGCGTGCATGCGCCTCTTCTCTTCGTATATGTACTCCATCGTTTGTCTGGTGTCCAAAAAATAATAATAACTACTACAATGTGCCAATGCGTTGCCACACGATCAGAGTAGATTAATACATATTCACCGATTTGATAGAAAAAAAGTCTAGTTTTGAAATACGTATATCACTGAAAAGTGTTATGTTTCACTCAAAATATATTCCTTTGGCGGTTTTGATGAGATAAGGGAGGAATGTTGTTGGTTTCAACATTCGAGAAGTGGTATTTGTCTAATTTCTACTCTTACTAGCAAGATGCCCGTGCGTTGCACGGAACATCAAGATCTTGTGGGAGAAAAGGATGAACGAGGGAAGGCCTTATCTGCAAATGTGGAGAGGAGTGCGGGTAAATTGCCATAGTTTCGTTCCTATCCGTCAGATATAAATCGGACGGCCTATATTGCAGGATGGCAGTCCCACCATCATCACCAACTCTGTTTTTTTATCCCTACTCTTATAAAAAGCATAGTCGGTGATGATCGTGTGCCTGCCATCCTGCAATATAGGCCGTCCGATCTATATCTGACGGATAGAAGGAAACTATGGCAATTTTGCAAAAAGATACCCACACCCCTCTCCACACTTGCAAATAAGGCCTTTCCTTGTTCATCCTTTTCTCCCACAAGATGAACAACTCATACAAATGCATCTTCATGTTCTGTGCAACGCATGGCATCTTGCTAGTTGTAGCAAAAAGCTCATGTGTGTGTGAGAGAGAGGGAGAGAGGGGGAGGACGGAGTGCATGTGTGACAAAGACACAAAGAGTGTGTGTGCGAGAGGTATCAGCTTAAAATGAGGCGATAGTGTGTGTGTGCATGATCGAGAAGGCGTGTCTCAAGAAGGGAAGAAAAATCTACATAGATACAAGGAGCGGGAGAGAGACATGTATGCGAGAGTGGAAGCACGAGTGTGCGGGTGTATAAACCTATCTAGAGGCTAGTCGGTAAATGTTTGTGAGAGAAATACGAGTCGTGGTGCGAAAGCGAGAGTTTTGTGTGAGAGAGAGAGACACGGTAGTCGAGAAGGGGAGTGGAAGCAGGAGTTGTGTGTGTGAGAGAGAGAGAGAGAGAGAGGGGAGTTTGTCTGATCGGTAAACAAATGAATAATGTCAGTCTGGGATGGAGACTAAAAGGAGACCGCAACAAACGTTGTGTCTACAGGAGAGAGAGATAGTAATTTTAGTGGTATGATTCATATCTAGAGACGTATAGGGTGTGTGAGGGAATCCTATTGAGAGAAAGACAAAGTGAAAGACGAGTGGAGACTGTGTGTGTGGCGGTGAAAAAGAAAGCTTAGGTACCTAGTGATACGAGAGAACGGTAGAGACGTGAGAGATAATGAAAACCGTGTAATGTATAATGATAGGGAGAGTGTGACACTTCTCAAGGGAGACGTCGAGATACCATGTTTGCGAGGATAGGAGAAACATGAAGTGAGCGTGCGGGTGAGCTGGAGAAAAGAGAGTGATAGCTACATGAAGGAGCATGCATGCGAGAGAGATGGGAATGAAAAGAGTGAACATAAAAGGGATTCAAATATTTGAATTCGAGATGATGATACATGTAATCCCTACTCGAACCAAAATTGATCTATCAAACATGCATACTCATATGAATTCACACGCATCTATGTTATTTAATATGTACATATTACTGATCCATACATTTTAGTAGAACATAATTTGGTTTAATTTTCTGAATTCAACCCTATGATTTTGAGATCATTGTATTTGTAAATCATATTATACATATAAAGGAGCAGAATTCTTTGTTGTGCTTTTGAAAGTATATAAAAATGATGTATATAGAATTTTATTCTAATCAAAATGGATCCCTTGAAAAAATAGAATACAAGCGGGATTGAATTGAGTTGGCACGATGGCGGGCACTCTGCAAAATTTGAACGAAGCGGGGAAGTCGCACTAACCGCCCGAAACCAAAATCTGCGAGATGGAAATTACTACTGCCTATCCCTGCCATGCAAAGCCTATCTGCTCGATTTCTATAGGTTTCGATAGGGGTAGGTTTGTAATTTCACTCAAACATGACATAACCGCCTCTCACCCGGATTCATACATGGTGGGCGCCAAAACACAGTGTGTCCTCGGCCGAAATAGACTCCCCCCCGATTCATACACGGTGGGCGCCAAAAACAAACTCTCGTCGGCAATTTTCGGTGTATGCAAGATTACCGTCCTATCCCCAACCGACTAATATTGTTGTGATGTAGGAAATTTGAAACGGGGGCTAAGTTTGTAAATTTCCTCGCATTTGAGACAAGCGCGCCCTGAAGACATGGTTCCCCCTTCCTCTCCACCTCCATTTCCCCATTCGTACTCCGTGGGCGCCAAAACACCCTCTCCACCCCAGCCTCCTCCGTCCGCCACCCCATCCACCGCCGTCCTCCTCCACCATGCCGGAGCCGATACCCCGACGCCGTCGTCCATTCCAAGAGATCGACCTCTCTCATCCACGGCTTCGGACCGGGATCTTTGCATCACGTCCTCTCACTTCATCCCTGTTGTCGTCCACCTTGCCGGCACCGCTCCTACGACCGTCTCGTCCACCGCGCCCAGCCACCACCGTCTACCCTCCTAGATCTGCTTCCACGCCGCCAACAGCCATCGCTACCACATCACTGTCAAATTCTCAGCAGATGCATACACGGCGCCGCACCAGAGGCGATACTCTTTCGTATCTGCTTAACTTATTTATCGCAACAAGAAAATAGATCGCCACTGCTTTACTCTAATTTCTTGTCCATCACTTACTTGCTAGTTGAGAGAAAACATTGGTTGCGAAGTTGCCTTTGTCCGGTTTGCACCTTCAGATCCGCCATGGCACGCTCAACACTATACTCCCAACGCTTATGGTTTTCCCCTTCTATATTCCACACTAGTTAAATCACAGTAGACTAAATTTCAAAATTGGGTCAATCGATTTTTCGGAGCTCACCGGAGTTCGCCAGTGCGAACGAAGGGGCTTGGGTGGGGACTTTGGTTGTGTGGGGGGGGGGCGGTGGTGGGGCCTCGCCGAACGAAGAAAACTCGACGCGGGTGGGGGTGGCGGAGAACACATGTGGTGGGGGCGATGGTCCGCCGGCGACCCGTCAAGGTGTTCTCATGGGAAGAATCAGAGACGAGGCTGAAGAAGGGTTAGGAGACGTAGGATCTTCATCCAACTGCCTGAAATGGTCGAATGACCCAAATGCAGACATGCCTTTATATTCAGTACCATCATTGTACCTGCTTAGCACTGCTCCTGAATCCATCAAGCTAAACAACGTGCCACTCATAATTCCAAACTTGTTGCTCAAGTACGAATCTCATATGATGCTGATATTACTAAAACAGATAACATTTAATTGGTCAGGTAATGTGCCTACTTTACTTTCGAAAAAGCACGTGCACCACATATAGAGAGACAGCAGGGAGTTGCTTTCTTAACGCGCTCTGGTTCATCATGTGTGGGCACTGCATAATCTAACATTTTATTATCCAAAATCTGCTTGCTCTTCTTTAGCATGTTCCTCTTCTGTTCTTCTTTAATAAGTACTCTCTCTGTTCCTAAATACAAGTCTTTGTATAGATTCCACCATGGGCTACATATGGAGCAAAATGAGTGAATCTACACTCTAAAATGTATCTGGATACATCTGTATGTGATGCATAGTGGGAATTTCTACCAAGACTTATATTTTGGAATGGAGGGAGTATGATAGTAGGACAGTATGCTCCTTGTAGTGAATATGAGCAGGGACATTTGCAGTGTAGAGGTCTATACGGTCGGTTGGTATGGACACTTTGAACTCGTCTGGCCTCTTTGATTCGTAGGATTTTGTAAACATGGGAATAGGATTGGTAGTGGCCTGCCCACTTGAATCCTATAAGAATAGCAAGGAAATGCGGGGAGATGTGTCGCCTTTGAGAGTTACACTGATATTAACAGTACCGCACCTTCAGTTGAAGAGAGCTGGTATCCGAAGCCTTTCTAGCCGTACCGGCAATACTAGCACATATATTCCAAGAAGTTCCACTTTCTCGATTTTACTCTGATGCTTATGGTTTTCCCGCTATATCTACACTATGATCTGTGTAGCTGCTTTGTGTCGCACTAGCAGCAGTCCACTCTTGAAGCTAAACACCACAATGAATTACAAAATTGGCACCAAGGCATTGAGTGCCATTCTGGATGCAATGAAACTAATACGCTCTCCACCTGTTGATTCTTGTTCAGAATATGATCCTAATGACTATTCTAACCTCAAGGAGTCAAAGGCAGATGGCATGTCCTGTTCACCCATCAAGGTGCATGTTCTAATTTGGCAAGGTTTTATTGATTGCGCGTATCTTGCATATGTTGTCTTGCATTTCTTCTACTTTGTTGCACCGCCATCTGCTTAGTTTACTCATCATATATGTCGAGATGCCATGCCCATTCGTTATCAATACATATTCCATCTGTCATCATACCATGTTTTTCCACTCAAATGTTGTTCTTGTGCATCAAACATCAAAAAGGAAGAGGGTGATTGTCGAACCTGAAGGAGCACCAGCAAAGTCCTTGAAAAATGTGGTTGTGCCGGAGAAATCAGACAGCACCCCACTTATATTGGTTGTACAACCAGTGACACAAAACATAGGACCAACTCCAGCAGACTGTACCCATACTTCACTGGTCACACCACTAGCCACACCACACAGGACCTGCACTCCAGCAAAAGGTATGCCGATTTCAGTTGCCATATCACCAGCCGTACCACAGAAAAATCCCACTCCAGCAAAAAGTACAGCAAGTCCACCGGCCGAAGACCTATCCCAACTGCAGAGACGGTCAATTCCTGCAGATTGGAATCCCATTCCAGTTAATCCCAGTTTAAAAGACAATGCTTTCAATGTTGTTAGGGACTACGTGCATATATTCCCATCATGGGAAGATTATAGTGAAGACAAACACCATTTTCACATCTTTCTCTCCCACTTACGTGTAAGTGGTATTATTCATGGTGATTATTTTCCTATTTTCTGATGATTGAACACATTGGATAGTCATGACGAGCAAAGCTTGCTTGCGCTTTTCAAGGAAGCATTGCAGCAGTATTGGTGTTACCTTAGGAAATCACACTTTGATGGCAAGTCTATAAACGAATTTCTGGTGAAGTCTCATGTGCTAAATTTAGAAGACATTGAATGGAAAAACCTTGTTATGCACTAGTCTCGTTCCGAGGATGAGGTACTGTCTATGATATCTCATGACAATTTGAACTTCTACTTTTCCGCATGTGCCTTACAGATCTTTTTGCAGGAAATCTGCTCGAAAAAGAATTCTGGTATGAAAAGAATGACAGGATATCACAAATATGCTGCCCGCTGCTTTGCTCTTGTTAGTACCTGTTGTTCTATATCACTGTACTTGCATACATACCTGGTCCATTATGTGACAACAGTATGCATGATAGCTTGCTTATCAATTATTCGCTCCAAATTATCTGATCTGTATGAATGGTTACACTAGTTAGAATATATCCAATGCCAATGAAAGTTTTTAGCTTTGCATTGTTCTTGTAAGTACCTGTTGTCCTTTATTAGTGTACTTATATTGACAGGTAGTTGTTCATCTACCATCACTCTGCAGCTTATTTTCCTTTGCCCTCCATTTTCTAAACATAGGATCTATATTTACTCTTACCATAAGGTTGGATAACACCGATGGTACTGAAGAAGTTTAGCTCTGCATTTCTCTTGGCTGTACCTTTTGCCTGTATCGCTATACTTACATTTATAGCTGCTTGGTTACGTAGCATCACTCTTCATCTTATCTTAAATATTCTCCATTTTTTCTTATATTGTCACATCTATATTTACTCTTAACAAAATGTAGAATAAATGCAATGCTTATGAAGAAGATTCTGTGGTAAACTTCTTGAATTCCCCCCCCCCCATCAGCATGGACAAGGGCTTTATAGAGCCTGCCTTCACCAATAATGTAAGTTTGTCCTTCTCAAGCCTTCAAACTTTGTTGAGTATATTTGGTTAGGCATGACTGCAATAGCTCTTTATTTCTGGTGTTTGCATTAAATTGCATGTTTAAAGTTTATTATGTAGTTCATAAACAAAAGTTTGTCCTTCTCAATTTAACTTTTTAGTTATACAACCAAGTTCCTTCTTCATACCATGTAAATTAAACTATACAGAGAAAGTGATCTTCTTTTGCACTGCATGTATGCTTCTGTTCTTGATCTGTAATCCAGTGGTGTGGTGAACCTACCCACTACAGCACAATGTCATATTATGCAATGTCTTAACTATGGACAATGTCATATCGTCCTACCATTATTTAAACCGTCTCTTTATTTGCCAATCTGAAATGGGATAAACTGACAGCACACTAACCATTGATACTTATGAGTTCTTGATCTGTAATCGAGTGGTGTCGTGAAGCTGCCAACTCCTTCACAATGTCATTTCCTGCCATGTCTTGACCTGAACAATACCATATTGTGGTAATGCAATTTTAAACTGTGTCACTTTATTTGTCAGTAAGAAATGTGATGAATTGTCAGCACTGATACTTTTATGTGCAAAACATGTCATCTGTCTGCTTGTTTATCTTTCAGAGTGAGGAGGATATAAGTGTTAGACAAGCGCAGTCTCATCGACTTGCTCACCGCTATATTGCAGAGCTCCAAATGAGGCTAACCTTTCTTGAACTCTATTGAAGTGTTGTCGGTTTTGTATATTATTTTGTCGGCGTGTTTAGTTGCACCGGTGGCGATCTTTGATGCCCCGTGTATGTAATCTGTTGTGCCTTGTGCTTTATTATCATAGTGGCGAACTTTGATGCCCAATGTATGTAATATGCCGTAATTTCTTTATTTTATAGTCTAGGTTTTTCTTATTCACGATGTTGCAACTATTTTACTATATATATATATATATATATATATATATATATATATATATATATATATATATATATATATATATATATATATATATCTATCCTGTCTATGCAGTAAACCGGCCAAACCGTAAAATTACGGTACATAATCGGGCGATCATGCAATCACGATGTATGATCCACATCATGGGCCCCGTCATCTTGGTCTGTTAGAAGGCCTAAATGTAAACTGGCCCACTAGTAGAGTCGGTCCTTTAATAGGCCGAGCAAACCGCCAACCCTCTTTTAGCAAGAAAACTCAATGGGCTTTTAGGAGGCAGAGAAGTAGGTTGGCCCTGAAACGTGTCGAACAGCTCACGGGCCGGCAGAAGCCCGAAATGGACCCAGGCCCATGATTGTGCCAATCAAATCACGGGCTTTTAACAGGCCAAAATTTTCTCGGTCCTTGTTTGGCCCAATCAGATTATCGGTTGCGAGCAGGCCGGATGCAAAACGGGCCGTAGTTAGGCCCAACTATATGACGAGCTTTTAACAGGCCGAAATTAATATAGGGCTGAAATGTTAAACGGGCCCTTAACAGGCCGAAACTAATATCAGGCCGAACTACTAAATGGACCTTTAGCAAGTGGGCCCAAAAGCATAGCGTCCAGTTGACAGGCCGAATATGATATGGGCCATAATTTAGCCCAAAGCCTCTTAAAGGGCCGGAGCTGATCTGGGCCGTAATTTGGCCCAGAACGTGGTAGGCTTTTAACGGGACGGATCTCATATGGGCCATTGTTAGGCCCGGAACGTGGCAGGCCATTAATGGACCGGATCAAATATGGGCTGGCATTTGGCCCAAAACATGGCAGCCAGTTAATGGGCCGGCCTACTAGGGTCCTCAAAATCTTGTGGGCCTATAGCTGGGCCGGCCCATTAATGTCGGCGAAATCTCGTGGGCCTTTAGCTGGGCCGGCCCATTATGGTCCACAAAAATCTTGTGGGCCTTCACCTGGGCCGGCCCATTATGGCCCGCAAAAATTTTGTGGGCCTTTACCTGGGCCGGCCCATTATGGCCCGCAAAATCTTGTGGGCCTTTAGCTGGGCCAGCCCATTATGGTCCGCAAAATCTCATGGGCATTTAGCTGGGCCGACCCATTATGGTCCGCAAAATCTTGCGGGCCTTTAGTTGGGCCGGCCCATTTAAACTTTATGGGCCACTTTTGGGCTGGTCCACATGTCAACATATCATAGGCGCATCTCGCCCATTGGATGAGTGACACCTGTGCCAACGCGGAGCTGACACGTGTTTCCGTCAGCCAATCAGAATTTTACACGTGGAAAATCCCCATTGGTCCTGGCTGTTAACGGGTATTGGGTCCAAAACCGGACCCGATAGCTTAACGGTGTTTCATTACGGTGGATGCCACCTGTCGGTCACCCTTGACGAAAGCACTTCTGTGACGCGCGATTTATCGTCATGGAAGTGGACACTTCCGTGATGATAATTTTGGTAATGTCATGGAACACTTCTCTGACAACAGGTATGACTATCTTGATTCTGTCATAAAATTGTCATGGATGTACATGCATGACAGAAAACGTGACCTACTATGACAAACACATATCATCACGGAAGTGTATTTTTTTGTAGTGATGGGTGATATGGAATGGGAAGTTGCATATAGAGACCATGGGATTGAGCTTTAGACTTAGCTTTGCGACATGTAGAGTATTGGTTGGTGAAGCGTGAGACTTCGCGGAACATCTTGAGCCAAAAGTAGTTCTTGGAGAGCGTACCGAATGTCTTGTTGCGTCCAAAGTGACCCATAACTCCTCCATGAGCTTATTGCAAGAGTAAGAAACGAAGAGAATACTCGGGTATACAAAGCTTGTTAGCTCTCATTAGATAATCATCTTTGATCCAATATCGTTCCCAGGATGTATGCATCAAACATTTGGCATAAGTAATAGCAAAATTAGGATAATGCGCATACAAGTCTTGTATGTGCTCAAAGGCAATGACATTCAATTCAAGTTGAGTTACAAGCATGCATTTGCGGGAAAGAGCATCCACCACAACATTTTCCTTACCTTTGATATACTTGATAACATAAGGAAATGACTCAATTAAATCACTCCATTGGGCATGTCTCTTGTTCAATTTAGTTTGACCCTTAAGGTATTTAAGCATCTCATGATCCGTATGGATGACAAATTCATGAGGGCGAAGATAATGTTCCCACTCACACAAGACTCTCACTAAAGCATATAATTCTTTGTCATAGATGGGATAATTGAGTTGCCCTCCGGAAAGTTTCTCACTAAAATAAGCAATTGGGCGCTTCTCTTACATTAACACACCTCCTATGCCATTGATATGTCTCCAACGTATCTATAATTTTTGATTATTCCATGATGTTCTATTATCATTCTTGGATGTTTTACAATCATTTTATCGCGACTTTGTATCATATTTTGGGACTAACCTATTGACATAGTGCCTAGTGCCAGTTGTTGTTTTTTGCTTGTTTTTTTACTTCGCAGAAAATCAATACCAAACAGAGTCCAAACGCAGCGAAACTTTTTAGAGATTTTTTCTGGACCAGAAGACACCTGTTGGGCCAAAGAAGTACCAGAATGGGGCTCCGAGGGGAGCACAACCCACATGGGCGTGCCCTGGTGGGTTGTGCCCACCTCGGCCGCCTCCCGTACCGCCTCTTTGCTCTATAAATACCCCGAAAATCCAAAAACCCTAGGGGAGTCGATGAAACACAATTCCAGCCGCCGCAAGTTCTAGAAACCACAGATCCAATCTAGACACCATCACGAAGGGGTTCATCATCCTTATTGGTGCCTCTCCGATGATGCGTGAGTAGTTCATTGTAGACCTACTGGTCCGTAGTTAGTAGCTAGATGGCTTCCTCTCTCTCTTTTGATTGTCAATACAATGGTATCTTGGAGATATATTTGATGTAAATCTTTTTGCGGCGTGTTTATTGGGATCCGATGAACTTTGAGTTTATGATCAGATCCATTTTATCCATGAAAGTTATTTGAGTCTTCTTTTGATCTCTTATATGCATGATTACTTATAGCCTCGTATTTCTTCTTTGAATCTTTGGTTTAGTTAGGCTGACTAGATCGATTTTTCTTGCTATGGGAAGAGGTGCTTTGTGATGGGTTCGGTCGTGTGGTGTTCTTTCCCAGTGATAGAAGGGGCAGCAAGACACGTATTGATCATTGCCATTAAGGATAATAAGATGGGGTCTATTCCTACATGAGTAAATCTTGTCTACATCATGTCATCGTTCTTATTGCATTACTCCATTTCCCCACGAACTTAATACACTAGATGCATGCTGGATAGCGGTCGATGTGTGGTGTAATAGTAGTAGATGCAGGCCGGAGTCGGTCTACTAATCTTGGACATGGCGCCTATATAATGATCATTGCCTGGATATTGTCATAATTATTTGAAGTTCTATCAATTGCCCAGCAGTAATTTGTTTACCCGTTGTATGCTATTTTTCTCGAGAGAAACCACTAGTGAAACCTACAGCCCCCGGGTCTCTTCTTTATCATATTTGTCTTTGAGATCTATTTTTATTTGCTTCTATTTTCAGATCTATTAATCCAAAAACCCAAAAATACCTTGCTGCACATTTTTGTTATTTATCTTATTTCACGTTTCCGTGAGATCTATTTATCTATATTTTTAACTGGGAGGGATTGACAACCCCTCTTACACGTCGGGTTGCAAGTATTTGTTGTTTATGTGCAGGTACCGTTTACATAGTGTTGCGTGGTTCTCCTACTGGTTCGATAACCTTGTTCTCATCATCGAGGGAAATACCTACCGTAGCTGTGTTGCATCATCCCTTCCTCTTTGGGGAAATACCGACGTAGTTCAAGCTGCATCAAAAGGAATTTTTGGCGCCGGTGCCGGGGAGACATCATCAAGATCTATCAGGTTCCTGATCACAAAACTCATCTCCTTGCAATTTACATTATTTGACATTTGCCTCTCATTTTCATCTCCCCCACTCCACAAAAAATTTGTCGTTTTATTCGCCCTCTTTTATGTTCGTTGTTTTCTCGTCAGATGTGTTTTTGTGTGCAATCTTGTGTGCATAGTCATGATGCCTCAAAGAAAATATTATGATGTTCCTTACCCCCAATATTTTTCTTGAAATTGAGAAAAGTACTAACACAATTTGAGCATAATAAATATTTTATCGAGGAACTTAAGGAACACTCTGTTGTGCTGGAAGCTATAACTAAACAACTTGATGATATTAGTAGAGAAGTTTGTAATCTCCAATCTAAATATGCTTTTGCTGAAAGTTTACTGGGAAAAATATCCGATGCACAAGCAACCCTAGTAAGTCAAATGGCCGCTAAACCTATCTCGTTAGAAGATAAAAATGGTGAAGATCTTAAAGTAATTGGTTTTTCTTCTATTGATTCTTTATTTAGTGAAATTAAGATTGATGATAAAGGGACTGAAGAAGAGTAAACTTTAGCTAGAAGGCATCCCGATAATTTGGAGGGTGAAAATCTTGTTGAAAGAATTGCTAAAAGTGGGTTTGGAGAGGTCAAAACTTTAACTAGTGATGTGCCCACTCTTTTGGATTACAAAGACTTTAATTATGATAATTGTTCTTTTATTGATTGTATTTATTTGTTGCAATACATGATAAATTCACCATGTGCTTATGAACAAAATAAAGCTTTTACTAAACATATCATTGATGCTATGATGAAAGCTTTGCAAGAAAAGTTGGGATTAGAGATTTCAATCCCTAGAAAATTACATGGTGAATGGGAACCTACTATCAAAGTCAATATTAAACATTATGAGTGTTTTGCTTTATGTGACTTGGGTGCTTGTGTTTCTACAATTCTGAAATCTTTATGTGATGTGCTTGGTCAAGAGTGTTCTTTAAATTTGCACTTGGAGGATTCTACTATTAAAAAGCCTATGGGAAGAATTAATGATTTTCTTATCCTTGCAAATAGGAATTATGTGACCATAGATTTTATTGCTCTAGATATTGATTGCAATCAGTCTTGTCCTATTATATTTGGTAGACCGTTCTTACATACTATTGGAGCCGTGATTGGTATGAAAGAAGGAAATATTAAATTTCAATTTCCACTAAGAAAGGGGATGGAACACTTCCCTAGAACAAGATTTAAGCCACCATATGAATCAATCATGAGGGCATCCTATGGATCTAGAGCTAAAGATGACAATACTTAGATTTTTGCATTATGCCTAGCCAGGGGCATAAAATGATAGCGCTTGTTGGGAGACAACCCAATGAATAAAATTTATTTTTGTCTTTTTTTATCTCTTATATGCATGATTACTTATAGCCTCGTATTTCTTCTTTGAATCTTTGGTTTAGTTAGGCTGACTAGATTGATTTTTCTTGCCATGGGAAGAGGTGCTTTGTGATGGGTTCAATCGTGCGGTGTTCTCTCCCAGTGATAGAAGGGGCAGCAAGACACGTATTGATCATTGCCATTAAGGATAACAAGATGGGGTCTATTCCTACATGAATAGATCTTGTCTACATCATGTCATCGTTCTTATTGCATTACTCCAAGAACTTAATACACTAGATGCATGTTGGATAGAAGTCGATGTGTGGAGTAATAGTAGTAGATGCAGGAAGGAATCGGTCTACTAATATTTGACGTGATGGCTATATAATGATCATTGCCAGTAGTAGATGCAGGAAGGAGTCGGTCTACTAATATTTGACGTGATGGCTATATAATGATCATTGCCTGGATAGAGTCATGAGTATTTGAAGTTCTATCAATTGCCCAATAGTAATTTGTTTACCCACCGTATGCTAGTTTCTCGAGAGAAGCCACTAGTGAAATCTACGGCCCTCGGGTCTATCCTTCTTCATATTTGCTTTTCGATCTATTATTTTCCACTTTTATTTCCAAATCTATATTTCCAGAAACCCAAAAATAACTTGCTGCACTTTTTATTTACTTATTTTAATGCATGCTTTATCGAGATCTATTTATCCAATCTATCACAATTTTTATACCGTCAACTTGACAATTTATGGCACCTTTACCCGAAAGGGATTGACAACCCCTTTAACACGTCGGGTTGCAAGTATTTGTTCTTTGTCTGCAGGTACCGTTTACATAGTGTTGCTTGGTTCTCCTACTGGTTCGATAATCTTGGTCTCATCACTGAGGGAAATACCTACCGTAGCTGTGCTGCATCATCCCGTCCTCTTTGGGGAAATACCGACGTAGTTCAAGCGACATCAGCCACTACCACTAGCATCGCAATGAACTTCAAAGTTTTATCAAAATTTTGCAAGGCAAGCAAAGGAGCATGTGTAAGCAAATTCTTAAGCTCATGAAATGCGGTATCTTGGGATGGTCCCCAAACAAATGGTGCTTTTTACTGAAAGCATGCAAAGGATATGCAATGGTGCTAAAGTCCTTAACGAATCTACGATAGCAACCGGCTAAGCCAAGGAAACTACGCACTTGTTGCAAGTTAGTTGGTTGTGGCCAAGTTTAAATAGCATCAATTTTAGCTTCATCAACATGAACACCCTTAGATGACACAACAAAACCCAAGGAAACAAGCTTATCAACACCAAAAAGGCGTTTTTCCATATCAGCATAAAGGCACTCTTTTCAAAGAGTTTGCACAACATTTTTAAGATGGGTGACACGATCTTTTAGAGATTTGCTAAACACAAGTATATCATCAAAGTATATCACAACAAATATGCCAATGTAGGGGCGAAGAACATAATGCATCACACACATAAAAGTGTTGGGTGCTTCAGATAAGCCCATAGGCATGACCAACCATTCATACAAGCCAAACTTGCTTTTGGAAGCGGTTTTCCATTCATCACCATCTTGGATGCGTATTTGATAGTAGCCACTTTTAAGATCAATTTTAGAGAAAATTGTGGCTCCGCTAAGTTCATCTAGCATATCATCAAGGCGAGGAATAGGATACCTATAACGAACGGTGATGTCATTAATGGGACGGCAGTTAGAACACATGCCCAAAACTATCATCTTTCTTAGGCACAAGAATGACCGGCATGGCACAAGGACTTAAACTTTCACGTACATGCCCATTGTCAATGAGTTGTTGTACTTGTTTTGTATTTCCTTGGTTTCTTCGGGGTTGACGTGGTACGGTGCCTTGTTTGGTAACCGTGCGTCGGGGATGAGGTCGATTCGGTGTTCGATGCCTCAGAGTGGAGGTAGTCCAGAAGGTAGCTCATTGGGGAAAACGTCCTTGTATTCCTGCAACAAGCGAGACAACACTAAAGGTAGATGGTGAGAATTGTTAGTCTGTGCCGCTTCATCCTTGCAAACTAGGACGTAGTGTATGACACTAGATGTGTTCTCACACATTTCTCCCATCTCACTTTGGTGGCTAAGGGAACTAAGTTTTTCTGGTCGCTCATCGTAGAGTCACTCATTCTTGGCTTGTGGCGCTCACTCTCTTTTTGGTGGTTCACTCTCTCACTATTCTCTCCATGATGGGTAGATGCTTGCTTGTCGACGATCACTTGACTTGGCGACATGGGTCGTAGCACGTATTCCTTTCCCTTCAACTTGAAACTATAGTGATTGGTTCTCCCATTGTGGATGATGCCGTTGTCGAATTGCCAAGGTCGTCCAAGTAGGAGGTGGCAAACGGACATGGGAACCACATCACACTCCAAAGTGTCTTCGTGAGCTCCAATCATGAAGGAGACTTGGACCGTGTGCTCCACTTGAATGGTGCCGAAATTGCTAAGCCATTGGACCTTGTAGGGGCGAGGGTGTTTCATCTTGACCAATTGGAGCTTGGTGCATAGTTCTTCACTTGCCAAGTTGTGGAAACTTCCTCCATCGATGATGACCTTTACGGAACGGCCGTTGATGCCCGCTTTGGTGTGGAAGATGTGGCAACGTTGGTCTTCCTCTTGTTGGTGTTGAAGCGTCAAGACCTTGGAAACAGCAAGAGCGGGGCTCGAATCATTGTCACAAAAGACTTGCTCGTCTTCGTCTTCATTTACTTGCCAGTGCATAGCCACATGCTCAAGGGCTTCCATTTCGTCTTCGCTCATAGAGTCATAGGTGCCATCGTTGTTGGCGATCATGGTGCGACGGTGATACGTCTCCAACGTATCTATAATTTTTGATTGTTCCTTGCTGTTATATTATCATTCTGGGATGTTTTACAATCATTTTATATCCTTTTTTGGGACTAACCTATTGACATAGAGCCAAGTGCCAGTTGCTGTTTTTTGCTTGTTTTTTACATCGCATGAAATCAATACCATACGGGGTCCAAATGCAGCGAAACTTTTTGTGGAATTTTTTGGACCAGAAGACACCTGATGGGCCGTAGAAGCACTTGGGCGTGCCTCGAGGGGGGCACAACCCACCAGGGCACTCCTGGGCCCCCAGGCGCGCCCAGGTGGGTTGTGCCCACCTCGGTGGCCTCCTGCACCCCCTCTTTACTGTATAAATACCCCAATATTCCAGAAACCCAAGGGGAGTCGACAAAAATCAATTCCAGTCGCCGCAAGTTCCAGAACCACCAGACCAATCTAGACACCATCACGGAGGGGTTCATCATCCTCATGGGTGCCTCTCCGATGATGCGTGAGTTGTTCATTGTAGACCTACGGGTCCGTATTTAGTAGCTAGATGGATTCCTCTCTCTCTTTTGATTCTCAATACAATGGTCTCTTGGAGATCTATTCGATGTATCTCTTTTTTGCGGTGTGTTTGTTGGGATCCGATGAACTTTGAGTTTATGATCAGATCTATGTTTTTATCCATGAAAGTTATTTGAGTCCTTTGATCTCTTTTATGCATGATTACTTATCGCCTCGTATTTCTTCTTCGAATCTTTGATTTAGTTAGGCCGACTAGATCAATTTTTCTTGCCATGGGAAGAGGTGCATTCTGGTGGTTCGATCTTACGGTGCTTGATCCCAGTGACAGAAGGGGAAACGACACGTATGTATCATTGCCATTAAGGCTAACAAGATGGGGTCTATTTCTACATAAATAGATCTTGTCTACATCATGTCATCGTTCTTATTGCATTACTCCGTTTTCCCATGAACTTAATACACTAGATGCATGCTGGATAGCAGTCAATGTGTGGAGTAATAGTAAGAGATGCAGGCAGGAGTCGGTCTACTAATCTTGGACGTGATGCCTATATAATGATCATTGCCTGGATATCGTCATGAGTATTTGAAGTTCGATCAATTGCCCAATAGTAATTTGTTTACCCACTGTTGTTATTTTTCTCGAGAGAAGCCACTAGTGAAATCTACGGCCCCCGGGTCTCTTCTTTATTATATTTGCCTCCAAGATCTATTTTTATTCACTTTTATTTTTAGATCTATCAATCCAAAAACCCAAAAATACCTCGCTGAATTTTATTTTCTTTTATTTGCATCTATCAATCTACTACAATTTTATCACGTCAACTTGACAATTTCTGGCACCGTTACCCGAAAGGGATTGACAACCCCTTTAACACGTCGGGTTGCAAGTATTTGTTCTTTATGTGCAAGTACCGTTTATGTAGTGTTGTGTGGTTCTCCTACTGGTTCGATAACCTTGGTATCATCACTGAAGGAAATACCTACCGTTGATGTGCTGCATCATCCCTTCCTCTTTGGGGAAATACCGACGTAGTTAGAGCCAACATCAAAAGGAATTTCTGGCGCCGTTGCCGGGGAGACATCATTAACATCTACCAGTTTCCTAATCACAAATCTCATCTCCTTGCAATTTACATTATTTTCCATTTGCCTCTCGTTTTCCTCTCCCCCACTTCACAAAAAATTGCCGTTTTATTCGCCCTCTTTTTCGTTCGCCGTTTTCTCGTCAGATCTGTTTTTGAGTGCAATCCTGTTGCGTAGTCACGATGACTCAAGAGAACACTAAGTTGTGTGATTTATCCAATACCAACAACAATTATTTTATTAGCACTCTGATTGCTCCTTGTCGGTGTCAAAACCGGCGGATCTCGGGTAGGGGGTCCCGAACTGTGCGTCTAGGATCGATGGTAACAGGAGACGGGGAACACAATGTTAACCAGGTTCGGGCCCTCTCTATGGAGGTAATACCCTACTTCCTGCTTGATTGATCTTGATGAATATGAGTGTTACAAGAGTTGATCTACCACGAGATTGTAATGGCTAAACCCTAGAAGTCTAGCCTATGTGTATATGGTAATGAATGTGTCCTATCCGGACTATGCTCCCCGGTTTATATAGACACCGGAGAGATCTAGGGTTACATGGGGTCAGTTACATAAGAAGGAATCTTCATAGTTGGTCGCCAAGCTTGCCCTCCATGCCAAGTAGAGTGCAATCCAGACACGGTGCAGTTTTCGGCCTTCATGTCTTCACAGCCCATCAGTCCGGCCCTTAGATAACAGGTCGGACGCCCGAGGACCCCTTAGTCCAGGACTCCCTCAGTAGCCCCTGAACCTGGCTTCAATGACGAGGAGTCCGGCGCGTAGATTGTCTTCGGCATTGCAATGCGGGTTCCCCTTTTTTTCCGAACTCCAAGATAGTCTTCATACGTGAGGATTGTATCCGGACATGTTATACATCACACACAACTGCAGAGAGAATATAATATTCGCACGAATCTAATCTGTTGACAGCTCCTTTACAACACGACATCGCGTCTGTCCGGTTATAATTTCGAACCGTTTTTCTTCTACCATCCCACGTTTTGAGACACGGTTGCTATTGGCATGTCTTGTCGAAACAGAGATCGTGTCCCCTTATTGCGGGATTCTCATCAATGCGGGCATGGGTAACCCAACTGTGTCGTTTGCACAACCCTTGGGAATAGGCGAATCTTAAGGCGAGTGAGGAGGCGTTTAATGTTTGCTGCCTTTATAAGGGGATAAGGATTCCCTCTTCCTCTTCTCACGCTTTCTCTCTGTCTCCGCCTTCCTGATATCGAGCTCCAGGGCCCAAGTCCTCATATCCTTTCCACTCAAGCAACCATGTCCGGATCCGGTGGTCAGGGCAAGTGGATGGTCTGCTCCATCAAGGAGGAGGACATTACTGAGCTCCGAGCAGCCGAATATTTGGCGAAGGGAATAGCCCATTGCTTGTCAGCCGAGGACAACTCGTCCCAACACCGGAGCTCAACGAGAGGGTAGTATTCCTTCCTCATTTCTTCCGCGGGCTGGGGTTTCCACTCCACCCTTTCATCCGCGGGCTGATGTATTATTAAGGGATAGATTTCTGATAACCCACAAGTGTAGGGGATCGCAACAACTTTTGAGGGTAGAGTATTCAACCCAAATTTATTTATTCGACACAAGGGGGGCCAAAGAATATTCTAAAGTATTAGCAACTGAGTTATCAATTCAGCCACACCTGGATAACTTAATATCTGCAGCAAGGTATTTAGTAGCAAAGTAATATGATAGTAGTGGTAACGGTAACAAAAGAGTAATGTAAGCAAAAGTAATATTTTTGGTGTTTTGTAGTAATTGTAACAATAACAACAGGAAAGTAAATAAGCGAGAACAAGTATATGGAAAGCTCGTAGGCATTGGATCGGTGATGGATAATTATGCCGGATGCGGTTCATCATGTAACAGTCATAACATAATGTGACACAGAACTAGCTCCAATTCATCAATGTAATGTAGGCATGTATTCCGAATATAGTCATACGTGCTTATGGAAAAGAACTTGCATGACATCTTTTGTCCTACCCTCCCGTGGCAGCGGGGTACTAACGAAAACTAAGGGATATTAAGGCCTCCTTTTAATAGAGAACCGGAACAAAGCATTAGCAGTTAGTGAATATATGAACTCCTCAAACTCTGGTCATCACCGGGAGTGGTCCCGATTATTGTCACTTCGGGGTTGCCGGATCATAACACATAGTAGGTGACTATAGACTCGCAAGATAGGATCAAGAACACACATATATTCATGAAAACATAATAGGTTTAGATCTGAAATCATGGCACTCGGGCCCTAGTGACAAGCATTAAGCATAGCAAAGTCATAGCAACATCAATCTCAGAACATAGTGGATACTAGGGATCAAACCCTAACAAAACTAACTCGGTTACATGATAGATCTCATCCAACCCATCACTGTCCAGCAAGCCTACGATGGAATTACTCACGAATGGCGGTGAGCATCATGAAATTGGTAATGGGGGATGGTTTATGATGACGACGGCGACGTATCCCCCTCTCCGGAGCCCCGAACGGACTCCAGATCAGCCCTCCCGAGAGGTTTTAGGGCTTGGCGGCGGCTCCGTATCGTAAAACGTGATGATTTCTTCTCATTGATTTTTTTTCTCTCTGAAAGCAAATATATAGAATTGGAGTTGGCGTCGGAGGAGCTCCAGGGGGCCCACGAGGTAGGGGGGCTCGCCCTAGGGGGGCGCCCCCCACCCTCGTGGACAGGGTGTGGGCCCCCTGGTGTTCAGTGGATTTTATTATTTTCAACTAGATGTTCTGTGGAGTTTCAGGTCATTCCAAGAACTTTTGTTTCTGCACATAAATAACACCATGGCAATTCTGCTGAAAATAGCGTCAGTCCGGGTTAGTTTCATTCAAATCATGCAAGTTAGAGTCCAAAACAAAGGCAAAAGTGTTTGGAAAAGTAGATACGATGGAGACGTATCAACTCCCCCAAGCTTAAACCTTTGCTTGTCCTCAAGCAATTCAGTTGATAAACTGAAAGTGATAAAGAAAAACTTTTACAAACTCTGTTTGCTCTTGTTGTTGTAAATATGTAAAGCCAGCAATCAAGTTTTCAGCAAAGATTATAATTAACCACATTTGCAATAATTCTCAGGTCTCATGTTTACTCATATCAAGGGCATAATCAACTTCCAAGCGATAATAATAAATCTCAGATGACAACACTTTCTCAAAACAATCATAATATGATATAACAAGATGGTATCTCGCTAGCCCTTTCTGAGACCGCAAAACATAAATGCAGAGCACGCTTAAAGATCAAGGACTGACTAGACATTGTAATTCATGGTAAAAGATATCCAATCATAGCCATGCCCAATACATTAATAGTAATGAACACGAATGACAGCTGCGCTCTCCAACTAGTGCTTTTTAATAAGAGTGTGATGACTCAACATAAAAGTAAATAGATAGGCCCTTCGCAGAGGGAAGCAGGGATTTGTAGAGGTGCCAGAGCTCGGTTTTGAAATAGAGATAAATAATATTTTGAGCGACATACTTTCATTGTCAACATAACAACTAAGAGATGGCGATATATTCCATGCTACGCACATTATAGGCGGTTCCAAAACAAAATGGTAAAGTTTATACTCCCCCTCCACCAACAAGCATCAATCCATGACTTGCTCGAAACAACGAGTGTCTCCAACTAGCAACAGTCCCAGGGGGAGTTTTGTTTGCAATTATTTTGATTTAGTTTGCATAAAGCATGGGACTGGGCATCCCAGAGACCAGCCATTTTCTCGTGAATGATGAGCGGAGTCTACTCCTCGCGAGAATAACCCGCCTAACATGGAAGATAAGGGCAGCCCTAGTTGATACATGAGCTATTCAAGCATACAAAGCAGAATGTTTATTTGAAGGTTTAGAGGTTGGCACATACAAATTTACTTGAAATGGCAGGTAGATACCGCATATAGGAAGGTATGGTGGACTCATATGGAATAACTTTGGGGTTTAAGGGATTGGATGCACAAGCAGTATTCCCGCTTAGTACAAGTGAAAAGGCTAGCAAAATACCGGGAAGCGACCAACTAGAGAGCGACAACAGTCATGAACATGCATTAAAATTAATAAACATTGGATGCAAGCATGAGTAGGATATAATCCACCATGAACATAAATATCGTGAAGGCTATGTTGATTTGTTTCAATTACATGTGTGAACATATGCCAAGTCAAGTCACTTAAATCATTCAAAGGATGATACCACCCCATCATACCACATCACAACCATTTTAATAGCATGTTGGCACGCAAGGTAAATCATTATAACTCATAGCTAATTAAGCATGGCACAAGCAACTATGATCTCTAATTGTCATTGCAAAGATGTTTATCCATAATAAGCTGAATTAGGAACGATGAATTCATCATATTTACAAAAACAAGAGAGGTCGAGTTCATACCAGCTTTTCTCATCTCAGTCAGTCCATCATATATCATCATAATTGCCTTTCACTTGCACGACCGAACGAAGTGAATAATAATAAGAGTGCACGTGCATTGGACTAAGCTGGAATCTGCGAGCATTCAATAAACAGGAGAAGACAAGGCAATATGGTCTCTTGGTTAAATCAACAATAATGCATACAAGAGCCACTTCTACAATTTAATCATGGTCTTCTCCTATCAACCCCTAAAAAAAGAAAATAAATAAAACTATTTACACGGGAAAGCTCCCAACAAGCAAAAGAAGAACAGGAAATATTTTTGGGTTTTCTTTTTAATTAATACTACTACAGCAAGAAAGGTAAACTACTACTAATTTTTTTTTGGTTTTTCTTAAGGTTTAACAAACACAGAAGAAGAAAGCAGGAAAAAGAAAATAAACTAGCATGGATATTACAGTGAAAAAGTATGAGCACCGACATCTAGCAATGAGTGTGTGTAAACATAAATGTAATGTCGGTGGGAAATACGTACTCCCCCAAGCTTAGGCTTTTGGCCTAAGTTGGTTCATTGCCAGGGATGGCCTGGCGGATATTAGTAGGTGTAGCTGGGGTCGTACTGTGATGAAAAGGACTCTGACTTCCACTGACTGGCAGCCACCTCCGGATCCCAAAAGTAATCAGACTGTCGTGGAGGCTCATATTGTGGTTCCGGTTCCGGGGCTGGTGCAGGATTCCGGTAGGCTTGAACGGCCGCCCACGGAACGAGATACGGTCCTTCAAAATTAAACAAGGAAGGAGCAGGCAAGGTAATAGTCTCAGGGTGATGTTTATTAAAGTACAATTTATACTTAAGCTCCCCTTCCATGCCCTTAAAAATAAAGTCATGCGCTAGTATACTCTTATAATCTAAATAAGCACTAGGCAACAATTTTTCTTCTTTCTCGTATAGTCTAATAGGTATGTTAAAATGCGCAGCTAGGCGTGAAGCATAAATACCTCCAAATATGGGGCCCTTTGTAAGGTTCAAACTTAACCGTTTAGCAATAATTCCGCCCATACTAACAGTGTTATCGCGGTATAAACCATGGAACAAAATTATAATATCAGGAACACTAAGGTTTCCACAGTTTCCGCGACCAATCAAGCAACGACTAGCAAATAAGGAAAAGTAGCGTAAGACAGGAAAATGTATGATAGTGATTCTTGCATCAGAAACCTTCCTGGTTTCTCCCACAGTGATGGTGTCAATAAATTCTTCCACATCTTTATGGTGTGGTTCATCTAAGGTACCCTCAAAGGGTATTTTGCAAACCTTGCAAAATTCATGTAGTGGCATTTTCTTAACAACATCATATAAATGAAACTCTACTGAAGGAGGTGATTCCTTAGGAAAATAGTAGAAGTTTTGCACAAAAGTATTAGTGAGTAAGAGATACTGATGACGTTGGTCGCGGAGGAAGTCGGTGAGGCCAGCATTCTCGGCCAATGAATAGAAATCATCATAAATCCCGGCTTGTCTCAAGAAGTCATCAGAAGGCCATTCACACGGCCGGACCTCCGCGGTACGAGGCAAATTATATTTGGGCCTCTGTGCTTCTTCATTTTGCTTTTCCTTTGAGCTTCGGCTCGATGAGCCCCTCAAAAGTCTCTTCATCATTTTCTGAAATTTTCTGAAAATTTTAGTAACTTCAAACAAAAGTGAACCAAGCTTAACAAAATTGATAGCAACTACTCCTGCAAGTGCCTAGAGCCTATATCAAGCATTAGAACTACTTGGAACCATATAAATTTGTCATGCAAGCTCAAGAACATGGTCACCTATGCAGCACAAATTTGCAATGAATAAAGCACCAGAACAAAAACTAATTAGACCAGTGGAGGAGTCACATACCAATGAACAATCCCCCCAATCAGTTTTGTGAGAGGTGCTTTGAGCAAGGAGATCAAAAATCGCAACAAAGTGAGCTAGAACTCGTGCTTGGGCTAGATATTCATGTTTGTGGGAGGAAGAAGGAGTGGATGGGTGCAGGAATAAGTGGAGGAGGGCCACCATGGGCCCACGAGGCAGGGGGCGCGCCCTGGGGGGGTAGGGCGCGCCCTCCACCCTCGTGGCCAGGTGGCAGCTCCCCCCGTGGTGCTTTCAATTCCATAAATCCTCAAATATTCTAGAAAAAATCATATTAAATTGGCATGGCATTTGGAGGACTTTTATTTTCGGGGTATTTTTATATTGCACGGATAAATCAGGAAATAGACAGAAAAATACTATTTTTACTTTATTTTTCGGTTGTGCTTTCTAGTTTCATCCATTTCATGCTCATCAAAAGGAATCTACTAACAAGGTTGATCAAGTCTTGTTAACAAACTCATTCCGAATAACATGGAACCGGAGAAATTTCGAATAACACTATGTTACCTCAACGGGGATATGCACATCCCCAATAATAAGAATATCATATTTCTTCTTGACAGAAGGAAGAGGAAATTCAAAACCTCCAAATATAATCGATGGGATTTTTCCAATAGAGTTGATGCTATAAACTTGAGGTTGTTTCCTCGAAAAGTGTACCGTATGCTCATTACCATTAACATGAAAAGTGACACTGCCTTTGTTGCAATCAATAACAGCCCCTGCAGTATTCAAAAAAGGTCTTCCAAGAATAATAGACATACTATCGTCCTCATGAATATCAAGAATAACAAAGTCCGTTAAAATAGTAACGTTTGCAACCACAACAGGCACATCCTCACAAATACCGATAGGTATAGCAGTTGATTTATCGGCCATTTGCAAAGATATTTCAGTAGGTGTCAACTTACTCAAATCAAGTCTACGATATAGAGAGAGGCATAACACTGACACCGGCTCCAAGATCACATAAAGCAGTTGAGGGAGTCCTAGATTAGGGGGTGTCCGGATAGCCGAACTATCACCGTTGGCCGGACTCCTGGACTATGAAGATACAAGATTGAAGACTTTGTCCCGTGTCCGGATGGGACTTTCCTTGGCGTGGAAGGCAAGCTTGGCGATACGGATATGTAGATCTCCTACCATTGTAACCGACTCTGTGTAACCCTAATCGACGGTGTCCTGGACTAGGGTACTCACCACGCCGCCTCCCGATCGGTTGGATTGGGCGAGGACCCCATGGTCGATACTCATGGGCTAGTCCGGACAGCTGCCGATACAAGGAAGATACCGCAAGACTTGGCGATCAAGACAAGGACTCCTCCCCACCGGGCGATTCGGCTATGACTCTTGTTATCCTAGGCCTCTGGTGCATTATATAAACCGAGGCCAGGCTAGTCGATAGATACACAATATACAACAATCATACCGTAGGCTAGCTTCTAGGGTTTAGCCTCTCTGATCTCGTGGTAGATCAACTCTTGTAATACTCATATCATCAAGATCAATAAAGCAGGAAGTAGGGTATTACCTCCATAGAGAGGGCCCGAACCTGGGTAAACATCGTGTCCCCTGTCTCCTGTTACCATCCGCCTTAGACGCACAGTTCAGGACCCCCTACCCGAGATCCGCCGGTTTTGACACCGACACTAACCCGGCCATATTTCTTTTATTACTCACTTTGCATAAATTATTTATTATGCAACATTTTTTTAATTCTTATTATTACTATTATCCCCGGTCTGCACTATTTTTTTGTGCACAGGAAAATGATCCAGCCGGACTATATCCTTTGCGTCACCTTGGCCGGACGGGGGCTTCACAATACTTCATTACCCCATGCAGGGGACTTCGGCATCACTCTGCCGTCCTGCATTGACCGTGCTATGTCACCACTTCGGCGTGTCGAGCTCTCCGCTCCGCCACCTCGGGACCGGCTTGGGGGATGGAACCTTGTCCCGTATCAAGCTCGGACCAAGTCATCAATACCAAACACATTAACCAGCTAAGTCGCTTTCATGCTCAAAGCTTTAATTTCTAACTTGTGTTCGGTTAGACCAAGCATTATACTTTTTTGGAAAAAATTTGCTTGTAAAAAATTTTCTTGTCCAAACTTTGTTTGTGACGCATAAATTCAAATACCCAATTCATTTGGGGCTTCCTTCATGAAGCTTTTCCTCTTGCATATGATTATACTTGTACGGCTTCGTTCCTTGTTCGTGTATTATGCCACAATATGCACCATATTGACTTAAGCGATTTGCAAGCTGGGTTGCCTGGCTCCTGTGTTCACCCCTACGTTCCCGATTGTTCGGCTAGGGAGTAAAGGAGCACCTCTGCGATTGTCACGATCGGGTCACCCGAGCGGACCTCGACTGGTGAAGCCGAAGCTAGCGCTCTTACTGTTTTCAATAATGGTCGGCACACAATGGAACTCATGAGTACAAAAATCTATTGCACAAGTCTCATACTAACAATGAGCACCAAGAAAGGTATCGGTGGGGTACTATTTTCTTCAAGATGCTTCTTACACTTTATCAAGAATATAGCATAAGTTCCTGGAGTGCTTTTTGTCTGTTACAGCCTTATGACCAGATTGCCTGGTTATTGGAAACACCGTCGATATTCTCGACAGATGGAGTACATAACACTTTTCGGTCCTTGACCGCAGAGGGAGAAGCCGACGGTCGGTTAAGACGCGTTTAAAGTTCGGTTGAACATAGATATGATATAAGTACTTCGGTACATACAATCATTCTTTTACCCAAGTCACTTGGGGGCTCTTATGTTTATTTGAGCCGTTTTATAATAAGTGTTTTTCTTCTTAGTCGTTGCAAAGTTTTTATTATTATTTATCACTCCTTTTTTCGACACGAGTGTGCGGTCACTAGCCGGGGAGCCTAATTTCTCTCTCAAAACCGCTAGAGTTTAGTTTTCTAAACTGGCCTAATGAGAAGTACTCTGCCTTCGGGATGGGAGACTGAAGCCGTAGGCTGACCCGCTTGAAGTCTTGAGATAGGATGTGCCATGTTAAAGCACGACATAAGCACTTTTTTTTCTAAAAGTCCAATTTTCGGATTGGCACCGAACACTTGATCTTGTTCGGACGTCATGTTTTTACTAACGTTTTTTGGTTTTCCAAGCTTTTGGCACTTTTAAACTATTTGTGTGTTTTCAGCACAAGTCTCGCAGTGCAACGCCGGACACCTTTAGAGATTCGGCAAAAACATTCTCGGATATTGCTATATATGCATCAGTTTCGAATTGTCTCTTTGGTTAATAGTTGGGTTGCCCGGCTGCCGCGCTTGTCTCCTACGCTCCGCTTTGTTCGGCTAGGTGTGCAAAGGAGAACCATCGCGATTGTGCTTCCAGCTCGCATGGTCAAGCACCTCGTTGGAGAAAGCCGAAACCGATGTCACAATAGGTGTAAACTGGTCGGTGTTCGATGACTATATTAAATGATGGGCCATTCATAAAATTGGCGAAGTGTTTCGGCTTGACCTCGATCGTCGCCAACACTACCGGGGCTAGTAACGGCCTCCCAAACTAAATCCTCAATATTTTGCTCTTACATTGGAGCTGAGGTTTCATGATCATGCTTAGCATGACAACCCAAAGACAGGAACCGATAGCTGGACTATTTTCTTTGGAAGACATTTCTTCTGTTAAATAGTAATATAACAAATCTCTCTGCGTACCTTTGTTTATAAAACCGTATGGCCAGATTGCCTTGTTTGTCGTAAATCTTTGCCCTCATAAAGGCTTTATAAAGTAGGACAAACACTCCTCGGCTACTGGCCGAGGAGGTTGAAGCCGATGGTCGGTCAACAAAGTTTTGTACAATGTGGATCCGAGCATTAATGACATAAAGTACTTGGATACAATGAGTCATTACACATAATTTGTGATTTTACTATGGATATCAATCCTTAATTCGGCCACCCGTGCCCGCATTAAGGCTCGGGGGCTACTGGGCTTCGGGCTTATTATTTACAAATATTAAAGTGGCACATCGATCCCCTGATCTGGTGTTGCCACCCGACCAGTGTCTCGGGGGCTACTGCATTGCCTGTCCAATGCAGAAAATTCTAAGTGTAATACAGTCTCCGAGGAGATTTTGATCCTCAGGTTGGTCGGCCGCACCCAACCCGAGTCTTGAGGACGAGCATGCCGCTTTTGTGTCCCAAGTATTCTGCTGTTAGGACTTGATCCTCGGACCGATTTTGCAAATCAACCCGAGTCTCAGCTGCTCGGGATCAGCGGTCTTATGTCATCATGCATGTGCATCTCGGTTTTAGACCGATACCCACCTTGAGGGCTACGTGCTATGTATCTCGGCAGAGAATAAATTGCACCAATCAAAATATTGACAAAAGTCGGCCCACATTCGGGTGGTGCACCACCTCGAGCGATTCGCATAAAGCTCGGACGCTAGTGGCTGGCTCCATAGAGGGCATTTCCGGCATTAAGCTCGGCTAAACTCCTTCAAACTTCTTTGAACCAAGGTGATTTACGACACCTCGGATACAGTCCGGCGTTGGAGCTCGGATACATAGTCCGGCGTTGGAGCTCGGATACCGTCCAGCGTTGGAGCTCGGATACATAGTCCGGCGATAGAGCTGGGAAGCAGTCCGGCGTTGGTGCTCGGCTACAAAAGATACCTCCAATGCAGTCCGGCGTTAGAGCTCGGACGCAAGAGGACACTGCCTCCCGGGAATAACTTCAAACCCGAGGCGTGGCATAAAAATAACGAGGAATTGATAAAGGCCGTAAACTTAAAGGGGCTCCTCGGATACCCAACGTGTAAACTCTTCGTATGCACTTAGGCGATCCTCAAGATCGAAGATGAGCAGATTTGTTGAACCAGTTTTCAAGACCGACGATCAAGATGAAGAACAGTTTGAAGAATCGAGGAGCGCCCCAACTTGAAGACCGGTTCAGGGGGCTACTGACGGTGTCCTGGACTAGGGGTACTCACCACGCCATCTCCTGATCGGTTGGATTGGGCCGAGGACCCCTTGGCCAGATACTCATGGGCGATCCGGACAGCTGCCGATACAAGGAAGATTCCGCAAGACTTGGCGATCAAGACAAGGACTCCTCCCCCACTGGCGTATTCGGCTAGGACTCTTGTTATCCTAGGCCTCTGGTGCATTATATAAACTGAGGCCAGGCTAGTCGATAGATACACAATATACAACAATCATACCATAGGCTAGCTTCTAGGGTTTAGCCTCTCTGATCTCGTGGTAGATCAACTCTTGTAATACTCATATCATCAAGATCAATCAAGCAGGAAGTAGGGTATTACCTCCTTAGAGAGGGACCGAACCTGGGTAAACATCGTGTCCCCTGTCTCCTGTTACCATCCGCCTTAGACGCACAGTTCGGGACCCCCTACCCGAGATCCGCCGGTTTTGACACCGACACTAAACCTATCCGGTGTCTATATAAACTGGAGGGTTTTAGTCCGTAGGACGAACAACAATCATACCATAGGCTAGCTTCTACGGTTTAGCCTCTCTGATCTCGTGGTAGATCCACTCTTGTACTACCCATATCATCAATATTAATCAAGCAGGAGTATGGTTTTACCTCCACCGAGAGGGCCCGAACCTGGGTAAAAACATCGTGTCCCTTGTCTCCTGTTACCATCCACCTAGACGCACGCTTCGGGACCCCTACCGAGATCCGCCGGTTTTGACACCGAGATTGGTGCTTTCATTGAGAGTTCCTGTGCGTTGCTGTCGGAAGGATGCCTCATCCGCCTTTAAAAGACGGCACCGTTGCTAAAGGAGCTTTGGCCACCGCCAAACTCTCCGGCTAGGCGGTTTTCTTATGACCGCTTTGTTCGTCCGCCACCGACAATGACTTCTCGGGTCATCGAAAGCAATCTTCATGTTAACTCGGAACTCGCCGAGCATTAGATCCGATGGAGCTCTCTTCCTTGAACAAGCTCTTGGATCGCATCGCCGCCCTGGGAGTCGCTACAGACTATGATCAGATTGGGCCTAAAACCGATCTGAGAGAGATCAACTCTCCCCAGGCTACCCACCACGTTGCTGTGGTAGAGGAACAATACGGCGATTCTTCTCCTGCCTTAAGGACTAGCTATGTCCGGATTCCTGGCCCCTCCATGCCGGATTCCCGGAGGGAGGACACCACTCAAGCCCTGAACTTAAAGTCGCAGCGGGCTAGATTCATTGGACAACCTCCAAGAACCCAAGCTTCCAAGTTCGAAACTTCTTGGCCCTCAATCTAAGATCGGACGGGTTCGAATTTAATTCCACCCGCCCACCCAAACATAAGCGATCTATCCCAAATCCGCAAGAGCCCGTGAAACAAGACATCATTATCGGGCGATTCCTCCTGGTTATGGACAGGATGAAGGATTGCCGCGAGGAGGATGCAATCTCATTCTTCTGCAATAATTGCACGGACAAGGGAATCCTAAACGCCATAAGTCGCTGTGAAATTACACGCTTCGCTGACTTGGCGTCCATAGTACCAAAGTACTGCGCGATGGAGAGCGCCTGGAAAACCGAAACCAAATTTTGGGATAATCCGGCCCCAAATACGACCCTAGTCCGAAATAAAAGGGTGCATCATCACCAGGCACCTAGGTTACATACCAAAAAGCAAAAATCCCCCAAAGGGCATGGAACCGTACTGGAGGGATGGCTCAATGGACCCTGCAAAATTCACAGCACAGAGGGCGCCACTCCAACTCATAGCCTTAGAGCATGTTGGATACTACGGCAGGTGGCCAAAAGTGGCGAAGATCTCTTAGCTCCAGAGCACCAGCCCAGCAATACCAGTATGGTATTAATAGTCTTCGAGACTTTCGCATCAAATAATATGCGGAAACGAACACTCCGTAGCCTTGCCGAAGTCTACCAGATAGCAACAATAAATCCACGGAGTGACATGGCTATTACCTTTAACGCCAGTGACGAACCTAAATTCCGAACAGCCCGAGCACGAGCCGCATTGGTCCTCAGTCCAATAGTGGACGGCTTTCGCCTTACCAAGATACTCATGGACGGCGGCAGCGGATTAAACCTCATCTACGAGGAAACCCTTCGAAAAATGGAAATAGACTGGAGCCGCATTGAACAAAGCAGCACAACCTTTAGAGGAATAATCCCATCGGGAAGCATGTTTGTACAGAAAGATCACACTAGATGTGGTGTTCGACACGCCCGGCACAATTATAGGTCCGAGGAGGTCACATTCCAAGTGGCCCTGCTCAGCAGCGGATACCACGCCTATTAGGGCGAGAGGCATTCACAATTTTTCAAGCTATACCCCATTACGGGTACATGAAGCTCAAAATGCCCGGACCCAACGGAATTATCACTCTCGCTAGTGACCGGACATAGCGCTCGCGCCAAAAATAAAACAGCCGCACTTGCCCTTGAGGCACTATCCAAGCCCTCGGCGGTAGAGGAACTCACCGTGCTGCGCTCCACGGTGAACAGGGACGATGTGATACTCGATAAGAGATCCAAGTCCACCTCTTTAAACCGCGGGCAGAAATAGTCAAATTCCAAGTCCATCCAACGGACCCTACAAAACGGCCTCCATCGGGCACAATTAAACCCTGATGTGGACGCCAGACACGAGAATTCCTACGCGAAAATTGGGACATTTTTGCTCGGCACCCTTCGACATGCCAGAATCCCATGCCGGCTGGCGAGCACAGCCTAAATATCCTAAAAGGATTCAAGCCACCAAACAAGCTCTTCGCCCTCCCAAACCCAAGAGACATGCCATGGGAGAGGATCTAGCCAAACTATTGGAGGCCGGATTCATCAGAGACATTAAACATCCGGACTGGCTAGCAAACGTGGTAATGGTACCAAAGAAGGACAAATCCTATCGCCTAAGTGTCGATTTTAAGGACCTTAACAAGGCTTGCCCAAAGGATCCCTTCCCCCTCCCTCGCATCGATCAAATTATCGATGCTACCGCAGGACACAATTCATTGTGTTTCCTCGACGCATACTCCGGCTACCACCAAATTAAGATGGCAAAGCCAGACCAAGCCGCAACGGCATTAATCACTCCATACGGCCCATTCTACTTCAACACAATGCCCTTTGGGCTCAAAAACGCCGGCGCAACATATCAGTGCATGATTCAGACATGTCTGGCAAACCAGATCGGCAAAACAGTGGAGGCATACGTAGATGATGTGGTCGTCAAATCCAAGCATGTCAAAACCCTAGTCCACGACTTGAGGCTCACATTCGATAATCTCCGAACATATGACATCAAGCTCAACCCAGAAAATGCGTTTTGGTATCAGCCGGAAGCTCTTGGGCTTCATTGTATCCGTAGAGGAATTGAAGCAAACCCAGCCAAGATCCGAGCTCACACAATTGATATCCCCAAAGACCTCAAACAAATACAAAATTGATCGATGCGTGGCGGCTCTAAGCCGCTTTATCTCCCGCTTAGGAGAAAAGGCATTACCCCTTTATCGCCTCCTCTGGCACATCGAACACTTCGAGTGGACGGATGCTGCCATGGCCGGACTCGAAGAAATCAAAGCCATATTGGCAACAAATCCGTCCCTGGCCGCGCCCAACATGGGCGAACCAATGTTATTATACATCGCAGCAACCCATCAAGTTGTAAGCGCGGTGCTCGTTGTCGAACGAGAAACGGACAGACACAAGTTCCCTCTCCAAAAACCAGTTTACTAAGTGTCCACTGTCCTAACTCCATGTAAGTCACGATACCCGCATTATCAAAAGATAGCATACGCGGTGTTCATGGCATCCCGGAAGCTGCGACACTACTTTCAAGAGTGTTTGATAACAGTAGCCTCCGAAGTACCTCTTAATGACATTATAAACAACCGCGACGCAACGGGCCGGATCGCTAAATGGGCCATTGAGCTCCTCCCGTTCGACATAACCTACAAGCCACGGCGAGCTATTAAGTCGCAAGTTTTGGCTGACTTCATCGCCGAATGGACTGAAGCCGAACTCCCTAAAGAGTACGGCGCATATTCCAACTGGATTATGCACTTCGACGGCTCCAAAATGTTGGCCGGCCTGGGGGCTGGCGTCGTTTTGACGTCCCCAACCTGAGATACAGTCCAATACGTACTTCAAATAATGTACACGGACTCCAACAACGCAGCCGAATACGAGGCCCTTCTACATGGTCTCCGGATGGCAGTCTCCATGGGCATTCAACGCCTAGAGGTGCGCGGGGATTCGAACCTCGCGATATCCCAAATAAATGGGGACTTTGATGCCAAGGATCCGAAAATGGCAGCTTATCGCAATGCCGTCCTAAAAATGTCAGCTCGGTTTGAGGGGCTCGAATTTCACCATATAGCCCGGGATAACAACCAGGCAGCGGACGTGTTGGCACGCATTGGCACAAAGCGCGATGCCGTCCCCCCCCCCCAACATCTTCCTAGAGAGGATCTTCAAGCCATCCGTATTATGGGAGGGAGAGTCCGGAAATAACAACCCGGACCCAACCACACTGCCCCACAACGAACATTCCGACATAGTTGGTGGTTCCTCCAATGAAATAGCACCGTCAGCCCACGCAATAATGGCAGTCATTGCCCCGTGGACAGAACCATTCCTAGCCTATCTAAATAGGCAGGAACTTCCCGAGGACCAAAACGAGGCCCGCTGCATAGTGTGGCGGTCTAAAGCCTATAAGGTCCATGAGGGAGAGCTTTATAAGAAAATCATAACCGGAGTCCTTCAAAGGTGTATCTCCGAAGAGGAAGGGCGGAATCTCCTGGCTGAAACTCATGCCGGACTCGGTGGGCACCATGCATGCAGCCCGGCCCTTGTAGGTAAGGCCTTCCGACAGATTTTATTGGCCGACGGCCGGGCAGATGCTCGGGACTTAGTCCAACGATCGTCGGTTGCCAGCTCTTTGCTAATCAAAGCCACATGCCACCCACCGCCTCAAAACTATACCCATCACCGGCCCTTTGCGTCTGGGGCTTGACATGGTTGGACCCCTTAAGGAGGAACCAACAAGCAAAAATACCTATTGGTCATGGTGGATAAATTCACCAAGTGGATAGAGGCCAAGCCTGTAAAGACGGCCGAATCCGGACCGGTGATAGACTTTATATCAGGGGTAGTACACCGTTATGGTTTCCCCCATAGCATCATCACTGATAACGGCACGAACTTCACGACCGACGAGGTCAAACTCTGGTGCAAAAACATGGGCATCAAGCTCGACTACGCTTCGCCTATCACCCCAAACTAACGGTCAAGTCAAGCGAGCAAACGGTCTAATCATGAGCGGCATTAAACCCGGACTAGTGCGGTCCTCAAGGAATTTAACACGACCGGGTTGAGGAGCTCGACTCCGTACTCTAGGGCTGCGGACCACGCCAATCGCACTACGGATTCACACCATTTTTATGGTATACGGCGCAGAGGCAGTTTTGCCTGCGACATAATTCATGACTCACCTCGGCGTCGCATGTATGCGGAGAAAGAGAAGCCGAGCTCGATCGGCGGGACAGTTTGATGCCTTGGAGGAGGAGCGGCGTGGCAAAAGCTCGTTCCGCATTCTATCAACAGCAGGCTCAAGATATCAAAGCAGGAAGCACGGGCCAAAGCTTTAACGTTGGCGAACTAGTTCTCGCTGCGGACAAGAAAAAGGACAAACTCAAGCCCAAATGGGAGGGCCCCTTCATCATCGACCAAGTCCTGACCGGCGGAGCATACCATCTGTGAAACACATCGGATAACCGACTCGAGCCGAACCCATGGAACGCAGCCCGTCTCCGAAGATTCTACGCCTAGCGCCGGATTCTGAGTTCGTCTCCTTCCTCCGCCTATATTTTACACTTCAAGATGTCTTTTATTTCTCTCCTTCTTCCTCCTTTTCTCCGAAGCCGTTAAAGGCTCGTTCGCGCATTGTTCGCACACACTTGACGCGCTATCCGCGCTCATTATACCTGAGGGCTTCTCTAACAGAAGCTTATTTATACGGGCTTTATGCCCAACACATGTGTCACACTTCCGCATGTACCTTTTATTCACCATTATATGCATCAATATGACTTAAGTTTTGGCCAAGCAGGGTTGCCTGGCTCCTGTGCTTACCCCTACGTTCCCGATTGTTCGGCTAGGTGGTAAAGGGAGCACCTCTGCGATTGTTACCGTCGGGTCAGCCGGACGTGTACCTCAGACTGGGTGAAGCTGAAAGCTAGCGTTCTTAAGGGAATAGTCGGTCGGTGAACTAAAAGACGATTTTTTATTTTTTTTCATTTTTCTGCCCCGGATGCTTTTACTGCTTTTTAGCAATGCGGGCATGCACTTTAGGGCATGCCTCCCAGAAAGGAACCCCTAACGTAACTATTCTCCCCGGAAGATGTTTCTTGCTAACCATGTAATATAACATAACTAGTTGGGCACTTGTCTGATAAAGCACTCATGACCCCTACGCCTGGTCTCCACGCATGCCCCGGTTTTTACATAACCGCGAGGGTATTTGGACACACTCCGGACGATGGGTCCCGAGGTTGAAGCGAAAAGGTCTGCTACGACAAACGATCTACAATCCGGCTAGAAGACATTTTACATGTCATTTAAATTACATAGTCAAATTGACTGATTGTATTCCTCTTCAATGCCATCTAATAGGCTGTCTAGTTTACATCTTGCTGGGAATACTTTGCGGCCAACTGTACTTGGCCATACACTAAGCTCACAGGGATCTTGAGGGAGTCCCGGATTAGGGGGTGTCCGGATAGCCGGACTATCGTCATCGGACGGACTATCATCGGCCGGACTATCATCATCGACCGGACTCCAAGACTATGAAGATACAAGATTGAAGACTTCGCCCCGTGTCCGGATGGGACTTTCCTTGGCGTGGAAGGCAAGCTTGGCGATACGGATATGTAGATATCCTACCATTGTAACCGACTCTATGTAACCCTAGCCCTCTCCGGTGTCTATATAAACCGGATGGCTCTAGTCCGTAGGGAAGAACATCAACAACCCTTACAATCATACCATAGGCTAGCTTCTAGGGTTTAGCCTCCTTGATCTCGTGGTAGATCCACTCTTGTAAACATCCACAATATCAATATCAATCGAGCAGGACGTAGGGTTTTACCTCCATCAAGAGGGCCCGAACCTGGGTAAAACATCGTGTCCCTTGTCTCCTGTTACCATCCGCCTAGACGCACAGCTCGGGCCCCCCTACCCGAGATCCGCCGGTTTTGACACCGACATTGGTGCTTTCATTGAGAGTTCCTCTGTGCCGTCACCGATAGGAAGGATGCCTCCTCCCATCTTCAAGGACGGTATTTTTGCCAAAGTAGCCTTGGCCGCCGGCCAAACTATCCGGCTAGGTGGTTTTCTTATGACCACCTATCCGGCCACTGCTTCGACAATGACCTCTCAAGTCGTCAAAAGCAATTTTCACGTCAGCTCGGAATTCGCCGAGCGGCTGGATCCAATAGAGCTCTCATCCGTAAACGAGCTCTTGGATCGCATCGCCGCCCTGGGAGTCACTACAGACTATAATCAGATTGGGCTTAAAACCGACCTGAGAGAGATTAACTCTCCCCAGGTCACCCACCACGTTGCAGTGGTAGAGGAACAATGCGGCGACGTTTCTCCTGTATTGAAAACTAGTCATGTCCGGGCTCCCGAACCCCCATGCCGGATTCCCGCGAGGGACGGACTTCGATCAAGCACTGAACTTAAAGTCGCATCGGACCCGCACTCGTTGGACAACGTCCAGCAATCCAAGCTTCCAGATTCGGAAACTTCTCAGCCTTCGAGCCTTGAGATGGGTAGGGTTCCGGACTTAATTCCACCCACCCGACCGCACATATGCGATCTATCTCTAATCCGCAAGAGCCCGCCGAGACAAGACATCACTCGGGCCGATTCCTCCCGGTTATGGACAGGATAAAGGACTGCCGAGAGGAAAACGCAATCTCAATTTTTTCAATAATTGCACGGACGAGGACTCTTGAACGCCGTCACCGTCGTGAAATTACACGCCACGACCAAGCGCCCATAGTACTGAAAGTATCAGTGCGATAGAGAGTTTCCGGACAACCGAAAATAATTTTTGGGACAATCCGGCCCCGAATACAACCCTAGTCCGCAACAAAAGGGTGCATTACACTCAGGCACCAGATACAAAAACCAAAAAGCAAAGACCCCATAAAGAGCACGGAACCATACTAGAGGGATGGCTTAGCGGACCCTGTAAAATTCACAGTATAGAAGGCGCCATCCCAACACATAACCTTCGAGCATGTTGGATATTACGGCAGGTGGCCAAAAGTGGAGAGGAGCTTCTAGCCCCGGAAAACCACTCCAACAACATCGGTACGGTATCAACAGTCTTCGAGACTTTCGCATCAAATAATATGCGGAAATGAACAACCCGCGGCCTCGCCGAAGTCTACCAAGTAGCAACAACCAATCCATGGAGCGACACAGCCATCACCTTCAACGCCAGCGACGAACCTAAATTCCGGACAGCCCGAGCTCCAGCTGCACTGGTACTTAGTCCAATAGTGGATGGCTTTCGACTTACAAAAGTCCTCATGGATGGCGGCAACGGATTAAACCTCATCTACGAGGAACCCCTTCAAAAAATGGAAATAGACTGGAGCCGCATTGAGCGAAGCAGCACAACCTTTAGAGGAATAATCCCTAGCCGGAGGCGCTACTGCCTGAGGAAAAATCACACTCGATGTGGTATTCGCTCACCGGACAATTACAGATCCGAAGAAGTCACGCCCAAGTGGCCCTGATCAACAGCGGATATCACGCTATATTAGGACGAGAGGCATTCACAATTTTCAAGCCGCACCCCATTACGGGTACATGAAGCTCAAAATGCCCGGGCTCGGCGGAATAATCACTCTTGTTAGTGATCCGGACATAGCACTCTACCGAAAACAAGACAGCCGCATTAGCCTTAGAGGCACTATCCAAGCCCTAGCGGCAGAGGAACTCACCGCGCTACGCTCTACGGTGAATAGGGACGATGTGATACTCGATAAGAGATCCAAGTCCACCTCCTTTAAACCAGCAGATGAAATAGTAAAATTCCAGGTCCACCCAATGGACCCTACAAAGACGGCCTCCAACGGGCACAATTGAACCCGATGTAGACGCCAGACTTTGCGAGAATTCCTTCGAAAATTGGGACATTTTGCAGCACCCTCGGATATGCCCGAATCCCACGCAGATTGGCAAAACACAGCCTAAACATCCTTAAAGGATTCAAGCCAGTTAAACAGGCTCTTCGACGATTTTCCGAACCCAAAAGACAGGCAATGGGAGAAGAGCTAGCCAAACTTTTGGAAGCCCGATTCATCAGAGACATCAAGCATCCGGATTGGCTAGCAAACCTGGTAATGGTACCAAAGAAGAACAAATCCTGGCGCCTATGCGTCGATTTCAAAGACCTAAATAAAGCCTGCCCAAAGGATCACTTCCCCCTCCCCCACATCGACCAAATCATCGATGCCACTGCAGGGCACGATTCATTGTGCTTCCCGGACGATACTCCGCTATCATCAAATCAAGATGGCGTAGCGGATCAAGCCGCAACGGCATTCATTACTCCATATGGACCATTCGCTTCAACACGATGCCCTTCGGACTTAAAAACGCCGCGCAACATATCAGCGCATGATTCGTACATGTCCGCTACCCAGATCGGCAAAACAGTAGAGGCATACGTGAGACGACGTAGTCGCCAAAACTAAACACGCCGAAACTCTAGTAGACGACTTGAGGCTCACATTCGACAACCTCAAAGCATATGACATCAAGCTGAATCCGAAAATGCGTCTTGGGCGTACCACCGGAAAGCTGCCGAGCTTCATCGTGATCCGTAGAGGAATTGAAGCAAACCCAGCCAAAATCCGAGCTCTGTCACAGCTAGATATCCCAAACGACCTCAAGCAAATAAAAAAATTGAATGGATGCCTGGCGGCTCTAAGCCGCTTTATCTCCCATCTAGGAGAAAAGGCATTACCCCTCTATCGCCTCCTTAGGCGTACCGAACACTTCGAGTGGACGGATGCTGCCACTGCCGGACTCGAAGAAATAAAGGCCATATTGGCAACAAATCCGGTCCTGGCTGCGCCCAACCTGGGCGAACCAATGTTGTTATACATCGTAGCAACGCATCAAGTTGTAAGCGCAGTACTCGTCGTCGAACGAGAGAAAGAAGGGCATAAATTCCCTCTTCAAAAACCAGTATACTACGTATTCACTGTGTTAACCCCATGCAAGTCCCGTTACCCGCACTATCAGAAGATAGCATACGCGGTGTTCATGGCATCCCGGAAGCTCCGACACTACTTTCAAGAGTGTTCGATAACGAGTGGCCTCAAGTACCACTTAACGACATTATAAACAACCGCGACGCGACGGGCAGGATTGCAAAATGGGCCATTGAGCTCTTACCATTTGATATAACTTACAAACCTCGGCGAGCTATAAAGTCACAAGTTTTGGCTGACTTTGTCGCTGAATGGACCGGCGAACTCCCTAAAGAGTACGGCGATACTCCAATTGGATTATGCACTTCGACGGCTCTAAAATGTTAGCCGGATTGGGGGCTGGCGTCGTATTGACGTCCCCGACCGGGGACAAAGTCCAATACGTACTTCAGATAATGTACACGGACTCCAACAATGCAGCCGAATACGAGGCCCTTTTACATGGTCTCCGGATGGCCATCTCCATGGGCATTCAACGCCTAGAGGTGCGCGGGGATTCAAACCTTGCAATATCCCAAATAAACGGAGACTTTGACGCCAAAGATCCGAAAATGGCAGCATATCGCAACGTTGTCCTAAAAATGTCAGCCGGTTCAAGGACTTGAATTCCATCACGTAGCAGGGATAATAACCAAGCAGCCGACGATCTTGCACGCATTGGTGCAAAACGCGACGCTGTCCCTCCTAACATCTTCCCCGAACGGCACTTCAAGCCATCCGCATTATGGGAAGAGGAGTCGGAACTAACAAATCGGAACAAGCCGCACCAACCGCGATTCAGCCGATGACATAACACCTTCCGCCTACGACATAATGGCAGTAATTGCCCGTGGATGTAACCATTCCTCGCCTACTTGCTTAGGCAGGAGCTTCCGAAGACCAAAATGAGGCCCGCTACATTGTCCGCGATCTAAAGCCTACAAGGTCTATGAGGAGAACTTTATAAGAAAAGCACAACCGGAGTCCTTCAAAGGTGTATCTCCGAAGAGGAAGGGCGAAACCTCCTGGCTGAAATTCATGCCGGACTAGGCGGACACCACGCCGCAGCTCGGGCCCTTGTAGGAAAGGCATTCCGTACAGGATTTTACTGGCCGACGGCCCGAGCAGATGCTCAGGACTTAGTCCAAAGATGCGTCGGTTATCAGCTCTTTGCTAATCAGAGCCATATGCCACCCACCGCCCTAAAAAACTATACCCATTACCTGGCCGTTCACGGTCTGGGGGCTTGACATGGTTGGACCACTTAAAGGGGGAACCCACAAGCAAAGGTACCTATTGGTCATGGTGGATAAATTCACCAAATGGATAGAGGCCAAGCCAGTTAAAACGGCAGAATCCGGACCAGTGATAGACTTTATATCTGGGGTAGTACACCGTTATGGTGTCCCCACAAAGATCATCACCGATAACGGCACGAACTTCACCGCCGATGAGGTTAAATCATGGTGCAAAAATATGGGCATCAAGCTCGATTACGCTTCGGTCTATCATCCTCAAACCAACGGTCAAGTGGAACGAGCAAATGGTCTAATAATGAGCGGCATCAAACCCGGACTAGTGCGGTCCTCACGAAACTCGACACGCACCGTCGGGGAAGAGCTGATCGTGCCCCACGAGCACCCTACGGGACTAGGGTCCCTTTGTGGTTCGGAGGGGGCGGAGACCGCCAAGAAAAGAGCGGGTCGAGGCGATGATGCACGAGAGGGTTTTACCCAGCTTCGGAGCTCTCGGAGAGATAATACTCCTCTTGCTGCTTTATGGATTATCTTGTGTTCTTGCTAGGGAGAAATGCTGGCTACAAGACCTAACTTGAGTGTGATGAACTGAGCCGGAGCTAGCTAGCAATCCAGCCGAATCGAACCTCTTCTACGTTGCCCCCGGCCCTCCTTTTATAGGCTCAAGGGGTTACCACATATGGAAAATAGACAAGGTTACAATGGTAATAACCTAGGTTGGTACACCGCTATATACGATTAATACGATAACCTATACCTAACTCTGACGGCAAGGGACAAGAGTCATCAATGCCCGTCTCGGTTGCCCGAACAGTGCAACAGGGACCGTTAAGTGCGCCTCCGTTCGCCACGATGGTAGCTTGTCAGCGCTGCTTGTCGCTACTCCCCGCTGGCTGCACAGCCCGCCGATACGCGTCCTTGGGAGAGCCCCGTGGTGACACGTTGGTGGGTGAGATGGAGCGGAGATGGAGAGGTCGCCCGTCCCGGCAAGTACCTTGCCGCGGCGGGAACCTTGTCGCGCTTGGGGTTTTAGCGCCCGCCAAGCCTTCCCGGCAAGCTCCTCTTGCCGGGGCCTTGTTTCCTTTGCGCCTTGAGTGGCCTTCCCGGCAAGCTCCTCTTGCCGGGGTCTTGACTGCTTTGTTCTTGAATGGCTCCATGGGAGCTGCCGAAGGTCTTGGCGGCCATCAGGCCGGCCCGGCCTTGGGGCGCAGCGACTGTCCGTGCACGAGTTCGGGGTACTAGGGTACCCCTACTCTAGTACACCGACAGAGCCCCAGACTGGGCCACACACGGCGCCAAGCTCATTGGGCCAGGCCCAAAAGCGATGCACGCCGCGCTGCGTGGCCTTGATTACGCCGTTACTAGCCTTGGACCCACCACGTCCCCATGAGCGGCCGCGCCCACAGCGTTTCTCTGTAACGGCATCGTTAATTGTGGTGTCGTGGGTGAAGTGGGCGTCGTGTGAGGTCGCCTCATCCGTCGCCTCGATTCGCATCTCCGCCACGTGGCTCCCATGCACTTGGGGTCACAGGCGGTGGGAGGGGAAACTTGGCGTTGCAAGCAGAGGCAGCAGCATCTGATTCCTGCTCTTCCTGCGCCTCGATTCGCCCGGCCAGGCGGCCGAGCCCCCACCTTGGTCTTTTAAGAGGATGGAAGGGGCAGCAGGCCTGCATTCTCCCATCCTTCCTCCTTTCAGCTTCTTGCTCCCCCTTTCTCCCATCCCCAATGGAGAAAGGGAACCTTGGTTCTTCGTCGGTGGCGGCGAGGGTCGCAGCTGGGCATCGCACCCCTCCCAATCCCACGCCCGTGGTGGCTGAGCCAGCCGCGAGGGGAAGAGGGAGGGGGCGAGGTCGTGGACGAGGCCGAGGAGCTCGAGGGAGAGGCGGGCGAGGCGGTGCGCCGTCTCCACCTCCGTCGGCGGTTCCTCCTCGGGGGCGAGGCCGTGGACGAGCCCGAGGCGCTCGGGGAAGAGGCGGGCGGAGCGGCGCGCCGTCTCCGCCCACGCCGGCGACTCCTTCCCCCGCGGCGGTCCATACGGGGGACGACCCTTGCGAGTTCTTCGTCAAGCTGCGCCGGGCGCCTCGTCGTCGTCTCCGGCTTCCAGCTCCGTTCGCGATGGCGATGGAGTCGGATCCGCCCGAGACGTTAAGGTTGCACATGAGGGGCTGTGGGATCAGCGGCACGCGAGTCCGCGCCGTATTCCCAGCCCCTAATGTGATGTACCTTGATCGTGGGTGGAAGACATTCGCCCGCATCCACAACCTGCTGGCGGGGTTTACCCTCCATTTTAAGTTAATGGAGGGTGATCTCCTCTCCGTCAAGGTCTTGGGGATCTTGGCACTCGAGGCGAGGTGCTGCGTGGATAGCTCCTCCGACAACGGCGATTCCTCCTCAGCGAGTGACGAGGAGAGCGGCGGCGACGGCGAGGGTAGCGGGTCCGACTAGTTGTCGGGCGCCGCCCTGTGCGTCACCGGCGACCCCATCATCCGTGTCGCCGGCGCCTTGAACTCCCCGGGGTCGTCTCCTTGGGTGGCTGGAGTGGGGAGGCTGCGGAAGGGAAGAGGGATGGCGACAAGGCCGTCAAGTGTCGAATGCGAGGCGTAGTGCCCTCGACAGCGTCTTGACGATCCTGCCGCCCGTCTTGAGCTCTGCTTCCGTCGACGCCATCCCGTCAAGCCTTGGAGAGCCCCGGCATGTTCTCTTGGTGCCTTCGGCACTGTAGCTCAAGCGTAAAGCGCTCCTTTTGCCCTTCCGTCTCCTTAACCTACCTCCTGAAGATAGGGACAGAAAAGGGATTACGGGCATCTTATCTTTTTAATTTGTAAGCCTTCGGGCCTTATCTGCATTTAAGAACTTGTTATCCTCTCTTTCATGTTTTTCGCTCTCCACGGACTGTATCCGAGTAGAATGTTTTTAATGAAAGAGGGAAGTTTGAAGAAGGACGAAAGGCTTATCTGATACCGCAGCCTCCGGCAACTCTGGCTTGCCGCAGACCCCGGTAACCCTTGCTTGCCGCGGCCCCCGGCAACTCTGGCTTGCCGCAGCCCCTGGGCAACTCTAGCTTGCCAGGGCTTGGACGCCGGCGCATCTTTCTTCTCTTTGCTGTTATTCCGGTTCCGAGAACAATTTAGCTAGTGCCACGATAAGTTATTTTTGCAATATATACTATCTTAGGCAGCCGAACGCAATGTTATTTCCTTTACTCGATTTCTTCCCTTGTATGTTTTCACCCTACGCTTTCCGGGAAACTTGCCGGTCACGGCACCCTTGCCGCGGCGCCAATCTTGAACTTCAGCAGCTTCTTTGGCGGGTCGCTACCGACAAGCAACCTTGTCGCGGACTAGTCGCAGCTCACTTAAGTCGTTGGCGGACTCGAAACAAAATAAGGGCGCGACAGTCACGATTTGGTTCCTCCGCACGCAGGTTTTCCATACAAAGTACTATCGTTCGAGGAAGATAACTTAAAGATTTAAAACGGTCGCTTAAACTTAGCAACTTAGCTTTTACATTGTCCATTTTACGGCAAGCGGACGGTTCCTCGGCGGCGCTTGTCGGCCACATCATTATCTCCTCCTCTCCCCCGGTTAACTTGTGGGTGGATGAACCTTCTTCTTGTTTGAGAAGAAAGAAGAAAAAAGATAGTTGTGAAGCCTAATGGCTCATTATCGCTTACCGGGTGTGGGTGCTGCACAAGATGTTAGTAACCACATGAATATATAACTATGAAAGCATGCATTAACAAAAATGTGCGCAACCATAGGCTTTACTGATGCACGGGGTCTGCGCCCGGCTTTGTACAAAGGATTACATGCAACAGCGGCAAGACTTGTACAAAGGGTGGTTGCGGAGCGGATTCCGCAACCGCGCCTCATGGGTAAAACTTACGAAGATGCTCTATGTTCGAGGAATTGCTCACGGAAAGCCGTCTTCGGTCTCAAGGCGGATAGCGCCGGGCCTAGTGACTCGTTTTACCCGATAAGGGCCTTCCCACTTCAAGGTCAACTTGTTGGAATTCTTGGCGGATTGAGCGCGCGAAGAACAAGGTCGCCTTCCTCGAAGCTTCTCGCATTAACTTTGTGGCTATGGTAGCGGCGCAAAGCTTGCTGGTAACGAGCAGCTCGTCAACAAGAGCTGAAGACGATCTTCCTCGAGGAGCAGCGTCATCTTGTCGCAGCTGCTCTTGCTCAAGCTCATCATAAGCGAGCACTCGAGGTGACCCGTATACGAGTTCCGTGGGGAGAACTGCCTCTGCTCCGTAGACTAGAGCAAAGGGTGTCTGGCCAGTGGCTCGATTTGGCGTCGTCCTGATCGACCAAAGAACCACTGGCAGCTCCTCGATCCAGTTCCTTCCGCACTTGTGTAGCCTGTCGAAAGTTCTGGTCTTGAGTCCTCGCAGCACTTCAGCGTTTGCCCTCTCTGCTTGACCGTTGCTTCTCGGATGAGCAACGGAAGCAAAGCAGATCTTGGCGCCAAGATCTTGGGCGTACTGCATGAAGGTGCGACTCGTGAACTGTGTGCCGTTGTCGGTGATGATCCGATTAGGAATCCCAAACCGGCAAACAATTGACTGAAGAACTTGACGGCTGACTGTGCTGTCACCTTCCTCACTGGTTCCACTTCGGCCACTTTGTGAACTTGTCGATTCTGACGTACAAGTACTCAAAGCCCCGACAGCTCGGGAAGGGGCCGAGGATGTCAAGCCCAGGACCGAGAAGGGCCGTGGATAAAGGGATCGTCTGGAGAGCTTGAGCTGGCTGGTGTATCTGTCTTGAATGGAACTCGCACGCTTCACACTTGGTTACTTGTGCGGTTGCATCTGGAGGGCTTCGGCCGAAGAAACCTTGCGGAAAGCTTTGCCGGCAAGTGCTCTTCGCCAATGTGGTGACTACATATGCCTCCGTATATCTCTGCCAACAGCTTCATCCATCTTCCCGTGAATACACTTCAATTTCACTCCGTTGAGTTTTCTTCATGCAGGATGTTGTCAACAAACTGGTACATACTTATTGCCGGGCTACTTTTTCCGCTTCTTCTTGCTCTTCGGAAGTTCTCGTATGCAGAAGGAAATGAGCGATTTGTTGTGCCCATGTTGGAGCCTCGTGGCTCGACAACAAGGACTAAAGGCTCATCATCACTGCGGGACCATCAGCTTCTCGGCAAGGACCTGCTGGTCCGCCGGAGCTCGATGATCCCCGAAGCTTGCGGAGCTAAGCTTGTCGGGGCGTTTGCTTCAACGATACAAACTGCGTGGTTTGTGGAGACGACTGCTCCTCGGTGATATTTGCATTGGTTCTAGGGACCTTCTTGGCGGCTTGGAGAGTTCTGCGGAAAGTAGTCGCCGAAACCAATTTTCTCTTCTCTGTCTGTTGAGGGTGCCACGGTTGGCTGAGTCAGCTTGAGCACAAAATCCCTGGTTCCTGAGCAACTTCAGTCACGGCACATTTGGAGAGGCCATCAGCTATATCATTATGTTCTTGGAATGTGTTCCATTTGCAGGCCTTCAAAGTGCTCTTCCAGCTTCCTCACTTCATCGACGTACGCTTCCATCAATGGACTCTGGTAATCCTTATTTACTTGGCGGACGACAAGTTGTGAGTCTCCCCTAACAATGAGCTTCTTGATCCCAAGGTCCACAGCAATCCTGAGACCGGCAAGCAATCCTTCATACTCGGCAGTATTGTTTGTTGCTTGTTCCTTGGGAAAGTGCATCTGGACTATGTACTTGAGGTGCTCTCCGGTGGGTGCGATAAGCAGCACGCCGGCACCGGCGCCTTGCAGCGAGAAGGCACCGTCAAAGTACATCAACCACTCTTTATTTGCCTCCTTGACGGGGATGCTCGTCTCGAAATCTCTTCATCCTGCGTTGCCGTCCACTCTGCTATGAATTCTGCCAATGCCCTGCTGCGATAGTTGAAGTGCTGAACTTAAGACCAAAGCTCGACAATTCCAAAGCCCACTCAACAATCCTGCTGTTGCTTACGGATTTTGCAAAATCTCTTCATGAAAGCGAGTGACAACTGTTATCTCATGTGCTTGGAAGTAATGGCGCAGCTTTCTCGAGGCCATGAGCAGGCCGGCAACAGCTTCGCACACCGGTACCTTGATCTAGCCCCTGCGAAGGGAACCGACGGCATACACGGGCGCTGCACCATCTTCTTCCGTATCTTATCGCAACCTCGCGCTGATCCGTCGTCGCCGGGGCCGGAGCTTGAGGCGAAGCCCCGCTTGTCGCTGGGCGCACTGCCTCGGTTGCGGCTCATCATCCGCCTCCCTCTCCGCTACTAACGCAGCACTAACCACTTGATTGGTCGCCGCTATATACAGCAGCAACTTCTCTTGCGGTTTAGGTGCGACAAGTATTGGAGTGGAGGACAGGTATCCCTTCAAGTCCTGCAGCGCAGCCTCCGCTTCGGGAGTCCATTTCATTGGACCTGCCTTTTTCAAAATCTTGAAAAACGGCAGGGCGCGCTCAGCAGACTTAGAGATGAACCTGCTGAGAGCAGCCACGCAACCGCAAGCCTCCCGCGTCCTTGGCGCTTTGGTGCTTCGATCTGCTCAATGGCCTTGATCTTGTCGGGATTGGCTTCAATTCCCCTGAGATACAAAGAACCCGAGAAGCTTGCCGGAAGGGACTCCAAACACGCACTTCTCGGGGTTGAGCTTGAGGTTGATCTTGCGCAGGTTTGCAAACGTCTCATCCAAATCCTGAATCAGAGTCGCTCTGTCCTTGCTCTTGACCACTATGTCATCCATGTAGGCTTCTACATTTACGTGTATCTATGGTCCAAAAGCATCATGGACTACCCTTGCAAAGGTTGAACCAGCATTCTTCAAACCGAAGGCATCCGTATAAAGCGATGCGTGCCTACACGGTGTGATGAATGCGGTTTTCTCATCATCTTCTCGCCATGAAGATCTGATGATATCTGAATATGCATCAAGAAACGAAAGCAGATCGCACCCAACCGTGGAGTCAACAATCTGGTCTATCTGCTGCAAGGAAATGGGTCCTTGGGACAAGCTTTATTAACATCCGTGAAGTCAATACAAAGTCTCCATTTCCCATTAGCCTTATGCGTACTACTACCGGATTGGCCAACCACGTGGGGTGGAGGACTCCTCGACAAGCCCTGCTTCCAATTTCTTGATTTCTTCGCTATGAATTCTTGGCGCTCCTTTGCTGTTTCCTAACTTTTTGCTTGACGGGCCGCGTGAGGACAGAACAGCTAGGTGGTGCTCAATTACTTTCACAGGAACACGGGGATATCGGATGGTTGCCATGCAAACACATCGACATTCGCCGCAGAAAGCAACGAGCTCGCCTTCCTATTTAGGATCAAGCGTGGCGATGGTGTAAGGTACCACCGATGGCGTCCTCCTTGGCGGGCACTTTCTTGGTCTTTGGCGGAGCTGCCATTGTCTTGTTGCACTTGCCGGTGGAGCTTGACGGTGCGTCCTCGACGGTAGCGCAGCACTCCGAAGAGGTGCGCTTGCCGGAGTGGGCAACAGAGCTCTTGCCGGGCCTGGTGGTCTTCTTCTTCGCCCCGGGAGCTCCAGCGGAAAGTGGTTTGCTATCTGTGGCGGCTGCTGCATCCCGGTAAATCTTGTCGGCGCAGATAAGTGCATCCTTCTTGTGGTTCGGAGGGGGGCGGAGACCGCGCAAAGAGCGGGTCGAGGCGATGCGCACGAGAGGGTTTTTACCCAGCTTCGGAGCTCTCCGGAGAGATAATACTCCTACTGCTGCTTTATGGATTATCTTGTGTTCTTGCTAGGGAGCAATGCGGCTACAAGACCTAACTTGAGTGTGATGAACCTGGGCCGAGCTAGCTAGCAATCCAGCCGAATCGAACCTCTTCTCGTTGCCCCGACCCTCCTTTTATAGGCTCAAGGGGTTACCACATATGGCAAATAGACAAGGTTACAATGGTAATAACCTAGGTTGGTACACCGCTATATACAGTGTCTGATAACCAATACCTAACTCGGCGGCAAGGGATAAGAGTCATCAATGCCCGTCTCGATGCGCCTCAACAAGATTACAACAGGACTGTTAAGTGCGCCTCCGTTACCGCCATGATGGTAGCTTGTCAGCGCTGCTTGTCGCTACTCCCCACTGGCTGCACAGCCCGCCGACACGCGTCCTTGGGAGAGCCCCGTGGTGACACGTTGGTGGGTGAGCTGGAGCGGAGATGGAGAGGTCGCCCGTCCCGGCAAGTACCTTGCCGCGGCGGGAACCTTGTCGTGCTTGGGGTTTTAGCGCCCGCCAAGCCTTCCCGGCAAGCTCCTCTTGCCGGGGCCTTGTTTCTTCGCCTGAGTGGCCTTCCCGGCAAGCTCCTCTTGCCGGGGTCTTGACTGCTTTGTTCTTGAATGGCTCCAAGGGAGCTGCCGAAGGTCTTGGCGGCCATCAGGCCGGCCCGGCCTTGGGGCGCAGCGACTGTCCGTGCACGAGTTCAGGGTACTAGGGTACCCCTACTCTAGTACACCGACACGCACTGGGTAGAGGAGCTCGACTCCGTACTCTGGGGGCTGCGGACAACGCCTAACCGTACTACCGGATTCACACCATTTTTTATGGTATACGGCACAGAAGCAGTTTTGCCCTGCGACATCATTCATGACTCAACTCGAGTGCGCATGTACGAAGAAAGAGAAGCCGAGTTGGATCGGCAGGACAGCTTGGACGCATTGGAGGAAGAGCGCGACGTCGCCAAGGCTCGTTCCGCATTCTATCGCCAGCGAGCTCAAGATATCAAAGCAGAGAAGTGCGGGCCAAGACTAACAACATTGGTGAACTGGTTCTCGCCGGGACAATAAAAGGACAAGCTCAAGCCCAAATGGGAAGGCCCCTTCATCATCGATCAAGTCGACCGGCGGAGCGCGTACTGTCTCTGAAATGCATCGGATAACCGCCTCGAGCCGAACCCATGGAACGCAGCCCGCCTCCGACGATTCTATGCCTAGCGCCGGACTAAGAGTTCGTCCCTTTCCCCCCGTCCAAATTTTTTACTTCAGCTGCCTTTTGTTTATCTTTTTCTTCTCAACCCTATTCATCCAAGCCTTAAAAGGGCCTACTTGCGCAACGTTCGCGCGCAATTGATGTGCTATCCGCACTCATTATACCTGGGGGCTTCTTTACCAGAAGCTTAATTATACGGGCTTCATGCCCAGCACATGTGTCAAGCCTCCACATGTACCTTTTATTCACCATTATATGCATCGATATGACTTAAGTTTTGGCCAAGCTGGGTTGCCTGGCTCCTGTGCTTACCCCTACGTTCCCGATTGTTCGGCTAGGAGGTAAAGGGAGCACCTCTGCGATTGTTACTGTCGGGTCAGCCGGATGTGTACCTCAGACTGGGTGAAGCCGAAAGCTAGCGTTCTTAAGGGAATATTCGGTCGGTGACTTAAAAGATGATTTTTTATCTACTTATTTATCTGCCCCCAGATGTTTTTCTCTCGCTTTTTGATCGGACATGCACTTTAGGGCATGCCACCCCAGAGGATAGGAACCATTAACGGAACTATTCTCCTGGAAGATGTTTCTTACTACCCATGTAATATAACATAACTAGTTGGGCACTTATCCGATAAAGCACTGATGACCCTACGCTTTGGTCTCCATGCATACCCGGTTGTTTCATAACCGAAGGTATTCGGACACACTCCGGACTCTAGGGTCACGAATTCGAAGCGAAAAGGTCGGCAAAGACAAACGATCTACAATCGGCTAGAAGGCATTTTGTATGTCATTTTATAATACATTGTCAAATCGACCGATTGTATTCTTCCTCAATCCCGTCTAACGAGGTTGTCTAATTTACTGATCTGTTGGGAAAATTTAGCAGCCAACTCCACTTGGCGTATACTAAACTCACAGGATCTCCTTCCCGCCGGGCCCCACAGTCCGACTTGACCATGTGGTTGGGATCCGCCTTCTTGTACTGCGTCTTTACCATGGCCTGTGCCTCCACGGCACCTTGGCGGCGGGCGAAATCTTCCATAAATGGAAGTGCTGCCGCACTCCTGCAACTTCTCCGCGAAGCTCCCCAAGACCCTCGGGTAAGGAGAAGGCTTGCCATAACGCTGGGACGACGCCGCTCATTGCCTGCCGAACTGCGTTCGATCGGTTGCAACAATTCGGAAGTTGATCACCCGTTGATACGGGCATCTCCTCCGCAGGCGACCTGTGAGCATACCTGCGGACATATTACTCATCAAATTGACTTCCTCGCCCGAACTCTTCTTTTCAAAGGAGTTTGCTCAAGCACTTACTATATATGCCGCGACAAAGCCGCTGATTCTCCTTAACGGAGCCCGACAGCTCGGCCCGAGCGCCTTCAGCTCTTCTCCAAGCTGGGCATGGGCATCCTGGAGCTTGTTCCTTTCATGCTGCACCTTATGGCAGCACCTCTCGCCGCCTTTAGTTGGCGCAGAAGTTCTTGCCTGTCCGGATCTTGTCCTGCAGCACCTGCAATGTCGTTTTTTAGACTTGCGCAAAGGCCAAACGCTACTTATCTTTCTAAAATAATGCGTTACCAGGAGAGGTCCCTGCGTTTCCTCCTGCGCCAGAAAATGCGGCCTCAAGTTGGGCCTTGCACTCTTGCAACTCCTGAGACAGTTGGGTATTCTTCTCGGTAAGATCCTACGTTTCATATGATCCTTAAATCAGTTTAATATAACTACTTTAAGTCTCGGGGGCTACTGGCATATATAACTATTAAATTCTCTTACCCGTATGTCTTTAACATACTGTCTGCTCAAGTAGCTCGGTAAAACCATCTTGAGCAGCAAGGTGCGCGTCCCCGTGTTAAAGGCATTCAACGCCTCGGAGAAGCAGCGTCACGAAATACTGCCGTGGCGGCGCCTGTGATTCATGGCACTCTCCACCTCCAGACTTGGTGGCGGACGGTCTGTCGGCATCCTTCGTCGAAGAATGTCGGCTCGCACCTTGCTTCGCCTCCCCTCCGGACCAGGTGCGGGAGCTGGCTGGTAGAGGTTGGATTGGCAACCTTCACGCCTCGTAGTCCGGCGGGCGCTTTTTTCCCTATAAAAGTCATGAGCACTAAGCGCTTCCTAGGAACGTTGCTCTAAATAATGAATTGTGAACTACACCTTTGGCGATGTTTGAGTCCGGCGCGCCCCTCTTCCGCCCTCTTGGTCCGACTGGCCTTTGTTGGTCAGCCACCGCTGGCTCGGCTTCGCCCTAAGGGCGCCTCCTGCCTGGCGCCATCATATACGGTGGTCGAAATGAGCAAGGAAGGAATGACGGTGTCAGGGCCTCGGTCGCAATCACCTGGGAAGCCGGATATAGTTCGGGATAGTCGGCCGTTATAGCGACTAAAGCATTGTCCATGCTGAGCTGGTGGAACACCCCGTCGATTAGCTCCACCTTTATGTCCAGATCCTCTTGGAGGCGGATCCAGGATCTCTCCGGATCCTCGGGCTGCGGAGCCGGACTTAGCATGTCCTCCACGGTCCGGCGCAGTTCACGCTTGAAAGAAGAACACAATATAAGAAACTTAAGTTTCAAAAGGCACGGGTCGGACACGCAGAGTGTTCGCTTACCCAAGGCCGGGGATTATTCATGGAGAACCCATTTAACGGGTTCGTCCGAAGAAAATCCTCCTTCTCCCCCTTATACAGGCCGGACAGGATCGTCACGGTCTTGGCCGAATCCGCCCTTATGCCCATGACGGGTGGCATCGTCCTCCCGTTGAAATCCCACATGGGGTGACCCACAGTATTGTAGTGGCTGCACCCCGCATAATGCATGTTGCCATGACTCGATCATGGTCAACCCGGCATGGGCAATAACATTATTCGCCCATCAAATAATGGGCGCTCTTGTCTTCCTCCGGTTGGGGGCTCGTGGGCGCCAACTAAGGCGTTCTTGAGAGGAGCATTGCTGAACTCCGGGAGGCCGATCCGAACAGGTCCGGCAGTGGAGCGTCTTCTATATAAAACCATTCCGAAGGCCGGTCTTGAGCGCCTTCTCGGGGTTCCGGATGGATATCGGTCCGGCAATCGCCATATTTTGGCGCCGCCCATTGATATATGGACCCCTCGTGAGAGCGAGGTACAAGGCAGAACAACCTCTTCCACAGCGTGAAGTGGAGCTCGACACCCAGGAATAGCTCGCAAAGAGCTACGTAACCCGCAATATGCAGGATTGAGGCGGGCGTGAGGTGATGAAGCTGGAGTCTGTAGAACTCCAGAGTCCGTGGAGGAAGGGATGTCAGAAATCCGAGCCCCTTATCGATAGGGGACGAAGCATATCCGCTCCCTTTGTTGGGATTCGGGTAACCTCCGCTTGCTTCCCACCTTTGTAGGTGGCCAGCCCGCTTCGAACCGGGACCATGAAGGCAGGAGGAGATATCCCCCATTTGGAGCTTCACCAGCTCGTTGCGGAATGCAGCATCTCCTCCAATCTCGGCAAAGGGCGGGGCGCGAGAAGAGGAGCGTTGACGGTCCATGATGGAATGGATTCTTGGTCAAAAGCGCTCCGATGAGTATTTATGCGAGGGAGATGATGATTTGGATCTGGATTCTTGCCTCCCTTATAGGCAGATTATTCGCACAACTAGGGGTAAAACATAAAAGACACCACGGCTTTTCACGTTCGCCTTGACGCGTGGAAGAAGGCCATTATTGGGCGTGGAAGCGAGGCGCGCAACATTGATGAGGAAGCTGGACACTGTGTTCGGCAGTACATAGAACTTGAAGGAGAACCCGCCTTGCAACGCCAAGACTACACACACGCTGGACTTATCGTCATTGAAGCCTGGTTAGGGGCTACTCAGGGAGTCCCGGATTAGGGGTGTCCGGATAGCGGACTATCGCCATCGGCGGACTATCATCGGCGGACTATCATCATCGACCGAACTCCAAGACTATGAAGATACAAGATTGAAGACTTCGCCGTGTCCGGATGGGACTTTCCTTGGCGTGGAAGGCAAGCTTGGCGATCTGGATATGTAGATCTCCTACCATTATAACCGACTCTATGTAACCCTAGCCCTCTCGGTGTCTATATAAACCGGATGGCTCTAGTCCGTGAGGAAGAACATCAACAACCCTTAAAAGCATACCATAGGCTAGCTTCTAGGGTTTAGCCTCCTTGATCTCGTGGTAGATCCACTCTTGTAAACATCCACAATATCAATATCAATCGAGCAGGACATAGGGTTTTACCTACATCAAGAGGGCCCGAACCTGGGTAAAACATCGTGTCCCTTGTCTCCTGTTACCATCCGCCTAGACGCACAGTTCGGGACCCCCTACCCGAGATCCGCCGGTTTTGACACCGCCAGATCTCCTTCCCGTCGGGCCCCACAGGTCCGACCTCAGCCATGTGCTTTGGGTCCGCCTTCGTGTACCGCATCTTCACCATGGCCTAGGCCTCACTGGCGCCTTGACGACAGGTCGATATCTTCCATAGTCGGAAGCGTCGTCGTGCTCCCTGAAGCTTCTCTGTAAGCTCTCCAAGGCCTTCGAGCAGGGAGATAGATGGCCACAAGACCTGTGCGACGCCTTTCATCACCTGCCGAACTCGTTCATGCAGTTGCAATAGCTCGGGAAGAAGGTCACCCGTAGAACCGGGCATTTCCTCTGCAGGACGACCCGTGAGCATACCTACAGACATAACTCTGTTAGTTGACTTCCTCGCCGAACTCTTTTTCAAAGTTCGCTCAAGCACTTACTATAAATGCCACAGCGAAGTCGCCGATTCTCCTTCACGGTCAGGACATACCGCACGAACATCCTTTAGTTCCTCACCCAGCTGGGTGTTGACATCCTGGAGATTATTTTTCTCTTGCCTCACCCTTGTAAGCACATTCTCGCCGGCCTTCAACTGGCGCAAGAGCTGTTGCTTGTCCGGATCTAGTCCGGTGCCATCTGCAATATTATTGTCAGATTTACACACACGCCGCACTTCACAAACTACTTATCTTTTGAAGCATATATTACGGAGGGGTCTCTGTGGCTCCCCAGAGTGCGGCTAGTGCAGCCTCAAGTTGGGCCTTGCATTCTTCAAGCTCACAGGATAGTCGGGTATTCTTTTTGCAAGATCCTGCATAACAAATGATCCTTAAATCAGTTATTCTAACTATTTTAAGTCTCGGGAGACTCTTGGCATATATAACCGTCAAATTTCCTCACCCGTATGTCCTTTACATACTGCTTATTAGCTCTGCTAGACCATCTTGGCGGACGCAGTGCGCATCTCCCGAATTGAAGGCATTCAATGCCTCTTGGGAGAAACATCGTCACGAAGAACTGTCCGCGGCGCTTGTGATTCATGGCACTCTCCACCTCGGAGTTGGTGGCGGACAATCTGTCGGCATCCTCAGCCGGAGGAGCATCCGGCGCTTGCGCCTCGTCTTCGCCTCCGCCTGGACCCGGCTTTGGAGCCTGGCTGTCGGAGGCTCGATTGGCAACCTCTCCAGACATAGTCCGGCGAGCGCTATTTTTTCCGAAAAGAGCACCAGCGTTAGTATGCCTTCCAGGAATCAATCCTGGGAATATGGTGACGCGCCATACCGTTGCGGTGGCGTTTCGATCCGGACCGCACTTCTTTTTAGCCTGCGGGGCTGTGCTGCCCCTTGTTGGCTAGCCGCCGCAGGCTCGGCCTCCTGCCTCGAAGGCACCCTCTGCGAAACACCATTGGTATATGGTGATAAAAAATAAGCACGGATGGGTCATTATCAGAGTATTGGGACCTCGGTCTCGATTACTGTGAGGCTGGAAGTATTCGGGGTGTCGGCCGTAATGGCAACCAAGGCATTATCGATGCTCAGTTGGTGAAATACCCCATCAATCAGCTCCACCAATATGTTTGCATCCTCTTGGGAGGCCGGATCGAGGAGCCGTTCCGGATCCTCGGGTTGTGGAGGCGGGCTGTTTATGTCTTTTACGGCCTGGCGCAGTTCCTGCGTCAAAATAACAATGAGATATGTAACCATGGGAATACGGATCGGATGTGCAAAAAAGAAATGTCCGCTTACCCAGCTTTGAGGATTGTTCATAGAAAATCCGTTCAATGGACTGACGCGGAGAAAATCCTCCTCTTCTCCCTTGTATAGCGCGGACAAGATCTTCACCAGATCGGTGACCGATCCCGGCCCCTTACGGCCATGACGGGTGGCATCGTCCTCCCCGCTGAAATCCCACATGGGGTGGACCCTATACTGGAGCGGCTGCACCCCCCGCATAATACATGTGGCCATGACACCGATCATGGTCAGTCCGGAATGAGCTAACAATCTTATTCGGCTCATTAGGTAAAGGACGTCCCTGTCGTCTTCCCTCTGGGAGCTCCGCGGGCGTCAACTCAGGCGTTTCTTCAAAGAAGCATTGCTGAATTCCGGGAGACCGATCCGAACAGGATCCGGCAGTGGGACGTCTTCTATATAAAACCATTCCGAAGGCCAGTCTTCGGACGCCTTCTTCGGGGTTCCGAATAGATATCCGGTCCCGGCGATGCGCCATAGCTCGGCTCCGCCCACTTGATATATTGACCCCTCATGAGAACGGGGTACAAGGCAGAATAATCTCTTCCACAGCGCAAAATGAGCCTCAACGCCCAAGAACAGTTCGCAAAGGGCCACGAAGCCCGCGATATGCAAAATGGAGGCAGGCGTAAGGTGGTGCAACTGGAGGCCGTAGAACTCCAAGAGCCCCCGGAGAAACGGATGAATTGGAAATCCGAGTCCTCTTACTAGATAAGAGATAAAGCATACCCGCTCTCCTTTGGAGGGATCGGGGACACTCTCCGCTTGCTTTCCGCCCTTATAGGTGGCGAGTCCGGCTCGAACCGAACCATGAAGGTCGGGGAAGAAATCCCTTGGTTTGGAGTGTCACTAGCTCGCTATCTTGGGATGAGCATCTCTCCCAATTTCAGGCTGAGGGCTGGGAGCGCGAGAGGAGGAGCCGCGTCGAATGTCCATGATGGAATGGATTTTTGTCAGAGGCGCTCCTATGAAAGCTCGCGGAGGGGGGATGGTGTGACTCAGATCTAGATCCTCGTCCCTTTTATAGGCGGCTCATTTGCGCAGCTAGGGGGATAAGTGTAAAAATACCCTGGTGAGGGAGTCCTGGACTAGGGGGTGTCCGGATAGCCGGACTATCATCACGGCCGGACTCCAAGACTATGAAGATACAAGATTGAAGACTTAGTCCGTGTCCGGATGGGACTTTCCTTGGCGTGGAAGGCAAGCTTGGCGATCTGGATATGTAGATCTCCTACCATTGTAACCGACTCGTGTAACCCTAACCTATCCGGTGTCTATATAAACCGGAGGGTTTTAGTCCGTAGGACGAACAACAATCATACCATAGGCTAGCTTCTAGGGTTTAGCCTCCTTGATCTCGTGGTAGATCTACTCTTGTACTACCCATATCATCAATATTAATCAAGCAGGAGTAGGGTATTACCTCCATCGAGAGGGCCCGAACATGGGTAAAAACATTGTGTCCCTTGTCTCCTGTTACCATCCGCCTAGATGCACAGTTCGGGACCCCCTACCTGAGATCCGCCGGTTTTGACACCGACATTGGTGCTTTCATTGAGAGTTCCTCTGTGTCGTCGCTGTCAGGTAGGATGTCTCATCCCGTCTTTAAAGATGATACTATCGCCAAAGGAGTCTTGGCCGCTGGTCAGACTCTTCGGCTAGGTGGTTTTCTTATGACCGCCAGTTCGGCCACCGCACCGACGATGACCTCTCGAGTCATCGAAACCAATCTCCATGTTAATTCGGAACTTGCCGAACAGTTAGATCGATCGAGCTTTCCTCCAAAGCGAGCTCTTGGATCGCATCGCCGCAGGAGTCGCCACAGACTACGACCGGATCGGGCCTAAAACCGATCGAGAGAGATCAACTCTCCCGAGTCTACCCATCATGTTGCTGTGATAGAGGAGCAATGCGGCGATTCTTCTTCTATCTTAAGGACTAGCTACATCCGGCTTCCCGATCCTCCATGCGGATTCCCGCAGAGGGACGGACGTCGATCAAGCCACGAACTTAAAGTCGGTAGGCGGTTGGACTCATTGGATAACACTCAAAAATCCAAACTTTCGAGTTCGAAACTTCTCGGCCCCGAGTCCTAAATTGGGCGGGGTTCGGATCGAGTTCCACCGCCCACCCAAACATTAGCGATCTATCCCGAATTCGGCAAGAGCCCGCTGAAACAGTACATCATTACTGGGCCAGATTCCTCCTAGTTATGGACATGATAAAGGACTGCCGAGAGGAGGACGCAATCCCAATTTTCTGCAATAATTGCACGACAAGGAATCCTAAGCGCCATAAGTCGTCAGCGAAATTACACTTGCTGACTTGGTGACCATAGTACAAAAGTACTATGCGATGGAGAGCGCTTGGAAAAACGAAAGTAAATTTTGGGATAATCCGGCCCCGAATACATCCCTAGTCCGAAATAAAAGGGTGCATCATTATCAAGCACCTGGGTTAAACACTAAAAAACCAAAACCCCCTAAAGGGTACGGAACCGTACTGGAGGGTTGGATAAATGGACCTGCAAAATTCACGATCAGAGGGCGCCACTCCAACTCATAGCCTTGAGCATGTTGGATACTACGGCAGGTGGCCAAAAGTGGTGAAGAGCTTCTAGCTTCGTAACCCCAGCCCAAAGAACACCAAGACGGTGTTAACAGTCTTGAGACTTTCGCATCAAATAACATGCAAACGAACACTCCATAACCTTGCGAAGTCTACCAAGTAGCAACAATAAATCCATGGGTGACACGGCTATCACCTTCAATGCCGGTGTGAACCTAAATTCGAACAGCCGAGCACCACCGCATTGGTCCTCGGTCCGATAGTGGGCGGCTTTACGCCTTACTAAGGTACTCATGGATGGCGGCAGCGGACTAAACCTCATCTATGAGGAAACCCTTCAAAAATGGAAATAGATCGGAACCGCATTGAGCGAAGCAGCACAACCTTTAGAGGAATAATCCCTAGCCGGAAGCATGCTGCACAGGAAAAATTACCTTTGGATGTAGTGTTCGGCTCACGGACAATTACAAGTCCGAGGAGGTCACATTTCAAGTGGCCCGTTCAACAGCGGATATCATGCTTTATTAGGACGAGAGGCATTCACAATTTTTCAAGCTATACCCCATTATGGGTACATGAAGCTTAAAATGCCGGACCTAACGGAATAATCACTCTAGCTAGTGATCCGAACATAGCACTCAGCGCAGAAAACAAGACAGCCGCACTAGCCCTCGAGGCACTATCCGGCCCTAGCGGCCAAGGAACTCACCGCGATCGCTCCACGGTGAACAGGGGCGATGTGATACTTGATAAAAGATCCAAGTCCACCTCTTTTAAACCAGCGGATGAAATAGTCAAATTCCAAGTCCACCCAACGGACCACTGCAAAGAGCCTCCATTGGGGCACAATTAAACCCTGATGTAGGCGCCAGACCACGAGAATTTCTACGAGAAAACTGGGACATCTTTGCCTGGCACCCTTCAGACATGCCAGGAATCCCACGTCGGCTGGCCGAGCACAGCCTAAATATCCTAAAAGGATTCAAGCCAGTCAAACATACCCTTCGGCACTTTTACGAACCCAAGAGATAGGCCATGGGAGAGGAGCTAGCCAAACTTTTGGAAGCCGGATTCATCAGAGATATAAAACATCGGGACTGGCTAGCAAACCTGGTGATGGTACCAAAGAAGGATAAATCCTGGCGCCTATGTGTTGATTTCAAAGACCTTAATAAGGCTTGCCCAAAGGATCCCTTCCCCTCCCTCGAATTGTTATTGACGCTACAGCAGGACACGACTCATTGTGCTTCCTCGACGCGTACTACGGCTACCACCAAATCAAGATGGCGGAGCCAGACCAAGCTGCAACAACATTCATCACTCCATACGGCCCGTTCTGCTTCAACACAATGCCCTTTGGGCTCAAAAACGCCGGCGCAACATATCAACGCATGATTCATACATGTCTGGCAGACCAGATCGGCAAAACTATGGAAGCGTATGTAGATGACGTGGTCGTCAAAACCAAGCACGTCGAAACTCTAGTAGACGACTTGAGGCTCACATTCGACAATCTTCAAAAATACGACATCAAGCTCAATCCAGAAAAATGGGTCCTCAAGCAAATACAAAAATTGACGGGATGCGTAGCGGCTCTAAGCCGCTTTATTTCCCGTTTGGGAGAAAAGGCGTTACCCCTTTACCGCCTCCTCCGCGCAGACCAACACTTCGAGTGGGCGGATGCATACGGCCGGACTCGAAGAGATAAAAGCCATATTGGCAACAAATCTGGTCTGGCTACGCCCAATGTGGGCGAACCAATGCTATTATATATCGCGCAACACATCAAGTTGTCGGTAGCGGTGCTTTCGTTGTCGAGCGAAAGCGGACGGACACGGTTCCCTCTTCAAAACCGGTTTACTATGTGTCCACTTGTCCTAACACCATGCAAGTCCGTTACCCACACTATCAAAAGATAGCATACGCGGTGTTCATGGCATCCGGAAGCTGCGACACTACTTTCAAGAGTGCTCGATAACGGTAGCCTCAAGTACCTCTTAATGACATTATAAACAACGCGACGCGACGGGCGGATTGCTAAATGGGCCATAGAGCTCCTTCCATTCGACATAACTTACAAGCCACGACGAGCTATCAAGTCGCAGGTTCTGGCCGACTTCGTGGCCAAATGGACCGAAGCCGAACTCCCTAAAGAGTATGGCGCATACTCCAATTGGATCATGCACTTTGACGGCTCCAAAATGTTGGCGGTGCAGGGGCTGGCGTCGTCTGGCGTCCCCAACCGGGACACAGTCCAATCGTCCTTGAGATAATGTATACGGACTCCAACAACGCATCCGAATCGAGGCCCTTACGCACGGCCTTCGGATGGCGTCTCCATGGGCATCAAGCGCCTAGAGGTGCGCGAGATTGAACCTCGCGATATCTCAAATAAGCGGAGACTTTGATGCAAAAGATCCAAAAATGGCAGCATACCGCAATGCGGTCCTAAAATGTCAGCCGCAGTTGAAGGGCTCGAATTTCATCATATAGCCCGGGATAACAACCAGGCAGGGGACATATTGGCATGCATCGGTGCAAAACGCGATGCCGTCCCACCCAATATCTTTCTGGAACGGCTGTTCAAGCCATCCGTACTATGGGAAGGGGAGTCCGGCAATAACAATCCGGACCCAACCGCACTACCTGACGCCGAACACTCTGACACAATCGGAGGCCCTGCCACCGAGATAATACCCTCTTCCCACGAAATAATGGCGGTTATCGCCCCGTGGACGGAACCATTCCTAGCCTACCTAACTAGGCAGGGACTCCCCGAAGACCAAAATGAGGCTCGCTGCATAATGCGGCGATCTAAAGCCTATAAAGTCCATGAGGAGAGTTTTATAAGAAAAGCACTACGGAGTCCTTCAAAGGTGTATCTCCGAAGAGGAAGGCGAAACCTCCTGGCTGAAATTCATGCGGACTGGGTGGGCACCACGCCGCAGCCGGGCCCTTGTAGGCAAGGCCTTCCGTGCAGGATTTTATTGGCCGACGGCCCGGCGGATGCAGGAGACTTAGTCCAACGATCGTCGGTTGCCAGCTTTTTGCTAACCAAAGCCACATGCCACCCAGTGCCCTCAAAACTATACCCATCACCTGACCATTCGCGGTCTGGGGGCTTGACATGGTTGGACCCCTTAAGGGAGGAACCCACAAGCAAAAATACCTATTGGTCATGGTGGATAAATTCACCAAATGGATAGAGGCCAAACCTGTCAAAACGGCTGAATCCGGACCGGTGATAGACTTCATATCAGGGGTAGTGCACCGTTATGGTGTCCCCCACAGTATCATCACTGATAACGACGCCAACTTTACGGCCGATGAGGTCAAATTATGGTGCAAAAACATGGGCATCAAGCTCGATTACGCCTCAGTCTATCACCCTCAAACCAATGGCCAAGTCAAACGAGCAAATGGTCTAATCATGAGCGGCATTAAACCCAGACTAGTGCGGTCCCTCAAGGAATCTAACACGCACTGGGTTGAGGAGCTCGACTCCGTACTCTGGGGGCTGCGGACCACGCCGAATCGTACTACCGGATTCACACCATTCTTCATGGTGTATGCGCGCGAGGCAGTCTTGCCTGCGAGATAATACATGACTCACCTCGCGTGCGCATGTATGAAGAAAGAGAAGCCGAGCTCGATCGGCGGGACAACAGGGCGCATTGGAGGAGGGCGCGGCGTGGCAAAAGCTCGTTCCGCATTTTATCAACAGCAGGCTCGAAGATATAAAAGCGAGGAAATGCGGGCCAAAGCTTATAACGTTGGCGAACTAGTTCTCGCTGTCGGACAAGAAAAGGACAAACTCAAGCCCAAATGGGAAGGTCCCTTCATCATCGACCAAGTCGACCGGCGGAGCATACCGTCTGCAAGCGCATCGGACAACCGACTCGAGCGAACCCATGGAGCGCAGCCCATCTGAAGATTCTACACCTAAGCGCGGACTCCAAGTTCGTCTCCTTCCTCCGTCCACATTTTCTATTTTTGCTGCCTTTTATTTCTCTCCTTCCTCCTCCTTCTCGATGCCTCTAGAGGCTCGTTTGCGCTTTTTCCGCACATACTTGACGCGCCGTCCGCACTCATTATACCTGGGGGCTTCTTTAACAGAAGCTTATTTATCTGAGCTTCATGCCCAACACATGCGTTAAACTTCGCATGTACCTTTTATTCACCATTATATGCATCGATATGACTTAAGTTTTGGCCAAGCTGGGTTGCACGGCTCTGTGCTTACCCCACGTTCCCGATTGTTCGGCTAGGTGGTAAAGGAGCACCTCTGCGATTATTCTTGCCGGATCGGCGGATGTGTACCTCGGGCCGGGTGAAGCCGGCTAAGCGTTCTTAAGGGAATATTCGGTCGGTGAACTGAAAGATGATTTTAACTATTTACCCATCTGCCCCGGATGATTTTCTGCTTTAATAGCAGCTTTGACATGCACTTTAGGGCATGCATCCCAGCGAAAGGAACCCTTAGCGGAACTATTCTCCACGGAAGATGTTTCTTACTACCCATGTAATATAACATAACTAGTTGGGCACTTATGCGATCAGCAACAATGACCCCTCGCCTTGTCTCCATGCATACCCCGGTTCTTATATAACCACGAAGGTATTTGGACACACTCCGGACTATTGGGTCCTGAGGTCGAAGCGAAAAGGTCCGCTATGACAAACGATCTACAATCCGACTAGAAGACATTTTTTCATGCCATATTTTTTACATAGTCAACTCGACTCATTGTATTCCTCCTCAATGCCATCTAATAGGCTATCTAATTTACAATCTTGCTGGGAATACTTGGCGGCCAATTCTACTTGGTCGTACACTAAGCTTACAGGGATCTCCATCCCATCGGGCCCCACAGGTCCGACCTCGGCCATGTGGTTTGGGTCAGCCCTCGTGTACCGTGTCTTTACCATGGCCCAGGCCTCCCTGGCGCCCTGACGGCAGGCCGATATCTTCCATAGTCGGAAGCGCCGCCGTGCTCCTTGAAGCCGCTCTACCAGCTCCCCAATGCCTTCGGGCAGGGAGATAGATGGCCACAAGGCCTGGCCGATGCCTTTCATCACCTGCCGGACTCGTTCATGCAGCTGACGCAGTTCGGGAAGAAGATCACCTGAAGAACTGGGCATCTCCTCCTCAGGATGACCTGTGAGCAAACCTACATACATGTTTATGTTAGTCACCTTCCTCGCGAACTCTTTTAAAGTTCGCTCAAGAACTTATTGAAAATGCATGACGAACCGCCGATTCTCCTTCTGGTCAGACAAGCTGGGCATGAACATCCTTGAGTTCCTCACCCAGCTTGGTGTTGGCGTCTTGGAGGTTATTTTCTCCTGCCGCACCTCGTAAGCACGCTCCCTTGACCTTTAGCTGGCGCAAGAGCTGCTGCTTGTCGGATCTAGTCGGCGCCATCTGCAATATTTTTGTTAGATTTACAAACCGCCGCACTTCATAAACTATTTATCTTTTAAAGCGTATATTACCGGTGGGGGTCTCTGCGGCTCCCCACAGTAGTGGCTAGTCTTGACCTCAAGTTGGGCCTTGCACTCTTCAAGCTCTGGGACAGTCGGGTATTCTTTTACGTAAGATCCTGCATAACAAATGATCCTTAAATCAGTTATTCTAACTATTTTAAGTCTCGGGGACTCTTGGCATATATAAGCATCAAATTTCCTTACCGTATGTCCTTTACATACTGCTCCGTGGCTCTGGCTAGACCATCTTGAGCGGCACGGAGGTGCGCATCTCCCGAATCGAAGGCACTCAAGGCCTCCTGGGAGAAACATGCCTCACGAAGAACTGTCCGGCGGCGCATGTGATTCAAGGCGCTCTCCACCTCGGAGTTGGTGGCGGACAACCTGTCGGCATCCTCTGTCGGAGGAGCATCCGATGCACGTCTCGTGCTCGCCTCAGCCTCTGGACCCGGCTTTGAAGCCTGGCCGGTGAAGGTTCGATTGGCAACCTCTCCGGACTCAGTCCGGCGAGCGCTCTTTTTCCTGAAAAGAGCACCAGCATTAGTACGCCTTCCAGGAATCAATCCTGGGAGTATGGTGACACGCCATACCGTTGCGGCGGAGTTTCGATCCGGACCGCCCGTCTTTTTAGCCTGCGGGGCCGCACTGCCCTTTGTTGGCCAGCCACCGCGGGCTCGGCTTCCTGCCTCGAAGGTAACCCCTGCGAAGCACCATTGGTATAGAGTGATCAAAAATAAGCATAGATGGGTCATTATCAGGGCTTTGGGATCTCGGTCTCAGTTACCTGTGAGGCTGAAAGTATTCCGGGGTAATCAGCCGTAATGGCAACCAAAGCATCGTCGATGCTAAGTTGGTAGAACACCCGTCGATCAACTCCACCTTTATGTCGGATCCTCTTGGAGGGCGGGTCGAGGACCGCTCCGGATCCTCGGGTTGTGAGGCGGGCTGTGTATCTTCTCCACGATCCGGCGCAGTTCTGCGCAAAAACCATGAAATGAGATATTTAACCATGGGAACATGGATCGGACAGGTCACAAAGATGTTTGCTTACCCAGCTTCGAGGATTATTCGAAGAAAATTCCTTTAGTGGATTGACGCGGAGGAAATCCTCCTCCTCCCCTTTATACATGGCAGACAAGATCTTCACCAGTTCGGTGACCGATCCCGCCCTTCTGCGGCCATGGCGGGTGGCATCGTCCTCCCGTTGAAATCCCACATGGGTGGCCCCTATATTGGGCGGCTGCACTCCCCTCATATCTTGATCGCCATGACTCAATCATGGTCAATCCGGCATGAGCCAATAACTTTATTCGGCTCATCGGATAGAGGACATCGGTCATTTTCCCTCCGGGGCTCGAGGCGCCAGCTTAAGCGCTTCTTTGGTGGAGCATTGCTGAACTCCGGAAGGCCGATCCGAGCAGGATCCGGCGGAGGGCGTCCTCCATATAAAACCATTCCGAAGGCCAGTCTTGGGCCTTCTTCGGGGTTCCGGATAGGTATCCGGTCCGGCGATCGCCATAGCTTCGGCTCCGCCCACTTGATATATTGACCCCTCATGAGAGCGGGGTACTAGGCAGAATATTCTCTTCCATAGCCAAGTGAGCCTCCACGCCCAGAACAGTTCGCAAAGGGCCATGAAGCTGCGGCGTGCAAGATGGAGGCAGGGGTAAGATGGTGCAATTGGAGGCCGTAGAACTCCAAGAGCCCCGGAGAAAGCGGATGGATTGGAAATCCGAGTCCTCTTACTAGATAAGAGATGAAGCATACCGCTCTCCTTTAGAGGGATGGGGGCGCTCTCCGCTTGCTTCCCTCCCTTGTAGGTGGCAAGTCCGGCTCGAACCGGAACCATGAAGGCGGGGAAGAAATCCCTTGGCTTGAGTATAACTAGCTCGCTATCTTGGGGTGAGCATCTCTCCCAATTTCAAGGCTGAGAGCTGGGAGCCTTGGGAGGAGGAGCTGCGTCGTTGTCCATGATGGAATGGGCTTTGGTCGAAGCGCTCGATGAAAGCTTCATGAAGGGGATGGTGTCTCTCAGATCTAGATCCTCGCACCTTTATAGGCAGCTCATTTGCGCAGATGGGGTAAGTGTAAAAATACTCGGCTTTTGCATTCATTCAAACACGTGGAAGATGGCCATTATTGGGCGTAGAAGCCAAGGGCGCAACATTTATCGAAGCGGACACTATTCGACAAGTGTATGGAATTTGGAGAAGAACCCGCCTCGCAATGCGAAGACAATCAACACGCGGACTCGTCGTCATTGAAGCCTGGTTCGAGGAGCTCTTGAGGAGTCCGGACTAGGGGTGTCCGGATAGCGGACTATCATCACGTCCGGACTCCAAGACTATGAAGATACAAGATTGAAGACTTCGTCCCGTGTCCGGATGGGACTTTCCTTGGCGTGGAAGGCAAGCTTGGCGATCGGATATGTAGATCTCCTACCATTGTAACCGACTCTGTGTAACCCTAACCTATCCGGTGTCTATATAAACCGGAGGGTTTTAGTCCGTGGGACGAACAGCAATCATACCTTAGGCTAGCTTCTGGGGTTTAGCCTCCTTGATCTCGTGGTAGATCTACTCTTGTACTACCCATATCATCAATATTAATCAAGCAGGGTAGGGTATTACCTCCATCGAGAGGGCCCGAACACAGGTAAAACATCGTGCCCCTTGTCTCCTGTTACCATCCGCCTAGACGCACAGTTCGGGACCCCCTACCCGAGATCCGCCGGTTTTGACACCGACACCTGGCTTTTCGCATTCGTTCAAACACATGGAAGATGGCAATTATTGGGCGTGGAAGTCAAGGAGCACAGCATTTATCAGAAGCTGGACACTATTCGACAAGCATATGGAATTTGGAGAAGAACCCGCCGCGCAATGCCGAAGACAATCTGCGCGCCGGACTCATCGCCATTGAAGCCTGGTTAGGGGCTCTTGAGGAGTCCTAGATTAGGGGCTGTCGGGATAGCGAACTATCACCGCTGGCGGACTCACGGACTATGAAGATACAAGATTGAAGACTTAGTCCCGTGTCCGAATGGTACTTTCCTTGGCGTGGAAGGCAAGCTTGGCGTCTGGATATGTAGATCTCCTACCATTGTAACCGACTCTGTGTAACCCTAACCCTATCCGGTGTCTATATAAACGGAGGGTTTTAGTACGTAGGACGAACAACAATCATACCATAGGCTAGCTTCTAGGGTTTAGCCTCTCCGATCTCGTGGTAGATCCACTCTTGTACTTCCCATATCATCAATATTAATCAAGCAGGAGTAGGGTTTTACCTCCACCGAGAGGGCCTGAACCTGGGTAAAAACATTGTGTCCCTTGTCTCCTGTTACCATCCGCCTAGACGCACAGTTCGGGACCCCCTACCCGAGATCTGCCAGTTTTGACACCGACAGCAGTTTTAACATAGTTTCTTTTAATGGAGCATGGTATAGTAGGTACTCCTGGATCTCCAAGTTTCTTTGGTATTCCACCCTTAAAAGTATAATTAGCAAGCATGGTGGAAATTTCAGCTTCCGGTATCTTTCTTTTATTAGTAACAATATCCTTCATATATTTAGCATAAGGATTCATTTTGAGCATATCAGTCAATCGCATACGCAAAAAGATAGGTCTAATCATTTCAGCAAAGCGCTCAAAATCCTCATCATCCTTTTTCTTGGATGGTTCGGGCGGAAAAGGCATGGGTTTCTGAACCCATGGTTCTCTTTCTTTACCATGTTTCCTAGCAACAAAATATCTCTTATCATAACGTTGATTCTTTGATTGTGGGTTATCAAGATCAACGGCAGGTTCAATTTCTACATCATTATCATTACTAGGTTGAGCATCTTCATGAACATCATCATTAATATTTTCACTAGGTTCATATTCATTACCAGATTGTGTTTCAGCGTCAGACATAGAGATGTCATTGGGATTCTCAGGTGGTTCAGCAATAGGTTCGCTAGAAGTTTGGGAAGTCCTATCATTTTTGTTTTTCTTCCTTTTAGAAGAACTACGTGCATTAATATTATTTCTCTGAGAATCTTGCTCAATTCTCTTAGGGTGGCCTTCAGGATACAATGGTTCCTGAGTCAATCTACCAGTTCTAGTAGCCACTCTAACAGCATAATCATTTTTCTTACTATTCATTTCATTGAGCAAATCATTTTGAGCCTTAAGTAGTTGTTCTACTTGAGTGGTAACCATAGAAGCAAGTTTGCTAACAAGTTTAAGTTCACCTCTAACATTGGACATATAATCACCCAAGTGTTTAATCATATAAGCATTTTGTTTTAATTGTCTACCAAAATAAGCATTGAAGCCTTCCTGCTTAAACATAATGTTATCAAACTCATCCAAGCAATTGACTAGCAATTTTAGTAGGAGGGACTTCACTTTATCATATCTATAGAGAAATTTACCTTTACTACGTGTCGGGTTATCAAGACACGGAGGTTCTTCAATAGGTAATGGATTCAGATCATGTGTTTCTTCAACAGTGATGAAATTAAGACCATGTATTTCTTCAATAGGAGGTAAATTCTTAACATCTTCAGCTTTAATACCTTTTTCTTTCATAGATTTCTTTGCCTCTTACATATCTTCAGGACTGAGAAATAGAACACCTCTCTTCTTTGGAGTTGGTTTAGGAATAGGCTCAGGAATTGGCTCTGGAGCTAGCTCACGAAGTGTCCAATTATTTTCATTTGTCAACATATTATTCAATAGAATCTCAGCTTCATCCGGTGTTCTTTCCCTGAAAAAAACCAGCACAACTATCCAGGTAATCTCTGGAAGCATCGGTTAGTCCATTATAAAAGATATCAAGTATTTCATTTTTCTTAAGAGGATGATCAGGCAAAGCATTAAGTAACTTGAGAAGCCTCCTCCAAGCTTGTGGGAGACTCTCTTCTTCAAATTGCACAAAGTTGTATATTTCCCTCAAGGCAACTTGTTTCTTATGAGCCGGGAAATATTTAGCAGAGAAGTAATAAATCATATCCTGGGGACTACGCACACAACGAGGATCAAGAGAATTAAACCATATCTTAGCATCACCCTTTAATGAGAACGGAAATATTTTAAGGATATAAAAGTAGCGAGATCTCTCATCATTAGTGAACAGGGTGGCTATATCATTTAATTTGGTAAGATGTGCCACAACAGTTTCAGATTCATAGCCATGAAAAGGATCAGATTCAACCAAAGTAATTATGTCAGGATCAACAGAGAATTCATAATCCTTATCGACAACACAGATAGGTGAAGTAGCAAAAGCAGGGTCGGGCCTCATTCTATCATTAAGAGATTGCTTATTCCATTTAGCTAATAACCTTCTAAGCTCATCGTTATCTTTGCAAGCCAAAATAGCAGCAGAAGCTTATTTATAAAAAATATAACCTTTAGGAATAACAGGCATGTTTTCATCATCAATTTCATCAACATGATCAGTTTCAATAATTTCTTTCTCTCTAGCCCGAGCAATTTGTTCATCATGAAATTCACTAAGTGGCACAGTACTATCAAGCATAGAAGTAGTTTCATCATAAGTATCATGCATGGCAGAAGTGGCATCATCAATAACATGCGACATATCGGAACGAATAGCGAAGCAGGTTTAGGTGTATAAGCTTACTCAAAGCAGAAGGTGAATCAAGTCCAGAGCTAGATGGCAGTTCCTTACCTCCCCTCGTAGTTGAGGGGTAGATTGTTGTCTTAGCGTCTTTCAAGTTCTTCATAGTGTCCAGCAGATATAAATCCCAAGTGACTCAAAGAATAGAGCTATGCTCCCGACAGCGGCGCCGGAAGTTAGTCTTGATAACCCACAAGTGTAGGGGATCGCAACAGCTTTTCGAGGGTAGAGTATTCAACCCAAATTTATTGATTCGACACAAGGGGAGCCAAAGAATATTCTCAGGTATTAGCAACTGAGTTGTCAATTCAGCCACACCTGGATAACTTAATATCTGCAGCAAGGTATTTAGTAGCAAAGTAATATGATAGTAGTGGTAACGGTAACAAAAGAGTAATGTAAGCAAAAGTAATATTTTTGGTGTTTTGTAGTGTTTGTAACAATAACAACGGGAAAGTAAATAAGCGAGAACCAGTATATGGAAAGCTCGTAGGCATTGGAACGGTGATGGATAATTATGTCGGATGCGGTTCATCATGTAACAGTCATAACATAGGGTGACACAGAACTAGCTCCAATTCATCAATGTAATGTAGGCATGTATTCCGAATATAGTCATACGTGCTTATGGAAAAGAACTTGCATGACATCTTTTGTCCTACCCTCCCGTGGCAGCGGGGTCCTAACGGAAACTAAGGGATATTAAGGCCTCCTTTTAATAGAGAACCGGAACAAAGCATTAGCACTTAGTGAATACATGAACTCCTCAAACTATGGTCATCACCGGGAGTGGCATCGATTATTGTCACTTTGGGGTTGCCGGATCATAACACATAGTAGGTGACTATAGACTTGCAAGATAGGATCAAGAACACACATATATTCATGAAAACATAATAGGTTCAGATCTGAAATCATGGCACTCGGGCCCTAGTGACAAGCATTAAGCATAGCAAAGTCATAGCAACATCAATCTCAGAACATAGTGGATACTAGGGATCAAACCGTAACAAAACTAACTCGATTACATGATAGATCTCATCCAACCCATCACCGTCCAGCAAGCCTATGATGGAATTACTCACACACGGCGGTGAGCATAATGAAATTGGTGATGGGGATGGTTGATGATGACGACGGCGAATCCCCTCTCAAGAGCCCGAGCGGACTCGAGATCAGCCCTCCCGAGAGGTTTTAGGGCTTGGCGGCGGCTCTGTGTCGTTAAGCGATGATTTCTTCTCCTTGATTTTTCTCTCCGAAAGCAAATATATAGAGTTGGAGTTGGCGTCGGAGGAGCTCGAGGGGCCACGAGGTGAGGCGTGCCCCCACCCTCGTGGGCAGTGTGGGCCCCTGGTCTTCATCTTTAAGCGAGGATTTTTATTATTTTCAACTAGATGTTCCGTGGAGTTTCAGGTCATTCCGAGAACTTTTGTTTCTGCACATAAATAATACCATGGCAATTCTGCTGAAAACATCGTCAGTCCAGGTTAGTTTCATTCAAATCATGCAAGTTAGAGTCCAAAACAAGGGCAAAAGTGTTTGGAAAAGTAGATACAACGGAGACTATCAATTTCCATGATCTGTCCCCGAATTTCTTCCTCAACATCTCGGCGTTTATCGTCGTGTGCGAGGCCTTCCTCCGCATCCAACCCCACATCGGGTTGTGGCTTAAAGTCTTCAACGTGAAGCCGAAGGTGGTGGATGGCCAGCACGCGGAATGCGGGGGAGCCATGGTGAGCAAGCTATCCAACGTCTCCTGGCCCAAAGGCACTTTCATGGAGACAGTAAAGGAACGGCAGAAGCAGTGGTTCTACATCACAGAACCTCGGGACACCACCTGGGCCACGGCTGCCGAATTCCGCTCCGGTGCTCCCATGTTACTCACCTCCTGGGTCGAGAAGAGTCTGGACTGGTGTTCACCCGACGAGCTGATAGCGCTGCAGACGCGTGTTCAAAGCATTGTGACCAAGAACGTCAAGCTAGTCAACGTCATCCAGGTGATGTTGGTCCGCCGGATTCTTCCGTGCCAGCGCCGAAGCCGCCCTTTGTGGGAGTTCAATTCGAAGAAGCACCGGACCATGGTAAGGCTCTTCGAGACTACTCACAAAGGCGCCTATAAGTTGCTTTTTAAGGGCAACAAGAAGCCACCGGCCATGGATTCAGATCGTGGTCATGATTGTACACACCCCGCCAGCAAGGTATGTTATTTCTGACGTATCCCCAACCTCATTGTTTTGAGGGTGGCGTGTGATCTTTTATTATGGTTCCTTTAGGACTGGATGGAGAGGGCGAAGCGGATCCGATGGCAAGAAGCGGTCATCCGCGCCTAGCGAGATCTTTGGTGCGGCGCCATACAAGGCGCCCGAAGAAGAAGCCAAGAAGAAGGCCAAGGGGCCAAGAGTGGCTCCCGTCGCAAGGGCACTTCGGACGCGACATCCGAAGACGAAGAGGCCCATTCCTCTGTCCCTGAGGACAATGACGAGGAGGAGGAGGAGAACAACCCTCCTCCCGAGGAGAAGAAGAAGAAGAGGGCGGCCTCAGCACATCCGGGAATGGCGCCCAAAAGGGGGAGCGGCGCCCAGCCAACACACCGTGGGGCGTTGTGATGAGTCCGAGCAGCGCCCCATAATAAGCCCGGGGCGCATCGTAAGTGGCAGGGCTCGCTCGTGCGCACATCCAGCCCTTTCTCTTCATTATCTTGATGTAATTAACTGTACTATTGCAGTCTGGCCCGCGACCTAATCCAGCGATTCTCGTCTGGAGGTTCGTTGGCTCCGTCAGGGATGGCGAGCCAGTCGCCCCCGCCTGCTTACCCCCCCGGGGCCAGGGACGACACCGAAGTACTGTCCCGGAGGGCCGACCCGAACCGGGGAGGAGCCCAGGACGCTATCGGGGAGGTGCCATGAGGCGAAGCCTCCACTGCCGGACACATGGAGGAGATGATCCCCATGGAAACTAGCGAAGAGGGCCGCATCTAGTTTGGCCCTCGGCCGAATATGATCCCGGAGACCCATATGGCTCCGGAGTCAGGCGAGCAGCCCCCTTTGAAGGAGGGAGGCGTGTTGTTTCCACCGGTGATCCCGGTCCATCCAGGGGCGCCGGACAACCTGATGGAGGAGCTGCGAGGCGCCTCCGTTATGGACGAGAACCGTGTCCTTATGGGCGCGGTGATTGAGAAGGTTCAGTCCGCCAAGAGTGGACTGAACGAGGCCTGCAGCAACCTGTTGACAGGTTTCGAGGTAAGTGACATCAAAAGAGAAAAAACCTCCTGTAGTCAGTAGCCCCTGAGACACTGTCCGGCGAGAAGAACCGGACAGAGGATCTATTGTAGGAGACTAACATAGCATGTATGCATAAGCAGGATTCGCTATTGGCCGCAACCTCGCATGCTGCTGAAGTCTCTGAATTGAGGCAGAGGCTGGAGCGGACTGAGAACGAGCTCGGCGAGGTTAGGGTTCAGCTCCAGGAGAAGGAAGGTGAATAACTACTTGTTGTATGTTCGGAAAGCATAGGCGATGTATATTGACTGTAGTGTCGGAATATGTGCAGGAGCCGCGACCGAGGTCGAGGCCCTGAGGAAGGCCCTGGGCGAGGCCGAGGAGAAAGCTGTCCAACAGCAAGCCGCCCGTAAGAAGCTCGAGGCCCGGGTCAAGGAAATCCAGCAGGAGCTCCAGGATGCAGTGAAGAAATGTGAGACCTTGGAGAATGATGTGTCGGCTCAAGAGGCCGAGCTCACCAAGGCTCGTCAGAGCGCGGAGACCGCATGGAATGAGGCCGAGGCCACTCTCCAGGAGGTCCAGGAGGCCAAGAAGATCACGACGCGTAAGGCATTTAAGATGCAAAGCAAGTATGCGAAGAAGCAATACCTTTTACTAACCCGGGTTCGGAGTTCCCCAGGGGCTTTTGCGGATCTACCATGCAGCGTATCAGACGCTGCAGAGTTCTCACCGAGCGAAGGAGGAGGTTCTCTGAGAAGCTATTCTGGTCGCGACACGGCGCTTGAGCATCCGTGTCCTTCACCGATCAGCTGAAGCAGCTGGTGGAGCTGCACAGGGTGGCCGAACTAGCCATGAAGGATTTGACAATCCGGCTATGGCCAGCCGAAGCTATGCCCGGCAGCTACTTCGGACTCGTGAGGCGTCTGGTGGAGGCCTGTCCGCGGCTGGACGTCATCAAGCGCTCCGCCTGTATTGAAGGTGCCCGTATGGCCTTCGCTCGCTGCAAGATGTGGTGGGCGAAGATGAACGCTGTTGAAGTTGCCAGCGGGCCGCCGGAGGGCAAGGAGCACCGCACAACCGAGCGATATTTCGCGGATGTCGTAGAGGGGTCTCGACTTGTGGCGGCGCAATGTTCGCAGGACATTGTATTTGAATAAATGTATTCATGTTGCCTTTGCCTTGTATTATGGGAACAAAGCCGGTGTTTGTAAAATAGTTTTATTATGCTTTGAATTGTTTCCTCACAATGCGGCCGTGTTATTTATAATCGAGGTTGGCGATTAAATGGCTTGTGCCCTCACGTGGGTAATCTGGAGGTGTTGGGATGGATTCAAACAATCTTGATCAATTATATGGTCCTTTGGAGGAGTTGTTTTGCGCAACGAACAAGGCAATCGGACTATAAGGCTTTAACGCCCTCACTTAGCCATAGGAGTTTTAAAATTAAGCAAGTGTGCAGCCCCTGGTCTAGGCGAGTCTTTATAACATCTCGATCGGGAAATGTCGATCCTTAGCATGGCGGAAAAAAATCTCCAACGATTTTGTAACCCTCGAACAGCTGACCGGCTCTCGATGTATCATGACAATCAGTTTTCGGCTTTCTCTACTGAGGTGCTCATCCGGTCAAGGCCAGGGCACAATCGCAGTAGTTCTCCCATTACTACCCTAGCCGATAGAGCAGAACGTAGGGTAGCAAGCACAAGAGCCGGGCAACCCAACTATTGACCAAAGACATGATTCGGAGCCAATGCATATAATGCTAAATTTGGGGTGCCGAACTTATATATAAGAAGTGTTCGGACTTTGCTGCCGTATTGTGGGGCGACAAGTAGCCCCTGGCGAATATGAAACATGCATAAGAGTATCAATGCCACAAATAAGCAGATCGAAATAAAACGAGGTAAGAAGCGAAAACCACAGAAACTGGGCCATGAACCATTTTTATTATAACTGGATGGATACGTCAAGGTGTATCTTGTACAGATGGTGCGAGAAATATCCAGGCTATTTAACATGCCGGGATCACTAGGGCGCAGCGTGCGGGTCCTGAGAAATAAGTTTGAATATCGTCAAGAAGAGCGTATAAAGGTTACCCTACACACCTGTGCTGCTTGCCTCCGTTGTATGCCAATCCTTCTAAAGGACTTGCGATCAGGCCCGCGGAAAAAGGAACCTGAAACAGGAAAAATGTAAAAAGTATGTGTGTCCGGGATCTATCTGGCCGAACTGTAGGCCTCGGGTTATCTTGTGCCTCCGTCGATGTCCATCGAATTTTGAGTGTGTAATTGTGCACGCGCGGTACGAATGCCACTACCTCATTGGGACTGGGACGGAGGCCGGGTTGCTAGTCGAGCTCTTGACGAGCCGCACCGTCCTGTTGCAATGTAGTCCGGGACCTCTTAATGATGTCCGAGGGCTCGGCAGCCGTACTATGGTGCTGCTTGAGAAGGCCACTCTGTACTTCTGTGGCTAGGACGGCGGTGTGCTCCTCTGTTCAGAGGGAGCATTCTGTATTGCCATTAACTGTTATGACACCGCGTGGACTGGGCATCTTGAGCTTGAGATAAGCGTAGTGTGGCACTGCGTTGAATCTAGCAAACGCAGTTCGTCCGAGCAGTGCGTGATAGCCGTTGCGGAAGGGGACGATATTGATACGTCTCCAACGTATCTATAAATTTTTATTGTTCCATGCTATATTATATTCTGTTTTGGACATTATTGGGCTTTATTATACACGTTTATATTACTTTTGGGACTAACCTATTAACCGGAGGCCCAGCCCAGAATTGCTGTTTTTTGCCAATTTCAGAGTTTCGCAGAAAAAGAATATCAAAAGGAGTCCAAACGGAATGAAACCTTCGGGAACGTGATTCTTGGAACGAACGTGATCCAGAGGACTTGGACCCTACGTCAAGACATCAAACATGAGGCCACGAGGTAGGGGCACGCCTACCCCCCAGGCGCGCCCTCCGCCCTCGTGGGCCCCCTGTTGCTCCACCGACGTACTTCTTCCTCCTATCTATACCTACGTACCCCCAAACTACCAGATACGGAGCGAAAAACCTAATTCCACCGCCGCAACCTTCTATACCCGTGAGATCCCATCTTGGGGCTGTTAGGAGCTCATGGGAGGGCATCGATCACGGAGGGCTTCTACATCAACACCATAGCCTCTCTGATGAAGTGTGAGTAGTTTACCTCACACCTTCGGGTCCATAGTTATTAGCTAGATGGCATCTTCTGTCTTTTTGTATCTCAATACAATGTTCTCCCCCTCTCTCGTGGAGATCTATTGGATGTAATCTTCTTTTGCGGTGTGTTTGTTGAGATCGATGAATTGTGGGTTTATGATCAAGTTTATCTATGAACAATATTTGAATCTCCTCTGAATTCTTTTATGTATGATTGGTTATCTTTGCAAGTCTCTTCGAATTATCAGTTTGGTTTGTCCTACAAGATTGATCTTTCTTGCAATGAGAGAAGTGCTTAGCTTTGGGTTCAATCTTGCGGTGTCCTTTCCCAGTGACTGTAGGGGCAAAAAGGCATGTATTGTATTGTTGCCATCGAGGATAACAATATGGGGTTTATATCATATTGCATGAGTTTATCCCTCTACATCATGTCATCTTGCTTAAAGCGTTACTCTGTTCTTATGAACTTAATACTCTAGATGCATGCTGGATAGCGGTCAATGTGTGGAGTAATAGAATTAGATGCAGGCAGGAGTCGGACTACTTGTCTCGGACGTGATGCCTATATACATGATCATACCTAGATATTCTCATCACTATGCTCAATTCTATCAATTGCTCAACAATAATTTGTTCACCCACTGTAATACTTATGCTCTCGAGAGAAGCCTCTAGTGAAACCTATGGCCCCCGGGTCTATTTTCCATCATATTAATCTCCCATCAACAAGCTATTTCCGTTGCCTTTTATTTTGCTTCTATTTTACTTTGAATCTTTATCATAAAAATACCAAAAATATTATCTTATCATATCTATCAGATCTCACTCTCGTAAGTGATCGTGTAGGGATTGACAACCCCTTATCGTGTTGGTTGCGAGGATTTATTTGTTTGTGTAGGTGCGAGGGACTCGTGCGTGGCCTCCTACTGGATTGATACCTTGGTTCTCAAAAACTGAGGGAAATACTTACGCTACTTTGTTGCATCACCCTTTCCTCTTCAAGGGAAAACCAACGCAGTGCTCAAGAGGTAGCAAGAAGGATTTCTGGCGCCATTGCCGGGGATGTCTATGCAAAAGTCAACATACCAAGTACCCATCACAAACCCTTATCTCCCGCATTACATTATTTGCCATTTGCTTCTCATTTTCCTCTCCCCCACTTCACCTTTACCGTTTTATTCGCCCTCTCTATTTTGTTTGCCTCTTTTTCGCTTGCTTCTTGTTTGCTCGTGTGTTGGATTGCTTGCTTGTCACGATGGCTCAAGATAACACCAAATTATATGACTTTACCAATACCAACAATAATGATTTCCTTAGCACTCTGATTGCTCCTCTTACGAAATCTTGAATCTTGTGAAATCAATCTTGCTTTGTTGAATCTTGTCATGAAAGATCAATTCGCGGCCTTCCTAGTGAAGATGCGCTACCCATCTAAATAACCCGTTGATTTGTGTGATATGCAAAAGAAGAAAGATGTGGATAATGATATTGTTAAATTGAAGCTATTTCCTTTTTCGCTTAGAGATCATGCTAAAGCTTGGTTTTCGTCTTTGCCTAAAAATAGTTTTGATTCTTGGAATAAGTGCAAAGATGCTTTTATCTCTAAGTATTTTCCTCCCGCTAAGATCATCTCTCTTAGAAACAATATTATGAATTTTAAGAAACTTGATCATGAACATGTTGCGCAAGCTTGGGAGAGGATGAAAGTAATGATACGTAATTGCCCTACGCATGGTTCGAATTTGTGGATGTGTCACATCCCAGATAGACCATGCATTAGGGTGTGCATCATGTTTAAATTTCATTTGAATTTGAAATGGGGAAGGCAGGAAACCCCAACACACCCCCTTTAAAAGAACTAGGGTTTACTAAAATTTATTTCAATGAATCAAAATGCCCTTCAAAATGCTCATCCTCTTTGTATGGGTTCAGAACCCATGTCAAAGGAGGTGGAACATTTTCAAGGTCACCTAAGGGTTCTAGAATTAATCCACAAGTTTTTAAAATAAGCATTTCAAATTATGAAAAATATTTTAAATGTTCAAAAATTTCAAACCAAAATGTTTCATGTTGGGAATATTCCAACAAGTGACCAGGAGCATTTTGTAATTTTTAAAATAGTTTTGGTATTTTAAAAACCCCAACAGAGTTCTGAAAAATAGAAAAAAACTTAAAAAGGAAAAACCTTACATGTCATGCGCTTGCTCGCCCACTGCCCGGCCCAGCCCAAAGCAGCCGCATGGCTGCTTGGCTCAACTTGACAGCAACTAGCCTTGTGCCGGCGACGCATGCATGCGCGCCACGCAGCTGGCCGCCGCCCTGCTTCACCCCTTCGCCGCTTCGCCGCCCTGGACGGCCTCCACGTCGTCGCCCCGACCCCCTGGACACCCCATTTTCCCCCTGCCTCCTCTCTCGCTCTCCCCCAACCTGGCCGACGCCATCGCCGACGCGCCACCGTCGACGCCGTGCTCCCCGCCGTCCATGCTCCTCCCCACCATGTCCAGCAGCTCCGCCGCACCCCATTACCTCTAGCCAGCCAAGTTCCGCTCGCTCTAAGTGCCCCGAAGCCACTACACGCACCTCGACCGAGCTTGAAGCCGCCGGAGATCCCCATCGCCCGTCGCCGCGCGTCGAACCGCCCCGACCCAGCGAGGCTCTCTCTGGGTTCACTTGTGAGCCTGGCTACTCCCCGTCCTCTCCGCTCTCTTACTCTTGCACCTAGCAGCGCCTGCGATCACCGAACCCACGCCCGCGGAGCTCGTGCCGACGAGGCTCCGGCCACAACAACCACGCCACCTGTCCATCGCACTCACCGAGTTGCGCTGGGCCTAACTATGCACTTCCAGCGCCTCGCCGAGCCCTCTAACAACAAACCCGACATCACCCGAGCCCCGGCCGCCGCCCGACTCGTCGCCGGCGCCCACTCCGGCCACCCCTAACCCAACTGACCCCACCAAACACCGCGGCTCACCTCCAGCTCCACGTAGATGCTCCCAGCTCCATTTGGTGCCGGAAAGTGCAAAAGCACTTTGCTTCGCCCGCTGCCTCGCCAAGGCTGAGCCCGCGAGTTGACCATCGACCACCGGCCAGTGGGCCTGTTGACTCTCTGAGTCAATGACAGGTGGACCCCCCCCCCCGGTTAACTAATTAGGATTAGTTCTAATTAAGTTAAATAGTTTAAACTAACCACGACATGCGGGTCCCACTGGTCAGTTTGACCTGGACGACCCGTTGACCCTGACGTCCACGCTGACCTCATCTTGACACATTAATTCAAATTCTGGAATTATTTTTATATAATAAATTCAGAATATAATTCAAATTTCAAATGCTTATAACTTTTATTCTATAACTCCAAATGCAAAGATTTATATATGAAAAATTATCAGAAAAATACACTCTATCCATTGGTACAGGTTTCATGCATGTTAAAACAAGTTAACTATGCTGAATAACCAGAATAAGAATTGCACCATTAGGACTAACTCAAATGAGCTATCATTTGAATCCTTGATTCAAATGAGTTCATCCCTGTTCTTTCAACTTGCATTAGGCCAACACACATCCATATTGCCATGTCATAGCATGCATCATATTGTTGCATATTGTCTTGTGTGTTTATTTGGTGTGTTTTCATGATAGGTTACGCCCCAAGATAACCTCGATTACCCATCGAAGGCGCTTCTCTACCCAGTTCCATCGGGCAAGCAATTCATTGATCATTCGATACAAACCCATGTTCTCGCTTCTGCTCTCGTTTACTGCATTAAGACAACGCGATTCAACTGTTGTGTGCTGCGGTAGCTGAACCCACTTCCTTTGCATGACCTGTCATTGCCACAGTAACTAGATGAAACCCACTAGTATGTGTAGGAGTTGATTGAGCCATGTTTGTGATTCCACCATGCTATGCTTGCTATGCTTAGAGTTGTGTCAGGTCTGGCTCATCGGGATGATGAACTGGAGTGAAAGGTTGTGTTGGTCCGAGAGTGAAAGTGTTGAACACGATTTGGTAAAGGTATCGATGAGAGGCCATGTAGGAGTACATGGTGGGTTGTTTCATTGAAGCCGAACTTAAGAACTGAGATCTGTGTTTGTGATCCATGAGCTAGCTACTACCACGCATTGGGCCCGAAACCAATGGACCCTCTCGGCTTCTTAACCACCCTGTTCATAGTCAGGGAGTTGCAAGTAGTTTACGGTGTTTGTAGCATCTTTGGGGCGCATGCATAGCGCTGACCTTAGGGGTGGGTTGTGTTGCGGTGGCACCGTGGTGTTGATGTACCGAGTGCCGTTTGGTATCTCGGGAACCCTGCACATCGTTCGGGCTGTATGGGAAACCTCGGCGGACTCCTGCGGATGGAACCGAATAGGCGATACACCGGACTAGGGACTTGAGTGTTTAGGTAGGCTGTGGCCGACACCCACGTTGGGCTTCCGCTTGAAGGTTGCCGAGTACATGTCGTGTAAACGACGATAAGTGGTGAGAGCGTGTGTGAAGAAGTATACCCCTGCAGGGTTAAATATGATCTATTCGAATAGCCGTGTCCACGGAGAAGGACTTCTGGGTTACCTATATCAGTTCATAGACAAGTAAATGGATACTACTAAAAGCCTCAAGATAAGTGTGAGTATCGTGGATGGCCCTCTCGGGGATGACGAGAGAGGATCCACGGTGGAGTATTGTGATGGTGATTAGTGGACTGGTATGCGACAAAATGCTTTACAAAGGGTGTCACGTGGGATAGCTTAGCCAAGAGTCAAAGCTGGCTTGCTGCAAATAACTCCACTTCCTTCCTTGAGAATGTGCATGTATGATAGGATTACGTGGTAAGACTTCTTTGAGTACTTTTGTACTCATGTTTGTAATCAATATTTTTAGAGGACTATACTACCCCTCCGACGGATTCTATGTAGATGTTGACTTGACGAGTAAGCTAGCCACCGGTGGCGATCTAAGACTTGTGAAGGGCCATTGTAGATAGAAAGGCTCCAACAAGCTTTCTTTCTTTCTAGAGTCGTACTCGGACATAGTTTGCTTCGCATGTGCTTGTATGATTGTATGACTTGAGTGTTGGGTCATGTGACCCCTACCTGTATGAATGTGTTATGTATGGCTCCTCGGGCCTCTTAAATAAAGTACTTGAGTTGTAGAGTTTTGTTGTGATGCCTTGTTGTATTTACTCATATCGGGCATAATCGTGTATGATTGAAATGCTTGGTATGAGTGGGATCCGACAATCTAGTTGTTTATCCTTGGCAGCCTCTCATATGGGGAAATGTAGTCTCATGCTTCGGCGATAGTAGTCCGCTACTGCCCGGTTCACGAGTCACGCTAGCCCAGACACTCTGCTTGGACACTTGATGGCGGCATGTGATTCATTTCGTTCCTATATCTGTCCTTGAAATGTCACGCGGTGATACTTGAGTCCTGCCTAGCTGCTGCTACAGCCGGGATACGGAGTCTGTTAGCCAGTGCTACAGCCCGAGTTCATCGTTGATGACCGACATGCTCGAAGTGTTTCATGTATGCTGTCCCCATAGGTTAGTGCGCTTTGGGTTCACGACTAGCCATGTCGGCCGGGTTCTTTGTCATGTGGATGCTAGCGACACTATCATATCGTGAGCCAAAAGACGCAAGCGGTCCGGGCCATGGTAAGGCGACACCGTGGGAATACCGTGCGTGAGGCCGCAAAGTGATATGAGGTGTTACCAGCTAGGTCGATGTGACTTGGAATCGGGGTCTGACAGCGTTGGCATCGAGCGAGGGCTGCTGTGGGTTCGCTAAGCCAAACTGGTGAAGTTGAGTCTAGAAATGCTTTAGTTATATGTAGGGAATTGATTGTGGGAGGAGCGTAAGGCTCTTTTACTCCTTTACCTTATGCCCTCGATCCGAGTCATCCTCTTCTCATTCGGCGTGGGTATAGGACTAGGCTCTCTTCACTCTATCGAGTTCACGTGTTACTAATCCGTAGTAACTTATAGGATTGTTGGTTACATCCTCGATTCGGTGCTACTAAATTTTAGTATGCTATCATTTGAACCGAACCTTGATATGATGTTGTTGAGTGGTTTTGCAAATCTGATTTTGAATGTCTCAAATCTGATTTTGAGCATTCTGAGATGTTATGCTGCCGATTTTCCTAGAATTCTAATGCCTTTGCATTATGGCTGTGCTTTCGGATGGCCACCGCCCCGTAACCAAGTGGTTCGCTGACCCGTTGCATTGATGTGTGCGGTCACACGGCCATGTTGGTTAGGGTGATGATTGAGGCTGGTTATCGATGGTATCTGAATATACCGTCGAGGAGCGGTTCAGGATTTCAATCAAAGCCAATATCTATGCACGGTCGGTTTATCCATCTTATCCCGAGCTCTTGAGCCACTTCACTTTGTTCTTATGGGCTCGGAATCACTATTGGAATATCTGCACAAGATGCAGCCTATTCCATGATGACTATTATTCGAGCGAACGCTTTCTTGAGCAACACCGATTTCCGCTATATGCGGCATCTCTTCACGGGCGCATGGCTACCTTGAGGTTTGTACAGCGATGCATCCCATGAGGACTCACTCCTTCGTACTACTCTTGAGTTCTTTGGAGGACAAGGACCGTGAGAACCGGGCCTTGCGTATGGAGCTTTTTAATGCCCGTTCGACCCTTTGGGCTACTCGACTAGGTTTGCACCTGCCGTGCAAGCGGATGTATGGACATGAGAGACTTGTACCTGTGGGCGAGTCTGCGGACTTCATGGAGTGGCGTGAGGTTGGAGGCATCACCCCTCCTCGTGGGCCTCTTACGCCACCGTTTGTTGGTCCACGGCCACATCCGAGTCCTTATGGTCCACAGGCCCCACAGATTATCATTCCCGGACGATCATGTTCCACTTCAGTGCAGGTGGTGACTTCTATGAGGACTACTATGGAGCTGCACGAGATAGTAGTAGTATTCCTAGTATGGTAACGGTGGTGTTTCCACCGTCTGCGTGACTTCGTGGAATACGACTTAGTGTGTATCGTTAGGAAGTGTAGAAAAATAATGTATAGGAGTTGGAATGCTTCCGATGAGATGTAACGCCTTTCCTTATAGTTGTACTCCGTCAGGCTTGTACTAAACTATGAATGGTGTGTATGACCGATGGTATATATATATATATGGCAGTTTTATATTACCATGTCATACGGATGAACATCTTTGCATTCCATGCTGTCCATTACCTTCCGCACTTCCTTGTTAAATTCTGCCATCCTGGTTTAAACCTTTGCTTTGTCTCCCAGGATGGTCAACACTCAAATACTCCTGCTGTTCGGGCAGGGAGAAGCGATGCAGCGAGATGTGAATCTGCCGCAGCCGCCATCTTTGGCGAGGTGATCTTTGAAGCGAGCGCAATAAGCCTGAAACCAACCGCTTATTGGGCGGATTGAACAAAACACAGCACGCCAGCCAAGAAACGATGGGGTATCCTCAATGATTTCGTCAAGCTATATCCTCCAAAATTCAAATGTTCCGTCGAGCCCTCGGCGCAGATGATTAGCTCCATGGCATCCACCACAAGCTGCGTTCATAGCGTGGCTGAGGCGACAAGGTTACCTTTGCCGCCTATCATCTGGAAGGCCCGCTAGTCTCTGGTGGGAAAATTATGAGGCTATCGTCCGGCTGGACAAGTTACAACTTGGGATGAATTCAGTGCCGCCTTCATGAGCACCATATTCGAAGGTCTTATGGACCGCAAGCGTGAGAATTCTGCAGTTTCACCCAAGGCGGTGTCGGTGGATGCCTACACCGTGAATTTGGGAGGTTAGCACGTTATGCTCGAAGAAGTTTCTACCGATGCTAAGAAGCGGCGAGGTTCCGTAAGGGACTTAGCCTGAGCTACGCCGAGATCTCCGTTTGCATGAGTGTACCTCTTTCCGAAGCTAGTCAATAAGGCTATCGGCCGAGGCAGGCGAGACTGATTTGAGGCTTCACGCAAGCACATCCGTGACTCGGATCGTCATCCGCTCTGGATCCCGAAGCGCGGGTTTGGGTTCCAAATCGGCTCTACCACCCAGTACACCCGGGGCCATCCTTGAGGCCTCGCCCCAACCAGCCGTATTTTCCACCCAAGACTTATGGAGGTCCAAGCTGCTAATGTTGCTCCACGGCCAAATGTGATCACTTGCTTCAAGTGTGGAGAGGCAGGCCACTATATTCGAGAGTGTCCCAGAACAACCCCAATCAAGCTGGAAAGTCTGTTGGCGCGGCAAGCCAGCGGAAAGATGCCCTATGCTAAGCCAGTTGCCACCGCTCGTGGCCATGTCAACTATGTCTCTGCTGAAGAAACCTATGAGGATCCCAACGTCGTCCTCGGTACGCTTCTTGTTAATTGCCATCCGGCAACTGTTCTTTTTGATACTGGAGCATCTCATTCATTCATTTCTGAAAGCTATGCTCGATTGCACAACACCACATTCTGTGACATGCCTACCTCCATGGAAATTCAAACTCCTGGTTCTAGATGGCAAACCTCTAGAATAAGCCATGGGAATGAAATTCTTGTCGACAGATTAGTCTTTCTTGCGTCTCTAATAGCTCTCAAGTCCTCAGACATAAACATCATCTTGGGTATGGACTGGATGTCAGCCCATTATGCTAAGATTGATTGCTCTACTAGAACTGTTCAACTTACCCATCCTTGGGCAAAACAAAGGATGTTTTAACCCGAGTGTCTAAGCGCCACTATACTCCTTAAATGCCAACCCTCTTCCGGACCTCGAAGATATTCCGGTGGTCCGTGATTTCCGGATGTCTTTCGGAAGAACTGCCGGTGTTCCACAGCGGGGATGTCGAGTTCGTGATAGATCTTATTCCGGAACCGTCCCAATCTCTAGAAGACCTTATAAGATGGCACCCCTAGAACTAGCTGAACTTAAGAAACAACTCGATGAGTCCTTGCAAAAGGGTTTCATCCGTCCTAGTTCATCTCCATGGGCTTGCCCGTCCTCTTCTTCAAGAAGAAGGATGAATGCGGATCGGATGGTTGTAGATTACCGACACATCAATTTGGTCACTATCAAGAACAAGTATCCGCTCCCGGGATCAACGACACATATGATCAGCTCGCTGGATCCTCGATCTTTTCAAGATGGATTTGAGGTTGGGCTACCATCAAATCAAAATCAAAACGGGACATTCCCAAAGCGGCCTTTGTCACTCGTTATGGTCAATCTGAGTACACCGTCATGTCCTTGGGTTAACCAATGCTCCAGCCACCTTCTCTCGGTTAATGAACTCAATCTTCATGGAGTATTTGGATAAATTAGTAGTGGTATACCTCGATGATATACTCATCTATTCAAGAATGAGGAAGAACATGCGAACACCTAAGGCTAGTATTGATGAAACTTGAGAGCACCGCCTTTATGCCAAATTCTCTAAGTGTGAATTCTGGTTGCGAGTGACCTATCTAGGACATGTAATCTCTGGTAAGGGTATTGCTGTCAATCCCGGCGAGTTCAAGCCGTCCTTGATTGGACTCCACCTGAATCGGTCAAGCAAGTTCGGAGTTTCCTCGGTTTAGCGAGCTATTGCCGCCGCTTAAATCGAGAATTTCTCTAAAGTTGCTAAACCTCTAACGAACTCCTCAAGAAAGATAAGAAGTTCGAATGGGCGCCACAGTGCGAGATCAGCTTTCGAGGCTGAAAAGGCGCTGACATCTGCTCCGTACTTGTTCCACCAGATTTCTCTAAGGACTTTATTATCTATTGCGGCGCCTCGCGACAAGGACTAGGTTGCATACTCATGCAAGATCGTCATGTGATTGCCTCGCATCTCGGCGATTCGTCCACATGAGGATAACTATCCCACACGATCTAGAGCTTGCGGCGATGGTTCATGCACTCAAAACCTGGCGACATTATCTTACGGGTAATCGTTGCGAAATCTACACCGATCACCAAAGTCTGAAATATATCTTCACCCAACGGTTTGAATCTCGAGGCAAAGGCGTTGGGTCGAGTTGATACAGATTTCGACTTAGGAATATCTTACACCCCGGCAAAGCCAATGTCATGGCCGCGCACTAAGTCGCAAATCTTATTGTAACAATCTGATGTTACAACAAAGTCAACCAATTCTCCACGAGGAATTTACGTAAGCTTAATCTTCACATTGTTCCTCGAGGATTCCTCTCCACCACGGTGGCGAAACGTACCCTTACGGATCAGATCATCAAAGCACGTAGAAGGTAGATCCGGAGTCTCTCGTATCGGGAGAAACATCAAGAAGGAGTCGCAGATTGTTTCTCCATTGATGAACAAGGTGTCGTGTTCTTTGGAGACCGTCTAGTGGTTCCCAAGGTGCGCAACCTGAGGCGATTGATCCTTAAGGAAGCTCATGACTCTCCTCTCACCATTCATCCCGGTAGTACTAAAATGTATCAAGATCTCGCCAGAGGTTTTGGTGGACTAGGATGAAGAGAAATCGCTCAATACATTGCTAATCTGCGGCGTCGTCATCGAGTTAAGCGAGCATCAACGACCTCTGGTACCCTTCAACCTTTGGAAATTCCTGAATGGAAATGGGATAAAATCGGTATGGATTTCATTACCGGGTTTCCCAGGACCAAGAGAGGGAATAACGCCATCTTCGTTGTTGTTGATCGTCTTTCCAAAGTAGCCCATTTCCTACCTGTTCGTGAGAGTTTAACCGCTAGCCAGCTAGCTGATTTGTACATCTCCCGAATAGTGTCGCTTCATGGTGTTCCATTGGAGATTAACTCAGACCGTGGGAGTCTTTTCACCTCTCGATTTTGGGAAAGTTTCCAAAACGCTATGGGAACTCGTCTCTCCTTTAGCACCGCTTTTCATCCCCAATCAAGTGGTCAAGTAGAACGAGTCAATCAAATCCTAGAGGATATGCTTGACGTCATCATCTCTTCGGCATGAATTGGGAGAAATGCCTTCCATTCGCCGAGTTAAACTTATAACAATAGTTATCAAGCCAGCTTGGGCAAAGCCCTTTCAAGTTCTTTATGGGCGAAATGTCGAGCGCCTCTTAACGGTCGAAACCGGGAGAGACAACTCTTTGGCCGGACATGATTCAGAAGCGAAAGAGCAAGTTCGCGTTATTCGTGAGAAATTGAAAACAGCCCAATCTCGTCAAAAGAGCCAATATGACCGCAAGCATAAGCCTATGGCTTATGAAATTGGCGAAAGGCTTACCTTGGGTTACCCTCTAAAGGAACCCATCGATTGATATCAAAGGCAAGTTGGCTCCTCGTTACATTGGACCCTTTCGCATTCTTGCCAAACGAGGGGAAGTTGCCTACCAATTGGAACTACCTCCGCATCTTTCCAAGGTCCATGATGTCTTCCACGTTTCCCAACTCAGGCGTTGCTTCTCGGATCCTATCCGTGGAGTGGACCACGAAACGCTTGATCTCCAAGATAACCTCACCTATCGAGAATATCCCGTTCGTATTCTCGATCAAGCCGAGCGTACCACTCGACGTCGGAATATCAAGTTTCTAAAGGTTCAATGGTCAAACCATTCCGAGCAAGAAGCAACTTGGGAAAGGGAGGATCGTCTTCGACTTGAGTATCCCACCTTTTATAGCAGATCCTAAATCTCGGGGCGAGATTCTTTTGAGTGGGGGTGAGTTGTCACATCCCGGATAGACCATGCATTAGGGTGTGCATCATGTTTAAATTTCATTTGAATTTGAAATGGGAAGGCGAGAAACCCCGAACACCCCCTTTAAAAGAACTAGGGTTTACTAAAATTTATTTCAATGAATCCGAAATGCCCTTCAAAATGCTCATCCTCTTTGTTTGGGTTCGAACCCATGTCAAAGGAGGTGGAACATTTTCTAGGTCACCTAAGGGTTCTAGAATTAATCCACAAGTTTTTAAAATAAGCATTTCAAATTATGAAAAATATTTTAAATGTTCAAAATTTTCAAACCAAAATGTTTCATGTTGGGAATATTCCAACAAGTGACCAGGAGCATTTTGTAATTTTTAAAATAGTTTTGGTATTTTAAAAACCCCAACAGAGTTCTGAAAATAGAAAAAAACTTAAAAAGGAAAAACCTTACACATGCTTGGCCCATGGCCCACTGCCCAGCCCAGCCAACCCAGCCAATGCCATAGCTGCTTGGCTCGACCAGCAGCAGTCTGGTGCCGGCAGCGAGCGCAGCGCGCCACGCAGCTGGCCGCCGCCTGCTTCACCCCTTCGCCGCCATACCGCCTGGGCCGGCCTCCACGTCGTCGCCCGACCCCCCTGGACACCCATTTTCCCCTGCCTCCTCTCTCTCTCTCCCCCACCTGGCCGACGCCATCATCGGCGCGCCACCGTCGACGCCGTGCTCCCGCCGTCCATGCTCCTCCCCACCATGTCCAGCAGCTCCGCTGCACCCCATTACCTCTAGCCAGCCAAGTTCCGCTCGCTCTAAGTGCCCGAAGCCACTACACGCACTCGACCGAGCTTGAAGCCGCCGAGATTCCCATCGCCGTCGCCGCCGCGTCGAACCGCCCCGACCCAGCGAGGCTCTCTCTGGGTTCACTTGTGAGCCTGGCTACTCCCCGTCCTCTCCGCTCTCTTACTCTTGCACCACAACGAGCGACGACGATCACCGAACCCACCGCCGCGGAGCTCGTCACGACGAGGCTCCGGCCACCCAACGCCACGCCACCTGTCCATCGCACTCACCGAGTTCGCTGGGCCTAACTATGCACTTCCCGCGCCTCGCCGAGCCCTCTAGCAACAAACCCGACATCACCGAGCCCGGCCGCCGCCCGACTCGTCGCCGGCGCCCACTCCGGCCACCCCTAACCCAACTGACCCCACCAAACACCGCGGCTCACCTCCAGCTCCACGTAGATGCTCCCAGCGCTCCATTTGGTGCCCGGAAAGTGCAAAAGCACTTTGCTCCGCCCCCCAGCCTCGCCCGGCTGAGCTAGACGAGTTGACCATCGACCACCGGCCGTGGGCCTGTTGACTCTCTGAGTCAATGGCAGTGGACCCCCGCCTTGTTAACTAATTAGGATTAGTTCTAATTAAGTTAAATAGTTTAAACTAACCACGACATGCGGGTCCCACTGGTCAGTTTGACCTGGGCGACCCGTTGACCCTGACGTCACGCTGACCTCATCTTGACACATTAATTCAAATTCTGGAATTATTTTATATAATAAATTCAGAATATAATTCAAATTTCAAATGCTTATAACTTTTATTCTATAACTCCAAATGCAAAGATTTATATATGAAAATTATCAGAAAAATACACTCTATCCATTGGTACAGGTTTCATGCATGTTAAAACAAGTTAACTATGCTGAATAACCAGAATAAGAATTGCACCATTAGGACTAACTCAAATGAGCTATCATTTGAATCCTTGATTCAAATGAGTTCATCCCCTATTCTTTCAACTTGCATTAGGCCAACACACATCCATATTGCCATGTCATAGCATGCATCATATTGTTGCATATTGTCTTGTGTGTTTATTTGGTGTGTTTTCATGATAGGTTACTTTAGAAGATAACCTCGATTACCCATCGAAGGCAGTTCTCTACCCAGTTCCATCGGGCAAGCAATTCATTGATCATTCGATACAAACCCATGTTCTCGCTTCGCTCTCGTTTCTGCATTAAGACAACGCGATTCAACTGTTGTGTGCTGCGGTAGTTGAACCCACTTCCTTTGCATGACTGTCATTGCCACGAGAACTAGATGAAACCCACTAGTATGTGTAGGAGTTGATTGAGCCATGTTTGTGATTCCACCATGCTATGCTTGCTATGCTTAGAGTTGTGTCAGTCGGCTCATCGGGATGATGAACTGGAGTGAAAGGTTGTGTTGGTCGAGAGTGAAAGTGTTGAACACGATTTGGTAAAGGTATCGATGAGAGGCCATGTAGGAGTACATGGTGGGTTGTTTCATTGAAGCCGAACTTAGGCTGAGATCTGTGTTTGTGATCCATGAGCTAGCTACTACCACGCATTGGGCCCGAAACCAATGGACCCTCTAAACTTCTTAACCACCCTGTTCATAGTCAGGGAGTTGCAAGTAGTTTACGGTGTTTGTAGCATCTTTGGGGCCGCACGCATAGCGCTGACCTTAGGGGTGGGTTGTGTTGCGGTAGGCACCGTGGCCCGTGTACCGAAAGTGCCGTTTGGTATCTCGGGAACCCTGCACACATCGTTCGGGGCTGTATGGGAAACCTCGGCGGACTCCTGCGGATGGAACCGAATAGGCGATACACCGGACTAGGGACTTGAGTGTTTAGGTAGGCTGTGGCCGACACCCACGTTGGGCTTCCGCTTGAAGGTTGCAGTACATGTCGTAAACGACGATAAGTGGTGAGCGTGTGTGAAGAAGTATACCCTGCAGGGTTAAATATGATCTATTGAATAGCCGTGTCCACGGAGAAGGACTTCGGGTTACCTATATCAGTTCATAGACAAGTAAATGGATACTACTAAAAGCCTCAAGATAAGTGTGAGTATAGTGGATGGCCCTCTCGGGGATGACGAGAGAGGATCCACGGTGGAGTATTGTGATGGTGATTAGTGGACTGGTATGCGACAAAATGCTTTACAAAGGGTGTCACGTGGGATAGCTTAGCCAAGAGTCAAAGCTGGCTTGCTGCAAATAACTCCACTTCCTTCCTTGAGAATGTGCATGTATGATAGGATTACGTGGTAAGACTTGCTGAGTACTTTTGTACTCATGTTTGTAATCAATATTTTTAGAGGACTATACTACCCCTCAAGCGGATTCTATGTAGATGTTGACTTGACGAGTAAGCTAGCCACCGGTGGCGATCTAAGACTTGTGAAGGGCCATTGTAGATAGAAAGGCTCCAACAAGCTTTCTTTCTTTCTAGAGTCGTACTCGGACATAGTTTGCTTCGCATGTGCTTGTATGATTGTATGACTTGAGTGTTGGGTCATGTGACCCCTACCTGTATGAATGTGTTATGTATGGCTCCTCGGAGCCTCTTAAATAAAGTACTTGAGTTGTAGAGTTTTGTTGTGATGCCTTGTTGTATTTACTCATATCGGGCATAATGCGTGTATGATTGAAATGCTTGGTATGAGTGGGATCCGACAATCTAGTTGTTTATCCTTGGCAGCCTCTCATATGGGGAAATGTAGTCTCATGCTTCGGCGATAGTAGTCCGCTTCTGCCCGGTTCACGAGTCCTGCTAGCCCAAAGACTCTGCTTGGACACTTGACTGCCGGCATGTGATTCATTTCGTTCCTATATCTGTCCCTTGGGAAATGTCACGCGGTGATACTTGAGTCCTGCCTAGCTCTGCTACAGCCGGGATACGGAGTCCTGTTAGCCAGTGCTACAGCCCGAGTTCATCGTTGATGACCGACATGCTCGAAGTGTTTCATGTATGCTGTCCCCATAGGTTAGTGCCGCTTTGGGTTCACGACTAGCCATGTCGGCCGGGTTCTTTGTCATGTGGATGCTAGCGACACTATCATATCGTGAGCCAAAAGACATAAGCGGTCCGGGCCATGGTAAGGCGACACCGTGGGAATACCGTGCGTGAGGCCGCAAAGTGATATGAGGTGTTACCAGCTAGGTCGATGTGACTTGGAATCGAGGTCCTGACAGGATGATTATACAAAATTTCTATGCCGGATTGAATTTTGCTTCTAGAAATCTTTTAGATTCGGCCGCGGATGGCACTTTTATGGAAATCACTTTAGGAGAAGCTACTAAACTCCTAGATAATATTATGGTTAATTATTCTCAATGGCACACTGAAAGATCTACTAATAAAAAAGTGCATGCGATAGAAGAAATTAATGTTTTGAGTGGAAAGATGGATGAACTTTTGAAATTATTTGCTAATAAAAGTGTTTGTTCTGATCCTAATGATATGCCTTTGTCTACTTTGGTTGAGAATAATAATGAATCTTTGGATGTGAATTTTGTTGGTAGGAATAATTTTGGTAACAACGCGTATAGAGGAAACTTTAATCCTAGGCCTTATCCTAGTAATTTCTCTAATAATTATGGTAATTCCTACAACAATTCTTATGGAAATTTTAATAAGATGCCCTCTGAATTTGAGACTAGTGTTAAGGAATTTATGAATTCACAAAAGAATTTCAATGCTTTGCTTGAAGAAAAATTGCTTAAAGTTGATGAATTGGCTAGGAACGTTGATAGAATTTCTCTTGATGTTGATTCCTTGAAACTTAGATCTATTGCACCTAAGCATGATATAAATGAGTCTCTCAAAGCCATGATAATTTCCATTGATGAGGGCAAAGAAAGAACTGCTAGGATGCGTGCTAAGAAAGATTGCTTTATAAAAGCGTGTTCTTCTAATTTTTATGAAAACAAAGATGAAGATCTAAAGGTTATTGATATGTCCCCTATCAAATCTTTGTTTTGCAATATGAATCTTAATAATGATGGGACTGAATATGATCCACCTTTACCTAGAAGGCGTTCCAGAAATTCGGAGTTTTTAGATCTTGATGCTAAAATTGATAAAAGTGGGATTGAAGAGATCAAAACATTAGATATTAATGAACCCGCTATTTTGGATTTCAAGGAATTTAATTATGATAATTGCTCTTTGATAGATTGTATTTCCTTGTTGCAATCCGTGCTAAATTCTCCTCATGCTTATAGCCAAAATAAAGCTTTTACCAAACATATCGTTGATGCTTTGATGCAATCTTATAAAGAAAAACTTGAGTTGGAAGTTTCTATCCCTAGAAAAATTTATGATGAATGGGAACCTACTATTAAAATTAAAATTAAAGATCATGAATGCTATGCTTTGTGTGATTTGGGTGCTAGTGTTTCCACGATTCCAAAGACTTTTTGCGATTTGCTAGGTTTCCGTGATTTTCATGATTGCTCTTTGAACTTGCACCTTGCGGATTCCACCATTAAGAAACCTATGGGAAGAATTAATGATGTTCTTATTGTTGCAAATAGGAACTATGTGCCTGTAGATTTTATTGTTCTTGACATAGATTGCAATCCTTCATGTCCTATTATTCTTGGTAGACCTTTCCTTAGAACGATTGGTGCAATTATTGATATGAAGGAAGGGAATATTAGATTCCAATTTCCATTAAAGAAAGGCATGGAACACTTCCCTAGAAAGAAAATAAAATTACCTTATGAATCTATTATGAGAGCCACTTATGGATTGCCTATCAAAGATGGCAATACCTAGATCTATCCTAGCTTTTATGCCTAGCTAGGGGCGTTAAACGATAGCGCTTGTTGGGAGGCAACCCAATTTTATTTTTAGTTTTTTACTTTTTGCTTCTGTTTAGGAACAAATCTTTGATCTATACTGTAGCGACCCGACCTCAGACGGTCAAGCCTGCGTATTCTTGTGCCATCCTGGATCAGTATCTTTGGCACACAGTACATCAATGTATATATCAAAGTGCAATCACATGCATAAATAACGTAAAACTGATATATACCTCATAATACTCAGCGGAAACAAATCAAGCGGGTGTGGAGTCCCATCAGCGCCATCGGCGGGTTGAGTGTAGACCGTAACCACATATCGTAACTCTTACTCGTCGAGGAAGTATCGCAACATGATACGTTGCAGCCATGTAGGTCGATACATAGGATGTCTTGGCAAGATCTAATAAGAGAAAACAGATGATAAACTATACTATATGCGGTATGGCTTTGTGGCTCCGTATCTGAGTTTTGTTTGCGTAAAAGCTGGTTTTATTTTACATACATCAAAGGAGTAAATGAAGTCTGTACTATGGAGCCTTCTATCATGACATGGTTCCGCCAACCGATGTCTCATAGCCCAAATCATCATAAGTTGCCCACAATTAAGTTATCATCCGGTGTTGAGAGTTCCAGATAGATCCAAGTCCAGATGATCAAATTGTCCGTGGCATCGGGACACGGCTAATCGATTAGGTTATAACCCTCTGCGGAGGTTTGTACACTTTACCCGCAAGATTCGATCCCTCTCTTTACGTTCTCGCACTTGAGTGTTTGAGAACAAGATGACCAAACATGGTCTTCCAAAGAGTTCCTCGACCACCGTCCGTTACTCAACCCATCCTACCGTAGTTCTACATCTGCTAGTACCGTCCCCAGCCAGAGTCACAACTAAGGTCAACCAAGCGAGCCCATAATGACTTGCGGTTGCAGGTAAGCTTCCGGCGTGAAGTATTCTTCCGTCTCTTTGAGTGCAGGTGAAGCTTTCCGCAAGATGTCATGGCGCTTCTCCATGCATCCCGCCAACCACTTTGGTTTCTCCAGGTGCCCGTCAACCGCCCTTCACCCGATGGCGTGTATTGAATTCTGGTCTCGAGTCTTGAAGTCTTGAGGCCTTGAAGATGCAGTCCTTGCAGCTTTCATCATGGTGTTGTCGTCAATGGCGTAGATCCTCCATTCTCACACCACTCCAGAGTACTCATACCAAACCCGTCTACTATAGCGTAGCACTAAAATAAAATATCGTCCGGGCATTGGTAACAGGGGAATGGGTTCCTACCTCATGCATACTACTCAACTACAAGGATTCAATAACACTCTTGAGGGGTGGTTGCAATGGTGCCACTAAATGCAATAAAACATAGGTATGAAAACATGGTCAAAGTGAACTTGCACGGTGATGTTGACGAAGAAGAATTATCGTTCTCAAGAAATAACTTGATAGACTACTCGTCACTCTCTGATGAAATCTATATAACAAACATATCATTCACATAAGCACTCACACTAACAATCAAAACAAAAGAGAGCGAATAAGAATCCGAAGGAACTTCAAATAAAACTAGGAGTCTTCTTCTACAACATTCACAAAAATAGTTTTGTCTAACGGAAAATAAAACACTTAAATAACAGAGAATAAAATATAAATTTAGTTAAGACAAAAAAAATAAAGTATTTTTTTCATAAAGCTATTTTGAAAGTATTTTCAATTGGGAGTTAAAACAGTAGAAATTCATTGCAAGTTATTAGCGAACTTGAATTGATTTCACGATAACAAAATAAAATAAATATAAAAACTTGTTGAACACCTACTGTTTAACTAATAGAAACCAAACATAAACTTTCTGAAATATAAAATAAAATAATTTAAAAACAACTATAGAAAAAAGTAGCTATAATTGAATAGAACTAAAACAGAATTTGTTTTACATGAAATAATAAGCTAAAATACTCAAACAATTTTGAAATTTTACCACTGGTAAATATGATCACTAGTGATCAGTAGAAAAAGAATCAAATAAAAATCTATTTTTAAACTCCCGAATAAGCAAAACAAGCTTTAATTCAAATCTGATCTAACTCAATTTTATAAATCCAAACATAGACAAATTATATATTTTGGAAACTACAAGAAAATTGTGATCTAACATAAAAGAATCAGCATCATTGGACTTCTAGATCAAAAGTTATAAGCTAAACAAGAACGGAACTAAATCTGTTACGGAAATAAATTTAAAACGCAGCGACGTGGCGAGATTTGATTGGTTGTCGGGTGTGCGCGTTTTAGGCTATCTAGAGGACGGCCGCACATTTGAAGAAAACGGTTTGGCTATTAAGTGATCTATTTGGGGCCTTAGGATCAAGATCTAACGGTGAATGCAGGAATAGACAAAGAAAGAAAAAAAACAACAAGGGAGTTACATGCGTGAGGCGAGATGGCAGGAAGGAGGCAGCGATGTGGAGGCTGCTCGGCGAGGCGAGGCGCGGCGAGGTGGGGGGGTGGCGGAGGAGGGTCGGCGCTTGGGAGGTTCGGGAGAGCTCTGGTGGCGTTCTAGGCAGGAAAAGGAGGGCGGTGGCGAGAAGGCTACAGGCAGGGGAGGCGTGGTGATGGGAAAAATGGAGCGAGGAGAGGAGGGGTTTTATAGGCGGTCTCGGGAGGCGCTGGGATGGAAAGACGAGGGAGATCGGGAAGGTGGAGTTTCTGTCTCCATGGATATGGAAAGCTTCATAGCGTGAGAGGAAGCAGAGGAAGGAGATGATCTCTTGTTGGGCTAGAATAGGAAAGTGCTTAATGGGCCAGGTTTTCCTAATAAAACGCTTCCATTCCTATTATTAAAATTAGGAAACTAAAACAATAAAAGGAAATCAAATCAATTGAATAAAGAGTTTTTATATACTAAAATTATCAGAAAAATAAAATGTAGATGATGAGCATTATTCCACGGCCAAAATAAAAACTTAAAAAAATGTTTTCAGAAAATCCCTAAAGGCTTTATTTCTTTTGCAAATAATTTTTAAATAAAAACTTTGGTTTTTCTTGGCTCAAATATTTTCAAAATGCCCTGATTTTGGAGGGTCATTTTCCTCCGCTCTTTCTTGCTTGCAAGAATTTATTTTCGGGTATTTCTCGGGAAGAAAAATAGAGAAGCAAGTGCAAATATTTGAAAGAATTAAATTGCAAAACTCCGTTCAAATTCTTTATAGTTGAAGAAGTCATGTCATCTTCTCTCATTGATTTTAATAGGATGAATTTGAATTTACGGAGAAGGGAAAGTCATTTTATTCCTCTCTTTCAAAAGTTTTTGAGAAGGTTCAAATTTCACTCAAGTTTAATTCACTCAAGCAAACAAACAAGCAATTCAATTAATTATATTAACATTCCAAAATTTGGGATGTTACAAACCTACCACACTTAAAATGAATCTAGTCCTCGAGATTGAAGAAACTAACAAGAAAAGGTTAGGGGTTGGGGTCTTCTAGCAAATGTCTTGGTCGAAAAGGTCGGGGTGCTACCACACTTAAAAACAAGGTCATGGTTCCAATAAACTCAGATATTTTCTCCGGAGGGCTGACAATGTATGTCTCTTCACATATCTTACAATAGCTCCTTCATTAAAGCTCTTACATCGGAAGCATAGAGTTTTCCTCAAAAGCTTGGGTCGGTTCGTCAAAGTTGAAGTTAAATCAGAGACTGGATCTTCTTAGCGATGGGTTTGTGTCCATTCTAAACAACTATCGAAACACTCATGGTGGTCTACAATTTATGGTTTTCTCCTGCGAGAAACGGGTGCAGGTTGAACCTCACCGTATAACCTCGATTGGCAGCGGTTGCTGTAAAGGGTTCCATCGTACTACCATTCTATGGTTTTATGGCTTGTCGCGTCGACACTCTTCTAAGGTTTTCAAGTCTCTCTGATTTTCCATCAACATATGTTAGTTCATGATAGAAGTCTCCGGTATGGGGGCCAATCCATCCCGTACTTGAATCATTACCACATACGTAAACAGTGAATCACGTATTCTAACACTTGGGCATACTCACAAGCATTGCAGAATTTCTCTTGTTCTCGAACTGGGTTCGAGTAAATCCATGGTTTCTGCAAGCCAAACAAAACATCTATCGTTACTTCACCACTCTTAGGTTTTGCGTAATCTCCTACGAACGTATGATGATTGGATGCTGATTCCTCCAATTTATTCCTTTATCGAGGTTACATCGGTTCCTTTTCAAAATCCTGGGCCTGTGGGTTATGGCCCACTTCAACACTAGTGCAGCTTTAACTCATCCTTGGAGTAACTCTCTTGTTCCATATTACACCTCCTTTAAATCCAGTAGTACTCTGTTTCTTCATACCATCATATCAAAAGCACAACTCCAACTTATTTTGTCCGGCTTATGGACCGTCATGAATAACACATTTCTTTCTTCATTTATCCTGTGGCTTTACAGAGTACTACGGCCAAAATAAATGCACAAGTTTATCCATAACATCTCATTATTCTCATATCAATCTTTCATTACATCCTTAACCTTTTTCGTAAATCCAAATTTCAAAAAGGTACTTTGTTACAAATGCTGCCACCCACATGGTTTGGTATGGTCAGACATTACTTCCAACTTTATTTATTTATCCTCCTCGAGGATTCTTCAGTCCCACTGGAATTGTGCGACATGTGCCTTGAAATCTTCAATCTTCATTTCATCGTGGTGGCCTTGAGCTTCACCTCCATCATCTCGGTATGCACTTCGCTTAGGTATTCCTGAGTATAGCGGAGTCTTGCTTCAAGTATTTCTCCGATCTGGCATATGGCTTCCATGGCTGCTTCACGAACAGCATCGAAGAAAGTTGCTTGTGGCACACGTGAAATGAAAAAGTACTGCCCCATCATCTTTGGGAAAACTCCTTTCAAATGGTGGAGGTGTACCTCCACATACCAAAGTTCCACTCCCTTATGCATGAAGGGGTAGCCTTTGTAGACTACATCTCCTTCAAGGTGAATATGCTTCATCATGTCCTTCAGGATCTTCGGGTAATCATGATCACTTGTCAGGGTCATGATTGTTTCCGGACCTTTAAAGAAAGACTCATAAAGGGTTGTCATCTGCATGTTTAGGATAAGAGGGGTGCTCAGAACAAGGGATGTATCTCCATGGGGAAATTGCAATTGTCTCCGAAAAAGTTTGGTGTTCGATTGTCCATGGGTTCAAGATTTGAGGTCTGTTGAGATATAAAGAAAGCATTTACCCACTCATCAACAAAATTATCGTTTGTAATGGGTCGCTCTACTATGGTTTCGTTTCTAAGTCCTCATTTCTTCAGGTCTTCAATGCTCGGGAGTTTCCAATTCCTGATGCTTTTCCCATATGAAGGCCTTCTACCATTCTTCCGTAACTTACGTCTCTCATGGTTGAAATAAATTCAAACCTACGAATATCGCATCTATCCAACCATTCAATAAACACACAAAAATAATAGCAACCAAGCATTCATTTATTCAATCAATACTACAGTATCGCCACCCACATAATTTTGGTATGGTCGGATACTTAAATCATGAAGCGTTCATCTTTATTTCTCTCATGGTGGGATACTACTAAGCTAATTTATTAGGAACTTGGTCATTGTCCCCACCGGGCTTCTTCATGTGGACTTGATCTCCTCCAGTTCTTCGCTAGATTTTCCTGTCGACTCGGAGTTTCTTGTGGCGACCTGTATGTCTGAAGTTGTTCCTTGAGCTTACGGATTTCAACGTCCTTTGCATGAGACATGGTCCTGCTGTTTTCAGTTCTGGCGCATCCTCGAGATCTCGAGGTTCTCCTCCTCCAGCTTGTTTACCTTGATCTACGAGTCTTGACCTCTTCTCGTAGTGCTTCATTGTCGAGCAGGGCTTCCGGAGCTCCATCTGAAGATTCTTGACGTCTTGTTCCAGATCCCGATTGTACACTAAAAGTGGGGAGAAATTCATCTTTTGCGCTTCCGTCAAGGCAATAGTTGCTCCATCAAACTTCTGCCATCCAATCCTTCCAAAGAAGTGTGAGTTTAGTGCGATCGATGGCGATAGCATAAGCGTGCAATAGCATCATGGACGGCAGTGTTGATGCCCATATCACAGTCACCATTTATAGTTCCGAAGCTGATGTCTGCAGTCTTGGGGGCTTCTTTACGACCAAAAACTTGGGTCTTGACTCCCCATGATCTGGACGTCCTCTTAGTTGCCTTGATCTCGGTATCGGTAACTTCAGCAGCTGACTAGCTCCACAAGGAAGGGCCTCCAAGAATCTTCTCGTAGTGTTCTCTTTTGTTCAGAATGTAGCTCTCCATCTATAGCTTGAGATAAGGAAGGTTCAGTAAAAGGAATGAGGTGTTACGAGAGTAGTACAAAACAAAGGTCATTCCTATTGGGGTCTTCATATTACTAAGTCATTTTCTAGGGTCACGTTCTCAGCCAACATGTGCTCGATACCATTTACATGGCGGCCCAACCTCGAGACAGTCAAGCCTCGTATTCTTGTGCCATCCTCGATCGGTATCTTTGGCACAAACAGTACATCAATGTATATATCAAAGTGCAATCACATGCATAAATAACGTAAAACTGATATATACCTCATAATACTCAGTGAAACAAATCAAGCGGGTGTGGAGTCCCATCAACGCCATCGGCGGAGTTGAGTGTAGACCGTAACCTGTATCGTAACTCTTACTGTCGTCGAGGAAGTATACGCAACATGATACGTTGCAGCCGTGTAGGTCGATTACATAGGATGTCTTGGCAAGATCACAATAAGAGAAAACAGATGATAAACTATACTATATGCGGTATGGCTTTGTGGCTCAGTATCGAGTTTTGTTTGCGTAAAAGCTGGTTTTATTTTACCTACATCAAAGGAATAAATGAAGTCTGTACTATGGAGCCTTCTATCATGACATGGTTCCGCCAACCGATGTCTCATAGCCCAAATCATCATAAGTTGCCCACAATTAAGTTATCGATCCGGTGTTGAGAGTTCGAGATAGATCCAAGTCCAGATGCTCAAATTGTCCGTATCGGGGACACGGCTAATCGATTAGGTTATAACCCTCTGCAGAGGTTTGTACACTTTACCCGCAAGATTCGATCCCTCTCTTTACGTTCTCGCACTTGAGTGTTTGAGAACAAGATGACCAAACATGGTCTTCCAAAGAGTTCCTCGACCACTTGTCGGTACTCAACCCATCCTACCGTAGTTCTACATCTGCTAGTACCGTCCCAGCCAGAGTCACAACTAAGGTCAACCAAGCGAGCCCATAATGACTTGCGGTTGCAGGTAAGCTTCGGGCGTGAAGTATTCTTCCGTCTCTTTGAGTCTGGTGAAGCTTTCCGCAAGATGTCATGGCGCTTCTCCATGCATCCCGCCAACCACTGGTTTCTCCAGGTGCCCGTCAACCGCCCTTCACCCGATGGCGTGTATTGAATTCTTGTCTCGAGTCTTGAAGTCTTGAGGCCTTGAAGATCAGAGTCCTTGTAGCTTTCATCATGGTGTTGTCGTCAATGGCGTAGATCCTCCATTCTCACACCACTCCGAGTACTCATACCAAACCCGTCTACTATAGCGTAGCACTAAAATAAAATATCGTCCGGGCATTGGTAACAGGGGAATGGGTTCCTACCTCATGCATACTACTCAACTACAAGGATTCAATAACACTCTTGAGGGGTGGTTGCAATGGTGCCACTAAATGCAATAAAACATAGGTATGAAAACATGGTCAAAGTGAACTTGCTGGTGATGTTGACGAAGAAGAATTATCGTTCTCAAGAAATAACTTGATAGACTACTCGTCACTCTCTCGATGAAATCTATATAACAAACATATCATTCACATAAGCACTCACACTAACAATCAAAACAAAAGAGAGAGCGAATAAGAATCGAAGGAACTTCAAATAAAACTAGGAGTCTTCTTCTACAACATTCACAAAAATAGTTTTGTCTAACGGAAAATAAAACATTAAAATAACAGAGAATAAAATATAAATTTAGTTAAGACAAAAAAAATAAAGTATTTTTTCATAAAGCTATTTTGAAAGTATTTTCAATTGGGAGTTAAAACAGTAGAAATCCATTGCAAGTTATTAGCGAACTTGAATTGATTTCACGATAACAAAATAAAAATAAATATAAAACTTGTTGAACACCTACTGTTTAACTAATAGAAACCAAACATAAACTTTCTGAAATATAAAATAAAATAATTTAAAACAACTATAGAAAAAAAGTAGCTATAATTGAATAGAACTAAAACAGAATTTGTTTTACATGAAATAATAAGCTAAAATACTCAAACAATTTTGAAATTTTTACCACTGGTAAATATAATCACTAGTGATCAGTAGAAAAAGAATCAAATAAAAATCTATTTTAAACTCCCGGAATAAGCAAAACAAGCTTTAATTCAAATCTGATCTAAATCAATTTTATAAATCCAAACATAGACAAATTATATATTTTGGAAACCACAAGAAAATTGTGATCTAACGCAAAAGAATCAGCATCATTGGACTTCTAGATCAAAAGTTATAAGCTAAACAAGAACGGAACTAAATCTGTTACGGAAATAAATCTGAAAACGAAAACGGCGACGTGGCGAGATTTGATTGGTTGTCGGTGTGCGCGTTTTAGGCTATCTAGAGGGCGGCCGCACATTTGAAGAAAACGGTTTGGCTATTAAGTGATCTATTTGGGGCCTTAGGATCAAGATCTAGCGGTGAATGCAGGAATAGACAAAAGAAAGAAAAAAAAACAACAAGGAGTTACTGTCGTGAGGCGAGATGGCGGGAAGGAGGCGGCGATGTGGAGGCTGCTCGGCGAGGGGGCGAGGTCGCGCGAGGTGGGGGTGGCGGAGGAGGGGTCGGCGCTTGGGAGGTTCGGGAGAGCTCTGGTGGCGTTCTAGGCAGGAAAAGGAGGGCGGTGGCGAGAAGGCTACAGGCGGGGGGGCGTGGTGATGGGAAAAATGGAGCGAGGAGAGGAGGGGTTTTATAGGCGGTCTCGGAGGCGCTGGGATGGAAAACGAGGAGATCGGGAAGGTGGAGTTTCTGTCTCCATGGATATGGAAAGCTTCAGAACGTGAGAGGAAACAGAGGAAGGAGATGATCTCTTGTTGGGCTAGAATAGGAAAGTGCTTAATGGGCCAGGTTTTCCTAATAAAACGCTTCCATTCCTATTATTAAAATTAGGAAACTAAAACAATAAAAAGGAAATCAAATCAATTCGAATAAAGAGTTTTATACACTAAAATTATCGAGAAAAATAAAATGTAGATGATGAGCATTATTCCACGGCCAAAATAAAAACTTAAAAAATGTTTTCAGAAAATCCCTAAAGGCTTTATTTCTTTTTGCAAATAATTTTTAAATAAAAACTTTGGTTTTTCTTGGCTCAAATATTTTCAAAATGCCCTGATTTTGGAGGTCATTTTCCTCCGCTCTTTCTTGCTTGCAAGAATTTATTTTCGGGTATTTCTTGGGTAAGAAAATAGAAAGCAAGTGCAAATATTTGAAAGAATTAAATTGCAAAACTCCGTTCAAATTCTTTATAGTTGAAGAAGTCATGTCATCTTCTCTCATTGATTTTAATAGGATGAATTTGAATTTACCGGAGAAGGGGAAAGTCATTTTATTCCCTCTCTTATCAAAAGTTTTTGAAAAGGTTCAAATTTCACTCAAGTTTAATTCACTCAAGCAAACAAACAAGCAATTCAATTAATTATATTAACATTCCAAAATTTGGGATGTTACATATACTCTGCTTAGATGTCTTTTTATGTTTTAATTAGTGTTTGTGCCAAGTTTAACCTATAGGATCTTCTTAGATGATAGTTATTTGATCTTGCAGAAAATTCCAGAAACTTTTTGTTCACGAAAATAATTGTTAAAAATCACCAGAAAGTGATAAAATACTGATTCCAATTGCTGCTGATCAATAAACAAATTCTCTAGGTCTTCCTATTTTGGCTGCTTTTTGGAGTTCCAGAAGTTTGCTTTAGTTACAGATTACTACAGACTGTTCTGTTTTTGACAGATTCTGTTTTTCGTGTGTTGTTTGCTTATTTTGATGAATCTATGGCTAGTAAAATAGTTTATAAACCATATAGAAGTTGGAATACAGTAGGTTTAACACCAATATAAATAAAGAATGAGTTCATTACAGTACCTTGAAGTGGTGTTTTGTTTTCTTTCGCTAACGGAGCTCACGAGATTTTCTGTTAAGTTTTGTGTTGTGAAGTTTTCAAGTTCTGGGTAAAAGATTTGATGGATTATGGAACAATGAGTGGCAAGAGAATAAGCTTGGGTATGCCCAAGGCACCCCAAGATAATCTAAGGTCACCTAAAAGCCAAAGCTTGGGGATTCCCCGGAAGGCATCCCCTCTTTCGTCTACTTCCGTCGGTAACCTTACTTGGAGCTATATTTTTATTCACCACATGATATGTGTTTTGCTTGGAGCGTCTTGTATTATTTGAGTCTTTGCTTTTTAGTTTACCACAATCATCCTTGCTGAACACACATTTTGAGAGAGACACACATGATTTGGAAATTATTAGAATACTCTATGTGCTTCACTTATATCTTTTGAGTTATATAGTTTTTGCTCTAGTGCTTCACTTATATCTTTTAGAGAACGGTGGTGATTTTGTTTTATAGAAACTATTGTTCTCTCATGCTTCACTTAGATTATTTTGAGAGTCCTACAAAACAGCATGGTAGTTTGCTTTAACAATAATAGGCATACAAGATTAGTAAAAGAAAAATTCTTATGAGTGTGTTGAATACTATGAGAAGTTTGATGCTTGATAATTGTTTTCAGATATGGGGATGGTGATATTAGATTCATGCTAGTTGAGTAGTTTTGAATTTGAGAAATACTTGTGTTAAATTTTGTGATTCCCGTAGCATGCACGTATGGTGAACCGTTATGTGATGAAGTCGGAGCATGATTTATTTATTGATTGTCTTCCTTATGAGTGGCGGTCGGGGACGAGCGATGGTCTTTTCCTACCAATCTATCCCCCTAGGAGCATGCGCGTAATACTTTGCTTTGATAACTTGTAGATTTTTGCAATAAGTATATGAGTTCTTTATGACTAATGTTGAGTCCAAGGATTATACGCACTTTTCTTCCTTCCATCATTGCTAGCCTCTCTAATACCGCGCACTTTTCGCCGGTATCATACACCCACCATATACCTTCCTCAAAACAGCCACCATACCTACCTATCATGGCATTTCCATAGCCATTCCGAGATATATTGCCATGCAACTTACCACCGTTCCGTTTACTATGACACGCTCCATCATTGTCATATTGCTTTGCATGATCATGTAGTTGACATTGTATTTGTGGCAAAGCCACCGTTCATAATTCTTTCATACATGTCACTCTTAATTCATTGCATATCCCGGTACACCGCTGGAGGCATTCATATAGAGTCATATTTTTTTCTAAGTATTGAGTTGTAATTGTTGAGTTGTAAGAAAATAAAAGTGTGATGATCATCATTTTTTAGAGCATTGTCCCAAGTGAGGAAAGGATGATGGAGACTATGATTCCCCCACAAGTCGGGATGATACTCCGGACGAAAAAAAATAAAAAAATAAAAAAATAAAATAAAAGAGGCCATAAAAAAGAGAAAAAAGGCCCAAACAAAAAAATGAGAGAAAAAGAGAGAAGGGACAATGTTACTATCCTTTTACCACACTTGTGCTTCAAAGTAGCACCATGATCTTCATGATAGAGAGTCTCCTATGATATCACTTTCATTTACTAGTGGGAATTTTTCATTATAGAACTTGGCTTGTATATTCCAATGATGGGCTTCCTCAAAATGCCCTAGGTCTTCGTGAGCAAGCGAGCTGGATGCACACCCACTTAGTTTCTTTTGTTGAGCTTTCATATACTTATAGCTCTAGTGCATCCGTTGCATGGCAATCCCTACTCGCTCACATTGATATCTATTGATGGGCATCTCCATAGCCCGTTGATACGCCTAGTTGATGTGAGACTATCTTCTCCCTTTTTTGTCTTCTCCACAACCACCATTCTATTCCACATATAATGATATGTCCATGGCTCACGCTCATGTATTGCGTAAGATTGAAAAAAAGTTTGAGAATGTCAAAAGTATGAAACAATTGCTTGGCTTGTCATCGGGGTTGTGCATGTTTAAATATTTTATGTGGTGAAGATAGAGCATAGCCAGACTATATGATTTTGTAGGGATAATTTTCTTTGGCCATGTTATTTTGAAAAGACATAATTGCTTAGTTAGTATGCTTGAAGTATTATTATTATTTTTATGTCAATATTAAACTTTTATCTTGAATCTTTCAGATCTGAATATTCATACCACAATTAAGAAGAATTACATTGAAATTATGCCAAGTAGCATTCCACATCAAAAATTCTATTTTTATCATTTACCTACTCAAGGACGAGCAGGAATTAAGCTTGCGGATGCTTGATAAGTCTCCAACGTATCTACAACTTTTTATTGTTCCATGCTATATTATATTCTGTTTTGGACATTATTTGGCTTTATTATACACTTTTATATTACTTTTGGGACTAACCTATTAACCGAAGGCCCAGCCCAGAATTGCTGTTTTTTTGCCTATTTCAGAGTTTCGCAGAAAAAGAATATCAAACGGAGTCCAAACGGAATGAAACCTTCGGGAACGTGATTTTCGGAACGAACGTGATCCAGAGGACTTGGACCCTCGTCAAGACATCAAGCAGGAGGCCACGAGGTAGGGGCGCGCCTACCCCAGTGCGCGCCTCCACCCTCGTGGGCCCCCTGTTACTCCACCGACGTACTTCTTCCTCCTATATATACATACGTACCCCCAAACTACCAGATACGGAGCCAAAAACCTAATTCCACCGCCGCAACCTTCTGTACCCGTGAGATCCCATCTTGGGGCCTGCTCCGGAGCTCCGCCGGAGGGGGAATCGATCATGGAGGGCTTCTACATCAACACCATAGCCTCTCCGATGAAGTGTGTGTAGTTTACCTCACCCCTTCGGGTCCATAGTTATTAGCTAGATGGCTTCTTCTCTCTTTTTGGATCTCAATACTATGTTCTCCCCCTCTCTCGTGGAGATCTATTCGATGTAATCTTATTTTGCGGTGTGTTTGTTGAGACCGATAAATTGTGGATTTATGATCAAGTTTATCTATGAACAATATTTGAATCTCCTCTGAATTCTTTTATGTATGATTGGTTATCTTTGCAAGTCTCTTCAAATTATCAGCTTGGTTTGGCCTACTAGATTGATCTTTCTTGCAATGGGAGAAGTGCTTAGCTTGGGGTTCAATCTTGCGGTGTCCTTTCCCTGTGACAGTAGGGACAGCAAGGCACATATTGTATTGTTGCCATCGAGGATAACAAGATGGGGTTTATATCATATTGCATGACTTTATCCCTCTACATCATGTCATCTTGCTTAAAGCATTACTCTGTTCTTATGAACTTAATACTCTAGATGCATGCTGGATAGCGGTCGATGTGTGGAGTAATAGTAGTAGATGCAGGCAGGAGTCGGTCTACTTGTCTCGGTCGTGATGCCTGTATACATGACCATACCTAGATATTCTCATAACTATGCTCAATTCTGTCAATTGCTCAACAGTAATTTGTTCACCCACCGTAATACTTATGCTCTCGAGAGAAGCCTGTAGTGAAACCTATGGCCCCCGGGTCTATTTTCCATCATATTAATCTCCCATCAACAAGATATTTCCGTTGCCTTTTATTTTGCTTCTATTTTACTTTGCATCTTTATCATAAAAATAACAAAAATATTATCTTATCATATCTATCAGAGCTCACTCTCGTAAGTGACCGTGTAGGGATTGACAACCCCTTATTGCATTGGTTGCAAGGATTTATTTGTTTGTGTAGGTGCGAGGGACTCGTGCGTGGCCTCCTACTGGATTGATACCTTGGTTCTCAAAAACTAAGGGAAATACTTACGATACTTTGCTGCATCACCCTTTCCTCTTCAAGGGAAAACCAACGCAGTGCTCAAGAGGTAGCAGATATCGAAGATTAACTCTTCGCTTTGGAAGTTGTCCGGAGAACCGAACACCACCTCCAGCATGATTGAGCCCGTACAGCGGGCCTCTACGCCTGGTATGACTCCTTTAAAGGTAATCTTTGTTAGTTTCATTTGCGAGGGGTTAATGCCCATCTTCCGCACTGTGTCCTGATAAAGCAGGTTGAGGCTGCTACCACCGTCCATCAGGACTCGTGTTAGGTGAAACCCGTCAATAATTGGGTCGAGGACTTGTGCGGCTGAACCGCCATGGCGGATACTAGTTGGGTGATCCCGGCGATCGAAGGTGATCGGGAATGATGACCACGGATTGAATTTTGGGGCGACTGGCTCTACCACGTAGACGTCCCTAAGTGCTCGCTTACGCTCCCTTTTCGGGATGTGCGTAGCGTATATCTTGTCCACCGTTTTGACTTGAGGGGGAAATTTTTTCTGTCCCCCCCCCCCCCACCAGTGTTCAGCTGCCGGGGCTCTTCGTCCTCGTCCTCACCTTGTGATCCCTTTTCCTTGTTTTCGGCATTTAACTTGCCAGCCTGCTTGAAACCCCAACAATCTCTGTTGGTATGATTAGCTTGCTTATCCGGGGTGCCGTGTATCTGGCACGGACGATCGAGTATGCGGTCCAGGCTGGAAGTTCCTTCATTGTTCCTTTTGTAGGGCTTCTTCTGTTGGCCGGACTTGGAGCCAGTGAATCTGGCATTGACCATGGTGTCATCGGTGTTGTTGCCATTGCTTCGGCGTTTGTGTCTATTGCGCCGGAGCTTGCTAGTGCTATCCTTAGCCTCGGCGGGGCCTGTCTCGCTAGCTGTGTTGTTACTACGGGCCAGCCAACTGTCCTCTCCCGCGCAAAAGCGGGTCATGAGTGTCGTGAGGGCTACCATGGACTTCGGCTTTTCTTGGTCGAGGTGACGTGCTAGCCATTCGTCACGGGTGCTGTGTTTGAAGGCTACTAAGGCCTCGGCATCCGGACAGTCAACGATCTGGTTCTTTTTGGTTAGGAACCTAGTCCAGAATTTTCTGGCTGATTCTCCAGGTTGTTGAACTATGTGTCTTAAGTCATCGACGTCTGGTGGCCGGACATATGTTCCATGGAATTTGAACCCCTCAGGGAATTCGTGATCCAGTATTTCATGTGTGAAGCAGAGAGGGTGTGCGGCGCCTCTATATCGGGCCGCATCATGGCGTAGCTCTGACGGAGTCCGTCTGTGGTATTCGGCCCGGGCGTGGTTAGATTTATCACGTCCGAATAGGTAGCCGTCTTCGTGCCTCGAGGCACGCCCTCGCGATCCATAGATCGATCTTGTATGTCCTGCTCTATCGTCCAGGATCTGCCGGAGGTCGTACGTGTGACCCCGAACTCTTCCGTCTTTATTTTTACAGGCGGTGGGGCAGGCTGCTGTTCGGCCTGAGTTGCCGCTTTATCCCGGCCGTGGGGTGGCCGGTCGGCCACCCTGTCTCGACCATGTGGTGGTCGTTCCGCATTACGCAAGGGAGATGTGTGCTCCGGTGCTTCCTCATCGAATTGAGGTAGCAGTATGCGTTTCGGGTAGCTCTTCGTTGCGCGCTTGAGGCCGTATTCTTCGGCTGTCAGGACATCAGTCCACCTGTCGACGAGCAGATCTTGTTCAGCTTGAAGCTGCTGCTGTTTCTTTTTCAGGCTCCTTGCAGTGGCTATGAGCTGAAGCTTAAAGCGCTCCTGCTCCAGAGGATCCTCAGGCACGATGAAGTCTTCGTTGCCGAGGCTTGTCTCCTCCTGGAGGGTGGACGGTAGCTGTCGCCCTCCGAGTCATCTTCTATCGCCTGTTCGTCAAGGTTGTCTTGTCTGTCGTCATGTTCCTCCTGTTCGAATGTAACTCCGACAGGGTCTTCATTATCTTCGGCGTCGCATGGAGTACTATTCTCTCCGGTGCCGGTGTTTCCGTCCTTTGAGCGACGACGCTTAGAATGGCGCTTGTGGCGTCGGCGCTTGGACTGCGTCTCAGAGGTTTTATTCGCATCTGGCTCTTCGTTGTCGTTGCCAGATCCTTTGGGTGTATCAACCATGTACACGTCGTACAAAGAGGTGGCCGTCCAAGGTCCGATAAATGGCGGGTCTTGGCCTTGATCCATATCGGCATCGTCGTCCATACCGTCGATGTCTTCGGAGCCATAGTCAAGCACGTCGATTAAGTCATCGACAGTGGCCATGAAGTGGGTGGCGGGTGGGAAGAAAAATTCCTCGTCATCTGTCTCTAGCTCGACCCGAACATAGTTCGACCGTGAGTCCTCCTACAAGGATAAGTTCTTTAAAAAAATTATCATATGACCAAAAGGTAAGTGCTAGAAGAAGTCTGCGGCGCCAAATTCGAAAATCGATAACCGATCCAGCTTGGTGTCCGCAGGCGCGCCTGATCTGGAACGTGTAGCCAAAAACGAGTCCAGAGTTCCATTGACGCGAGTATTGCAGGATGTCGAGTCCGTGTGAGGCTCCCACGCCGTGGACCTCGTGGCCTTGAAGGGCATGATCTGCTTCGGTTCTGGGGTCGTTGCAGCAACAAGATCCATCTCCTAGGTGTGATCCGATGACAGATTTAAGTCATGTTCATCGGAGAGAGGGGGAGCGACTGCCGCAGTCTTGAATCCATCGGAGATCGAGTCTCTGCGAGTATCCGCGACGCAGTTCAAGCTTCCTGATCTGACCTGATGGCCAGGGGCATGACTATCGACCTGCTCCAGATGGCCAAGCGAGTTGGCCCGCAGTACGAAGTCACCGAACACAAAGGTTTGTCCGGGGAGGAAGGTTTCTCCCTGAACGGCGCCATTACTGACGATCGAAGGGGCCATCGAGTCCTTTGCTGACGGCACAGTGGAACTCTCAACGAAAGCACCAATGTCGGTGTCAAAACCGGCGGATCTCAGGTAGGGGGTCCCGAACTGTGCGTCTAGGATCGATGGTAACAAGAGACGGGGAACACGATGTTTACCCAGGTTCGGGCCCTCTCTATGGAGGTAATACCCTACTTCCTGCTTGATTGATCTTGATGAATATGAGTGTTACAAGAGTTGATCTACCACGAGATCGTAATGGCTAAACCCTAGAAGTCTAGCCTATGCGTATATGGTAATGAATGTGTCCTATCCGAACTATGCTCCCCGTTTATATAGACACCGGAGAGATCTAGGGTTACATGGGGTTGGTTACATAGGAAGGAATCTTCATAGTCGGTCGCCAAGCTTGCCCTCGACGCCAAGTAGAGTCCAATCCGGACACGGTGCAGTCTTCGGCCTTCATGTCTTCATAGCCCATCAGTCCGGCCCATGGATAACAGGCCGGATGCCCGAGGACCCCTTAGTCCAGGATTCCCTCACTCCTCCCGCCACTAGTGCGGAATCTTGTGATATTAACGCCGCTTTGTCAAATCTTGTTATGAAAGATCAATTTTCCGGTACTCCTAATGAGGATGTCGCATCCCATCTTAACACATTCGTGGAATTATGCGATATGCAAAAGAAAAAAGATGTGGACAATGATATTGTGAAGTTGAAATTATTTCTGTTTTCTTTGCGAGATCGTGCAAAATTTTTGTTTTCTTCCTTGCCTCGCAACAGTATAGATTCTTGGGATAAGTGCAAGGATGCTTTTATTACTAAGTATTTTCCGCCCACGAAAATTATTTCCCTTAGAACCCAAATCATGAATTTCAAGCAACTTGAACATGAGCATGTTGCACAATCTTGGGAAAGGATGAAATTAATGCTAAGGAATTGCCCAACTCATGAGTTAAATCTTTGGATGATCATACAAATTTTTTATGTGGGGTTGAATTTTGTTTCTCGAAATCTTTTGGAATTCACCGCGGGTGGTAATTTTATGGAAATTACTTTGGGTGAAGCCAGCAAATTGCTTGATAATATTATGGAAAATTATTCACAATGGCATACCGAAAGAGCTCCTACTAGTAAAAAAGTTAATTCGATTGAAGAAATTTCTTCTTTTAGTGAAAAAGTTGATGCTCTTATGAAATTGGTTGCTAATAAAAGTGCCCCTATTGATTTTAATGGTGTGCCTTTGTCAACTTTGATTGATAAAAATAGTGATGCCATATATGTGAATTTTATCTCATGAAACAATTTCAATAAACATGCTTATAGAGGTAATTTTAATCCTAGGCATATTCCTAGTAATTCCTCTAACAATTATCGTAATTCCTATGGCAATACTTCCTATAATAATAATAGTAACACCTCTGATCTTGAGAATAATATTAAATAGTTTATCAATACTCAAAAAAATTCAATGCTACAATAGAAGAAAAGCTGAATAAGATTGATGATATGTCTAGAAGTATTGATAGAATTTCTCATGATGTAGAAAATCCCAAGGTGAAATTTTTTTGCCTAAGGTTGAGGAATCAATTAAGGCTCTTTATGTTTCTATAGATGAAAGTAAGAAAAGAACCGATATGCTTAGAGCTAGAAGAGAATTTTTAAGAAAAAGCATTTTCTAGTGATTACTTTCATAAAAGTGACGAAGATCTTAAAATGATTGGTGTTTCCTCTATTGATTCTTTGTTTAGTAAAATTAAGATTGATAATAAAGGGACTGAAGAAGATTCAACTTTAGCTAGAAGGCGTCCCAATAATTCGGAGGGTGAAAATCTTGTTGAGAAAATTGATAAAAGTGGGTTTGAAGAGGTCAAAACTTTAACTAGTGATGTGCCCACTCTTTTGGAATACAAAGACTTTCATTATGATAGTTGCTCTTTGATTGATTGTATTTCTTTGTTGCGATCCATGATAAATCCACCCCATGCTTATGAACAAAATAAAGCTTTTACTAAACATATTGTTGATGCTATGATGAAAGCTTTAGAGGAAAAGTTGGAATTATAGGTTTCAATTCCTATAAAATTACATGAGGAATGTGAACCTACTATCAAAGTCAAGATAAAAAATTATGAGTGTTTTGATTTATGTGACTTGGGTACTAGTGTTTCTACAATTCCGAAATCTTTATGTGATGTTCTTGGTCTTACCGATATTGAAGAATGCTCTTTAAATTTGCACTTGGAGGATTCTACTATCAAAAAGCCTATGGGAAGAATTAATGATGTTCTTATTCTTGCAAATAGGAATTATGTGCCCATATATTTTACTGTTCTTGATATTGATTGTAATCTGTCTTGTCCAATTATTCTTGGTAGACCGTTTTTACACACTATTAGTGCCGTGATTGATATGAAAGAAGGCAATATAAATTTCAATTTCCACTAAGTAAGGGTATGGAACACTTCCCTAGAACTAGAATTAAGCCACCATATGAATCAATCATGAGGGAATCGTATGGATCTAGAAACAAAGATGACAATACTTAGATCCTTCGCGTTATGCCTAGCTAGGGGCGTAAAACAATAGCGCTCGTTAGGAGGCAACCCAACTTGTATCATTTTGCTTTTTGGTTTTCTTGCTGTTTTCAGTAAAATGCCCAGTTATGCCTCTGATTAGATGTGTTTTTGTGGTTTAAATTAGTGTTTGTGCCAAGCAAAGCCTTTTGGGATGATTTGGGTGAAAGTTGATTTGATCTTATTGAAAAACATAAACTTTTGCGCTCAGAAAATAATTTTCATAAATCACAGAAACGTGATTTTGCTCTGAATTTTTTACACAAGATTTATATACAAATTGCCCATGTTTTACTATTTTTTCTGAATTTGTGGAGTTAGAGAAGTATTCGAAGTTTTCAGATTGCTACAGACTGTTCTGTTTTTGACAAATTCTATTTTCTTTCCGTTATGTGCTTGTTTTGATGATTCTATAGTTTCCTTTGGAGAGTTTTTGTCATAGAAAAGTTGGAATATAGTAGATATAATGCAAAAATAAAATATTAATGGGTTTGCAACAGTACATATAGTAGTGATTTGCTTTCTTATACTAACGGATCTCACGAAGGTTTTGTTGAGTTTTGTGTGATTAAAGTTTTCAAGTTTTGGGTGATATTACAATGGATGAAGGAATAAGGATTAGCAAAAGGCTAAGCTTGGGGATGCCCGAGGCACCCCAAGATAATATTCAAGAAGTATCAAGCAACTAAGCTTGGGGATGCCCCCGAGGGGCATCCCCTCTTTCTTTTAACAACCATCGGTATTTTACTTGGAGCTATATTTTTATTCGTCACATATCATGAGTTTTGCTTGGAGCGTCTTATTTGATATGATTCTTTGCTTGTTTTGCCTTTTATTTTAAGTCTTGAATCCTTGTTGTACACACCTATTTGAGATAGACGAAATCATGCCATGACTTGTTAGAATTGCTCTCTATGCTTCACTCTTTTTGAGCATGGTGTGCTTTAGTACTTTTGAAGAAATGCTCTCATGCTTCACTTAGATTTATTTGAGAGTTAGTATTTTTTTTAAGAAATTCTCTCTTGCTTCACTTCGATCATTTTGAGAGAAAGAATTGTGATGCTCATGGTCTTCACTTATATTTGTCTGAGCTTATCAAAAACAACATATGAAATTAGTCCCAAAGTGATAGATATCCGAGGAGGATATAATAAAAACTTTCATGAAGATCATTGGACAAAATAAACTTGATTCCTTGTAGTAATAGTTTTGAGATATGATGATAGTGATATGTGAGTCATGTTGACGAATAATTATGCTTTAGTAAGAATATTGTTGTTAAGGTTTCTGATTCCCTATGCAAGCACGAAAGTCAATAGTTATGCAATGAAATTACATCCTACTTGTGGTGCATTATTCGGTGTTAGTTATGCTTAATGCTCGCTTATGAGATTTTTCATTTCTTAGTTAGATGCTTCTCAATCTTTTGCTAGCCTTCATTTGCACTAAGTATGATCACTACTTGTGCATCCAAATCCTTTAAACCAGTTTTTGCCACATGAGTCCACTATACCTACCTATATGCGGTATTTCCGTGTTGTTCTAAGCAAATTTGTATGTGCCACCTCTAATTTTCAAAATAAATTTCCCTTTTGTGTGTTCGTACCGCTCATGAAACGGTAGGGGGTGGCTGATATATTTCCATGCCAGGTATGATATTCTCAAGATGAGTGTTTATTCACTTGTCATTGCACGAGAGTACGACGAAGGTATTAGGGATGCCCAGTCCCAAAATGAAAAAATGAATTTACTTTATGTTGTCAAATAATAAATTCCTTGGAAAGTGATGGTATGGAAGGCACTCGTGGATACGGTCAACCATGGAAAGTGAAAGTATGGTGGAAAAAGGAATAAACTTTACATTCTGTTTGGGAACCACCTATGATATATCTAGCATGGAAAGTATTGGGAACTACTCGATCGTTTTTGTTGATAGGAAAAGCATGCCACCCAAAAATTTTTATCTCTATCTTTTTCGCTTTGAGCTCTGGCACCTCTACAAATCCCTACTTCCCTCCGCTAAGGGACTTTCATTTACTTTATGCAATTTTTATTTTTACTTGAGTCGCCATCTTCTCTTATAAAGAACCAATTTAGGGGCACTATGATCGTACTTGACCATTGGGTGTAGCTAATGTGTGAGTGTGTTTCATGAATGGATCAATGATTGAGCATAATGGGCTAGGGATAACTTGCTTTAGTGTTGATATTTTGAAAGACATGGTTGTTTGTTGATATGCTTGAGTATTAAAGTCCTCATGTCAAAACTAGACTATTGCTTTGAAACATATAAAAGTCCAAATGTCCATGCTACAATGAAAAGAAAATGTGATGAAGATGTTAGGCAGCATTCCACATAAAAAATTCTGTTTTTATCATTTACCTACTCGAGGATGAGCAGAAATTAAGCTTGGGGATGCTGATACGTCTCCAATGTATCTATAATTTTTGATTGTTCCATGCTGTTATATTATCATTCTTGGATGTTTTACCATCATTTTACAATCATTTTATATCATTTTTTGGGACTAACCTATTGCCATAGTGCCAAGTGCCAGTTGTTGTTTTCTGCTTGTTTTTTACATCGCAGGAAATCAATAACAAACGGAGTCCAAATGCAGCAAAACTTTTTGTGGATTTTTTTGCACCAAAAGACACCTGATGGGCCGGAGAAGCACCTGGGGGTGCCCCAAGGGGGCATAGTCCACTAGGGCACGTCTGGGCCCCCAGGCGCGCCTAGGTGGGTTGTGCCCACCTCGGTGGCCTCCCGCACCGCCTCTTTGCTCTATAAATACCCCAATATTCCAGAAACCCTAGGGGAGTCGACAAAAATCAATTCCAGTCGCCGCAAGTTCCAGAACCACCAGATCCAATCTAGACACCATCACAGAGGGGTTCATCATCCTCATTGGTGCCTCTCTGATGATGCGTGAGTAGTTCATTGTAGACCTACGGGACCGTAGTTAGTAGCTAGATGGCTTCCTCTCTCTCTTTTGATTCTCAATACAATGGTCTCTTGGAGATCTATTCGATGTATCTCTTTTTTGCGGTGTGTTTGTTGGGATTCGATGAACTTTGAGTTTATGATCAGATCTATGCTTTTATCTATGAAAGTTATTTGAGTTCTTTGATCTCTTTTATGCATGATTAGTTATAGCCTCGTATTTCTTCTTTAAATATTTGGTTTAGTTAGGCCTACTAGATCGATTTTTCTTGCCATGGGAAGAGGTGCTTTGTGATGGGTTCGATCTTACGGTGCTTGATCCCAGTGACAGAAGGGGAAATGACATGTATGTATCGTTGCCATTAAGGATAAAATATGGGGTCTATTTCTACATAAATAGATCTTGTCTACATCATGTCATTGTTCTTATAGCATTACTCTGTTTTTCCGGAAACTTAATACACTAGATGCATGCTGGATAGCGGTCGATGTGTGGAGTAATAGTAAGTGATGCAGGCAGGAGTCGGTCTAATAATATTGGACGTGATGCCTATATAATGATAATTGCCTGGATATCATCATGAGTATTTTAAGTTCTACCAATTGCCCAACAGTAATTTGTTTACCCACCATTGCTATTTTTCTCGAGAGAAGCCACTAGTGAAATCTATTTGCCCGGGTCTCTTCTTCATTATATTTGCCTTCAAGAACTATTTTTATTCGCTGTTATTTTCAGATCTATTAATCCAAAAACCCAAAAATACCTCGCTGAATTTTATGTGCTTTTATTTGCATCTATCAATCTACTACAATTTTATCCCGTCAACTTGACAATTTTTGGCACCGTTACCCAAAAGGGATTGACAACCCCTTTAACACGTGGGGTTGCAAGTATTTGTTCTTTGTGTGCAGGTACCATTTACGTAGTGTTGCATGGTTCTCCTACTACTTCGGTAACCTTGGTCTCATCACTGAGCGAAATACCTACTGTTGTTGTGCTGCATCATACCTTCCTCTTTGGGAAATACCGCTGTAGTTCAAGCCAACATCAGACGGTTGGTGCAGTCGAATGTCTTGTGGCCTCGGCCTCCACATGTGAAGCATCTGATGGAACTCGTCTTGACGGTCTCATCATTTGGAGTAGATGATGATGAAGCTCCCGGCTTGAAGTTGCTTGTAGTAAGAGGACGAATTGAAGGAGTCAAAGTTTCTTGTATCTTGACTTGTCGCCATTGCTTGGTGAGGCTTTTTTTGAGGAAGAAGGCGTGGAAGTTGTTGAAGCTTGGTTGTAGGAGTAGCCATAGGTCTTGGAAGAGTACTTCGCGTAGTCGTCGCGGACTTGTCGCTCCGCCTTGGTAGCTTGGTGTACTAGCTCGATGAGGTTCGTGTACGATTGAAAATCCGCAATCTTCTTAATAGGATGGTTAAAACTGTTCAAGAATCGTGCCATGGTTTGTTCCTCATCTTTCGTGACATTAGCTCGAATCATGTCTATCTCCATTTCCTTGTAGTACTCTTCAATGGTCTTGGTGCCTTGCTTGAGGAGTTGTAGTCGCTTGAAGAGGTCGCGGCTATAGTACGTGGGTACAAAGCGCGCTAGTATGACATCCTTCATTTGAGCCCATGTTGTGATTGGTGGGTCACCCTTTGCTTCTCAACGCTTGATGACTTGCTCCCACCAAATGAGGACATAGTCTTGGAACTCAAGGGATGCCATGGCAATCTTCTTTTCTTCTTCATAGCTGTGCAAACAAAAAATCTTGTCAACCTTCAATGCCCATGAAAGGTAATCTTCGGGGTCGTTGCTACCGGACAATTTAGGCATGGTGAACTTGAGCTTGCCGTAGCGTTGATATTCATTGTGTTGGAGTCGATGGTGATGATGCCCTTGACATGGTGGAGGATCTTGAGCCGCTTGTTCCTCTTGCGCCTCATTATTAGCTTGATGTTGAGGACGTGGGATTCTTGCACGGTTCCTCATATCTTGAAGCTCCTCAAGATGTGTGGCTTCTACTTGGTGCTCTCGGCGGAGAGCCTCTTCTTGTAGACGTACTTGGCGGTTGCGCACATTGATGGCTTGAGTTGATTTCAAGGGCTTGTTCTTCACGGCATTGTCGCTCTTGTTGAAGGGCATCACCATCTTGATGTTCTTGTTGATCTTGGTGTGTTGGAGCTTGCGCTAGGACTGGAGGATCATTAGCTTGGCGACGTAGACATTCTCGTTCCCGGAGGCGGCCTTGTAAACCATTGCCATGAAATGGGTTTTGTGGAGCTTGATGATCTTCATGGTCTTGGCGACGATGCGAACAAGCTCGAGAAGGACTTGCATCCGAAGAACATTGCGAAGAATGTCAACTTGAGTGGCTCCATCTTGAATAGGACGATGATGTAGAAGAACGGTTGAGCAACAAGGCATGAATCTCGTCCATCCTTGCATTGTTCTCCTCCTTTTGTGCAACAAGCTTGTTGTCGAAGTAGTCTCTTGTACGTTGCTCGGATGGTCGCAAGTCGGTGGCGAGTAGGTCGATGCGGTCACTCAAAGCTTCATTTTCTTGATGCAAAGCTCTTTGTGTGCTGAAGAGGTGGTTCTTGGTGACGTAGTTGTTCGGGTCCTCATCTTCCTCAATGAAGAGTGGGTTCTAAGAAGTAGTTGGCCTATCCATCATCACAAGCAAATATGTAAGTGGAAGAAAGGAAATAACTACACCAAATTTACCTTATCCGTTGTTGAGAATCGATCAATGATCACTCAATAGGGTAGCAAGGAAATAGCACAATTGGTATCGGATCTCGTCAATTTCTCACACGTACACAAATAAGGCCTTTGGAGTAGCTTGGTGAGGATGGTGGCACAAAATTGATACAATTGTTAGCGAGATTCAAATAATGTTAGAAAAGATTCGCAAATTTGCAAATGCAACAAGCAGACCAATAGCAAAATGTGGCACACGGAAACACACTCACGGATAGATAAATGGGGTCGTGCAACCAAGGGACGAGCTCAAAATGTGGAAACCACGGAAAATGCTCTTGTTGCACAACACTAGAGAGACACTAGCATGATTGCTCAATGGGCGGATATCAGACTTGTGCACAACCTACAAAGCAAAAATGCAATGAGCTATCCCAATTATGCTATATGTATGACGCTCCGGTGATATGATCCAACATGATCGACTATGACAATCTTAGTGTAGTATGATGCTATGGTTCTTGCTTAAAAGCTCTTTGCTTATCTTTCTCTTTTGCTTAAAGATTGTTGGATCTTTTCTTTTGAGCTCTTTCTTTGGCCTCTTATGCAAAACTTCACGAACCAAGATAGCAATTGTGTATATGCGGCAACAAGCTTGTGACAGGAGAGATGATACCAAGATGCTTGTATCAAGATGATATTGTATGTATGCAATGGAAACGAGTATCACTAATGTGCGCAAGTAACGTTTGCTGTCAATACTCAAATGACTAGTCTTGATAGGTAAGTGACGCAAGGGAGTACACAAAGTTGTCGTTGAGGTTACCGTCCTTGCTTACGATTGGTGGTGTCAAAGGTGATGTGATCGTTGTTGATGACGAAAGCGCAGTCGGATGACATGAACGAGTGGTCGGTGACATGGTGCACGGTCTCCAGTGCGTTGGCGAAGATGCCGCTGCACCGTTGTCGAAGGTGGCGAACTTGCGGAAGCAGTCGATGAAGCATAGCCTCTCTGTCTGGGCCAGAAGTTCCGGGGAAGACAGATAGTCCGGAGACCGGAAGTTCCAGGACGGCCGAAAGGTCCGGTGGTCGGAAGGTCCTGGCAGGGCCGAAAGTTCCGGGGGTCGCGAAAATAGATGAACAGGGAGATTTTAGATCGGGGATTTTGGCGGAAAAACTTGGAGAAAACCCCAAATCAGAAGGGGAAAAGAAAATTTTTGGGTGTAGGGAATGGTGTGAAAGCTAGATCTACGTGCTACACATGAAATCCACGGATCAAATCCAACAAAACTTCATCAAACCAACAAATCACAACAAAATTTGGGAGGGCTAGGGATTTTCAAAATTGGGACAAAAGAGAACAATATTAGGCTAGAAAACAAATGAGAGACTGCAAAATCGTTATGAACGTGGCTCATGATACCAAGATGATGTAGGGTGGAACCCTAGGGTCCGATCCTTCCTGATTGGAGCGGATCCCGTGAAGAACACGATGAATGCATGAAGGGAAACACGAGGGGAACCACTCAAATCAACAGGATTCGATTACACATGTGCTAGATCCGAGTACACAACGAGACACACGATCCAAACACAATGAGGGACGAACGATCGGTAGTTCTTCCCAATTCGTGAGGAGATGGGGGCTTGAATCCACGAGAGGATCTTCCCTTGACGGGGTCTTGAATCCACTTGGGGTATCAAGTGGATGAGCTAAGCTCTATCTCTCATATGAGCTAAAACCAATGTTAACCCTAAAACATAGGTAGAAGAAGAGTATATAGTCTAGGGGGCGAAAGGGTACATGGGCCTCAGACTGAGTCACTGCGCACAGGCAGGGCTGGAAGTTCCGGGGATGGCCGGAAGTTCTGGGCGCCGGAGGTTCCGGGCAAAGGTCCGGGTAGGGTCTGGGCTATCCACAGAGTTGGCACGACGCAAGCGGGGCTGGAGTCCGGGGACCGGAATTTTTGGGCAGGACGGAAGTTCCGGGGGCCAGAAGGTCCGGGCAAGGTTTTGGGCTAGTTCCAGGCTAACCAGAGAGTTGGCACGCCCGGGCTTGTCTGGGTCGTCGGAGGCCGAATGTTTTTTTTGAATATTTACTATAGGGTAAAAACCCCACAGCCCTTTATTGCAGACTTAAAGTATCAAACTGTACATAAAAGGTAATAAAATACCATCCTAAACTAAAGGTTAAGAATTACTTACAATTACATGAGAGAGTTAACCCAATCTACAAGCCTAGACTTATAGCTATCCTTAAACCTATGTGACAGGAGAAGGATATCATGTACAAAACTGCCCCTCCAGGCAGCAAAAGTGGCCTGGACACCCCTGAAGGTTCTCCCATTTCTGAGAATCCAAATATTCCAAGCAGCAGTGAGCATAACTTCAAAGAAGAAAGGAGGCCGAATGTTTCGGGCTGGCCGGAGGTTCCGGGGACCGGAGGTTCCGGGCGGCGGCCGGAAGTTCCGGGCTGACCAGAGAGTTGGCGCTTGCCCCTTTTTCTTCAGGTCTCGGCTCCGTGGCTTATAAGTTGTGCCTGATCACACGTAGAGTTTCTGACTTAGGCAGCAACCATGTCTAACTCGAATGTATGGGAAGCTCAAATAGGAGAGATGTCACCTCAGATTGAATTGCACATGCGTGAGCTCTTGTCATGGGTCCACTAGGCACTTGGGGAGACGTGGGTAGGTCCATGGGGATGACCTTGGGATGCTCCACATCACGGGGCCAACCTCAGGGCCCAGAGGGCCTGATGGCAGCTCTATCCCGGCGTGCAGTCCAGGGGCCCGACTTGGAGAGGAAGCACCATCTTGGCGTGCAAGCCAAGAAGCCCTCGCGGCTAGATAGGTTAGATACCATATAAACCGTAGCCATTTGCCCCCCTTTATAAGCGAGGCTAGGGGTAGCTCGAGGTATCTATTCTATAAGAGAGAGACTTTGGTAGTCATCGTCATCATCCACTTGTAACCCCCTCACAAGAAGTGCTTCCACACCATTCTAAAACAAAGTAGAGTAGGGTGTTACCTCAACCACGAGGACCCGACCATGGGTAAAAACACCCGGGCAAACTCCCCTCTTGTACTTCCGGCTACGCTTGCCATCCTACCAAGGACACATTGATGGTTTTCTGCACCTCCAAGCATATTTCAAAAATATTGTCTTCATACACCGAAACCCCCTTAATAGTACCAATTGCCCTATGACTCCAAGAAGAAGCAAAGAACTATAAAAGAGCTAAGTCTTCACGCTCCTGTTCTTCGGCAATTCTATGAAAAGTGCGCACCGAACTCTTCAATGTTTCCTTCATATTTTTAGGGGTCCCATTCATCGCTTAAACCAGATCTTCAAACACATTAGTACCTCAACCACTTTTGTTATCAATACTCCAAAGTCACAAAGGGGGTACTAGATGCACACACAACGATGTACTCCCTCTGTTCCTTTATATAAGGTGCATTTGCTTTTTCCAGAAAATCCACACTGTAAGGTGTATTTCTTTTTTCCTCTCAGTTTTTCGGGAACGTCCTTCCACCATCCTGTACATGCCTTTCATAAAAAAAGTGTGCGTAGACCCAAATAGGAAGGTAGTAAAAATAGAAAATATTTCTCCCTGATTTCTTGCACTCACATTTCTCTCTCTCTCCCAACCCACCGATTCATTTTATTACGTTACGATGAGATTCAATTTCCTTTGATTAGGTCATTGTTTATTTAGTTGATGCTAATTAGCTACTAACTACCTAATTAGTTAAGGGTATTCCTGTTTAAAATTTCTTCTCAATTATGTGCCTTGGTCACCGTGACCAAAATAATACGACCTTACACAAAGGAACGGATGGAGTAGAAGATAGCGGAGTTGCGATTCCAAGAGCTTGCAATGTGCATCTTGGTGGAGGCAATCTAGGAGGAGAGGAACCGTATGTGGCTGGAGGGTAGTCTAACCACCATACCCCACGAGGGTGAGGTGGTTAGTTGGGATTTTGGCATAGCGGATCTTCGATTTCAGAGTAGACGGTGCGCTGGTCCTTGTGGTATCGGTCTTCGCGGTTCTCCTGGATGCAGGCTTTTGAATATTTATACATCAAATTTTCTATGTAATGCAATGTAAAATGATGTCACGTGCAAAATGCTCCCATGGCAACAAAAATCGTTGTCACAACAGTAAAAAACGCTACCATGACAACATCATTTTTTTACCTGGGCAAAATTGGCAGTGGCCCATGTGGCTTTTTAATTAAGATGGAAGATGTGAGAATCATTGTTCGACCCTGAGCAGCTAGGAGGCACATCCGCTCCCCAGCCACTGGGCTAGGTGCCCATCAACATTGTTGCTAAGTTGTGTACAAGTGGTAGAAGCTTGCCCAACACTGATAAGCTATTATCCGTGGGCGGACCCCACTGATACATGTTTTGTGTATGAATGCACTCATTGAGTTGCCATCGATACCTGTTGAGAAATAAAACATGTGATCAATCGTATGAGAGGTAAGCCTTCAGAAAGTGTCTTTTGGGGGAAAGATGTCTCTCCAAAGTGTACACAATAGTAAATGAACATCTTGTTGCTCAGAGATGATTGTATTCGTACTCAATACTGTTGCGTGTACAATATATTTTCTCCTTTATTGTCCTGGTATGAGAAGATTTAAAAAATTATTCACAATTCTGTTGGTCACAACTTAACTGTTAATATCATCAACAATTGTAAGATTTGATGTGCACTGCATGTGGCATAGAAATTAATTTTAAGACACTCTCATCTTAAAATTTGAAATGAGCAGCTTGGGTCTCCCACGTCGCAATTGCAATTTTCTTGATAAAGGACATTTCATTCAATTGATATATCGAGGTGATACAATCGCATCGAAATAATACTCGGCATCTGCATAGCTCAATGCACACAACCAATAAGTCCAACCATCCCAAAAATAAAAATAGTTTTACAGCTCAAAGATAAATAAATCTGTCCAGCCTATGTTGTGGCAGATCCTAACCGGAGATCACACCGCCATCCATTGGGGTAAAAAAACCTCCCTGGCCGTATGCTCCAGCCGCGTAGATGCCATCATAAATAGGTCCCAGTCCTCCGGCCTCTGCAGGATAGACCAAGTACGGAGCCATCGCGTACATACATGAATTACCTGCATATGACATGAAACACATTTTTATTAAAAACCACATTATTCCTGGTAAGTCACAATGCCCAGCATAAGGCAGCTGCCCCCAAAAGAATATGTGCGGAAAATTATTTATCAATACTCCTCAACCAGTTGCCGAACATGTTACGTGCACTACGTGGGGGGTATAAATTTGAAGCTACTTGAACTATGGCCCAAACCGACCGAGCGAACTTACACTCAAAAAATAAGTGTTTCATAGACTCGTCATGTTGGCAAAAGACACATGTCTTGGTGCCTTGCCAGTTGCGTCGTGCCAGATTATCTCTAGTTAAGATGACCCCTCTGTTTAGGAACCATATGAATATCTTCATTCTTAGAGGGATTTTAAGCTTCCACAATTTCCTGTTATCAACCGGAACATCACAATGAACCATTGCATCATACATGGATTTGACTGTAAACTTGCCATTCTGATGCAACTTCCATCGAAAGATGTCCGGTTCATTTGACAACTGAATAGCCTCCAGACGTATGAGTGACTCATTCCAAGCTGTCAGGCGAGGTCCTAAAAGGTCCCTACGGAAAGAAATATCAGGGTTTTCTTGCCCCAAAACTTGTTTGATGGTGACAAATTTATGTCTAACAATCCTATACAAGCTCGGGTATTGCACCATTAGTGGTGTGGTACCTAGCCAGGTGTCTTCCCAGAATCGAACCTGGGAACCGTCCCTAACCGAGAAAGTTCCAAATTGGAAAAAGAATTCCTTGGCTTTCATGACACCAGACCAAAAATGTGAGTCACCAGGTTTCCAATAGACTTGAAAAATGGCTTTGGATCCCACGTACTTGTTACGAATGATTTCCTGCCATACTCCATTCTTAGTGAGTGGTTTATAAACCCATTTGCTGAGAAGAGCAATATTTTTAATCTCAAGGTCTTGAATTCCAAGCCCCCCTTGACTTTTAGGTTGACATAATACAGTCCACCTAGCCAGTCGATATTTCTTGGATTCATTATCAAACTGCCAAAAAATTGGATCTAAAGTAATCGAGACGCTGAAGAACCCCTTTCGGAAGATGGAAGAATGACACCATATATAGAACCACGTTGCTGAGGACGGAATTGATCAATATCAATCGCCCCCGGTATGACAAGAGTTTGGCTTTCCAACTGGCTAGTCGCTTCTCAAGTCTCTCTTCCACGTGCTTCCACTCAGCGATAGTTAAACACCGATAGTGTATGGGAATACCCAGATACCGAACCAGGAACTGCCCGAGCTGGCATCCAAAAATATCGGCATACTCAGGTGCAAATTCTGCAGCATCTCCAAAGCAAAAAAGTTCGCTCTTATGAAAATTAATTTTAAGGCCAGAGAGTTCCTCAAAAGCACATAAAAGCATCTTGAGGTTTCTTGCTTTATCTAGATCATGATCAATGAAAAGTATAGTGTCATCCGCATATTGTAGGATAGATAGACCCTCTTCTACCAAATGAGGAATGACACCGCTAACTTGACCAGCCACCTTAGCCCGCTCAACAGGGGTAGCTAACATGTCGTTCACAATGTTAAACAAAATGGGTGATGCGGGGTCCCCTTGGTGAAGCCCCTTCCTTGTGTGAAAATAGTTGCCAATCTCATCGTTAACTTTGATGGCCACACTACCTCTAGAAATAAAACTCTCTACCCATCGACACCGTTTTGGTGAAAACCCCTTCATGCGTAAAGTTTTCAACAGAAAGGGCCATTTAACTTTATCATAGGCTTTTTAGAAATCTATTTTAAAGATCACTTCATTCAACTTTTTACGGTGAAGCTCATGTACAGTTTCATGCAACACAACAACTCCATCTAGTATGTTGCGTCCTTGCATAAATGTTGTTTGAGTGGGCTTGACGACATGGTCAGCCACCCCATTCAACCAGTTAGTTGCGACCTTCGTAAAGATTTTGAAGCTTACATTTATAAGGCAAATCGGTCGATATTATCGAATACAACTGGCCTCCTTAATCTTGGGCAGTAGGATAATCTCCCCAAAGTTTAAGTGGGAAATATCAAGGTCTTCGGTATGTAGTTGGTTAAACAACCGAACCAAGTCCGCCTTGATCACATCCCAAAAGCATTGATAAAACTCCGCCGGAAATCCATCCGGTCCCGGAGCCTTGTTGTGTTCCATTTGAAACACTGCGGTCCGAATTTCCTCCTCAGAGAACGAAGAGGTTAAGAATTCATTTTCCGCTTCCGAAACTTGAGGGATGTCCTGAGTGATAGACTCGTCCATCTCAAAAAGTGTTTGAGTGGAAGGACCAAGAGCTCTTTGTAATACTTAGTAATATAATCTCTGAGCGGTGCATCCCCCTCGATACGGCCTTCCTCCTGGTCAAGAGCAAAGATATGTTTCTTTCTATGTCTGCCATTGGCCAGCATTTGAAAGTATTTCGTATTATCATCACCTTGAGCGAGCGAGTCGGCCTTGCAATGTTGGTACCACTTAATCTCTTCCTCACGGAGCAGGCGGGCAATCTGCTCATTTAGATGGCTTTTTGCTCAATCTCAACAGCAGAAAGAGGCCTCACCTCCGCAATTTTATCGAGGTATCGATTAAAGTAGATAGACACAACTTTTGTTTTTTGTAATTGCCAGCAGTGTGCTTAGCCCATCCACGAATAAATCGGCGCAAGGCGCGAATTCGATTGTTCCATCGTTGAATGGGCGTGTTACCGCGAGGTTGACGCGCCCACACTTTCTTGACCAGGTCGACAAATCCCTCTCTAGTGAGCCATCCCAGTTCAAATTTAAACTGATGACAGTTAGAACTTGGAGTTGTTTGTCCAAAATCAGCTAGCAATGGAGCGTGATCCGATAAGGCCTCAATTCTTTCTAGTGCCCGTACCGAGGCTAAGGGATATTTATCACTTCTGCGGGATGCTGCCAATGTGACACTACAATCAGAGACCCTTTGACGAAACTGTGTGCGATGCCATAATTGTAAACGGTGGTGTAAAAGAACCGTCAAAAAAGGTGCAAAATGTTTGCGATGGTGGAGCCATCAAACACGGTTCATATTTTAGTTGCGTGTGCGATTCAGGGCATACAGTTCAGTTCAATTAACTGTTTGTGATGAGGAGGAACAAAAGAAACGGGCAGCCAGAGGGAGGTGTGTGCGATATACAGCATACGGTTCACTCGGATGAACTCTTTGTGATTAGGCAACACAAAAGAAACGGTCAGCCAGATGAAGGTGTGTGCGATATACGGCATGCGATTCACTCGGATGAACTGTTTGCGTTGAGACATGAGAACAGAAACGGTTCAACTTAACAAGATGTGTGTGATACGCGGCAAACAAGTCTGTAATCAGAAATGTGTGTGAAGACCGATAATGACACAGACGGTTGCTGCTAATAAGACGTGTGTGTTGTGCGATGGGATTGCATATAAAACAACAACATATATATCGTATGTGTACTCGGATGAACTTATAAGGACATGCATTCGTATTTTATTAGTTAAATCCTACTTATAAACAAGGACGGGGCTATAGGAGGTAATTAAATAGCGGACGTTTTTTTGTATTAACCGTATGTGTACGTGTCCTTTAGTCCTCCTCTCGCACGTCTTGTCATCCTGTTGCTGCAAACGGCTTACAGCGCAAGCTTGCGTAGCATGCGGGGGCGTTCTTTTGGCCAAACGGTGGCGCCAATTAATTGTCGGTGAGCCCGTTCCCGCGCAACCTCGCAGGTTCCCGCGCAAGCTTCTCGCCTGACTCGGTGAAATCCCTCAAAATCCCAATGCTTACCGGCCTGCTATAAAAACCCTCACGGCCGGCGAGTCTTGCGTCACATTTTCCCCTCCCTCCCTATAGCTTATCTCGTCTGCTTCTCCCACAATCGCCAATGGCACCGGTCCGTCGTCGTCGCTCAGCCACTCCGCCGTCATCAGAGGACAACTCCAGCTGGGAGGCTACACCACGGCGGCGGCGCAGTCCCCAGCATAGTGTAGTGCGCGTGGCATCCCTGTTGGGTGTGCTCAGAACACCTACCACACGCTCCGCCGCCGCTGCCCATCGGCAGTTGTTGCCGGCCGCCGTTGCCGCCACACCACTGTCGAAAGCCAGGGCCATTTCCTGCTCCGCCGCCGCGGCCCGAAGGCGGGTGGTGGACGTCGTGGCCTCCTCCCCACTGCCGGGCACCGTGGCCTTCACCCTCTCCGCCACCGTGGCCCGAAGGCGAGAGGTGGTGGTCGTGGCCGCCACCCCATCATCGGCCGCCGTGGCCGCCAGCCCACCATCGACCGTCGGGATCATCACCCGCTCCGCCACCGCTGCCTGAAGGAGGGAGGCGAAGGTGGAGGCCCGCACGTGCGTCAGCGACGTTGCACGCTACATCGAGTTCCTGCGGGAGGAGGAGGAGCACCTCGTAGAGCATGCAAAGAGCCTTACCGCAGCCGTGGCCGCAGCACATGACGATGCAGAGGCGAGGAATCAGGAGATCTACGAGCAGTCCGGCCGCTTTGAGAGGGATCGTCTGGATCGGCAATGGGCGTTCGAGCTGGCGAGCATCGTTGAACGTGCAAAAGCGGCAGGCACCATATTGCATTTCTCCGGCTCGTCGGTAGGCTCCTCCTCCTCCTCCTCTTCCTCTCACTAAGCTCGCTCGGTAGAGGAGAGGCTGCCGGAAGTAGCACAAAGCCCCTCCATGGTAGTAGTAGTATTTAGGGGCTATTTGTTCAGTTCATCTGACTATAGATGTGTGGTCGAACTGTACAAGTACTTAAAATTAGCTAGTATATATTGTTGAACTAGCTATTTCAGTACGTGGCTGGCAACAATTGGGGAAAAGTTTGGTCGGTTTAGCTGTCGAGTTGAAGTGTTTGTATAAATTAAGAACGACTGCTTAATTTATGAATGAAATCTATGCTTAATTACTGAATTTTAGTTGCAAAAAATAGATAGTTCTAGTGATTTCTAACTGCATATTTTAAAAAATCGCAGTGTTACAAGGATTGACAAATGGCGACGTTACTAGATCAACAAATGTAAATCTTTTCAGTTTGATAAATGGCAACATACCCAATATGACAGATGCAAATCTTACCAAATTGTTTGTACGTGGTTGCACACGGTCATCTAAAACAACCGTTTGCGTTGAAGGGATGCACAAATCCGGCGCTGCTCTCACTTTGCATACGGGTGTTCTATCTAAAACGTTTGCGATCAAGAGCTACATAAATCCTGCTCGGCACATTTTCCCTTGGCCTCCTGGGGAAGCTGCCAGTTTGCATACGGGTGTTCTAACTAAAACGTTTGCGATGAGTGTTCTATATTTAAAAACCGAATTAAACTGTGGCTTGGGCGCCATTAATGGAGAGGGTGCAAGCAAGGCGAGCGGCCACGGAAGTCAAAGGGCTCGCTTCCCGATGAGCCTACGCCGTGTACAGCTCGCAAGCTTCCCGTTGAGCCTTCGCATTGGAGTATAGCTCGCATGCCTTCCCTTTAGTCAAGCACTCAAGCACCTGTCCGCAGGCACCTCCTGGCCATTAAAAAAGTGAGGCGTGGCGTCACGTGAATGGTTAACAGAACGCACACGATTTAAATTATACATAACGTTTGAGATGTTACAGTGGCAGCTATATGTTTCAAAATGCCTTTGTTGGCTGTTATTCGAGTGCGCTTTCTCTCAAAATGGACACGAAAAGTATCACAGCATGTGGGGTGCCATTCCATTATAGCATGCCAAGTTTCATGAATTTCAGACGAGTTTTGGATTTACTAGAATTTCAAAACAAAGTATCTCAACGTTTTGCCGGCAATCAACAGTGCCCTGGTGTTTGAAATTCATTCCCATTTCTTGCATGGGACCTAAGCATGCCCAGAAGGACAAAAATTTGATTTTTTAACCAATTTATATGCACTGGAGCTTGTGCATGTAGTTCAAATTTGAGTTATGCACATGAAATGCCTAGAAAACCCAGTTAATGTATAAAAATGTCCAAATGAACCCCAAAAAATTCCAAAAGTAAACACAACACTCCTATTGTTCTATGTTGACACTAGAATTTTTTTGAAAGCAATAAGAGGCAACGGATATTGTTTCGTCCCCAAAGGTGGCAGGTTCCCTACCGAAACCATCACGCTTGTTGTGAGAAGCTAAGGTTTGTGAGAAGCTTATACCCAAACCTGCCCCAAATGGGACAAAATTTTTACCACGGCATGTTGATGCTGCTCCATGATAGCATGCTAAGTTTTATGAATTTCAGACGAGTTTTGGATTTACTAGAATTTAAAAACCATGTATCTCAATGTTTGCGGCCGAATGACGGTGGCAGGGTGTTTGAAATTCATTCCCATTTTTTGCATGAGACCTAAGCATGCAACCAATGACACATATTTGATTTTTCAACCAGTTTATATGCAATGGAGAATCTGCATGTAGTTCAAATTTGAATTATGCGCATAAAATGCCTGGAAAACCCAGTTAATGTATAAAAATGTCCGAACAAACCCCGAAAAATTCCAAAATTGAACAGAACACTCCTATTGTTCTATGTTGACAATCAAAAATTTTTGAAAGCAATAAGAGGCAACGAATATCGTTTCGTCCCCAAAGGTGGCACGTTCCCTACCAAAACCATCACGCTTGTTGTGAGAAGTTGTGGTTTGTGATAAACTTATACCCAGACCTGCCCTAAATGGGACAAAAACTTTACCACGACATGTTGATGCCGCTCCATGATAGCATGCCAAGTTTCATGAATTTCAGACGAGTTTTGGATTTACTAGAATTTAAAAACCAGGTATCGCAATGTTTGCGGACGAGTGACGGTGGCAAGGTGTTTGAAATTCATTCCCATTTCTTGCATGGGACCTAAGCATGCAACCAAGGACACATATTTGATTTTTCAACCAGTTTATATACACTGGAGAATGTGCATGTAGTTCAAATTTGAATTATGCGCATAAAATGCCTAGGAAACCCAGTTAATGTATAAAAATGTCCAAACGAACCGCGAAAACTTCCAAAATTGAACACAACACTCCTGTTGTTTGATGTTGACACTCGAAAGTTTTTGAAAGTGTAACATCCCTAATTTTCAATTTGGAATGTTATACATAGATCATCACTTGCATATCATATTTTATTGCATGTTGGCTCGATCCAAGAAATTTCACGCAACTCAAGGACCCACGGAGAGAGTTGGAGATTTCGTTATTTTCATATTTGAGTTTTCTCAAATTTTGAAAATAGGATCATTTGATTTTATTTATTTTATCTTCAATTATTTCTACTGGAAAAATATCAGAGAGGGAATAAAATGACTTTCCCAAAATAAAGAAATATTGAAGATTTAATAAAAAAATCAAATAAGATTTTTATGTGGAGTTTTTCGCCATTTTATTTGAATATAGGAAAAATGTGCGTTTTTCAAAATTGCATTTAGGCCCCAAATAAATTTTCATCTTGTCCGGCTTGATTTTAGAAGCTGGGGAAAATTTATTTCGGGATTTTTGAGTCCGTTTAGTATTTCTTTCGTTAGATTTTCTGCGCGGAATTATTTAAAAAAACGCGAACCGCCTCTGGGCCGTAACCGGCCAGGACTTTGCCTGGTCGGGGCTTTATATAGCCGCGCCTCGGGCCCCGCCCCAACCCAAACCACCGCCGCCGCGCCCCACCTAACCCTAACCCTAGCACGCCGCCCTCGCCGCCGATCCGCGCCCGCCTCGCGGCCAGGCCGAGCCCGACGCCGCCGCCCGACCCGCCGCCGCCATCGCTGCCGACCGCCGCCGCCTCGCCGGACCCGCCGCCGTCGCCACCGACCACAACCGCCCTCGCCGAGCCACCGCCGCCGGACCCGCACCCGAGGTTGACCCCAGCCGCCACCGGTTTTCCTCGAAAAACCGTTCGGTTTTCATCGGTTTTTTTTGTTTCTTTTTTTATTAGATCGGTTTTTTTCCGGTTTAGGTTAAATAGCGAGCGTTCGCTCGTTCGTTCATTTTAACAAACGCGTTCATCATTTAGATCCACATAGCGAACGTTCGTTCGTCAAGCTCTTCGTCGTTTTTCCAGATAATCAACTCAAACAAGTTTTTGCTTCTGTAAAATTTGACTTAGGTCCAGATTAGTAAAACGAAGCCTGTTTCTTTCGCCTTTTGTTTTTCATTGCTTCTTTCGAGTTGTTTCTTTTTGCAAACCGGAGTTCTTAAGTTGAACTTTTTGGTTAGATCTTTTATTTGAGTTTTACCTGTACATTAGTTGAGTACTTATTGTGTGTTTGTTTGTTTGCGATAGAGTACCCGGAGTGCGCCGCTTGCTACTTTGAATCTCTAGGTTTCACGGATCATCAGCAAGGCAAGTAACACTTTGATCATATCCCTTTTTCATACCCAGTTTTTATGCATTAGATCAATCCTCAAACATTGCATGATTAGGATCTAATTAAACTATGGGTTTTGGGAAAGTAGATGAGGTAGTACCTATTACCTGTTTTATTATCAAACCCTTGGGAGTTACTTCTACGTTTGCTTATATTGCCATGCTATGCTAGTAGACGTGGATTGGGTGAGTGTATCCATGACATATGTGAGATTGTTAATTATTGGTTTATTTAAGGTGCAACTTAAACACACATCTGGGTGGATTGAGGTACCTGGGTATTCCAGGATTGCCTGTTTCTTTTTGGACCGCCACCTAGGCTCAAAGGGATCATGAGATTATTCATGCTAGAAACTTCCGTGTGCAGCCACAAGCTACTATGGGCTCTAGCATATTTGACTAAGTCGTGCGAACTCTTATAGTGGTAGACTAGCTGATGTAGGGGATGTAGGTTGGTACGGTCTACCCGTTCGTAAGGTGCTAGCACTTCTGAAAGACTGTGTCTCGGTCATCCGTTTCTCAAACACCTTATAGTGCGAGAATCCCAACGGAGGAGATCGAGTCTTGTGGGGAAAAGTGCACAAACCTCTGCAGAGTGTATCAAACTAATCATGGTTAGCCGTGTCCCCGGTTCTGGACATTTTGAGTATCTATTACTTGGATTATCATGTGAATCTCATCATGTCACTTTAACTAATATTGTTGGGTTTTAATGATGATGTTTAATTGGGATTGAGAATGCTGTCAACCATTCTCAATGTTTAACAACCACCATGATAGTTAAATAAAATTTATTCCTTTGATGTAGGGAAAAATTGGCTTTATGCAAAACTGTAACCATAGAACTTTCCACCAGCCATATATGCATGTAGTATAGCATTACTCTTTCATATTACTCTCTATGTGTTACATTGCCAGCATATTCCATGTGCTGGCCCGTTTTGGGGCTGCAACGTTCATGTTGCAGACTTTTCAGACGACGAGTAAGGTGCCAAAGGTCATGGTTCTATACTCAGTGATGCCGTTGGAGTTGATGGACTCGCTTATCTTCCAAGCCTTCCGCTGTTATCGTTATTAGATGGCCTTAAGCCATATTTGTTGTAATAAGTTCTCTTTTGGAGACATTCGATGTAATAAGTGTGTGATTGCTACTCTGTTATAAATCCTTTGAGTAATCAGACGTGTCAAGATTATCGATCCAGGATGACAACGATGCACGAGATCGATCTGTTTGAGGTCTGGTCGCTACAAAGATGGTATCAGAGCACACGCTGATTGTAGGACACGACCACTAAGCTAAAGCCCTAGATCACTACTCTTTCTTCTCATTTCTGACTCCTCATATTCTCTATTCTTTTAGGATGGTGGATGCAAGGAACAAGTTCACACAACCGGATGAAGATATACCCTTTGGATGTCACTTGAAGGAAGTCACTAGATACCTGAACATCGGAGTACCAAGCTTCATCGGGACCTACAACGCCATTTTACCCGAAGAGGAGTGCTGGATGATTCAAGTTCAAGTTCCAGGAAGGACATTTGCACCAGTCACGGAGCCCATAGAGTTTTCCTTTGATGCACCAACCTGGAGTCTAGGAAAGAGCATGGCAGCCCACATCACCATGGGACGCATTGGAGAAGTTTACCGCAATGATCTCAAGAATACTATCTACCAGATTTGTGGGCGCCGAGATGAGCAATGGGAGATGATCAGCACCAGGAGGGATAGATCAATCGCAGCTTATATCCAGGAGTTAAACCAGCACATCCGACGTCAGAGAACCAGATCTTGCCGCAGCATGGAGGATCTGCAGAAGGCTATGACCAAGATCAAGGAGCTAGAGGAAGAACTCAAGGCTACACGTGAAGATTACATGGAAGAATTGAAGTGCTAGTGGAGAAGAATGACCACTTAACCAGGAAGCTCGGAGTTTTCATGGGAGACCCCGCGCCAGGAGGAAATGATGACGATTCCACTTGCCCGGATAACTACATCATCATCAACGACACCGACTCGGATCCCGACGATAGTGATGATGACTATGTTGATGAAGCTGGAGCAGATATCATGGAGTCTTCATCGGAGCAGTTTTTCTAGTTGACCACCATAACAGTAGTAGAATTTCCCCCATTGTAATTAGTTTAGTCCAAGCACGTTACGATAGTTAGACCATTGTATGCCCTTGTTTGAATTGATTGGAGTGATATTTTTTGGTTTTGTCTCATGTGCATATGGGTAGTGTTTTCTCACTAGACCTCATTCTATTCTATTTTTCTCTTCTTTTCTAAACCCTCAGATGCCTCCAAGACGCGACACCGGATTTGTTTTCCCACCGGAGATCACTCAGTTGATTCAGCAGCAGAATGCCTTGATTCAAACATTGGTACAGAACCAAGGCAACAACAACAACAACCCACAACCACCACCACCACCTGTTGACCATTTGACTCGTTTCTTGAGGCTAAATCCGTCGGTGTTTTCTAGAAGCACCGAGCCGATTGTTGCAGATGATTGGCTCCGCAAGGTTGGAAGGGATCTGACCACTGCAGGATGCACTGAAGCGGAAAGAGTGCGTTTTGCCGCACATCAGCTTGATGGACCCGCAGCATCATGGTGGGAAAATTTCACAGCCACACACCCTATTGACACAGTCACGTGGGATCAGTTTCAGCAAGCTTTCTATACTGCCCACGTTTCAGCAAGAGCTATGGCCATGAAGAAGCGTGAGTTTCACAACTTACGCCAAGGAGGACGCACTGTAGGCCAGTATGTGGAGGATTTTAGTAAGTTAGCACGTTATGCCCCAGATGACGTAGCTATAGATGCTGCTAAACAGGAGAAGTTTCTGGAAGGACTGAATGATGAGCTGAGCATGCAGTTGATGGTGGCCACTTTCAATAACTACCAGGAGTTGGTAGATCGTGCTCTTATGATTGAAGGGAAGCAGCAGCAGATTGACAATCGCAAGAGGAAGTATGGACAGGGGAAGTACAATTCTGGAGCTCAGCAGAAGCTACGCTTTACCTTGAAGCCGGGAGGACAATTTCAGCATACCGATGGAGGAGGTAGCTCGCACAATCAAAATGGCACCAAGAATGGAAACAGGAATGGAGGAAGCAATGGACAAAACCGCACCAACCCGTCAACCCCAGCCAAGAGAGACCTGAGCCAAGTCACTTGTTTTAAATGTCAGAAGACTGGGCATTATGCAAATGAATGTCCTGAAGCCCAAAATGGTAATGGCAATGGAAGCATAGGGAAGAAGTCGAACCCTTTCAACAGGGGACAGGTGAACCACGTTACCGTGGAGGAGGTTGAAGCTTAGCCAGATGCAGTAATAGGTAAGTTTTTGGTTAAGACATTTACTGCAGTTGTTCTTTTTGATACTGGTGCATCGCATTCATACATATCAAGGGGATTTGTGGATAAGTATAAATTGCCAACCCAAGCCCTTAGGTCACCCATGCTAGTAACCTCACCCGGAGCAGAATATATGGCTAGTATATGGTGTGATCGACTACCATTAAGGATTGGAAACTACGTATTCCCCTCGGACCTAATAGTTTTGGAATCCCAAGGATTGGATGTGATATTAGGCATGGATTGGTTATCAAAGTACGGAGGGAACATTGATTGTGCCAGTAAGTCGATTTTGCTTACCACCCCAGAAGGAAGGAGAATCAAGTATGTATCACGGCATGAGCCGAGGAGGGCACGTGTAAATTCCTTATCAGGAGTTGTGCAGGAGGAAGTACTAGTGGTGAAGGATTACCCGGACGTGTTTCCAGAAGAGTTGCCAGGCATGCCACCGGATAGAGACATTGAGTTCTTGATTGAACTATTGCCAGGCACCGGGCCGATATCTAAGAGACCGTATAGGATGCCCGCACAAGATTTGGAAGAAATTAAGAAGCAGATTAAGGAGTTATTGGATAAAGGTTTTATTCGCCCAAGTGCTTCTCCTTGGGGATCGCTAGTACTTCTAGTGGAGAAGAAGGATGGATCATTGAGAATGGTTGTTGATTACCGAGGATTGAATGAAGTGACAATTAAGAATAAGTACCCGTAGCCGATGATCAACGACTTTTTTGACCAATTGCAAGGAGCTAAGGTATTTTCCAAGATCGATTTGCGATTGGGATACCATCAGTTGAAGATTCGAGAGCACGATATACCTAAGACGACTTTTACAACCAGGTACGGGCTGTATGAGTATACCGTTATGTCATTTCATCTAACTAACGCACCTGCCTATTTCATGAACATGATGAACAAGGTGTTTATGGAATTCTTGGATAAGTTCGTCGTGGTGTTCATTGATGATATTTTGGTCTACTCAAAGAATGAAGAACATAAGGAGCATTTGCGTTTGGTACTCGAGAAGCTCAGAGAACATCAATTATATGCCAAGTTCAGCAAATGTGAGTTTTGGTTGAAGGAAGTTGGATTTCTCGGACATGTTATATCCGGAGAAGGTATAGCAGTGGACCCTACTAAAGTTGCCACTGTGACAAACTTGGAAGCACCAACGACAGTTGGAGAGATCCGGAGTTTTCTTGGACTAGCAGGATACTACCGGAGATTCATTGAGAATTTCTCGAAGATTGCGAAGCCTATGACGGAGTTGTTGAAGAAGGACACTAAGTTCAATTGGACTGAGGAATGTGAGGCTAGTTTCCAAGAGTTGAAGAAACGTTTGGTTACCTCACCAGTGTTAATTCTGCCAGATCAAAGCAAGGATTACGAAGTGTATTGCGATGCTTCACGCCGAGGACTTGGAGCAAGTGCTTATGCAGGAGGGAAGAGTTGTTTCAGATGCTTCACGATAGCTTAAGCCTCATGAGTTAAATTATGCTACTCATGATTTGGAGTTAGCAGTCGTAGTGCACGACTTGAAGACTTGGAGACATGTTCTTATTGGAAACCACTGTGAGGTGTACACGGATCACAAGAGTTTGAAGTACATCTTCACGCAGAAGGAGTTAAATCTCAGGCAGAGGAGATGGTTGGAGCTCATTAAGGATTACGATATGAGATTGCATTATCACCCCGGAAAGGCTAACGTAGTAGCAGATGCGTTGAGCCGCAGGAGCCATGTCAACACTCTAATGACCGGAGGTTTACCAAAAGAGTTAGCCGAAGAATTTCGAGAGCTATGTTTGGAGATAGTTCCAAGAGGCTATGTATTATCATTGGAGATACAGTCTACCTTGATGGATAAGATCAGAGAAGCTCAGAAGACGGATAAGGAGATTGTCTCTATCAAGGAGAAAATGAGCAAGGGAAAAGCTAAGGGATTTCGTGAAGATGAGCACGATACCTTATGGTTTGAGGACCGCGTTTATGTGCCTAGTGATCCGGAGATCAGGAAGTTGATTCTGCAAGAGGCCCATGATTCGCCGTATTCGATTCACCCAGGAAATACCAAGATGTATTTGGATTTGAAGGATACTTTCTGGTGGACAGGAATGAAGAAGAATATTGCGGAGTATGTAGCAGTTTGTGAGGTATGTCAGAGAGTGAAGGCAGAACATCAGAAGCCAGCAGGATTGTTACAGCCATTGCCAATACCCGAATGGAAGTGGGAAAAGTTAGGCATGGATTTCATCACGGGATTGCCCAGGACTCGTTCAGGCTATGACTCGATTTGGGTTGTAGTCGATCGTTTGACAAAGGTAGCTCATTTCATTCCAGTGAAGACTACCTACAGCAGTGCCAAGTTGGCTAAGATATACATGACCAGAATCGTATGTCTGCATGGAGTTCCGAGGAGTATCGTATCAGATAGAGGAACCCAATTCACCTCAAAGTTTTGGAATCAGTTGCATGAAACTTTGGGAACCAGGCTAGAGTTTAGTACAGCTTTTCATCCACAGACAGATGGACAAACCGAGAGAGTCAACCAGATTTTGGAGGATATGCTGAGAACATGTGCATTGGATTATGGATCAAGTTGGGATGACAACTTGCCATATGCAGAGTTTTCTTATAACAACAGCTATCAAACCAGTTTGAAGATGGCCCCTTTCGAAGCCTTGTACGGAAGGAGGTGCAGAACCCCGCTGTTGTGGGATGAAGTTGGAGACCGCCAGTTGTTTGGACCAGATTTGATTAAGGAGTCTGAACGGAAAGTGAAGTTGATTCGCGATAGGCTCAAGGTAGCCCAGTCTAGGCAGAAGAGCTATGCGGATTCAAAACGCAAGGAGACAGTATACGAAGTCGGAGACAGAGTTTATCTTCGAGTATCCCCGCTGCAAGGAGTTAAGCGCTTTGGAGTTAAAGGAAAGTTAGCGCCACATTTTGTGGGACCGTACAAAGTTTTGGAGCGCATGGGAGAAGTTGCGTATAAGTTGGAATTGCCCGAGGGATTGTCAGGAGTTCACGACGTGTTCCACGTTTCTCAGTTGAAGAAGTGCCACAAAGAGATGGCTGATATACCACTGAGAGATACTGTGCCGCTTGAAGCGATTCAGTTGGGTAATGATTTGACTTATGAGGAGAAACTAGTCAAAATTCTCGAGTATGCCAGCCGAGTCACCCGCAGCAAGGTTATCAAGTTTTGCAAAGTTCAGTGGAGCCACCACACCGAGGATGAAGCCACCTGGGAGCAAGAGGAAGATCTGCTTAAGGCCCACCCTCACCTATTTTCTAGCCAACCCGAATCTCAAGGGCGAGATTCATCTTAAGGGGGGTAGGTTTGTAACATCCCAAATTTTCAATTTGGAATGTTATACATAGATCATGACTTGCATATCATATTTTATTGCATGTTGGCTCGATCCTAGAAATTTCACGCAACTCAAGGACCCACAGAGAGAGTTGGAGATTTCGTTATTTTCATATTTGAGTTTTCTCAAATTTTGAAAATAGGATCATTTGATTTTATTTATTTTATCTTCAATTATTTCTACTGGCAACATATGAGAGAGGGAATCAAATGACTTTCCCAAAATAAATAAATATTGAAGATTTAATAAAGAAAATCAAATAAGATTTTTATTTGGAGTTTTTCGCCATTTTATTTGAATTTAGGAAAAATGTGCGTTTTTAAAAATTGCATTTAGGCCCCAAATAAAGGTTCATCTTGTCCGGCTTGATTTTAGAAGCCGGGGAAAATTTATTTCGGGATTTTTGTAGTCCGTTTAGTATTTCTTTCGTTAGATTTTCTGCGCGGAATTATTTAAAAAACGCGAACCGCCTCTGGGCCGTAACCGGCCAGGACTTCGCCTGGCCGGGGCTTTATATAGCCTCGCCTCGGGCCTCGCCCCAGCCCAAACCGCCGCCGCCAGCCCAGCCGCCGCCACGCCCCACCTAACCCTAACCCTGGCCCGCCGCCCTCACCGCTTGTTCGCCGACGCCTCGCCAAGACCGAGCCCGACGCCGCCGCCCGACCGCCGCATCGCCGTCGCCGCCATTGCCGCCGCCTCTCCGGACCCGCCACCGTCGCCGCCGAATACCGCCGCCCTCGCCGAGCCGCCGCCGCCGGACCCGCACCCCGAGGTTGACCCGAGCCGCCACCGGTTTTCCTCGAAAAACTGTTCGGTTTTCGTCGGTTTTTTTGTTTCGTTTTTCTTATTAGATTGGTTTTTTTTCGGTTTAGGTGGGTTCGCTCGTTCGCTCGTTTTAACGAACGCGTTCATCGTTTAGATCTAAATAACGAACGTTCGTTCGTTAAGATGTTCGTCGTTTTTCTTTTTCTCGAATTTATTCTTTTCTGATCGCGATTTCTGATCCGATTTTTGATCTAGTATAACTTTTCGCTCGTTTATCGGAATCAGGCGATTCAGAGTTTCGCCTCGAAACCCTCTTTCCGAATAATCAACTCAAACAAGTTTTTGCTTCTGTAAAATTTGACTTAGGTCCAGATTAGTAAAACGAAGCCTGTTTCTTTCGCCGTTTGTTTTTCGTTGCTTCGTTCGAGTTGTTTCTTTTGCAAACAGGAATTCTTAAGTTGAACTTTCTGGTTAGATCTTTTATTTGAGTTTTACCTGTGCATTAGTTGAGTACTTATTGTGTGTTTGTTTGTTTGTTTGCGATAGAGTACCCGGAGTGCGCCGCTTGCAACTTTGAATCTCTAGGTTTCACGGATCATCAGCAAGGCAAGTAACACTTTGATCATATCCCTTTTTCATGCCCAGTTTTTATGCATTAGATTAATCCTCAAACATTGCATGATTAGGATCTAATTAAACTGTGGGTTTTGGGAAAGTAGATGAGGTAGTACCTATTACCTGTTTTATTATCAAACCCTTGGGAGTTACTTCTACGTTTGCTTATATTGCCATGCTATGCTAGTAGATGTGGATTGGGTGAGTGTATTCATGACAGATGTGAGATTGTTAATTAATGGTTTATTTAAGGTGGCAACTTAAACACACATCTGGGTGGATTGAGGTATCTGGGTATTCCAGGATTGCCTGTTTCTTTTTGGACCGCCACCCAGGCTCAAAGGGATCATGAGATTATTCATGCTAGAAACTTACGTGTGCAGCCACAAGCTACTATGGGCTCTAGCATAGTTGACTAAGTCGTGCGAACTCTTATACTGGTAAACTAGCTGATGTAGGGGATGTAGGTTGGTACGGTCTACTCGTTCGTAAGGTGCTAGCACTTCTGAAAGACTGTGTCTCGGTCATCCGTTTCTCAAACACCTTGTAGTGCGAGAATCCCAACGGAGGAGATCGAGTCTTGTGGGGAAAAGTGCACAAACCTCTGCAGAGTGTATCAAATTAATCATGGTTAGCCGTGTCCCCGGTTATGGACATTTTGAGTATCTAGTACTTGGATTATCATGTGAATCTCATCATGTTACTTTAATTAATATTGTTGGGTTTTAGTGATGATGTTTAATTGGGATTGAGAATGCTGTCAACCATTCTCAATGTTTAACAACCACCATGATAGTAAAATAAAATTTATTCTTATGATGTAGGGAAAATTTGGCTTTATGCAAAACTGTAACCATAGAGCTTTCCACCAGCCATATATGCATGTAGTATAGCATTACTCTTTCATATTACTCTCTATGTGTTACATTGCCAGCATATTCCAGGTGCTGACCCATTTTCGGGCTGCAACCTTCATGTTGCATACTTTTTAGACGACGAGTAAGGTGCCTTAGGTCGTGGTCCTATACTCAGTGATGCCGTTGGAGTTGATGGACTCGCTTATCTTCCAAGCCTTCCGCTGTTATCGTTATTAGATGGCCTTAAGCCATATTTATTGTAATAAGTTATCTTTTGGAGACATTCGATGTAATAAGTGTGTGATTGCTACTCATTATAAATCCTTCGAGTAATGTATGCGTGTCAAGATTATCGATCCAGGATGACACTGATGCACAGAGATCAGACTGTTTGAGGTCTGGTCGCTACAGAAAGCAATCAGAGGCAATGGATATCGTTTCATCCCCAAAGGTGGCACGTTCCCTACCGAAACCATCACGCTTGTTGTGAGAAGCTCTGGTTTGTGATAACCTTATACCCAAACCTGCCCCAAATAGGACAACTTTTTTACCACGGCATGTTGATGCCGCTCCATGATAGCATGCCAAGTTTCATGAATTTCAGACGAATTTTCGATTTACTAGAATTTAAAAGACCTGTATTTCAATGTTTGCTGCCTAGTGACGGTGGCAGGGTGTTTGAAATTCATTCCCATTTCTTGCATTGGACCTAAGCATGCACCAAAGGACATATATTTGATTTTTCAACAAATTTATATGCACTTGAGCATGTGCATGTAGTTCAAATTTGAATTATGCACATAAATGCATTTAAAATTCACTTAATGCATAAAAATGTCCAAATGAACCCCGAAAAATCACAAAAAATAACACAACACTCCTGTTGTTCTATGTTGACACGAGAGATTTTTTGGAAGCATTAAGAGGCAATAGATATCGTTTCTTCCCCAAAGGTGGGGCGTTCCCTACCGAAACCATCATGCTTGTTGTGAGAAGCTCTGGTTTGTGAGAAGCTTATACCCAAACCTGCCCCAAATGGAAAAAAAATTACCACGACATGTTGATGCCGCTCCATGATAGCATGCCAAGATTCATGAATTTCAGACGAGTTTTGGATTTACTAGAATTTAAAAACCAAGTATCTCAATGTTTGTGGCTGAGTGACGGTGGGTGGGTGTTTGACATTCATTCCCATTTCTTGCATGGGACCTAAGCATGCAACCAAGGATATTTGATGTCTACTACACAACCTTCTTCTTGTAGACGTTGTTGGGCCTGCAAGTGCACAGGTTTGTAGGACAGTAGAAAATTTCCCTCAAGTGGATGACCTAAGGTTTATCAATCCGTAGGAGGTGTAGGATGAAGATGGTCTCTCTCAAGCAACCCTGCAACCAAATAACAAAGAGTCTCTTGTGTCCCCAACACACCCAATACAATGGTAAATTGTATAGGTGCACTAGTTCGGAGAAGAGATGTTGATACAAGTGCAATATGGATGGTAGATATAGGTTTTTTAATCTGAAAATATAAAAACAACAAGGTAACAAGTGGTAAAAGTGAGTGTAAACTGTATTGCAATGCTAGAAAACAAGGCCTAGGGTTCATACTTTCACTAGTGGAAGTTCTCTCAACAATAATAACATAATTGGATCATATAACTTTCCCTCAACATGCAACAAAGAGTCACTCCAAAGTCACTAATAGCGGAGAACAAACGAAGAGATTATGGTAGGGTACGAAACCACCTCAAAGTTATTCTTTCCAATCAATCCGTTGGGCTATTCCTATAAGTGTCACAAACAGCCCTAGTGTTCGTACTAGAATAACACCTTAAGATACAAATCAACCAAAACCCTAATGTCACCTAGATACTCCAATGTCACCTCAAGTATCCGTGGGTATGATTATATGATATGCATCACACAATCTCAATTCATCTATTCAAACCAACACATAGAACCTCAAAGAGTGCCCCAAAGTTTCTACCGGAGAATCACGACGAAAACGTGTGCCAACCCCAATGCATAGGTTCATGGGCGGAACCCGCAAGTTGATCACCAAAACATACATCAAGTGAATCACGTGATATCCCATTGTCACCACAGATACGCACGACAAGACATGCATTAAGTGTTCTCAAATCTTTAAAGACTCAATCCGATAAGATTACTTCAAGGGGAAAACTCAATTCATTACAAGAGAGTAGAGGGGGAGAAGAAACATAAGATCCAACTCTAATCGCAAAGCTCGCGATACATCAAGCTCGTGCCAAATCAAGAACACGAGAGAGAGAGAGAGAGAGAGAGAGAGAGAGAGATCAAACACATAGCTACTGGTACATACCCTCAACCACGAGGGTGAACTACTCCCTCCTCGTCATGGAGAGCGCCGAGATGATGAAGATGGCCACAGGTGAGGGTTCCCCCCTCCGGCAGGGTGCCGGAACAGGGTCCCGATTGGTTTTTGGTGGCTCTGGAGGTTTTGCGGCGGCGGAACTCCTGATCTATTCTCTGTTCTGGAAGTTTTAGGGTACGTGGAGTTATATAGGCGAGAAGCACGTCAAGGGAGCCACGAGGGCCCCACGAGGCAGGGGGGCGCGCCCCCCACCCTCGGGGCTTCCTCGTTCCTTCCTTGACGTGGGGTCCAAGTCCATCCGGTAGCTTTCCTTCCAAAAATAACTTCTCCAGTTGATTTCGTTCCGTTTTGACTCCGTTTGATATTCCTTTTCTTCAAAATACTGAAATAGGCAAAAAAAAACAGCAAATCTGGGCTGGGCCTCCGGTTAATAGGTTAGTCCCAAAAAAAATATAAAAGTGGAAAATAAAGTCCAATGTTTCCCAAAACAGTAGATAATATAGCATGGAGCAATCAAAAATTATAGATACGTTGGAGACGTATCAAGCATCCCCAACCTTAATTCCTGCTCGTCCTTGAGTAGGTAAATGTTAAAAAGATAATTTTTGATGCGCAGTGCTACTTGGCATAATTTAAATGTAATTCTTATTAATTGTGATATGAATATTCAGATCCGAAAGATTCAAGACAAAAGTTCATATTGACATAAAAATAATAATACTTCAAGCATACTAACTAAGCAATTATGTCTTCTCAGAATAACGTGGCCAGAGAAAGTTCATCCCTACAAAAGCATATAGTTTAGTCATGCTCCATTTTCGTCACACAAGAATTCTCTCATCATGCACAACCCCGATGACAAGCCAAGCAATTTTTTCATACTTTAGTAATCTCAAACTTATAAACCTTCACGCAATACATGGGCACGAGCCATGGATATAGCACTATGGGTGGAATAGAATATGATGATGGGGGTTATGTGGAGAAGACAAAAAAGGAGAAGGTCTTACATCAACGAGGCTAATCAACGGGCTATGGAGATGCCCATCAATTGATGTTAATGCAAGGAGTAGGGATTGCCATGCAACGGATGCACTAGAGCTATAAATGTATGAAAGCTCAATAAAAGAAACTAAGTGGGTGTGCATCCAACTTGCTTGCTCACGAAGACCTAGGGCATTTGAGGAAGCCCATCGTTGGAATATAAAAGCCAAGTTCTATAATGAAAAATCCCCACTAGTATATGAAAGTGATCACTCAAGAGACTCTCTATATGAAGAACATGGTGCTACTTTGAAGCACAAGTGTGGCAAAGGATAGTAGCATTGTCCCTTCTCTCTTTTTCTCTCATTTTTTTGGCCTTCTCTTTTTTATGGCCTTTCTCTTTTTTTTTTTTTGGGCCTTCTCTTTTTTTTATGGCCTTTCTCTTTTTTTATTTTTTTATTGTTTTTTATTCCTCACTTGGGACAATGCTGTAGAAAATGATGATCGTCACACTTCTATTTATTTAAAACTCAATGATTACAACTCGATACTAGAACAAAGTATGACTCTATATGAATGCCTCCGGCGGTATACCGGGATATGCAATGATTCAAGAGTGACATGTATGAAAGAATTATGAACGGTGGCTCTGCCACAAATACTATGTCAACTACACGATCATGCTAGCAATATGACAATGATGAATGTGTCATGATAAACGGAATGGTGGAAAGTTGCATGGCAATATATCTCGGAATGGCTATGGAAATGCCATAATAGGTAGGTATGGTGGCTGTTTTGAGGAAGATATAAGGAGGTTTATGTGTGAAAGAGCATATCATATCACGGGTTTGGATGCACCGCTAAGTTTGCACCAACTCTCAATGTGAGAAAGGGCAATGCACGTACATCAAGAGGCTAGCAATGATGGAAGGGTGAGAGTGCGTATAATACATGGACTCAACATTAGTCATAAAGAACTCACATACTTATTGCAAAAATCTACAAGCCATCGAAAACCAAAGCACTATGCGCATGCTCCTAGGGGGGTAGATTGGTAGGAAAAGACCATCGCTCGTCCCCGACCGCCACTCATAAGGAGGACAATCAAATAACACCTCATGTTTCAAATTTGTTACATAACGTTTATCATACGTGCATGATACGGGACTTGCAAACTTCAACACAAGCATTTCTCAAATTCACAACTACTCAACTAGCATGACTTTGATATTATCACCTCCATATCTCAAAACAATTATCAAGCATCAAACTTTTCTTAGTATTCAACGCACTCAAAAGAAAGTTTTACAAATCTTGAATACCAAGCATATTATTATTATTAAGCAAATTACTATGCTATTTAAGACTCTCAAAATAATATAAGTGAAGCATGAGATTTCAATATTTTCTATAAAACAAATCCACCACCGTGCTCTAAAATACATAAGTGGAGTACTAGAGCAAAAACTGACTACTCTGAAAGATATAAGTGAAGATCAATGAGTAGTCGGATAATTATGCAACTATGTGAAGATTCTCTCCCATTTAAGAATTTCAGATCTTAGTATTTTATTCAAACATCAAGCAAAGCTAAAGAAAATGACATGACGCTCCAAGCAAAACACATATCATGTGGTGAATAAAAATATAGCTCCAAGTAAAGTTACCGATGAACGAAGACGAAAGAGGGGATGCCTTCAGGGGCATCCCCAAGCTTAGGCGCTTGGTTATCCTTGAATATTACCTTGGGGTGCCTTGGTCATCCCCAAGCTTAGGCTCTTGCCACTCCTTATTCCATAGTCCATCGAATCTTTACCCAAAACTTGAAAACTTCACAACACAAAACTTAACAGAAAACTCGTGAGCTCCGTTAGCGAAAGAAAACAAAACACCACTTCAAGGTACTGTAATTAACTCATTCTTTATTTATATTGGTGTTAAACCTAATGTATTCCAACTTCTCTATGATTTATAAACTATTTTACTAGCCATAGATTCATCAAAATAAGCAAACAACACAATGAAAACAGAATCTGTCAAAAACAGAACAGTCTGTAGTAATCTGTAACTAACGCAAACTTATGGAACTCCAAAAATTATAAAATAAATTGGTGGACCTGAGGGATTTGTATATTAATCATCTGCAAAAAGAATCAACTAAATATCACTTTCCAGTAAAAAGTTGAAGCTAATCTCGTGAGTGCTAAGGTTTCTGTTTTTTTACAGCATGATCATAAAGACTTCACCCAAGTCTTCCCAAAGGTTCCACTTGGCACAAACACTAATTAAAACATAAAACCACATCTAAACAGAAGCTAGATGGATTATTTATTACTAAGAAGAACCAAAAGGTAAGAAACTAAAATAAAATTGGGTTGCCTCCCAACAAACGCTATCGTTTAACGCCCCTAGCTAGGCATGATGATTTCAATGATGCTCACATAAAAGATAAGAATTGAAACATAAAGAGAGCATCATGAAGAATATGACTAGCACATTTAAGTCTAACCCACTTCCTATGCATAGGTATTTTTTGAAAAAAAAACTTATTGGAGCAAAAATCATCTAGCATAGGAAGGAAAAACAAGCATAGCTTCAAGATTTTCAACACATAGAGAGGAAACTTGATATTATTGCAATTCCTACAAGTATATATTCCTCCCTCATAATAATTTTCAGTAGCATCATGAATGAATTCAACAATATAACCAGCACCTAAAGCATTATTTTTATGATCTACAAGCATAGAAAATTTACTACTCTCCACATAAGCAAATAGTTCTCATGAATAGTAGTGGGAGCAAACTCAACAAAATAATTATCATGTGAGGCATAATCCAATTGAAAACTAAAATCATGATGACAAGTTTCATGGTTATCATTATTCCTAATAGCATACAAGTCATCACAATAATCATCATAGATAGCAACTTTGTTCTCATAATCAATTGGAACCTCTTCCGAAATAGTGGAATCATCACTAAATAAAGTTGACACTCTTCCAAATCCACTTTCATGTTCATCACAATAAGATTCAACATCCTCCAAAATAGTGGGATCACTACTTTCTAAAGTTGACACTCTTCCAAACCCACTTTCATCAATATAATCATCATAAATAGGAGGCATGCTATCATCAAAATAAATTTGCTCATCAAAGCTTGGGGGACAAAATATATCATATTCATCAAACATAGCTTCCCCAAGATTGTGGCTTTGCATATCATTAGCATCATGGATATTCAAGGAATTCATACTAACAACATTGCAATCATGCTCATCATTCAAAGATTTAGTACCAAGCATTTTAATGCATTCTTCTTCTAGCACTTAAGCACAATTTTCCTTTCCATCATACTCACGAAAGATATTAAAAAGACGAAGCGGATGAGACAAACTCAATTCCATTTTTTGTAGTTTTCTTTTATAAACTAAACTAGTGATAAAACAAGAAACAAAAAGATTCGATTGCAAGATCTAAAGATATACCTTCAAGCACTCACCTCCCCGGCAACGGCGCGAGAAAAGAGCTTGATGTCTACTACACAACCTTCTTCTTGTAGACGTTGTTGGGCCTGCAAGTGCACAGGATTGTAGGACAGTAGCAAATTTCCCTCAAGTGGATGACCTAAGGTTTATCAATCTGTAGGAGGCGTAGGATGAATATGATCTCTCTCAAGCAACCCTGCAACCAAATAACAAAGAGTCTCTTGTGTCCCCAACACACCCAATACAATGGTAAATTGTATAGGTGCACTAGTTCGGAGAAGAGATGGTGATACAAGTGCAATATGGATGGTAGATATAGGATTTTGTAATCTGAAAATATAAAAACAGCAAGGTAACAAGTGGTAAAAGTGAGCGTAAACGGTATTGCAATGCTAGGAAACAAGGCCTAGGGTTCATACTTTCACTAGGGCAAGTTCTCTCAACAATAATAACATAATTGGATCATATAACTATCCCTCAACATGCAACAAAGCGTCACTCCAAAGTCACTAATAGCGGAGAACAAACGAAGAGATTATGGTAGGGTACGAAACCACCTCAAAGTTATTCTTTCCAATCAATCCGTTGGGCTATTCCTATAAGTGTCACAAACAGCCCTAGAGTTCGTACAAGAATAACACCTTAAGATACAAATCAACCAAAACCCTAATGTCACCTAGATACTCCAATGTCACCTCAAGTATCCGTGGGTATGATTATATGATATGCATCACAAAATCTCAATTCATCTATTCAAACCAACACATAGAACCTCAAAGAGTGCCCCAAAGTTTCTACCGGAGAATCACGACGAAAACGTGTGCCAACCCGTATGCATAGGTTCATGGGCGGAACTCGCAAGTTGATCATCAAAACATACATCGAGTGAATCACGTGATATCCCATTGTCACCACAGATACGCACGGCAAGACATACATCAAGTGTTCTCAAATCTTTAAAGACTCAATCCGATAAGATTACTTCAAGGGGAAAACTCAATTCATTACAAGAGAGTAGAGGGGGAGAAGAAACATAAGATCCAACTATAATAGCAAAGCTCGAGATACATCAAGCTCATGCCAAATCAAGAACACGAGAGAGAGAGAGAGAGAGAGAGAGAGAGAGATCAAACACATAGCTACTGGTACATACCCTCAGCCCCGAGGGTGAACTACTCCCTCCTCGTCATGGAGAGCGCCGGGATGATGAAGATGGCCACAGGTGAGGGTTCCCCCCTCCGGCAAGGTGCCGGAACAGGGTCCCGATTGGTTTTTGGTGGCTCTGGAGGTTTTGCGGCGGCGGAACTCCTGATCTATTCTCTGTTCTGGAAGTTTTAGGGTATGTGGAGTTATATAGGCAGAAGAAGCACGTCAGGGGAGCCACGAGGGCCCCACGAGGCAGGGGGGCGCGCCCTAGGGGGGTGGGCGCGCCCCCCACGCTCGTGGCTTCCTCTTTCCTTCCTTGACGTGGGGTCCAAGTCCATCCGGTAGCTTTCCTTCCAAAAATAACTTCTCATGTTGATTTCGTTCCGTTTTGACTCCGTTTGATATTCCTTTTCTTCGAAATACTGAAATAGGCAAAAAACAGCAAATCTGGGCTGGGCCTTCGGTTAATAGGTTAGTCCCAAAAATAACATGAAAGTGGAAAATAAAGCCCAATGTTGCCCAAAACAGTAGATAATATAGCATGGAGCAATCAAAAATTATAGATATGTTGGAGACGTATCAATGTATCTCAATGTTTGATGCCTAGTGATGGTGGCAGGGTGTTTGAAATTCATTCCCATTTCTTGCATTGGACCTAAGCATGCACCGAAGGACACAGATTTGATTTTTCAACAAATTTATATGCACTTGAGCATGTGCATGTAGTTCAAATTTGAATTATGCACATAAATGCATTTAAAATTCACTTAATGCATAAAAATGTCCAAACGAACCCCGAAAAATCACAAAAAATAACACAACACTCCTGTTGTTCTATGTTGACATGAGAAATTTTTTGGAAGCATTAAGAGGCAATAGATATCGTTTCTTCCCCAAAGGTGGGGTGTTCCCTACCGAAACCATCATGCTTGTTGTGAGAAGCTCTGGTTTGTGAGAAGTTTATACCCAAACCTACCCCAAATGGAAAAAAATTACCACGACATGTGATGCCGCTCCATGATAGCATGCCAAGTTTCATGAATATCAGACGAGTTTTGGATTTACTAGAATTTAAAAACCAAGTATCTCAATGTTTGCAGCTGAGTGACGATGACTGGGTGTTTGACATTCATTCCCTTTTTTTGCATGGGACCTAAGCATGCAACCAAGGACATATATTTGATTTTTCAACCAGTTTATATGCACTAGAGCATGTGCATGTAGTTAAAATTTGAATTATGCACCTGAAATGCCTACAAAACCAAGTTAATGTATAAAAACGTCCAAACGAACCCTGAATAATTCCAATTTTTTTTAACGACACACATATAGTTGCATGTTCACTCCAGATAAAACGTCTAGCAATTCAAACACCGTCCATTGCCGCTGTGACCCCATTATGTAATTCAAATCAAGATGAAAAATCAAGTAGATCGCACACAGTTTATTATCAGGAACCGTGTGAGATGCAACACAAAATATCCTGGAGCACCGTCGGTGTATAGTACGCCTATGGCTTACTAGCTCACTTCCCAAATATCATTTCACTGTTCAATCATCACCGGTGAAAGATGGGGACGTGGACCCGTGTCGTGAGGGCAACTTCGGCGGCCCACTCCGGCGAGAGCGCGGCCGCAGCCGCCAGGCGCGTGCTAACAAGCTTCGTGAGGGCGATCGCAATCCGCGTCCGGGCGGCCAAGGCAGCCCAAACGGCCGCTGTTGCTTCTCAGGCGACGGCAGCAACATCTACCTCAGGGATAGCAACTGGCAAGAGCGCAACAGCAGCTGTCCGTTCCGCAGCGGCGGCCTTAGCCCTGATGGAGGCCGCTCGCCACCATGTCGAGGCCGTGCACGCCCAGCTCGTGGCGCTCACCGCACAAATCGAAGGAAGCTTCTCCGACAACGGTCGAAAACCCATGACCGAAGAGGTGGCAACCGCCGAGAGAGTTCGAGCAGCCATCCGTTCCTGCGCGGCATACCGCCCTAATCATGGCGGCCTATTCCAAAGATATGGCGAGATGCTTGTTGAGTATGGTGCGATGGATGCCATGGAGTCCCTTCCCCAGGCGACCGTTGGGCGCGAGCTGGACATGGAGGCGGCGACGGAGATCGACAAGCACCAGCCGTAGTAGTACTCTTTGTTTTGTTTAATTAAGAACGCCGGTCTTTAATTTGTTAGAGTAATGTCTAGGTCAGCTAGCTCTGTTTAATTGCTGAACTTGCTTGATTAAGAAGTGTGGGTGTGCTGTAGTCTCCTTTGTGTACCCAAATTATGCAATGACGTGGATGACCACTGTAACCATGGAAATTCGAACCAAAACTTTTGATGTTCAAACTCATCACACACGGGTGAAGCTATCTGAATCGTTTGTGATGTCCACATATCGTACATAGTTCTGAATAAGGGACCGTGTCTGATGACACTTTGCTAGCCAGTTTTTTGGCTGAAGAGATTCCAAATTTTCGGCTTCCGCGGAAATATCTACCTCCCCGCCCCCTCCCCCTTACCAAAAGACACATTTCCCCCTCTTTCCGCCTTCCGTTCCAAGTTGAAACCTTCACTCCTTGCTTGCGGCACCGCCTCCTCGTCGGCGACCCTCCTTCACGCTGCTCGGCCTCGTCTATCCAGGCAGGTAATCCACACTCGACCCCATCCTCCTCCTTCCACATCCCACATGCCCCGACTGCCAGCGCGAGCGCGACACCTTCCACCCAAATCACCGACTCCTCCACCAAATAAGCGCCGGCCTAAGCCATGGTGCACGCAGTATAGCCAGGATCTCAAGGAGCATTTGGCAGTGGAGAAGCAAATCGCGGCCGCACGCGCGGATGAGGTCGTGATGGCTGCCATTCATGCCGACCCCCAGATCTTGGAGGAGCACCTTTCCATTTGCTAGCTACGCCGGTTAAGAATGCTCGGTTTACCCATTGCGTGTGCTGCTACTGCCTTTCCTTCACAAATTCTAGTGAATTGTGCTATCTAATTTTACCATGCAATATGTTGCTTTAGTGTATATGTTCTATATGTCGTGCAGTGTGGTGCTCACTTATTAACTCTTTTGTTAATTAGTTGCCGTCTTCAGTTAACTGTTTGGTTCAATTCTGCAAATGTGATGTTCAATTCTTCAGGCTTCAATTTTGTATTGTCTTCCATGTGAGAAATAAATCGAATTTATCTTTACAAAATACATGAGAAACGAATACAATTGCTATATTTCCAAGTTGTCAAGCATGCTTGGTTTGGTTATACATTATGCAATGTGGTGCTCAGTTAACGTTTGGTTCATTTGTGTTGTGGTGTTTAGTTAGCTGGTTGGTTCAATTCTGCAATGCGATGTTCAATTGTTGTGGCTGCATTCTGTTATTGTATACCATGTGAGAAATAAATCGAATTTGGTTGTATTAAATATAGGAGAAACAAATACAATTTCTATATTTCCAAGTTGTTAAGCATGCTTGGTTTGGTTAAATGTCTGATCTTCTATTAGGAGTATGTTATATTGTGCAATGTGGTGCTCAGTTAATGTTTGGTTCATTTGTTCTGGTGTTTAGCTAACTGCTTGGTTTAATTCTACATTGCGATGTCCAGTTGTCATGGGTAGAATTTTGTATTGTTGTGCATGTGAGGAATAAATCGAATTTGGCTGCACTTAATACATGAGAAACATATACAAGTGCTATATTTCCTAGTTCTTAATCATGCTTGGTTTGGATAAATGGGTTTTCCTATGTGGCTTGAATTAATCTGATGAATCTGTAATGTGCTTATTTTTCATCAACATATTTTACTAATAGCATGCAAACCCTTACTTAACCTGATGACTAACTACTTTATATGTGTTGCAGGGAAACAATGGGAAGCACTGAGGTTTACAATCGAGGTTAGCACGTGCATGGTCCGTTGTCTAATAGCACATTATTGTGCAATTGCAGGAACCATTCTAATATTTAGGTTTTTAACAATTTGGTCTTGCACATGTAGGTCCTGCTGTCAGAGGTTTTGACCCACTGTTCGACCCTTTTTGCATATGGGGAAATGAGTTGTCCATGAATATCAGTCAAGTCAAGAAACTCAGAAAGATTGTTAGGATAAAAAAATTAGCGACAAAAAACAACAAGATCTTTGTCTGCACAATGAAGAAGACATCAATTCACTACAGGATGGTACTAACTATTATACCGTGCCTTTTTTATTCCTTTGCCTCATTTCCAATATAGAGAAGATATTTATGCACATCCTTATTTTCAGGCCATTCCAAAGCAGTTCACTGATGATTACCTCTCAAACCACCTGTATGGTCAGGAGGCGAGGAAGTTATTCATACAATACCCACGGTTCAATATTGAAGTGTTTATGAAGAGGACGAAGGATGGGCGGTCAATCATCCACAGGCACTAGTCTAAAGTTACAAAGAGCTTCAACATCAATGAAGGCTCAATATTTTCCTTCTGCTTCAGCAGTTTTCCAGATGAGATACATCTGTCGATGTACCGTCTATGATGCTAATTTCGAAAGGTTATAGATGTTGCATGTGAAACTTGGTCCTGGTGTAGTTGTGTAATGGGGTAGCTGAGTGCTGAAGCTATATGATGTTGTACTCTGATGTGTTTCAATTATGAAAATGAAATATATTGTGTGCTTAATATGAAATGTCAATTAGATTAATAAATGGATTATGAATAATCGGATAATTAGCCTGCTAATGGTGAATTAGCCTGCTAATTGGCTTTTGCTATTGCAAACGGTTGTTGAAAAAATACCGTGGGCGATGACCTCAGGAAACGCACACAGTTTCTAGGAATAAACCGTGTTGGATCAATGAACAATCACACACGACTTTCTCTTGAAAACTGTTTGCGTTAGGCCACCTTGCGCAAACGTTTACCACATAAAAACTATGTGTCATGGACAGCATTTGCCACACAGTTTTTTCTATAGACCGTGTGTGATACATTCAATAACGCAAATGATTTAACGGGAAAAATTGTGTGTGATGTACCTGTGAAGGGAAACGTTTTCCTTGGAGCGACTGTGTGGGATGTACATACGAACGGAAACGTTTAGCGGGGACTGACTGTGTGGGATGTACTTGCGACCGGAAACAATTTTGGCGTATAATTGTATTTTTTAACTCTACTATATGTATTTCCGTATTGGAGCGCTCACCGGTCGCACACGACCTTATTTTGCCAAGTGTGTGTGCCAGGAGGGCATATCCCCGGCGGTTTCTGGGTCATGCGGGAAGGACCCCCCCCCCTATCGTCCACACTCACTTGGCGATGGCTCCAAAGGCCGTCGCGGGAAGGGGTTAAAAACCGTTTGTTTAGGAGCTCGTTGTACTAGTGTATATTCCCAATCGGTGGTAACCAGCAACCGGTCAAGGTTTTTAAAAGTTGGAACTGGTCGGTTATTGGCCCAGGTATACTGGCGGCCAGACATAGTGAGCTCCCACAGTTCTAGGCTGTCAATAACAACATTGAAGAGGAATGGCCACCTAGTACCAAACCAGTCATTGTTTTTTTCCTGCTGATATCGAAGGATATTGAAATCCCCTCGATTAGCATGGGATGGGGATTGTCTCGGCAGGTATTAACAAGTTCCTTTAGAAAAGCATACTTAAATTCCTCTTGAGCGGCGCCATATACAGCCACCAGGCTTCAAAGGAAGTTGTCAGACTTATTTTGAAGGTGAAATTTGATATGATATTCCCCATTTGACGTGGACAGAAGTTCCAAGTACGTGGAATGGATGCCTAGCAAGATTTCAGCGGACCTCCCGGACGGGGTAAGACGTGCCATTCATAATCATAACCACATGAAAAGTGGTCAAGATCACGTGGTGGGAAGTCATGTTTGCCCGACTCAGTGATAGCCACAAAATCCAACGCATGATCCTTTACACGATCGGCAATATGTTTGTGTTTAGCCAAGTCACCAAGACCTCTGCTATTCCAAAACATGCCTCTCATGATGAACCATTTGTTGTTGTTGTTTAGAGGCCTTTGTCCTCTTAGATGGGTGCCCTCTTTTCTTTGCTGAATTAGACTTGTTCTTTTGTACCGACGCGACCAGCTCACATAGCGTAATGTCACGTACAGTATCATCTAAGTCTACCTCAGTTGTGTCTTTAACTAGATGGGAGAGAAGCTTGCCTTCATGATTGGCATCAACATCCTCATCCTCCTCATCTGACATGAAAGGATCCGCAAATGTCGACAACTTAGGAGCAACCGTAAGCCGGTCGAACTCCACTTGTTTAAGAGCCCTAACAGAAAAATCTACCTCTTTCTCATTACATCCTAATGAAACTCCAAGGCTAGTAATACTTGAATGTACTTTGGATTTATCAAAAGACAAAAATGATTGACGAGAGGAGGTACCTTCAAAGTCGAGGTTGCGGGCAGCCGTCCTGCGCATGGCCCTCACTAGAGAGTCCTCGTCGGTGGCTGATGTACCATTAGTTCCGATGGAGTGGCGACCGCTACGCCTCAGTGATAATGGAGTGAGTTCGGCAGCAGTGGCAGTCCCGGTGGCCCCGAGTGGTGGAGTAGACGGGTGCAGCGACGATGAAGAAGACCGAGAGGGCTGCAAGTCAGCCTCCGGCTCGGCGAGATCCATGGATGCGGGCTCCCCTCCCGTCGTCAGAGGCGTAGAAGACAAAGCTTGCAACTCCACCATTGCCGACTCATGGTCAGCCCTAACTGACGGGGAGAAAATCACTAGGTGACGTAGGTGTGGGCGACGATGGTGGTGAAGCCACACATAGGAGCCCCCTCAGGCGCGAGCCCCTGAAGGTGAGTCCATCCTGACTCCCCTCTTCGAGGCGAGGCGGTGCAGCTAGCTGAGTCGGAGTCGGCGGCGTCGCAGACTGTGGCACCGTCGTCGTCAATAGAGTCGGCACGTCAGAAGAAAGAGAATCAACTCTGCTCCTCCTGAAAGCATCGAGGTTCAGCACCGCTAACTGAATACGAACAACTCCTCTTGGACGTAAATAGAGAAGGTCAACATCCATAGTCGCGCCAATCACCGAGCCGACCGCCTAATGACCCAAGAAGTGACGAAGAGCGTGAGCCACCCCATGCACATGCACCCAAATAGGTAGTAGCTCGAATCAATGTGGTATCTCCTCCGACTTCCATGGCTTGAACTCGATACTCCCTCCGTCTAGGTGTGTAAGTCATCTTACGAAAATCAAATAATCCCAAAACACTTAGGCGCGGTACATTAACTCTCATCTCGTTTCTTGTTTCGTGACATATCAACCAATAAGAGATGTGGGTCATGCATGCTTTAAATAATTTAAGACTACCAAACACGACATGCATTGGTCAGTTCGTTGCATGCATTGTTATTAATTAGCAAAAACACATTAAGTTCTCTCGTTTTCCCCTCCATCTTGGTCACGGTGCGCAACGTAAGATGACTTACACACCTAGACGGAGGGAGTAGTAACATTATGAGACTTGATGAAGACAGCAAACCCAGTTACCCTCTATAGAACTTCCTCGCTTGGGAAGGACATGAGAAAAGCGTCTTGGCCATGCGGTATAGCCTCCCACTTCCAGTGCTGCTGAAACTGAGCAATCTTAGCAACCTCTATCTCCACAATACTGGGATTGATAGAGCCGCCAGATATCGATACCAATGCTGTTGGTGAATCCTTTGGTGAGAAATCCTCCCTACAGATATTGTCGGCGTCTAAAAGAAGGCCATTTTTTCAGTTCCATATCCACAAAGCATCACCACTGGCTTCGGCATTTTGAGAGCAGGACACTGACTTATGGTCATCGGGTGATTATACTTGTTGCAAATAAAACAATATTGTTGAGTCTCGCAGTCCTCAGCAATGTGTCCAGCTGATTGGCACTTAGAACACAACAACTTTTTCGGCGCTGCTGCAACTTCGGCTGCCCGAGAAGGTTGAATCGTATGTGGTGACTGATTCTACAGAAGGCCCAACTGCATTGAGGTAAAATTCCCTTGTCCCGCTAGCATGATCCTCGGACGAAGTGGTCTGCCCTGACTGGTCTGAGGTCCGCGCCGGCGAACTGGACTGCGGCGAGGACTCCTTTTCGCCTAGGCACACCTACGGCAGAAGATCGCCGATTGTCCGTGAAGGCGAGATCCAAGGTGGCGGGATTGGGCCGATCCAAGGCCTGATCAGAGCCCTAGACCAAGCAGGCACCCCGAAGACGCCACGAGTGGTCGTGGCAGGCGTCCTTGGTGGATCCTCCGGAGTGATCGTGTTGGGAATTGCGGCGACCTCCGGCAAGTCCGATGACACTGAATCCCTGTGCGCCTCCGACCTACACACACGAGATACCTCACCTGTCTGTCGACACGACGGTCTCTCCCACACCCTTGACGCGGGGGTAGGATAGCCAATGTCCGTCCAAAACTCCTCAGCCAACTCCTCGTCAGTCTTCCTCCGGCGAGTCTCACACGGCAGCGTAGGAGTAGCGTCGACTGCGGAGACCTCACTCGCATGAACCGCATCGCCTGCATCAGTCGTCTCTAGGCAGGAGAACCTAGATCCAGACTCCGTCATCACTGGCGACCAGCACGGCGCCAGAGTCAGGCGCCTCCTAGAGGCGATCCGCACCAGGTCCATGCATGAGATGAGAGTTTGGCTAATTTGAGGGTGACAGAGCTGCGTGGGTTTATCCTGTTGAAAATTGCTCGTAATCAAAATAGAGTTGCTCTTAGTCTAGCTAATATAGGAAGATCTGGAGGTAGCACCGCATGTTGGTTACACCAAGTTACCGACAGTGTTCAATAACACTATTTCAGAGGAATAAATACACACTATTTTCTGAAAAAAAAAAGATCGCCACAACCTGACATGTTTTCATGAAAGCGTACGTACGGAGTTTCTCTCCTTTGGAGCTAGTCGATATTGTTAGATGTCCATCTTGAGTCTGACTGCGAGGTCATCGCAATTGCAATGGAACAAGGAAATAATTGTGTCCCTTCGTTTGTCTATCGTAATCTTGATCATGCTGTAACCCCAACGTTTTCTTTTCTATTTGACGTGTTTGTTCTTTGTACTGTTGATGATAGCTCGTTTGTGACATTTTTTTGTGTGCGAGTGAACGTTCTGTACCAATCACGAGTTGACGCTCAATGGACGGACATGATGCATGCTGGCCAGGTGAAGGAGCCCGTCGTCAAGATTAGATAGGCGGACGTGACGGGAGCCTGCACGCAATAACTCAATATTGACGTTGACGCGTGCATGCATGTGAGAAAATTAAAGGGCAGGGTCGCTACCGTGTGCAGTACACTTGTCCACCATTGACGTAACGTGTCATCTTCTTGTCCACATGCTTCCCTCGAGTGCGGCATACGCCAAAAATGCTCCTGTACTGCCTATTAACTAGGACCCAAATCCATAAAACACTCCCAAGATCGATCCGTGAGTCATTTTAAGGTTTTACTCCGTTTCTTTTTAGTCCTAATCAAAGTCAGATTTTATAAAGTTTAACCAACTTTATAGAAAAAATACAAATATCTACAATACTAAAGCTATACTGTATAAAATTAATTTCATGATGCATCTAACAATATTGATTTCATATTGTGAATCTTGATATTTTTTTTATAAACTTAGTTAAGTTAACAAATTTTGACTTTGATCAAATCTTATGTGCAAACTAAAAAAAACGGAGAGAGTATGTGAATCGTTTCTTCTTTTTCTTTCGTATGGAGGAATATACGTTTTGCGTAAAATTAATAAGTTTGATGAATATAAGGTACGCCATAAATGAGCACCATCCTAACAAACGTATACGAGTAGCTAGCTCATGTCTGGTCTGATCTTTGTCGAAGACAGAAAAATTTGCCAAAGAAAAGATACCCCTACAAATATTCTCGAAGATAAAAAGGATTCGGGCCACAAATTTCTAGCTAGGAGAACAGAACTCTCGTAACACAACTGTATGGCCACCAGAGCCCACATGATATTACACATGGTTCTTCCAGAGGTGAGAAAAGCAGAGAAACACTACACGCTGGTTGCATACATACAAGCATAGTGATTTGATTTTCTTGTTAGCTCCCTGCATACCCGCTTGCGCCATCGATCTTTTAGTGTGTTTACAGTTGCAAATAATTAAGAGGAAACAAGAAGTTAGGTGCAAACTGAAAACATATTTGACAGAGAGAGAGAGAGAGAGAGAGAGAGAGAGAGAGCTCCCTTCAATCCAAGCACGAGGGAAAGATGCTGGTAGGTTCATCTCCCGGGTCATGCAAAACCTATACAGGTGCGCAGGCTCAACCGCACTGCATGCACCGGACAGGTATCCATGAACCGGCAGCTGCATCCGACCACCTCCCCTCCTGGATTGGATCGAAGGGAGCTCTTCTTTTTCGCCATTCTACTTCCATGCATCTGCTTGCCCTTCGTCGACTTTACCACCCCCATGCACATTACATCCTCACACTAAAAACATCTCAACCCAAAGTATATGTATATATGAAACTAAGCCAACTAGGAGTAGATATGCATCGATCCTTGGTTGCTATGGATCTCTAGGGTCGGGTGAGTTGGGTGCAATGATGGCTTGGGTTTGGTAGGCATTATATAGAGTCCAGCGGTAAATCTGGGCCGTCGGATTAGACCCGGGGCCCTCGCATGCACGGACAGAACACCTGCTCTTTTTCTTGGTTCCCGCACGCATGCATCATGCAAGGCAAGTGAGGATGCAATCCTTTTCTATTTTGGCATCTGTTCATGAACCGCCTTGTGCTTAAATTATTTTTGGAATCTTTTAGTGCTGGGAACAGCAATTTAACGGCCGGATTCGACCTTTAGAAAGGCATCTCTCTCGTCTGGAATCCTCCCGCTCAAGCAATTGATTGCAGTAAAATGCAAGTCTTTTTGTACGATGGAAGACAAAGATCTATGCAATAATAGAGAAAATATTCTATATATATGTACAAGCACTACGTGAGGCTATGTATAGTTGGAAACAATATAGTATTGGAAAATTACTCGGCTACAATTATTTTCATAAAATTCTTTTTTTTCGACAATGGATGAATTTTATTGGCTTAAAAAGGAGCATCAAGAGAATACATACCATAAAAGTACACACCCCGCTTCTGCATAGCTAGTATGCACACAACCAACATCAACACACGCACACAAAAAACACGCCGGCAACAGCAAAGTCATATTAGACCAAAGCTATGTGTAGGCGGGGAAAAATAAAAAAGTACAAAGTGATTAGATCCATGATCGGCAAACTACAACAATGACCATATCCACACCATCCATCTCATGACACCACACAGACGACGGAGTTCTTCAACAGCAACACCTTCAAGAAGGAAGTGACACTCAAGCGTCGTCGTCACCGGATCCAACCACCAAGGTTAGGATCTAGGTTTTCACCATGAAGAATCAATCTGAGCATATCCGAGCAATGCCTTCAACAAGATAACGATGTAAAATACATCGCCATTGCCAGGTACAATCAGCTTGGGTCAAACCAAGGCTTTCATCCCGGAGCTCGCGACCTGATGCTTAGTAGCACCATCGAAGTCATCAAGTATTATCGCCGCCACTTTTCCACAATCCCAGCAGCTACGTGCGATATCCGCCGCCGCCGCTCCACAACCATTCCTTTGTGTCAAGTCGTCGTCCATAATTTGTATCTCACCGTCGAAGTCAACCAGTGGATCTTGAGATGAAGACTCCCGAAGATCTTTCGGTGACCTCCGCCGTCGTGGAACCGTAGGAGGACGCAGCAGCATAGTCTGCACGCATCCCCATTCGGCCGATCAAAATCTGAAACACCACCACCAAGTCATGGACTTTAGCATCGCCGGTGATCAGAGGATGGCTTGGTGGCTTGGTGAGGACGGGCGCGACCCATTGCCGATCCGGTTTTTTCAGACCAGGCGAAAGCTATCGGGCCATTCAGCCAAGGCCTCCGGAATCCACAGCCGTAGAATTGTGGCTAGTTGCCAACCAAAGGAGCGCTACAACTGGAGGAGATCCCGTCGGAGCAGCCGCCCGAAGCCGCTGAAATCAACAAGCACTATCACCGCGCCTGCCAGAAACCGGCCGCTGCCTTCCCTGCATGCCTGAGCGCTGCGCCGCCACAAACGGGATCTGGCCGTCCCAACCTCCTAGCACCAACGGAAGAAAACGCCCAGCCGCCGCCGTCACCGGAGCCTGACGAGCTTCGCTGGCCGGTGCCTCTAGCGGCGGCGAGACGAGGGGAGAGATTGGGCGAACGACCGGCGGCGCGATGGTTTCGCCCCCCGAGTCGCAGGCAGAGCGACGCGGGGGCCGTTATCTCCTCCCCTCTCATAAAACTCCTGCCAAGCAAATTTATTACTTCCCTTTTGAGAGATAATACTCCAAATTTATCACGTACTAACAGTTTTTTTTGTATTGCGTAACAGTTTTTGTTTTTGAAAGATAGTTCATCCATTTATTCAACATATACTACAACGTTTTTACCCGCAAAGAAAACATATACAACCTTTTCTTAAAGGAGGTGGAAATAAAATAAAATAAGTTTGCCTCTCCTCGTCTCGTCTGACTCGGATACAACCATCTGCAGTCGTGCCTCAATATTTATGGAATTTATCCAATAAATAAGCACTTGAAACAATAATTTACTTATGGACAACTAAACATTAGTACATACTACCTCTATTCTTTTATCTAAGGTGTATTATTTTCATCACGGTGACCAAGGCACATAATTATGCATTAGATAGGACAAAATTACCGTTCTCTAATTTGTAGATTAGCAGCAAGTAAATAATTTAGGTTAGGAAAGGAAGAGATACACACAATCGGCAAAGAGATAGTTTCCTTTTTCTTCTCTACAAGTAGAGATACATGCACTCAGGTCGAGATACTTTCTTTTTTCTAGAGGGCCAATATTGGAATTACGAGAAATTAGAACAAATGCACCTTATATTGTGAAATTTTATCAAAAGACAAATACACCTTTATATAAAGGAATGGTGGGAGTATTTGTGTAGAAGACCGGTGTTGCAGCCTGTTTTATCTACTCATTTTAGAATGGAGATAACAGATTTTGCCTCGTTTCATCATTGAGAATGGAAAGAGTATTTCTTTCATTTCTAACTCCCAAGAGACTAGCCTGAGAAGGGAAGCCATGGCCTTCCTCCGAGTGATCGATGAAGAGGAGACGACTGTCGGCCAACCTTTTACCAAATTAGCGCCCTCTCTCCAAGACGTGAAACTAAAGTGAAAAGGGCCTAACCAAGTGGATGTATAGGTCCAAACATGTCTTGGGTATGAACACCCAAAAAGAAGACGATGCACCATATACAGCTGGGAGCTATAAATCTTGCACAACCAAGGGTTATGATAAAAATGAAATCTAACAACATCCTACTTCATTTCTGTACCCGCAACATTCTCTCTCTATCCCCCTCCCCCCTTACAATGGTTCATAATCAGAAGCGCTAGATGGGCAAGTCATTGCAACAAGAAAAATACAAGAAATGCCTGCAACAAACATATACTTATACCATAAAAGAGGAGTCCATGTCATCCCAACGGAGCATGGTGAGAGATAAGTTTTCTCGGAGCTCCACCTAACCGTGTGGGCCACGACCAGTTGCAGATACGAGGAAATGTGATCTCGCAGGGGGATAGAGTACCCACGACGAGTAGGAATCACCGCATCAGTAAGAAGCGGGGAGAGGGGATAGAGGTGGAAGATAGCCACACAATTAACTTTGATTCATTCGCATCTCTGAGCCATAGCATTTATGCTATGTATGTATACCATCATCATTAATAAACTGTAGTATCACCATATATTTATGAAATATTTATCTTGTTGAATCTAATTAAATGTTATCATTTGAACATACCCCAACAAATTATTATTTTTAGGTGATATACCCCGACAAATGATGTAGATTACACAAGGAGACAAAAAAAGGCCCCCACATCATCCGCATGGGCGATATAGGTGGCTCCCAACCCACTTTTTCCAGTGTCCCTTCATCAAGTGCCCTTCCTTCGTGCCGCCAAAGTACACTGTTGGGCTAAGCCCATGCAGCTAATGGTGGCGACGGGGTGATTTACCACACAAACTTATTGTCCTTGATTCCCATCACGGTAAATCTCCCTGGTTCTCGTTTGACGACGGCGCTTCCCGGTTCATGGAAGGAGGCGGCAACATTACATGGTAGGTCGTTATGTTTGTTTGGACGTGGGCTGCCTTTGAGGGTTCTTGTGCGTGACATCTGTATTGCACCAGGTGGTCTGAAGCTAGGCTGCTAGCCATTTTACGGGCGCAAAGTCAGCATGCTTCAGCACCATATCCTGTTGAGGTTCCATATGGTGCGCTTCAACGGTTAGCCGTCCCTCGCTCGGTGCAGGGTTTGGACTCTCGGTATGGCCTGAGAGGGTTATGTGGTGGTATGATCTGGTGACTCTGTTTTGCTCGATTTGTGACTCCACCCTTCTCCTTGATGCCCCGCATTACTGCCATAAACCAGCTCTACGTGGGCGGGTTTGACTCCCAGCGACATGGGATCGGAGTCTGGCCTCCGACACTGATGGGCATCATCGGCGTTGATGGCGGGCATCCCTAGAAGTTTCTCAACAACATGTTGCGCACGCATGGTTGCAGTTGCGCGACTAGGTCTACACTAGGACTGTGCATGTACACGGTTGTGTGATGATGGATCAATATGTGGGGCAGTAGATGACGACTTCGGTTAGGTGCTTCTCTTTGAGCATTGGATCTCGAGTTCTAGGGTGAAAACTCTAGATTTGACCTTCACTGGGAGAAATGGACAATGACGGTGTTCACTTGACGTGTCCTCATTGAATGCATTGTGTGGAGATCGCTCAGACTTTTATTCATCGTGTTGATTTGACCTTAGTGATTGGATCCAGGCGACACTTGCACAGTTATATTTCCTGGGGCCTCAGTGTTGGAGAACCTTTCATGTTACACTTGGGTTGTCTTCGTCGGTGGTTTATGTTGATATTTAATTCAGCTATTCCGTTGATCACTCAACATGATTTTTGAGATCACGCATATGCCTTCTCCTTTGTTTAATTATTTGATTGTCTGCATTCTCTACGTCTTGACTAGTTCTTGATATGGCGTTATTGTAAATGGCGGGCGCAATTGGTATGTAATTGATTTAATACATTATCTTTTATCCCCCGCAAAAACAAATACATTATCTTTTATCAAATTTTTTGAACATATCAAAAGTAAAAAAGAAAAGTTTAATGATCATGTGCTTTTAATCATAGAGAGTACGTGTGGTACCTTGGTTACCAACAATCATCTATTTGAAGTGTATAGTCCACCTGATTGCAAGTCCATACCACAAGTTTGAAAGATTTTTGTGATTCCAACAGAAAGGGAAAGCGAAGAATGACATCTGGAGAATGAGCAAAGAGGGAACTTATGGCAAACCACTTGTTGCTTGGGTTAGTGCGGGAGAATATCACATGGAAACCAGCATTAAAAAAAACTTTGTGAAAACCACGTTTGAACGTTTCAAAAAAAATATCTGAGAAAAATATGAAATGTTAAGAGGGTGATATTCTATTGCTATGCAAAATTTTAAGTTGAAACACATTACGGAAAGCGAGCTATGAAAAAAAATTCAACGGTGAATAGTGATGTCACTCCTCACCACTCTCCAATGCTGATATTGTTTTTTTTTTGTAGCTTGTATCCCGTAAAGTGTTGGAACTTGAATTTTCTCATGGCGATAGAACATCGTCCTCTTAACATTCTGCATTTTTTGGCGCTCTTTCCTCTCGGGCTCTCGCGACCGCGTCACCCCCGCGGGCGACCGGCCGCGCCCCGATCTCCTTCTCCAGCGACCCACCCTCCTCCTTCCCTCCCTGTCGCCGTCGTCGGCGCTCGCCGCCGGGCCTAGCCCGGGTGATGCTGGCGGCGGCGGCCCCCACGCTTTTCCCCTCTCGGCTTCCTCTGGCGCGGGACGGAGCGGGCTGGGGTGTCCTAAGCGGCGGCGGTCCGGCGTGGCGGCGTCTGGCCTGCTGTATGGGATGGCTGGACGGCGGCGTCGCTGTTGGTGGCGAGTAGCGTGGCGGCGTGTCTGGCGGCGCCGCTTCGGCCGAATCTGGGCCTTCGGGCCCCATCTGGGCCGGCGGGCGGGCGGCGCGACCTCGAGAGGCCGGGCGGGCGGCGGGCTGGCGACGCGGATCCGAATTGCTGCAGCGTGGCGGCGGGGCTTTGCGGGCCCGTTTGGGTCCGGCCGGGCCAGGGGTGGCCTGGTGTGCCCTGCTGCCGCGTCCGGCCGGCGACCGCGACGGTGCTGGGGCGTACGTTGGCGGGGGAGGTGGGTCCCTCCTGCTCGGTAGCGGTGCCGCTGCTTCCGTCGTTTGACGTTTCTCTTCGGGTCTCTTAGCCTCATGGTGGCGTTCGCAGTGAGGCGGCATGGGTGGTGGCGCAACCGTGATGGCGCAAGGTGGTGGACGGCGAGCTGGTTGGTTGGCTTCGATCCGGTTGGGCGCTGGGGTTTGGAGCTGGGAGAAATCCTTGCCGGATCTTTCGGCTCCGGTGTGGTGACGCCTGCGGGTGCCACCATTCCTCCCTGGAGGGTGCCAGTGGTCTTCATTCCCCTCTACCCTCCGTGTGCCGGGGGAAACTTTAGGATTCGTTCGGGCAGCAGCGTCGTCGGCGTCGTTTCCTTCCTGGAGGTGCTGCTTGGTACTCGGAGGATCGGAACCTAGGATCGTGGTGGGTAGATTTCGGAGGGCGCAGCGGTTGTAGGTCATTCGCGTCTGTCGAGCTGCCGGTGTTGGCATTGTTTCTTTTTCTTTTTCTTGGCTTGTTGTGCTGCTCGCCCCAGCGTCTGCTCTGTATCGGTGTTGATGCTTTGGAATACAAAGCGGGGGAAACTCTTTTTAGGTAACATTCTGCATTTTTTTAGATTTTTTTAAAACATTGTTTTCACGTGGTTTTCATTGATTTTTACCAAATGTTAGTTTTCACGTGATGTTCTCTCGGGTTAGCGGAGGACGTACGTCTGACAAATACTAGGTATCATTAAACTAGAATCAGGCCAAAATTGCAAAACACTGTCAATGAGATTTCAATATTTTAACATGGCACACGTGTATTTTCTTGAAGTGAAAAGCATGCCCGGAAAAAGCAGTACTCTTTAATTTGTCTGAATGGCATCTAATTAGGTCTGGTTGTTGCCAACTTTGCCTAGCTTTATACAAATTAAAGAAGTTACCGATTTTACTATGATTTGATACGACAAAGTGTCGACAGATGTTTGGTTACTCCTTGCCTGACTGCATATATACCCGGTGGGGACTTGACCGTCCTTGAATCAATATCTTTCCGTTTATAGGTTGGAGCCCATGTTTCCTGCAATTTGTTAAGAGGCTTCCTCCGTACAGGTTAAACCGTGTGCGTTCAGTTTGCTCGTTTAAATAATTGAATCGATATATCTAAAACGAAGGAAAGGTTAGGTGCATGCTAGGTGTGTCGATTACACTTGCCACAAGCACAAGTGCAAATTAGACTTTAACTGGAACCAAGTTCTTTTGAAAGCATCTGGATTCTGGTGGAACAAGTTGCTAAAAGTTACACCTGCTGCAAATACATGCTCATACATAATCTCGTATGCATTCTAGTGAAAATGGAATAGTATTTTAATGAGTTAAATACACTACAGGTGCCCTAACTTGTTCGGCTCGGTTAGTTTGGTCCCTAAATTTGAAAAATACATAAAAATTGTATCGTAATTTGTTTGGGCGTTCAAATACGGTGCCTCTAGACGCATGCCACCGTATCGAGTGCCCGCATGGCATGCCAGCGTGTCGTTGGGCCAGATGTCAGTGGTTGCGGCGCTGGACGCGCGCTGTGAGCTATATGTGTTGTTTTTTATAGGAATAACCCTCGATTTTAATTAATTCTCGCAAAAAATACCTCTTGATTTTAATTAATACTCGCAAAAAATACCAGGAAGCGAGCGTGCAGGGAATTCGAACATGGGACATCCTTGTCGCCTGACAATCAAGCGGACCAAGCGGCCATGGTCTGGTTTGCGTTTAATTATCAGCAAGCAGTTTATATAGATGATTGCATGTATCACTCTGCATATGCTTTTACTAGTGTAATTTTATTTTTATTTATTCCAAGTTACCATCTTGTTTTTCTTCGAGTGAAGTTTCTGTTTAGTTTTAATGATACATAATTTTTCCATATGAAAAATAAATTAATTATCAATATGAAATTTTGTTTATCTTATATCTCTATTCTATTTCTATTATTGTGTACTTTGAAGAGATAAACATGAACTTTTTCTAAAATTGATGTGGAATTAAGAGTTGAGCGTATATTAAAAACACAGTGAGCATTTTTGAAATACACGTTCACATTCATGTTCATTTCTCATTTTCATATTATTTTAGAAAATGATCACCATGTTTTCTGAAAATGTTGAATCGTATTAAAATAAAATTGTGTATTATTATTCTTAAATTTCTACAAACACGCTTAACATGTTAGTACATTTCTAGAATTTATTATTGTCACACAATAATATTTAATACACGTTGAACAGTTTTCAAAATACAATATTGTCAATTTTAAATAATTGTGCATTTTAAAATAGAATGACAATAATTGTCCATGCTTAGGGTCCTCAATGAGGATGCATAAATTTACACAATAATTTTTAATGTACGTTCAACCTTTTATGTCCACATAAATTTTAGAAAAAATCATGTTTATCTCTTCAATGTACACAATAATGAAAATAGAATAAAGATATAAAATAAACTATAATTGCATATTGAGAATTTTTTTATTTATTCATGTGGGAAAATTTATGTATCATGAAAATTATACCGAAACTTCACTCAAAAAAATGAAGCAGTACTTAAAAAAAACTGTAGAAAACATGTGCATATAAGTTGCTAGCTAGAAGTTAGATGTAATCCAAAGTGTGGCCTCTTGATCCGCTTGTCTGTTAGGCAACCAGCAGGTCCGTGGTTTGAATTCCCTTCATGCCAACTTGTGTTTATATTTTTCTGAGAAATAATTAAAGTACAAGCGCGTTCCTGTAAAATAAAAACACTATGTGTCGAGCGCCCGTAACGATATCTTCCAAGAATTAACTAAGGTCCACAGGCATTTCTGTAAAAACGCACACTACACGCACAGCTCAGAACGCGCCCGTAGCCACTGACATGTGGCCCAACGACACGTTGGCATGCCACACGGGCACTTGATACGGCAGCATACGTCCAAAGACATCCTATTTTGGTGACACTTCACAAAAGAAAATCACCATTGGTGCTACAAATTTACCTTTCAGTGTAAGCACCGGTAGGTTTCACCAGGATATCTTCTACTGGTGATTGGGTCGAAAAGTTGAATAGGGAGCGGTGATATAACCTTTCTCGCCATTTCCTTCCTATAGAGCAAAATCTAGTTCGTTAAGAGGCATGACGGGTAGACTACTCAAGACCATGAATGGTTTCGGAATCTTTGGATTTAGATATTTCTTTCGTAGGTTGGGATGTGAGGAATATTTGGATTTAGATCTTTCTTTCATATGTGGGTTTTGAACTTTTTGAAACAACTCAACATATTTGAGTGTATTATGAGATGCAAGTGACTTGTGCGATGAATGAGAACGTGTAAGCCTCCGCATATGTACATCTGTCCATATTTTGGGCCGTTATGTATTGGAAACTGCTTTAGGCGGTAATAGAATGGAAGGCAGTTCTATGGTAGGAACCGCTTCTCGGTGAAAGCATTCGAGGAAATTCTAAAACCGCCTCCTATAATCCGAGTATTAGTGACACAAGCTTTGTGGTGGAACGAAGAACCACCTTAGACCCATGTACCAAAATCATCTCCAATGCCCGATTGTATAGTAGTGGACAAGGTGAAGGAGAGGGTCTTGTGAAGGAGAGGTCGACATTGTTTCCATGGCCAACGTACATGGGAAAGGCTCGAGGATGGGGGCCGAATCACCAAGCTGGATATTCATATTGGGAGGTTTTAGTGGGCTTCATCACCTCCTCCTTCGCATCTCCTTTAGTATTTACATAGCACCCTTTGTTTTTTATATAAGTAGAAGAACGAACAAACTCAGTCATGTTTGTAAAGTTCACTCTCATTCCCACAAAATAGGAGTTTTGTCTTCAATAAAGCAATAAGTTTGTATAAATATCAATAAGGAAAAGTTATGCCGTGAATGGTATGTTTGTAGTGTTACAGCAGAATGACTCGTTCAAGGCTCAATTTTCACCATTGATGCCTCTGATTTTGTCTCTCTGTATATGGCACCCCGGCTCCAAGAACCAATGTACCTTGCGTACCAGCCCAAAGGATATAAGTCTTCTGGTACACAATACAAAATGGCATCAAGCACAACCATAGTACCATAGTATATTACGATACATAGTGTACATAGGTATGATATTACAACACTGGGCGAGGCAAAGGCGACACTACTCATTCGGCGAAAATAAGCATATTATTTATCTCACAAGGCCTCAGATTCTAGCACCAGAACACATAATGGAATAACAATGACGGTGAGAGTTCCATCCCATAGGGACCTTGCTGGGACACGATCCTATCACTCAAACTCGGCATCCCCGCAACACTCACAATCATCCTCTCCCATATCTGGCACGACGAGCAGGTGAGTACTTTAAATGTACTTGCAAGCATACACCAAACATAGCAAGTAGCAAGGTAAAGGCATAACATGTACATGCACAAACAAGCCAGGTTAATGTCTCTTGTTAAAGTGGACGATTAATGACCTTCCAAACTTTGCATGAAAACCGGAAAATAAATCTGTAGCCACCAAAACATTCATTACAACATAGGGACACCATCGAAATAGCTCAACAGCTGCCCAAGATGGTTGGATATACGAATAACACTTACAACATGGGCCTTGGGAGCAATATTGATAAGAAGAATTCAACAACTGTCCAAGACGGTTGGCCATGAGCACTAACCACATGGACCTTAGGAGTAGTGTCGAGAAAATAAAGTTAGCAACTGCCCAATACGGTTGGATATGGAGAGCCATTATCACACGAAACTTGGGAGCAGTGCAAATAATGAGAAACTTCAATAGCTGTCTAAGACGGCTGGCTATGAATAGCTCTTGTCACACGAAACATGGGAGCATTATTGAAAACAGAAACTAGACAGCTTCCCATGATGGTTGGCTAATAAGAGCACTTACCGAACAAAACTGGGAGTAGTGCCGAGGAAAAAATAAAGTTAGTAGCTGCCCAAGACGGTTGGCTACGAAGAGCACTTATCACACAAATTCAAGTTGATTAAAGTAAAAGTTCTACTATGGTAATATATATCATCATCTTAGTTGCCTCATGACCACTGGGTCATTCAACTTACCATTCGATCATTCTCATACCTTGGTCTCATCATGACCAAATCTTTGATCTTTCGATCACCTTTCTGATCACCACAAGTTCTCATGTCTTTACCTTATATTGAAAGTTCATCATTGGCATTGACCACCAATGTGATCTAATACAAGTTGTGCCCAATACCGTGGACTCGACGACTTGAATAGAATTTCATACCCTGCAGAGGTTGTGCACTTTACCCATATTATGGAGCTCTTCGTCCCATACACAGCACACTTCCCTTTGGGTGGACTAGTGCTACTCCAACAAGACCGTCTACCATACATAGCTCTTACCATGTCACTAATATATCCAACTGGATAATGTATTGGATTGAGAGACACTGTGCTTGTGTTGCCATGACACTACAAATTTGGCACTACCACCATAGCATTCCATCACTATTTCCCCATTGGGATCAATTCATTTATAACGCCTGAAACCAAGCTAACCCAGGTTCTTGGACTCAGATGCCGTTTATCGGGCCAGGTTAACACACTCATCTTATCCTTCCTTATATAGTGACACAAATAAGAGGCGTGTTCATAGAGAAATCAGGGCCTTCCCGTAAAAAGTGAATGTGGTTGCACTATGTGAGTTTGATTCGGTGGCACCATGACTCGACCAAGCCAATGAAGGTTTGATTGTTCAAGTTCATTAGCTTACCTTCATTATTATTAAACGTTCTCTGTTCCAAGTATGTTCAAAGCATTATACACCAAATTACTAACTAACAAGATCAAAATGTAACCACATTCATATTTCTTACTATAGCATATGTGTGAGCAAGTTCACTAGGTTCATTAATGTGGTCAAACAAGCATGCTACTATCTAAGCATATTATAAGCATCAACACAACAGAAGCATATGAGCATAAACTTAACACTAACAACAAATGATTATATGACTATGAAAATAACGGCAAAAATGCTCTAAAATGCATGTGTTAGTTGTAATTTCATCAAGTTGGCAAACAATGACCGTTGAAGCTTGCCTTGGTGAAGGTGCTAGTCAAGCTTACTCTGGATCTTCAACAACAAGTTCTTCTCCTGCTGAAAATACTTTGAGAAACATTTTTAAATAAGAAATAAAGCAATAGTTATTGCCTATCATAGCTACACATCTCCAAAAATAACAAAATATACTTTCTGGATAGTATTTTAATAATAAGCACACTGCAAAAAAATCAAGTCAATCGAGCTTATAGATAAAAAGTTATAGATGGTCAAAGTTGGGTGAAATCTGGTTTTTAGTTGAATTTAAAGAATTCATAGAAGGCGCAGTCAAACGCATATTTTGCCTATATGCTTCCAATCATACGGATTTGGGTTGTGTATGAGTGGCTGAAAGTGGGGCCGGATCAGGTTTAAACAGATAGAAGGGAAGGAGACGGTGAACATGTAGGTGGCCAGAGCTGAAAGGGAGATGGTGGAACAATTATGGACATGTCCTCTCTGCATCGGTGCTCATTGGGTGGGATATGCCGGCAAGGTTCCCAGTAGCGATAAGCTCGGGTGAGCTCACGAGCAGGTGCAGGAGGATGAATGAGATCTAGGGGATAAGGAATCCGAGCAAGAGCTCGACTAGAGGTGGTGCTCGATGGTGGAGTAGCGCAATGATGCCCTCGAATGGATTCGAGCGAGGAGGCCCTCATGTCTCTCCCTTGTGGCTCTAAACTTTAATTGGAGGTGAATCTTGAACAATCTGTGCACGAAGAGGAGGAATGTAGGATATTTATAGAAGAGCATCAAGGCGGAGCTGCTGCTGCCGATGGAGGTGAGGGGCACATGGGCTCAGGCATTTCTGGAGCGAGTTAGGCAAGGGGTAGCTGGGAGAGGGGGTTTAAGTGGAATGCGATGATGTGCAGGGAGATAGAAGCGACTGTTGTAATGGCAATGCGCTTAATTCCTGCTCGTCCTCGAGTAGGTAAATGATAAAAAAACTGAATTTTTGACGTGGAATGTTGCCTAACATGTCATCTCATATTCTTTTCTTTGTAGCATGGACATTTGGACTTTTATATGGCTCAAAGCAATAGTCTAGTTTTGACATGAGGACTTAAATACTCAAGCATATCAACAAGCAACCATGTCTTTCAAAATATCAACGCTAAAATAAGTTATCCCTAGCCCATCATGCTCAATCATTGATCCATTCATGAAACACACTCGCATATTAGCTACACCCAATGCTCAAGTACGATCATAGTGCCCCCTAGTAGGTGCTTTATAAGAGAAGATGGAAACTCAAATTAAAAATAAAAATTGCATAAAGTAAAAGAAAGGCCCTTTGCGGAGGGAAGTAGGGATTTGTAGAGGTGCCAGAGCTCAAAGCGAAAATTGAGAGATAAAAACATTTTGAGAGGGATACTTTTCCCACCAACGAAAACGACTTAGAGCTCCCAACCCTTTCCATGCTAGATATATCATAGGTGGTTCCCAAATAGAAAATAAAGTTTATTCCTTTTTCCACCATACTTTCACTTTCCTTGGCTAAGTGTATCCACGGGTGCCCTCCATATCAACACTTTCCAAGGAATTTATTATTTGATAACATAAAGTAAATTCATTTTTCATTTCGGGACTGGGCATCCCTAATGCCTTTGCCTTACTCTCGTGCAATGACAAGTGAATAAACAGTCATCGTGAGAATAACACATCTAGCATGGAAAATATTGGCCACCCCTCACCGCCTCGCGAGTGGTACGAGCACACAAAAGAGAAATTTATTTTGAAAATTAGAGATGGCACATACAAATTTGCTTAGAACGGCAAAAGAATATCACATATAGTTAGGTATGGTGGACTCATGTGGCAAAACAGGTTTAAATGATTTTGGATGCACAAGTAGTGATCATACTTAGTGCAAAATGAAGGCTAGCAAAAGATTGAGAAGCGACCAACCAAGAAACGAATAATCTCATAAGCGAGCATTGAGCATAACTAACACCGAATAATGCACCACAAGTAGGATGTAATTTCATTGCACATCTATTGAATTTCATGCTTACATAGGGAAGCACAAACCTTAACACCAATATTCTTACTAAAGCATAATTACTCATCAACATGACTCACATATCACATCTCAAAAATATTACAAGGAATCAAGTTTATTTTGTCCAATGATCTTCATGAAAGTTTTTATTATATCCTTCTTGGATATCTATCACTTTGGAACTAATTTCATGTGTTGCTTTTGAAAAGCTCAAACAAATATAAGTGAAGATCATGAGAATAATATTTCTTTCTCTCAAATTAATTTAAGTGAAGCAAGAGAGAATTTCTTCAAAAATACTAAAGCACACCATGCTCAAAAATATATAAGTGAAGCACTAGAGGAAATGCCAAGCTACTCCAAAAAAATATAAGTGAAGATCAAGCGAGTAGTTAAGTAAATAGGTAGCTATGTGAGGACTCTCTATTATTTAAAAATTTCAGATCTAAGAATTTTATAAAAACAGCAAGAAAAAACAAAATAAAATGTCATTCTAAGAATAGCACACATCATGTGAAGAAGAAAAAAACTTAGGCTCAACCGATACTAACCGATAATTGTTGATGAAGAAAGGTGGGATGCCTACCGGGGCATCCCCAAGCTTTGATGCTTGAGACTTCTTGAAATATTATCTTGGGATGCCTTGGGCATCCCCAAGCTTGATCTTTTGTGTCTCCTTAATTCCTTTTATATCACGGTTTTCCTAAATCTCTAAAGCTTCATCCACACAAAACTCAACAAGAACTTGTGAGGTAAGTTAGTATAAACCAATGCAAAAATCTTATCATTCTCTACTGTAGCAAATCACTAAAATTATTATTCAACATTGCATACTAAATGCCTCTGCATATTTAATACCCCTATCCTCAAATAGAATCATTAAACAAGCAAACATATGCAAACATAACAACAATATGCAAAAATAGTACAATGTGTAAAGAATGCAAGAGTATCAATACTTCTTAAACTCATGAAAAAATTTCCACACTTAGAAAATTTATCAGAGCTTACTATGCAAAAAGTTTCAACATTTTATCACATTCTGAATTTTCTAGGGAATTTTTGCAACAGCGGTAAACTTTCTGTTTTCAAACAACAACATGTAGACTTGTAAAATAAGCATGGCAAAGGCTATACTTGATATTTTTATTGAAAAAAAAGATGCAAAACACTATTCTAAATAACAGCAAGCAAATCCTAACAAAATAAATTGACGCTCCAAGCAGAACACATATCATGTGACGAATGAAAACATAGCTCCAAGTGAGGTTACCGATAATGTTGGAGACGAAAGAGGGGATGCCTTCCGGGGCATCCCCAAGCTTAGTTGCTTGGATCTTCCTTGAATACCACCTTGGGGTGCCTTGGGCATCCCCAAGCTTAGCGTCTTGTCACTCCTTATTCTCCTCATATCGACATCTCACCCAAAACTTGAAAACTTCAAACACGCAAAACTTAACGGGACTTCGTGAGATAGGTTAGTATGATAAAGAGCAAATCATTCGCTTTGGTACTATCAAAGACAAGATTCATAATTGTTTTCACACAATGCCTACTGTAGCATATCATTTCCACAATTTATATTGAGTAATATAAGCCATATAAACTAGAAAACAAGCAAACTATGCATTGAAAACAGAATCTGTCAAAAACAGAACAATCTGTAATGATCTGGATAACTACCATACTTATGCTACTCCAAAAATTCTGAAAAATAGGAAAACCTGGGTAATTTGTATATCTATCATCTGAAGAAAATTCAGAAGCTTATCACGCTCCAGTGAATTTCCAAAATTCCTGGACTGGGCGCAAAAGTTTCTGTTTTTAGATAGAATCAAGTCAACTATCATCCACACTATCCCAAGGCTTTACTTGGCACTTTATTGAAACAAAAGAAATAAAACATGATTACTACAGTAGCTTAATCATGTGAACACACAAAAAAAAGTAGCTAAAAGTGTTGGGTTGTCTCCCAACAAGCGCTTTTCTTTAATGTCTTTTAGCTAGGCATGATGATTTCAATGATGCTCGCATAAAAGATAAGAATTGAAACATAAAGAGAGCATCATGAAGCATATGACTAGCACATTTAAGTCTAACCCACTTCCTATGCATAGGGATTTTGTGAGCAAATAACTTATGGGAACAAGAATCAACTAGCATAGGAAGGCAAAACAAGCATAACTTCAAGATTTTCAACACATAGAGAGGAAACTTGATATTATTGCAATATCTACAAGCATACGTTCCTCTCTCATAATAATTTTCAGTAGCATCATGAATGAATTCAACAATATAACCATCACATAAATCATTCTTTTCATGATGCATAAGCATAGAAATTTTTTTACTCTCCACATAAGCAAATTTATTCACATCAATAGTAGTGGGACCAAACTCAACAAAATAACTATCATGGGAGTGAAAATTAAAATCATGATGACAAGTTTCATGGTTATCATTATTCTTTATAGCATATATGTCATCACCATAATCATCATAGATAGCAAGTTTGCTATCATAGTCAATTGAAGCCTCATACAAAATGGTGGATTCATCATAAATAAAATCATGACCTCTCCATATCCACTTTCATCATTATAATCATCATAAATAGGAGGCATGCAATCATTATAACAAATTTGCACATCAAATCTTGGGGGACTAAAAATATCATCTTCATCAAACATAGCATCCCCAAGCTTATGGATTTGCATATCATTAGCATCAAGGATATTCAAAGAATTCATACTAACAACATTGCAATCATGCTCATCATTCAAATATTTTGTGCCTAATATTTTATTGACTTCTTCTTCTAACAATTGAGCACAATTTTCCAATCCATCATTTTCAAGAAAGATATTATAAAGATGATCAATAATGTAATATAACCTCAATTCCATTTTTTATGTAGTTTTCTTTTATAAACCAAACTAGTGATAAAACAAGAAACTAAAAGATTCGATTGCAAGATCTAAAGATATACCTTCATGCACTCACCTCCCCCGCAACGGCGCCAGAAAAGAGCTTGATGTCTACTACGCAACTTTATTCTTGTGGACTCGTGTTGGGCCTTCAAGCGCAGGGTCTTGTAGGGCAGTAGCAATTTTCCCTCAAGTGGATGACCTAAGGTTCATCAATCCGTGGGAGGTGTAGGATGAAGATGGTCTCTCTCAAACAACCCTGCAACCAAATACAAGAAATCTCTTATGTCCCCAATACACCCAATACAATGGCAAATTGTATAGGTGCACTAGTTCGGCGAAGAGATGGTGATAAAAGTTTAATATTGATGGTAGAAATATATTTTTATAATCTGAATACATAAAAACAGCAAGGTAGAAAATAGTAAACGGGCACAAAAACAGTATTGCAATGCTTGAAAATGAGGCCTAGGGCCCGTACTTTCGCTAGTGCAATCTCTCAACAATGTTAATATAATTGGATCATACAACTGTCCCTCAACGTGCAACGAAGAATCACTCCAAAGTTCCTATCTAGCGGAGAACATGCGAAGAAATCATTTGTAGGGTATGAAACCACCTTGAAGCTATTCTTTCCGATTGATCTATTCAAGAGTTTGTACTAAAATAACACCAAATAATTTCAGATTCATAATACTCAATCAAACACCAAGAACTTCAAAGAGTGCCCCAAGATTTCTATTGGAGAAACAAAAGACGAGAACGTGCATCAACCCCTACGCGTAGATTACACCAATGTCACCACAGGAATCCACAAGTTGAGTGCCAAAACACATATGAAGTGAATCAATATGATACCCCATTGTCAACACGAGTATTCATATGCAAGACATATATCAAGTGCTCTCAAATCCATAGAAGTATTCAATCCGATAACAACGAAATCTCAAAGGAAAAAAATCAATTCATCACAACAAGATGAGGGGAAAACACCATATGATCCGACTATATTAACAAAGCCCGCGATACATCAAGATCGTGCAATCTCAAGAACACAAGAGAGAAAGAGAGAGAGAGAGAGAGAGAGAGAGAGAGAGAGAGAGAGAGAGAGAGAGAGAGATTAAACACATAGCTACTAGTACAAACCCTCAACCCCGAGGGTGGACTACTCCCTCCTCATCGTGGTGGCTGCCGGGATGATGAAGATGGAAAACGGAGATGATTCCCCCCTCCGGCAGGGTTCTGGAAAGGGTCTAGATTAGTTTTCGGTGGCTACAGAGGCCTGCAGCGGCAGAACTTCTGATCTAGGTTAACCCCGAGGGTTTTTGGAATATTTGTCAATTTATAGGGTAAAGAGGGGGTGCGGGAGGCCACCGAGGTGGGCACAACCCGCCTGGGTGCGCTTGGGCCCCCAGGCGCGCCCTGGTGGGTTGTGCCCCCTCGGGGCACCCCCAGGTGCTTCTCTGGCCCACTGGTGGTCTTCTGGTCCATAAAAAAATCCACAAAAAGTTTCGCGGTGTTTGGACTCCGTTTGATATTGATTTCCTGCGATGTAAAAAACATGCAAAAACTAGCAACTGGCACTTGACACTATGTCAATAGTTTAGTACCAAAAAATGATACAAAATGACTATAAAATGATTATAAAACATCCAAGAATGATAATATAATAGCATGGAACAATAAAAAATTATAGATACGTTGGAGACGTATCACAATGTCGCTGCAGTGGAGCACTATGCTCTTCGCGGGATGCGTGTCATGGTGAGGGAAGGAAGCGAGCATGGGGAAGAGGCCGGCTTCAATGTTGTGGCACCGCAGTGGATAGCTTGGCGCGTTGGTGTGTGAGCATGCACTCTAGACTGGTCGCACGTGTGTGGCAAAGGCGCCAAAGCGCAGTTTTGGCCGACATCCATTGTGGTAACCACGTGGACCGACCACTGTGCCACGATTTGGTGCGCCTGACCATGTCACACGTGCGCACCCTTGTGACTGGAGCCTACTGGCAAAGTTTTAGAGAACATTGTGAAGGGAGGTGAGAGGTATCCTGATTTAAAGTTTCTGGTCGCAATCTTTGGACAAAAGCGTAGCTCCAACATCTAATTGGTTGAAGCTAGGTTTTGGTGGGTGGCATGCATTACCTAATGTGTACAAGCTGACCAAATCTCATGACAAACAGAACAAGGGAAAATATAATTGTAGTTCAAAGGTGAAATCTAGCTAGAATTGGAAATTGGTCAATGTGTTCAAAATTCTCACATGACAATGAGTGTTTCTGGTATGGATGATTTGAGTATAGGAGATCATAGAAATTTGTTGGAAGGTCAAGGGATCAACAAAAATGAATTTACCTTTGGAAGAAGGTGCAAAAGGTCATTCTTTTTTGAGGAAAAATAATGCTTAATAGAAAGAAGAATTATGGGTAGGTTGAATGTGCAAAGGAAGATATTTGCGTCAAGTCAAGAGAGGTTGGGAGAAGAATTTTGGATTAAGTCCAATTCACCTTTCTGAAAAAGATCCAAAGACCAAGTTCAAATGCAAATTCAAATTACTCCAAATGAAAGCCAAATAAATTCCAAAGAATAAGAAATGGCCAAATTTGGGGTGTTACATGGAACAACTCAATTTTTTACTAAGGCACCCATGTTTCCGCTGATTCTTTTCAATAAGACCTTAGTTTTTTTGCGGAACACTAAGACCTTTGTTGAAACAAAGAAGCCAACTAGAGCAACATTCTTTCACGTATGTTTTCTAATCGGGAGCTTATTGTGTGTATGTGAATCAAGTGAGGCCACCAGTCCAAATTTTTGAAGTATGCTTTGTTATATTATTGTTACCAGGTTGCATTTGTTAAAGTTATCAATATGGTTATTATATGTTGAAGTCAAGAACATGTTTAGGTACTAGGCTGCATATGTTATAGTTACCAAAAATGGTTATTATTTAGTAATTACGAACATAGCAATTATGTTGTTATTATCAGGTTGTTCATTCTATAGTTATCAACATGGTTATATCTAGTTCTTGAAACAGGCTCTCGCCCTGCTTTATATATAAAGCAACAACACCAAGTTACACGAGTGAATGATACAATGTGGTGGGATAGCCCTCTGAGAGGACAGATTCCAAAATAAATGGCCAACATAACTGCAAACGACTACTTTGCCGCACAACTAAACACAAGACGACCAGATTACAACACCATGACATGATCTAAGACACCTAGCCTCCACGATAACACCCTCAGGAGGGGAACGAAAGCAACGCCGCCACCGAGCCCAAAAAGACAGGGATTTTCACCCGGAGACTCAGCACGAAGAGGGGAACCACGACAACATCTTCAAGAAGATAACGGCGCCGACAGATGTCGGTGCCACCGACACCAAAGCGCTAAGCTTTCGCTCGGCAGGTCACCTGTGCCACCAAGAGGCCCCGAGACCAGTCATTGCAAGAACCGGCCACCAGATCCAGATCTGGGCACCGCCACTGCCACAGACAAAGTGCCCGAACCATCCACCACTACACCCCTCGCCGCCCGGACGGCCAAGAAACATAACCACCACTGCTGCCATGGAGTCTGCCGGAAAGCCACCATACAGACCACTGTCCAGAGCCGCCGCCTCGGCATCCATGTCCCGGGTCATCGCCAACTATCGACATCATAACGCACAACCACGGTGAGAGGAGTGGAAGGGGCCTCTTTCCGCTCCTAGCTCGTCATCAGCCACATGGCCTGGGTGATCGCCTCCATGGTAGGAGGCGTCCACGCCTGCGTCCCGGGTCAGTCCCCGTGGAACGTGGGCAACAAGGCCTTGTGACTACCGATGACCACTGCCGAGCAAGCCCCAGCACTGGTCCCTGACCTTTGCCCGAGTCAAACTCGCACGCCGGCACACCCCTGACCATCGATGTTGATCTGACCTACAACATAGCATCAAGACGGGTGCGTACTCGGACTGATGCCGCAATGGAGCAGCTAGGAAGGAGGGCACTAACGTGAGGTCATACCAGTGAACTAGGTCGGCCCCCTGCACCTGCACTCCATCGGACGCCATCCACCACCACAAAACAGATCTGTGTCGCCCCAAACTGTCCGTCAGTGACATAGATCCCCGCCGCAAGCGAGCAGTGGGCCGCCCCGCACCCACCCGGAGGAGCTCTGGTAGCTCCACCACGCCAGGCCCTGCCAAACTGCAACAGATCCACGCCGCCAACAAGACCCTAGCCACCGCGGTCGCCCACACATGGCGCACCTCATCGAGGGCCCTGATACGTCTCCAACGTATCTATAATTTTTATTGTTCCATGCTGTTTTATTATCAATCTTGGATGTTTTATAATCATTTTATAGTCATTTTATATCTTTTTTTGGTACTAACCTATTGACATAGTGCCAAGTGCTAGTTGCTGTCTTTTCCATGTTTTTTACATCGCAGGAAATCAATATCAAACGGAGTCCAAATGCCACGAAACTTCACGATGATTTTTTATGGGCCAAAAGGAAGCAGATGGGCCCTGGTTGCACTGGGGAGTCGAGGAGGGACAACCCACGAGGCACGCCAGAGACCACAACACGCCTCGTGGGTTGTGGCCACCTCGGACACCCCCCGGACCGCCTCTTTGCGCTATAAATGCCCAATTATTCCAGAAACCCTAGGGGAGTCGACGAAATATTCATCCAGCCGCGCAGAGTCTAGAACCACTAGATCCAATCTAGACTCCATCTTAGATGGGGTTCACCACCTCCATTGGTGCCTCTCCGATGATGCGTGAGTAGTTCTTTGTAGACCTTCGGGTCCGTAGTTAGTAGCTAGATGGCTTTCTCTCTCTCACTCGCTGAATTCTCAATACAATGGTCTCTTGGAGATCCATATGATGTAACTCTTTTGCGATGTGTTTGTTGGGATCTGATGAACTTCGAGTTTATGATCAGTTATATCTTTTTATATCCATGAAAGTTATTTGAGTTTCTTTGATCTCTTATATGCATGACCTCTTATAGCCTCGTATTTCTTCTCCGATATTTGAGTTTTGTTTGGCCAACTTGATCTATTTATCTTGCAATGGGAAGAGGTGCCCGGTAGGTGGTTCGATCTTACGGTGCTCGATCCTAGTGACAGAAAGGGAAACGACACGTATGTATCGTTGCTACTAAGGATTAAAAGACGAGATCTATATCTACCGCCATATAGATAAACGAATCTTGTCTACATCATGTCATCGTTCCTATTGCATTACTCCGTTTTCCATGAACTTAATACACTAGATGCATGCTGGATAGCGGTCGATGTGTGGAATAATAGTAGTAGATACAGGCGGGAGTTAGTCTACTAATCTTGGACGTGATGCCTATGTAATGATCATTGCATGGATATCGTCATAATTATTTGAAGTTCTATCAATTTCCCAACAGCAATTTATTTACCCACCGTTTGCTATTTCTCTCAAGAGAAGCCACTAGTGAAACCTACGGCCCCCGGGTCTTCTTTCTCATATATTTGCCTTGCGATCTACTTTTCCTTTGCATTTTTTCAGATCTATCAAACAAAAAAAATACAAAAATACCTTGCTGCATTTTATCTTTATTTATTCTATTTGGCGTTCGATCTATCAATCTACTACAATTTACCTCACGTCCGCTTGCCTATCTTAAGGCGCCGTACCCTGGAAGGGATTGACATCCCCTTTAACTCGTCGGGTTGCGAGGTGTTGTTGTTTGTGTGCAGGGGCTATTTACGTTGTGTTGCTTAGTTCTCCTACTGGTTTGATACCTTGGGTTCATAACTGAGTAAAATACCTACCTTCGCTGTGCTACATCATCCCTCCCTCTCCGGGGAAATACCGACGTAGTTGCAGCTGCCATCAAGGATAATTTTTGGCGCCGTTGCTGGGGAGGATCTTCAACATAACCAGGTTCCTAATCATAAATCACATCTCCTTGCAATTCACATTATTTGCCATTTGCCTCTCATTTTCCTCTCCCCCACTTCACAAATTTTTTTCGTTTTATTCGCCTCTCTTTTTCCGTTCGTCATTTTCTTGTCAGATCTATTCTTTACTTGCACTCATGAGTGATTTCGGTATGGCACCAACAGATGATGGCCTGACTCTTAAGATTGGACATACATGCAATCTGGATGCTAAAGCTTTTATCTTGGGGCAAGGGAACATTATGGGAAAAGAACCTATCCAAGAATTTTTCAATTGTGTTGGAAATCTAAGTCTTGATGATGCTCCAATACTTAGAACTACTAGATCTTATGCGGATGCTATTTCAGCACAAGTTCTGAAACTTGAAAGTAAATTTATTCGCACCCATACTACTTTGCAAATATTGTTTTTTGAGCTCCCCGATATAAAGAATCCTAGGGCTAAAAAGTTGGCCACTCTCGTTCTTATGAACGAGTTTGACTAAATTCAGGAAGCTAGGGAAATCTTTGACTTTTATGGTATGAATCATGAAAAACCCGTGATTGATGAAATTCTTTACAATAGTGACCATGAAATTAAGGCATTTGCTTAGGGACAATAATTTCATTGATGAGAATCTTAAAAAGGAGGTCCCCGTTCTAGATATAATCCAACAAGTTTTTAATAATGTTAATAACCACTATTCTTGGATTGTAGCGGGAAATCAAAGGGGTTATGATGAAAATCAACCAAGGAATGCTAAAGTTTCTATGGATAATATGTTTTATGTTGTGTTTACAAAACCTCCTGATAAAAATACCCCCAAGAAAATTAAGAAGAAGAAAGATGACAAAACTTAGATCCTTGCTTTATGCCTAGCTAATGGCGTAAAACTATAGTGCTTGTTGGGAGGCAACCCAATGAATAAAATTTATTTTTGCTTTTTTGCTTTCTGTTCTTGAGTGTTAGCACAATTATGCTACTGTTATGATTGTGTTTTTTATGTTTTATTTAGTGTTTGTGCCAAGTAGAACCAATAGGATCTTCTTGGGTGATAGTTGTTTGATCTTGCTAAAAAGACAGAAACTTCGTGCTCACGAAAATAATTGTCAAAATTCACCAGAACATGATAAAATGCTAATTCTTTTTGCAAAAGATCAATATACAAATTATCTAGGTTGTCCTAGTTTTTCAGAATTTGTAGAGTTCCATAAGTATTCGAACAAATCAGATTGCTACAAACTGTTCTGTTTTGACAGATTCTGTTTTCTTTGTGTTGTGTGTTTATTTTGATGGCTCTATGGTTTTCTTTGATGAGTTTTTGCCATGGAAAAGTTGGAATACTGTAGATATAATACAAAAACAAAATAATAATTGGTTTGATACAACACTTATAGTAGTGGTTTATTTTTCTTACACTAACGGATCTCACGAAGGTTTTGTTGAGTTTTGTGTGATTGAAGTTTTCAAGTTTTGGGTTATCTTACGATGGATGAAGGAAGGATGTAAGAGCCTAAGCTTGGGGATGCCCCGGCATCCCAAGCTATTATTCCAACAATGAGCAACCAACTAAGCTTGGGGATGCCCCCGAGTGGCATCCCGCTTTCTTCCAACAACTATTGGTATTTTACTCGAGGCTATATTTTTATTCGTCACATGATATGTATTTTGCTTGGAGCATCTTGTATGATATGTGTCTTTGCTTGTTTTATTTTGTGTTTTAAGTCATCAATGAATACATACCTTGACAAGATTTTGAAGTAGTTCAAAATGGAACAGTCAAAGAAAGAGTTCTTGCCTGTATTGCAAAGGTGTGAAATTGAGTAAGACTCAAATCCCGACCACGGCAGAAAATAGAAAAGAGAATGAAAGTCATTCCTTATGCATCAGACATAGGTTCTATAAAGTATGTCATGCTGTGTACCAGATCTATTGCATACCCTACCACTAAGCTTGGCAAGGGAGTGCAATAGTGATCTAGGAGTAGATCAATGGACAGCGGTAAAAAATTATCCTTAGTATAATAAGGATATGTTTCTCGATTATGGAAGTGAAAAAGGTTAGGTAAGTAAAGGGTTACGTCGATGCAAGTTTTAACACTAATCTAGATGACTCGAGTCTCAATCTGGATACATATTGAAAGTGGGAGCAATTAGCTAGAGTAGCTCCATGCGAGCATTGTAGACATAGAAATTTGCAAAATACTTACGGCTCTGGATGCGACAGACCCGTTGACTAAAATTATCTCACAAGCAAAACATGATCACACCTTAGTACTCTTTGGGTGTTAATCACATAGCGATGTGAACTAGATTACTGACTCTAGTAAACCCTTTGGGTGTTGGTCACATGTCGATGTGAACTATGGGTGTTAACCACATATAGATGTGAACTATTGATGTTAAATCACATGGCGATGTGAACTAGATTATTGACTCTAGTGCAAGTGGGAGACTGAAGGAAATATGCCCTAGAGGCAATAATAAAGTTATTATTTATTTCCTTATATCATGATAAATGTTTATTATTCATGCTAGAATTGTATTAACCGGAAACATAATACATGTGTGAATACATAGACAAACAGAGTTTCACTAGTATGCCTCTACTTGACTAGCTCGTTAATCGAAGATGGTTATGTTTCCTAACCATAGACATGAGTTGTCATTTGATTAACGGGATCACATCATTAGGAGAATGATCTGATTGACATGACCCATTCCGTTAGCCTAGCACTTGATCGTTTAGTATGTTGCTATTGCTTTCTTCATGACTTATACATGTTCCTGTAACTATGAGATTATGCAACTCCCGTTTACAGGAGGAACACTTTGGGTACTACCAAACGTCACAACGTAACTGGGTGATTATAAAGGAGTACTACAGGTGTCTCCAAAGGTACATGTTGGGTTGGCGTATTTCGAGATTAGGTTTTGTCACTCCGATTGTCGGAGAGGTATCTCTGGGCCCTGTTGGTAATGCACATCACTATAAGCCTTGCAAGCATTGCAACTAATGAGTTAGTTGCGGGATGATGTATTACGGAACGAGTAAAGAGACTTGCCGGTGACGAGATTGAACTAGGTATTGGATACCGACGATCGAATCTCGGGCAAGTAACATACCGATGACAAAGGGAACAACGTATGTTGTTATGCGGTTTGACCGATAAAGATCTTCGTAGAATATGTAGGAGCCAATATGGGCATCCAGGTTCCGCTATTGGTTATTGACCGAGAATAGTTCTAGGTCATGTCTACATAGTTCTCGAACCCGTAGGGTCCGCACGCTTAAGGTTTCGATGACAGTTTTATTAAGTTTATGAGTTTTGATGTACCGAAGGAGTTCGGAGTCCCGGATGAGATCGGGGACATGACGAGGAGTCTCGAAATGGTCGAGACGTAAAGATCGATATATTGGACGACTATATTCGGAGTTCGGAAAGGTTCGAATGATTCGGTATTTTTCGAGTACCGGAGAGTTACGGGAATTCGCCGGGAGAAGTATTGGGCCTTATTGGGCCTGCAGGAAAGAGAGAGGGCTGCCTAGGGCAGGCCGCGCGCCCATGGCCTAGTCCGAATTGGACTAGGGGAGGGCCGCACCCTTCTTTCCTCCTTCTCTCTTCCCTTACTTGTCTCCTACTCCCAATACATGGAAGGACTCCTAGTTGGACTAGGAAGGGGAATCCTACTCCGGTGGGAGTAGGACTCCCCATGGCGCGCCCTACTAGGGCCGGCCTCCTCCTCCCTCCCTCCTTTATATCACGGGGCAGGGGGCACCCCATGAACACACAAGTTGATCTACGGATCGTTCCTTAGCCGTGTCGGTGCCCCCTCCACCATATTCCACTTCGGTCATATCGTCATGAGCTTAAGCGAAGCCCTGCGCCGGAGAAGTCATATCATCGCGGAGCTTAAGGCGAAGCCCTGCGTCGGTGGAGCATCATCATCGTCCTACCACGCCGTCGTCTTGTGGAACTCATCCCGACACTTTGCTGGATCGGAGTCCGGGATCGTCATCGAGCTGAGCGTGTGCAGAACTCGGAGGTGCCGTCGTTCGGTGCTTGGATCGGTCGGACCGTTAAGGCGCACGACTACATCAACAGCGTTGTTATAACGCTTCGCTTTCGGTCTCACGAGGGTGCGTGGACAGACACTCTCCCCTCTCGTTGCTATGCCATCACCATGGTCTCTGCGTGTGCGTGGAAATTTTTGAAATTACTCGTTCCCCAACAAAGGTATCGAGCCTGGTTTTATGCGTTGATGTCATATGCACGAGTAGAACACAAGTGAATTGTGGGCGATATAAGTCATACTGCTTACCAGCATGTCATACTTTGGTTCGGCGGTATTGTGAGATGAAGCGGCCCGGACCGACATTACGCGTACGCTTACGCGAGACTGGTTTCACCGTTACGAGCACTCGTGCTTAAAGGTGGCTGGCGGGTGTCTGTCTCTCTCACTTTAGTTGAACCGAGTGTGGCTACGCCCGGTCCTTGCGAAGGTTAAAACAGCACCAACTTGACAAACTATCGTTGTGGTTTTGATGCGTAGGTGAGATTGGTTCTTGCTTAAGCCCGTAGCAGCCACGTAAAATTTGCAACAACAAAGTAGAGGACGTCTAACTTGTTTTTGCAGGGCATGTTGTGATGTGATATGGTCAAGACATGATGCTATATTTTATTGTATGAGATGATCATGTTTTGTAACCGGTTATCGGCAATGGCTGGAGCCATATGGTTGTCGCTTTATTGTATGAAATGCAACGCATACTGTAATTGCTTTACTTTATCACTAAGCGGTAGCGATAGTCGAGAAGCAATAGATGGCGTAACGACAACGATGCTACGATGGAGATCAAGGTGTCGCGCCGGTGGCGATGGTGATCATGGCGGTGCTTGGAGATGGAGATCACAAGCACAAGATGATGATGGCCATATCATATCACTTATATTGATTGCATGTGATGTTTATCCTTTATGCATCTTATCTTGCTTTGATTGACGGTAGCATTATAAGATGATCTCTCACTAAAATTATCAAGTAGTGTTCTCCTGAGTATGCACCGTTGCCAAAGTTCGTCGTGCCGAGACACCACGTGATGATCGGGTGTGATAAGCTCTCGTCCATCTACAACGGTGTAAGCCAGTTTTGCACGCGAGAATACTCAGGTTATACTTGACGAGCCTAGCATATGCAGATATGGCCTCGAACACGGAGACCGAAAGGTCGGCGTGAATCATATAGTAGATATGATCAACATAAGATGTTCACCATTGAAAACTACTCCATCTCACGTGATGATCGGTTATGGTTTAGTTGATTTGGATCACGTGATCACTTAGATGACTAGAGAGATGTCTGTCTAAGTGGGAGTTCTTAAGTAATATGATTAATTGAACTTAAATTTATCATGAACTTAGTCCTGGTAGTATTTTGTAGATTATGTTGTAGATCAATAGCTCGCGTTGTTGCTTCCCTATGTTTTTATATGTGTTCCTAGAAAATTGTATTGAAAAATGTTAGTAGCAATATTGCGGATTGGATCCGTGATCTGAGGTTTATCCTCATTGCTGCACGTAAGAATTATGTCCTTGATGCACCACTAGGTGACAGACCTATTGCAGGAGCGGATCGCGACGTTATGAGCGTTTGGCTAGCTCAATATGATGACTACTTGATAGTTTAGTGCACCATGCTTAAACAGCTTAGAATCGGGACTTCAAAGACGTTTTGAACGTCATGGACCATATGAGATGTTCCAGGAGTTGAAGTTAATATTTCAAGCAAATACCCGAGTTGAGAGATATGAAGTCTGCAACAAGTTCTATAGCTAAAAGATGGAGGAGAATCGCTCAACTAGTGAGCATGTGCTCAGATTGTCTGGGTGCTTCAATCGCTTGAATCAAGTGGGAGTTAATCTTCCAGATAAGATAGTGATTGACAGAATTCTCTAGTCACCATCACTGAGTTACTAGAACTTCGTGATGAACTATAATATGCAAGGGATGACGAAAACGATTCCCGAGCTCTTCGTGATGTTGAAATAGACGAAGGTAGAAATCAAGAAAAGAGCATCAAGTGTTGATGATTGACAAGACCACTAGTCTCAAGGAAAAGGGCAAAGGAAGAAGGGAACTTCAAGGAAAACGGCAAGCAAGTTGCTGCTCGAGTGAAGAAGCCCAAGTCTAGACCTAAGCACGAGACTAAGTGCTTTTGCTGCAATGGAACTGGTCCTTTGAAGCGGAACTACCCCAAGTATTTGGCGGATAAGAAGGATGGCAAAGTGAACAAAGGTATATTTGATATACAGATTATTGATGTGTATTTTACTAGTGTTCATAGCAACCCCTCAGTATTTGATACTGGTTCAGTTGCTAAGAGTAGTAACTCGAAACGGGAGTTGCAGAAACTAGTTGAAGGGGAAGTGACGATGAGTGTTGGAAGTAGTTCCAAGATTGATATGATCATCATCGCACACTCCCTATACTTTCGGGATTAGTGTTAAACCTAAATAAATGTTATTTGGTGTTTGCGTTGAGCATGAATATGATTTGATCATGTTTATTGCAAAACGGTTATTCATTTAAAGTCAAAGAATAATTGTTGTTCTGTTTAAATGAATAAAACCTTCGATGGTCATACACCCAATGAAAATAGTTTATTGGATCTCGATCGTAGTGATACGCATATTCATAATATTGATGCCAAAAGATGCAAAATTAATAATGATAGTGCAACTTATTTGTGGCACTGCCGTTTGGGTCATATCGGTATAAAGCGCATGAAGAAACTCCATAAGGATGGATTTTGGAATCACTTGGTTATGAATCATTTGATGCTTGCGAACCGTGCCTTTTGGCAAGATGACTAAAACTCCGTTCTCGGAACAATGGAACAAGCTACTGACTTGTTGGAAATAACACATATATACCGATGTATGCGATCCAATGAGTGTTGATGCTCGTGGCAAGTATCGTTATTTTTCGACCTTCACAAGATGATTTGAGTAGATATGGGTATATCTACTTGATGAAACATAAGTCTGAAATAGTTGAAAGGTTCAAAGAATTTCAGAGTGAAGTGGAAAATCATCGCAACAAGAAAATAAAGTTTCTGCGATCTGATCGTGGAGATGAATATTTGAGTTCGAGTTTGGTCTTCAATGAAAACAATGTGGAATAGTTTCACAGCTCACGCCACCTGGAACACCACAACGTTATGGTGTGTTGAACGTCAGAACCGTACTTTATTTTGATATGGTGCGATCTATGATGTATCTTACCGATTTACCACTATCGTTTTGGGGTTATGCATTAGAGACAGCTGCATTCACGTTTAATAGGGCACCATCTAAATCCGTTGAGATGACACCGTATGAACTATGGTTTAGGAGTAAACCTAAGTCGTTTCTTAAAGTTTGGAGTTGTGATGCTTATGTGAAAAGTTTTCACCGATAAGCTCGAACCCAAATCGAGAAATGCGTCTTCATAGAATACCCAAAGGTAACTATTGGGTACACCTTCTATCACAGATCCGAAAGCAAGATATTTGTTGCTAAGATGGATCCTTTCTAGAGAAGAAGTTTCTCTCGAAAGAAGTGAGTGGGAGGAAAGTAGAACTTGATGAGGTAATTGTACCTTCTCCCTTATTGGAAAGTAGTTCATCACAGAATCAGTTCCAATGATTCCTACACCAATTAGTGAGGAAGTTAATGATGATGATCATGAAACTTCAGATCAAGTTGCTACCAAACCTCGTAGGTCTTCCAGAGTAAGATCCGCACCAGAGTGGTACGATAATCCTATTCTAGAAGTCATGTTACTAGACCATGATGAACCTACGAACTATGAGGAAGCGATGATGAGCCCAGATTCCGCGAAATGGTTTGAGGCCATGAAATCTGAGATAGGATCCATGTATGAAGTATGGACTTTGATTGACTTGCTCTATGATCAGCAAGCCATGTTAAATAAATGGATCTTCAAGAGGAAGATGGACACTGATAGTAGTGTTACTATCTACAAAGCTCGACTTGTTGCAAAAGGTTTTCGACAAGTTCAAGGTGTTGAATACGATGAGATTTTCTCACTCGTAACGATGCTTAAGTCTATCCGAATCATGTTAGCAATTGCCAGATTTTATGAAATGTGGCAAATGGATGTCAAAACTACATTCTTTAATGGATTTATTAAAGAAGAGTTGTATATGATGCAACCAGAAGTTTTGTCAATCCTAAAGGACCTAACAAAATGTGCAAGCTCCAGCGATCCATCAATGGACTGGTGCAAGCATCTCGGAGTTGGAATATACGCTTTGATGAGTTGATCAAAGCATATGGTTTTATACAGACTTTTGGAGAAGACTGTATTTACAAGAAAGTGAGTGGGAGCACTACAACATTTCTGATAAATATATGTGAATGACATATTGTTGATCGGAAATAATGTAGAATTATTCTGCAAAAGGAGTATTTGAAAGAAAGACCTCGGTGAAAGCTGCTTACATATTGAGCATCAAGATCTATAGAGATAGATCAAGACGCTTGATAAGTTTTTCAATGAATACATACCTTGACAAGATTTTGAAGTAGTTCAAAATGGAACAGTCAAAGAAAGAGTTCTTGCATGTATTGCAAAGGTGTGAAATTGAGTAAGACTCAAATCCCGACCACGGCAGAAAATAGAAAAGAGAATGAAAGTCATTCCTTATGCATCAGACATAGGTTCTATAAAGTATGTCATGCTGTGTACCAGATCTATTGCATACCCTACCACTAAGCTTGGCAAGGGAGTGCAATAGTGATCTAGGAGTAGATCAATGGACAGCGGTCAAAAATTATCCTTAGTATAATAAGGATATGTTTCTCGATTATGGAAGTGAAAGAAGGTTCGTCGTAAAGGGTTACGTCGATGCAAGTTTTAACACTAATCTAGATGACTCTGAGTCTCAATCTGGATACATATTGAAAGTGGGAGCAATTAGTTAGAGTAGCTCCGTGCGAGCATTGTAGACATAGAAATTTGCAAAATACTTACGGCTCGGATGCGATGCACCCGTTGACTAAAATTATCTCACAAGCAAAACATGATCACACCTTAGTACTCTTTGGGTGTTAATCACATAGCGATGTGAACTAGATTACTGACTCTAGTAAACCCTTTGGGTGTTGGTCACATGTCGATGTGAACTATGGGTGTTAACCACATATAGATGTGAACTATTGATGTTAAATCACATGGCGATGTGAACTAGATTATTGACTCTAGTGCAAGTGGGAGACTGAAGGAAATATGCCCTAGAGGCAATAATAAAGTTATTATTTATTTCCTTATATCATGATAAATGTTTATTATTCATGCTAGAATTGTATTAACCGGAAACATAATACATGTGTGAATACATAGACAAACAGAGTGTCACTAGTATGCCTCTACTTGACTAGCTCGTTAATCGAAGATGGTTATGTTTCCTAACCATAGACATGAGTTGTCATTTGATTAACGGGATCACATCATTAGGAGAATGATCTGATTGACATGACCCATTCCGTTAGCCTAGCACTTGATCGTTTAGTATGTTGCTATTGCTTTCTTCATGACTTATACATGTTCCTGTAACTATGAGATTATGCAACTCCGTTTACGGAGGAACACTTTGGTACTACCAAACGTCACAACGTAATCGGGTGATTATAAAGGAGTACTACAGGTGTCTCCAAAGGTACATGTTGGGTTGGCGATTTCGAGATTAGGTTTTGTCACTCCGATTGTCGGAGAGGTATCTCTGGGCCCTCTCGGTAATGCACATCACTATAAGCCTTGCAAGCATTGCAACTAATGAGTTAGTTGCGGGATGATGTATTACGGAACGAGTAAAGAGACTTGCCGGTGACGAGATTGAACTAGGTATTGGATACCGACGATCGAATCTCGGGCAAGTAACATACCAATGACAAAGGGAACAACGATGTTGTTATGCGGTTTGACCGATAAAGATCTTCGTAGAATATGTAGGAGCCAATATGGGCATCCAGGTTCCGCTATTGGTTATTGACCGAGAATAGTTCTAGGTCATGTCTACATAGTTCTCGAACCCGTAGGGTCCGCACGCTTAAGGTTTCGATGACGGTTTTATTAAGTTTATGAGTTTTGATGTACCGAAGGAGTTCGAGTCCCGGATGAGATCGGGGACATGACGAGGAGTCTCGAAATGGTCGAGACGTAAAGATCGATATATTGGACGACTATATTCGAGTTCGGAAAGGTTCGAATGATTCGGTATTTTTCGAGTACCGAGAGTTACGGAATTCGCCGGGAGAAGTATTGGGCCTTATTGGGCCTGCAGGGAAAGAGAGAGGGCTGCCTAGGGCAGGCCGCGCGCCCCATGGCCTAGTCCGAATTGGACTAGGGGAGGGCCGCACCCTTCTTTCCTCCCTTCTCTCTTCCCTTACTTGTCTCCTACTCCCAATACATGGAAGGACTCCTAGTTGGACTAGAAAGGGGAATCCTACTCCCGGTGGGAGTAGGACTCCCCATGGCGCGCCCCTCCTAGGGCCGGCCTCCTCCTCCCTCCCTCCTTTATATACGGGGGCAGGGGGGCACCCCATGAACACACAAGTTGATCTACGGATCGTTCCTTAGCCGTGTGCGGTGCCCCCCTCCACCATATTCCACTTCGGTCATATCGTCATGAGCTTAGGCGAAGCCCTGCGCCGGAGAAGTCATATCGTCATGAGCTTAGGCGAAGCCCTGCGTCGGTGGAGCATCATCATCGTCACCACGCCGTCGTCTTGACGGAACTCATCCCGACACTTTGCTGGATCGGAGTCCGGGATCGCCATCGAGCTGAACGTGTGCGAGAACTCGGAGGTGCCGTGACGTTCGGTGCTTGGATCGGTCGGATCGTGAAGACGTCGACTACATCAACAGCGTTGTTATAACGCTTCGCTTCGGTCTACGAGGGTACGTGGACAGACACTCTCCCCTCTCGTTGCTATGCCATCACCATGGTCCTGCGTGTGCGTAGGAATTTTTTTGAAATTACTACGTTCCCCAACATGAGTATCTAAATTATTATGTCAAAACTAGACTATTGCTTTGAATCACATAAAAGTCCAAATATCCATGCTATAAAGAAAATAATATGATATGACTTGATGAACAGCACTCCACATCAAAAATTCTGTTTTTCTCACTTACCTACTCGAGGACGAGTAGGAGTTAAGCTTGGGGATGCTGATACGTCTCCAACGTATCTATAATTTTTTATTGTTCCATGCTGTTTTATTATCAATCTTGGATGTTTTATAATCATTTTATTGTCATTTTATATCTTTTTTTGGTACTAACCTATTGACACAGTGCCAAGTGCCAGTTGCTGTTTTTTCATGTTTTTTACATTGCAGGAAATCAATATCAAACGGATTCCAAATGCCACGAAACGTCATGATGATTTTTTATGGGCCAAAAGGAAGCAGATGGGCCCTAGTTGCACCTGGGGGGAGTCCCGAGGAGGGGACAACCCACCAGGGCGCGCCAGGAGGCCCTGGCGCGCCTTGGTGGGTTATGCCCACCTCGGGTACCCCCCGGACCGTCTCTTTGCTCTATAAATACCCAAATATTCCAGAAACCCTAGGGGAGTCGATGAAATATTCATCCAGCCGCCGCAGAGTCCAGAACCACCAGATCAAATCTAGACACCATCTCGGATGGGGTTTACCACCTCCATTGGTGCCTCTCCGATGATGCGTGAGTAGTTCTTTGTAGACCTTCGGGTCCGTAGTTAGTAGCTAGATGGCTTTCTCTCTCTCTCTCTCTCTTCTCTCTCTCTCTCTCTCTCTCTCGCTGAATTCTCAATACAATGGTCTCTTGGAGATCCATATGATGTAACTCTTTTACGGTGCGTTTGTTGGGATCTGATGAACTTTGAGTTTATGATCAGTTATATCTTTTTATATCCATGAAAGTTATTTGAGTTTCTTTGATCTCTTATATGCATGATCTCTTATAGCCTCATATTTATTCTCCAATATTTGGGTTTAGTTTGGCCAACTTGATCTATTTATCTTGCAATGGGAAGAGGTGCCCGGTAGTGGGTTCGATCTTACGGTGCTCGATCCTAGTGACAGAAAGGGAAACGACACATATGTATCGTTGTACTAAGGATAAAAAGATGATATCTATATCTACCGCCATATAGATAAACAGATCTTGTCTGCATCATGTCATCTTTCTTATTGCATTACTCTGTTTTTTCCATGAACTTAATAAACTAGATGCATGCTGGATAGCGGTCGATGTGTGGAGTAATAGTAGTAGATGCAGGCAGAAGTCGGTCTACTAATCTTGGACGTCATGCCTATGTAATGATCATTGCCTGGATATCGTCATAATTATTTGAAATTCTATCAATTGCCCAACAGTAATTTGTTTACCCAACGTTTACTATTTTTCTCGAGAGAAGCCACTAGTAAAACCTATGGCCCCCGGGTCTTCTTTCTCATATATTTTCCGTGCGATCTACTTTTCCTTTGCATTTTTATTCAAATCTATTAAACCAAAAAAACAAAAATACCTTGCTGCGTTTTATCTTTATTTATTCTATTTGGCGTTCGATCTATCAATCTACTACAGTTTACCTCACGTCCACTTGCCTATCTTGAGGCGCCGTACCCCGGAAGGGATTGACAACCCCTTTAAATCGCCGGGTTGCGAGGTGTTGTTGCTTGTGTGCAGGGGCTGTTTACGTTGTGTTGCTTGGTTCTCCTACCGGTTCGATACTTTTGTTTCATAATTGAGGGAAATACCTACCTTCGCTGTGCTACATCATCCCTCCCTCTCCAGGGAAATACCGACGTAGTTGCAGTTGCCATCGGGCCCCCGCCCATCAGCGACCCAGTCGGGCCACCAAACCACCCCCACGCCGCTCGTCGCACCCTGGCCACAGAGCTGGCCAGATCTGGCTGGAAGCCGATCCGCACGCCTCCACCAGAGGGCCTTGACCTCGCAGCCGCCACACCGCGCCTGGGCACCCAGACGTCACCGCACCGCTGAGCAGTGGGACACCGCCGCCAAGAAACGCGTCGCCGTGCCATTAGACCCCACGGCATCCCAATGCTCGGAGGGGCAGTCCCGCGCCGACCCCGAAGCTGTGTGGGTGGGAGCAGGGCCCTGCCGGCACCGATGCTGGCCAGGCTTTGCCTGGCGGCGGCAGGGGAGGACGACCGTGAGGAGGGGGCGGAAGGCGCCGCGCTAGGGTTAGACAAACTTAGGTGGTCTATTTTTGTGGGAAGGAGGGAGTATGAAAATGGCAGGTCACCTAAAGTATGTGGGACACTTGGATTTTCTTTTGAGAATTTTGAATACTTATGTGCACTAGTTAATGTGTACGTGCAATGCACGTTAATTTAGAAGTATATTAAGTGCATGCGGATATTAAGTAGGATATTATTTGCGTGTTATTAAACTTGTTGAGCGCTCGATGTTGAAACAGTCTAGGTCGTTGGATTGACATGATTTGATGGCCGAGATTAATTGGATCTTCCCCTTTGGGTCTTTTTATATTGGTAGATGTTCTTTTTATTTTGTAGATTGAAAATATGATGTCAGGATTTTGTATACTTCTGCAGGACTTATGAACTCACAACTCTTATTTTAATAAGCTTGTTAGTACATGGTTCGTGAGAACACCATTTTATTACTAGCTGATGCATCCACTGTATTCTTGGATGCTTTATTCTTGCGGTTCCAAATCAGCTTTAACAAACTTGTTCCAGCCTAGAGATAGGATTCCTCCTGTCCCCTGTTGTGAACATAAGTATATAATATGAAATTCTCTGATGCTTAGCTTACCATTGCACTATGATTTCTTATATTGATATTGGCATTTAACGAAGCTTGTCTTTTTTAACTTTAGCATAGGATAGTGTCTGCTGCTCATGACATCACCAGGAAGAAGCAGAAGCATCTTCTTTTATGCCGTCGTAGCTGCTACAAAAATGGCATGCATATCATCGCTAAAATAATGCAAAGAAAAACTAACTAATTACTGTTAATGTTGCGTTCGGATTCTGTGGAAGACAACATCACGTAATTGAGCAATGATGCCGAGATTGTTGGTTGTGTTGACGCATAAATGTTAATGTTTCATCAGATTGGTTTTTTAGTTTCACTGGCTAGAGCATGCACTTCTACAGATTGTCCGATGGTCTATTCATTACTATTTTCAAATCATGAGGGAATATAGTTTGAGTCACTTACCACTTTGCTAGTTTAGTTTTTTGAGAAATGACAGAGAGGTGTCACCTTGGTGAAGATGAGTAGCTTCATTTCGTAGTGTTCAATGTGTCCAGCCTAGTTCCACGGTGTTACTGACCCTGCCACTCTCGAAGCTCTTGCATGCTGAGAAGCCTTTAGCTTTGGCGGCCGATTTTAAAGCAACTCTAGCAGATCCCGCATCCGGCGCAAACCCGCATAATTCCGGCGATTATACGGGTTTGGCCTATTTTTCTGGTCAAATCAGAACCCGCATCGGTGTCCGGCCCGTAAATTTTTTTGCCGCAGCCCGCAAACACAACCCCCGAGCCACTATAACTGCGGGTTTGCGGGGCAAATGCGGGTCGAAACACTATCCTCCCGCCCCCGCGTTCCCCTCCAATTCCCCACCGCGCCGCTTGATTTCTCGCCGCCGGCGAGCCTTGAACCACCATGGCCGACTCGGGGGATGAGGCGGACCGCCGCCGCCGCGCCAGATCTGACATCGAGCGCAAACGGGGGCGCGTCGGTGGCTCAACCAGGGTGCCCGGCCGTCGCCGGCATTCGATCGGCGCGAGCTCGACGAGTTCGAGCTCGAGCGCGCCCGTCGCCGCAGCGCCTCCTCCGGCAACTGGTCTGCGGGGAGCTCATCCGGCCACTGGTCTGTGGGGAGCTCATCCGCGGGCGCATCGAGCTCGCGGCTCGTTCCGGTGAAGAGGGAGCCGGAGGAGGCCATGCCCGATGCGCCGCCGCGCCGAGGCGTCATCGGACCGGAGGACTACCTCCCACCGGGGCAGGAGGAGCTCCTCGAGCGCGTCGTCCTCAAGCGGTCGGCGAGGGAGCTGCAGGAGATGGAAGAGCGCATCCGGCGCGAGCTCGAGTACGAGCAGCTCTTCCTCGATTCGGGCCTCACGCATCACAGGCGCAGGCATCGAAGGAGGCCGACCTGCGTGTGATGAAGGAGGAGCAGGCGAAGCTCTTCGTCGACCTCGGCTTCGACTCCTTCGACTCCGACTGATCGCCGCTGATGGGCAGCTACCGCAGGAGCTCTGGTGAGCTCAATTTTGTTGCAGTGATGCGGTAGCGTAGTCCCTGTCTAGCATATCTAACCTCTATGTATGTATGTGGCGTGTATGAACTTATTTGCGAAGAAGAAACAGGTATGCGAGCGAGCTCCGGCGAGCTGTTGTTTAAATTTCTTACGCGAAACAACTTTTTTTGAAATTTAGGGGTCAGTTTACGGTTTCTAGTCTGCCGCCGTAATTTTTGGCCTGCATAATTGGCCCCGTACGACTTGTGAACACATTTTATGGATCGGCAAAATGTAAGGTCTGCTAGAGTTGCTCTTAGCTTTGGTGGCCGATCTCTTCACTCCAAACATCTGGAAGTTGCGGCGGATTGCAAGGAAGTGATGAAAGACATCAAGGACGGAACAGGTGGGCTACATGGGAATATTATCCGGGAGATTACATCTTCACTTTCGGAGTTTCAGTCCTGCACTTTCTCCTTCGAAGGGATGGCAACAAATTCCGAGGCACACGGCCTCACTAGACATGCTCTTGGACTTACTAGGAAAGACATATTTGGCTGTTGCAGCCTCCTGCTATTGATTGTATTATAAGATGAATATTATCGTTGACTAGTAAAATGTCCGTGTGTTGTCATAGACTTAAAAAAAAGATAAGATACTACTCATTGAATTAATATTACCGAGAACAATGTCGTCTAAGCTAACTCACGTCTTTTTTTTACAGTCGGCTAACACACATCATATTACCAATCACAGTAATCTTAGAGCACATACAGCCGGTCCACTCAAATCTGCGGACACGCCCGATCATTGACCGAACATGAGAGAGAAGGAAAATGGTAACCCAACCCGACCTCTTATATCATCCCCGGTCTAGGCTATCCGCAAACTCTCATATTGACACCAAACATGGGGAGTATATGAGACTCATAGACGTGCATGGTCGATCCGCCACGTAGGATGTGGCCCACCATGGACTATCTTTTCTTTCTTTTCTTTCTCTCTCTTCATCTCCATCAAGCACATGCACGTCACCGGATATATAAGGGACAAAATGAGGAGTATGATTGCATGAACGGACAAATAGAGGCTCAAAACGGACACTAACTGGGCGCTTCCGTGGACTTTTAGGGTGCGCGGATTTGCTAAATCCGGCTATAGATGCTCCTATTGACAACTCAAACAGTCATGTTTTTTTAGTTGGAATGGGTTTTGTTTTATTCATTCATTTCAGCACGATCTGAGGCCAAAAACATCACGAATACGATCTGATATGTACCTGGTCCAAGTTTCACATAACTTATTCGCACAATCCTGTTTAGTTAGCCAAAGAGAAGCTCCATTAGTCAAGCATCTCACCCATGCCACCCTGAAACTCCTCTCTTGATCGCATGCACTCCTTTACCTCCTCAGCAATAGGCCATAGATTGATCTATCAATTTCCGAGCTTCTTAATTTAGCCGCCACTGTTTTTGAGTCTGCTCCAAGATAAGCTCTGCCACATCCAATTCACGTGCAAGCTGAGCTGCCCATCGAATACACTGGACGACATTCCATTATGGAAATCTGGTAGAGAGGTGAACATCTACAAGGCTATAAATCAAAACGAACAAATAAACTATTCATAGATACCAAATTTAAGAAGCTCGCAAAATGTTACTGCTATAAAATTGTATAGTGCTACCCATCTTCATGTTGTTCCCTCCGTTCGTTCAAATTGAAAATAAGTAGAAGAAAATGAAAAGGAAGAAAAAGAAAAAAAAAGATTACAAAATACTCCCTCCGTTCCTAAATAGATTTCACTATAGACTACATGCAGAGCAAAATGAGCGAACATATACTCTAAAAGGCGTCTATATACATCCGAATCTAGTTTCTATAGTGGAATCTCTAAAAAGAATTATATTTAGAAACAGAGGTAGTACATGTCTCATGCAGTCAGGAACTTCAGATTTTGAATAAGCTTATGCTTGTACTCATCTACCAGTACTATATCATGAGCCAAAGTAACTAAACATCCTCCATCACCTCTTGCAAATCTCAGAACCTCCAATCCTTGATGCACTAAACTGACTTTCACCACAACCAGTTCTTTCCCTCATCGCCCCGCTCGAATGAAAAGGAGACTGAAAAGAAAGCGATATAAGTATATCAAGGAATCAGATGAGGGCTATTGACAATCCATAAATCCCATGAGTCCTATTGGTGGTATACATGAATAACCAAATGCCACTTACAATTCTCCTGAAGGTGGGTAAATAGAATGTTTAACCAAACCACATCTTACAACCACATGTTAGAGGTTCGATATCTTTCAGGCCAATTGCGAAAAATGATGAACACTCTGACTACACTAAGAGAATGGATGCGACGTGATGTGAAACATATACTGACATTGCATCATGTAAAGGGTTAGTGGTGGTATAGATTATTTGTTGTTATTAGCAAATCCTTTTCGAGACCATGGATGACTAACACGATGTTGCAATCAATTTGTAATTAAAGAGACCAAAAGTTCTTTTTTAACCAGAAAGTCCTTGCGCTGGAGTTCAGACAACCCCTCAATAACATGACCAAATTTGTTTTGACTCTATTTATCACATATCAAGTACGAACCAGCAAACATACAAACTTGTGAAGCTGATAAGAAATCATCAAAGTTATGTGAACTTGAAACTAAAAGTCCAACAGAGGAGCGAGGAACTAACCTTGTTATCATTTCTCTGAACTCTGAACCTCGCCTAGTTCTTGGTCCAATGTGAGTATGCTTCAGAGATAATGATTTCTTATGTAACATGCGCTTTCACATCTCAAAGAGCTACAGAATATGCTGACAGACCATGCACTTCATAAATAAAGCGGATAAAATTTATTTCTGTCGTCAATATGGAAGGTTAAACGTTAGTTCAAATTGAATAATACATCAGAATTGTCATTTCTGACTTTTCATCCATCACTGAATAAAAAAAGGTCAATGTCCACTGACCATGTAAATGTGCTGACCATGGGATATTTAGGCTGACATAGATTGGAAATCAAAGCTACAAAATGACTAACGCAGCGTTTGGATGTAGATATTGAGGCCCAGATTTCGACATTGGCATTTGGTTGCCCGAACCGAATATCGTTGTTTGGTTGTGCTTGACATTGAGTCATGGAATCGAGGCTCAATATTGAGTCGTTCCCTCTTTCATGTGCAGTCCCTCCCGACCAATTCGGAGGCCCTGACCTCGGTTTTCACTGATATTCGCCAATCGCTCCAGCCCGCGACTCCTTCGCCCTCACCCCTTCGTTGCGCAGCCATCAAAACGGCATAGTAGCCTGCTGCCCGCGTCGCCGCGAGCGTCACAGCGGTGCTGGACTCCGCCGCTGACCCGAGCTCGAAGACTGCAAGGTTCGGCTCCTGCTCCGGCCGAACCACCGCCACCTCATGAGGCCGGCGGAGACTACCTAGATCTCTGCACACCCTATCTAGCCCGGCGACTGTTACCTGGGTCTTCGTGCCTCCCGCTCCCTTTAATGGCTGCTGGCTTGGGGCCGCTCCGGCAAGGCACAGCGGAAGCCCGTCGCCGGTGTCTGTCGCTGTGTGCGTGGAGTCCGTCGTTGTGTGCCTGAGTCCGGTCCTGTGTGCGTCTGCTCTCTGTGCGCATCCCCTACTTTGATTGTAGGTGCACGAAGCTGAGTTGTTGCAAGCACGACCAATAGCTGTATTTATCTTCCATACCTCACGAGCATGCTTCCCTTTTTCTGGTCAAAAGATACTTGTATGAAAGTTCATACTTGTACATGTGCAATTCAACGCTTGACCATCCAAACAAGATTTGGAATTGTTTTTTCTCTTGGATTCCATTAGCCAAATATATGAGCATCCAAACACTGGAATTGGCATTGAAACTCAATATCAATATCTTGGATATTTGGCATTGGAGCCAATTCAATGCCAAGCCCTTCAATGTCAACATCCAAACAGAGCGTAAGCAAGTTAGGGATACAACAGAAATACTCTAAAAAGCGATGAAAAACAAATCTGAAGCAACTCACAACCCCATGAATTCATATTCTCAGTGAGCAAGTGAGTGATGCTGCCACGGCAGGCTAGCACCGAGGGACAATGGCGGAAACCGCCTTCCCATCTAGTGAAGTCTCGAACCCGGAATCTTCAGCTCCTCCTCAACCCTTAGAAATGCATCTCAGTGAAGTGCATAAAATGATGTATAGAATGATAAAAATATCAATTAATAATAGACGTCAAGAGCATCAATTTTGCAAAGCTGATACCCTCAAACTTTCTAAGGATTGAAATCTACAAATATTCCTTCAAGTCAAATAAACCGGTATATTAAATTTTCTCATGGATAGCTATGTAATCTGCATTAGAGTAAATAATTTTCTATGTTGAGCTTCCAAATCATCTCCTTTATTGAAAGCCTGGATAGTGCAACATTAAAATGGAATAGCCTATGAGATACTCCCTCCGTCCCAAAATAAATGCCTTGCCATTTGACCGAACTTCTCTAAACCTTGTACTTGTTATCTATGTTCACTAATTGCCTCATCAGTTGTATTGTATCCTTCTGGAAAATAATAAAACTTTGGTGTGGTCAAATGTCTGAATAGAAAAAGCCTGCACAAGAGGACACCATATTAAAAAAGAAATAATATGTGATACCAACAATCTGTTACATCTAAGAATAAATATTATATCTTGCCTAAGAATACAATAACTGCAGGTTACCCATACATGCTGCCCCTCATTTTATAAATTTCTTTTTGCTGCCCCTCAATTATTTATACAAGTAAAATAACCATAAGGTACACACCAATGGAAAAAGAATACAAAATCAGATATTCTAAACTAAAGAGAGGAGACAATTTCTTTATAATTTCGAGGTAGATCATATTATATGTAATTTTCTAACTGAACAGATCTTCAAAAATAATGCTAATGATTTGAAGAGTAAAAATATGGAACAATAGATTTTATTTAATTTAGGTACCACTAAGGAATCAAAAGAATTTTTAGTGCACTCTACTGTAAATAACCAAGCATGATGTCTGATAACAAATAATGGGCCAAGCTGCATTTCAGGCCCTTGTCTACCAAGTAGAAAAACCATGGAAAAGCACATAAATATATATAATAGGAATAGTAATCAGATGCTCAAAAACTATAACCTGAACATATCAGTGCTTAAACCAAATTATCTATACACAACCATAGAAACTAAAAGAACCATCTAACAGAACCATGGAAGGCTTAGGTTGCATGTCCTCAACTGAAATGGGTGAGTTCTGGGCATCCTTCTAAGCTTCTTTGTTTAACATAGCTCATTAGCTCATGATCAATACTTCATGCATTTACCAAGCCTGCTAATGCTTTTTTGAAGTTGACGTCCCTATTTAAAATTCAAATATCAATTTGCACCAATAAAATATTTCTTGATATGTAGGTGCACACGACAAACTGTAGACACGAAATATTCATTGCATGAACCAAAAGTAGATGAGCTACCTGTAGATGCAAGGAAATAATGACAAGCCGCAACCAGTTCTCCTATCAGTATGTAACTATGTGCCATTAATCTCAATATACCTCACTCTTGGGTGAAGTCAAGATCCATTCTAGATCAGTGCAAGAAGCTTCAATACTACACCTTCCATAAAATACAGGAACTTGTCCATATTTTACTGCGTCTCCCAATAGCAGCAACATCATAATCTTCTGTCGCTTGCTCCCTTCTTCTAGTTTCAGCAAGAAAAAATTATTCAGTAAACTGAAATTGAAAAAGTTTTGGGAAGTAGGCCGGCTCGGTGTGAAGCAATGGTTTTAGGTAACTGTCTCTGGTCCAAACTTTGCCAATGGGTGTGTATCGTCAACCATATTTCTACCTTCCAGTAAGCACGAAAGATAATTATTTCAAAACTACCTAAGTGAACATCGTTGTCTGCATATATCGAGAAATAAAGATAAATTCCTATAACTACCGGCTTGTTCCTGCAGGATAAAGAAAATGTTTTTCCGGTATTTTACTTTGGCAGATATCAAGGGCATTCAGTGATCAACACCATTCTTAAATATGTCTCCACCGAAGTAATCATCGCATGCCCTGTTGGTAAAACATGATCAATTCTTATTTATCTGAATTCTCATAGTTCTGTTGTTCCATATTTAAATACACATATTTGATGACAAAGCATATTGGAGAGAAGGAAATAACTATAGGTTTCTGAAGTTAGAAAAAAAATCAGTGCTTAAATGGCATATAGGCTTCAGGTCAGATCATTTTTTTTTACAAAATTGTCCTGTCGTGCTCATGCAATATTATGCATCTAATCCTAGGCATTTAAGTAACCAAATTACTGTGAATAATCTGTGGACACATATTTATCTATTCTGAGCCAACTTCTTTGGATTCCTAACTTGTACAGCTGAATCAAACTCACTGAATCAAGCGGATGCTATGAGCTGCAAGGCTAAAGAGAATATGTTACAACTATTCGTACTACAGTCAAAAAAATTGCACACATGATAAATTTTTACATTCACCGGTGAGGAAAGGACATCAAAAGCTGCTACTATATACTGGGTTAAGTGGACGGAACAAAAATCACAAATCTATACCAAAATAATTTGTATATAGCCATAAAATAAAATCCATTGCAAGAAGATGCTACGTACATGCCTTGACCTACAGCAGCAGCAACAGCCAAACACCAACAGAGAGCACCTTCAATGAGCAGACTAAGCAGTGTGTGGCGAGGGGAAGTGACACCACTTGACCACCATGTCAGGTTCTACGGTAGGGTGAGTCGACTGCAAATTAAAAATTCCTACGCGCAGAACATCCAGGAACATGCTACGGGAGATGGATCACAGTTCGTTATCACTAGACGCGCAGTGCCGTGCAGCGGAATAAGAGTTGGGGCAGCACGTCCGCGTGGATCGTTTCCTCCTCGTCCAATCTCCCTCGAACAGCCGGTCGTCCGATCCCACGTACAAGTTCGCCGGAGCGGCGCAAGCGCACCGCCTCTAACGGTATCCGCGCGTGCAGGAGGAACACCGTGCGGCGGACTGCTAGGTCCGATCACACAGTCGGCGGCGAGTGGAGGTGGCTATTCGCAACACATGCAAACCCTAGTCGCAGCGCCAAAGCGATCAACCACCACTAGACGCGCAGTGCCGTGCAGCGGAAGAAGAGTTGGGGCAGCGCGTCCGCGTGGATCGTCTCCTCCTCGTCCGATCTCCCTCGAACAGCCGGTCGTCCGATCCCACGTACAAGTTCGCCGGAGCGGCGCAAGCGCATCGCCTCTATCGGTATCCGCGCGTGCAGGAGGAACACCGTGCGGCGGACTGCTAGGTCTGATCACACAGTCGGCGGCGAGTGGAGGTGGCTATTCGCAACACATGCAAACCCTAGTCGCAGCGCCGAAGCAATCAACCACCTGAGTGTGCCGCACCTCCACTTTATATAGGCGTCCATCGCAGGCTCAACACTTGGGCCTCGCACGGACCCTAAAGCCCAAAGTCTACTCGGTCACGTTCCTAGTCTAGTTCGGATCACATCCGACCAGTGTCCTACGAACCGACCTCGTAGGTTCCTTCCCTTAAGCGCGCGACACCTTAGGTTCAAGTCAGCTTGGTCACAGTTCGGATCACCTCCGACCTGCACGGTTAGGCGAACCTGTACAACGTGTCACACATCTGTTCCCTTTGCCGCACGATATATGTTGTCGGGCTCAAGGCGAGACTGTCATCCTTGTGCTAGCCCGACCTCTTTTTCTCGTTCCAGTGATACCGACCACAATCCAGATTATCTCATAATCCTTGTCGCATGGCCATGTTGTTCCTGGTCGGATCACACTAGGGGCCCAGAGTATATCTCTCCTGATCGGAGGGGCAAATCTCATCTTGCTTGACCATGTCTCGCAGCATGGGACCGGACAAACCCGAAACCTACCTTTGTAACTACCCAGTCACGGAGTAGCGTTTGGTCGGCCCAAAGCAAGTCTGTCACCATCCCGAGTACATGCGTCAGCTCAGGTCTTAGGACATAGAACATATGTTGTACTAGAGACTCACAGATGACATATCGTTATGCCTCATAGTTGGGTCTGTCCGACTGGATCTTATCTCGACTGGATCCAACTACGTCGAATCCGACCAGACCTTTCCAAGTCCATATTATCCGGTTAGCATCCAATGCTCCATGGCTAGTGAGACCAAGCCATCGACCGTGTCATATGCCAGTCTAGTCGGCTGCGTGTCCACACAACCCTTTCGACTAGGGACCTTTTAGGACAGTCATCATACAATGCATAGTCCCACAAACAAGTCACATACTTGCTGATACACATCATTAATAATGTCCAAGGACTATCTTTATTCATAAACACATAGGAAATATCATCATACATGATTGCCTCTAGGGCATATCTCCAACAGTGTTAGGTTCTACGGTAGGGTGCGTCGACTGCAAATTAAAAATTGCACACATGATAAATTTTTACATTCACCGGTGAGGAAAGGACATCAAAAGCTGCTACTATATACTGGGTTAAGTGGACAGAACAAAAATCACAAATCTATACCAAAATAATTTGTATATAGCCATAAAATAAAATCCATTGCAAGAAGATGCTACGTACATGCCTTGACCTACAGCAGCAGCAGCAGCCAAACACCAACAGAGAGCACCTTCAATGAGCAGACTAAGCAGTGTGTGGCGAGGGGAAGTGACACCACTTGACCACCATACAACATTCATCATCAGGTCAATGTCCACACTACCCAGGCCTCAAACTCTAGGTTCATCTCTTTTGTCAATTTGTTGAGTTGAATTGATGCTCTTGGTTAGTGAGAGACAAGATCTGTTGGGGATACAACTACTGAGTGTGAACCGCCCTGGAGGGGCCGGTTTACCCTCGTCCATGATCCAGGCCCACGGAGGAGGCCCGGAGCCCAGAGGCGACTTAAGGTCCATTTATGTGAACCGCCTTAGTGTTGTAACTTGTGTTGTAAGACAAGAGAGAAGAGACCGAGCCGGACACTTGTATGAGCCTGATTGGGACTCTGTAGACCGGCCGGGCGTCAACCCGTGTATATAAGGGGACGACCCGGCGGCGGTTTAAGGACAGAGAATTCGAGGCTGAGGCGGCTATCGCCCCTAGTCGCCAAATCACATCAATCCCATCACAAACTAGACGAGGCTTTTACCTTCATCGAAGGGGCGAACTAGTATAACTCACGTGTCTTGTGTCCGCTTAACCCTCTAGGTTAACCCGCATGCGATGGCCCTCGACTAAGTCCTTTCACGAGGACATCTGCCGTGACAATTCCACGACAGTTGGCGCCACCGTGGGGCTATCGCGCGACGGTTTGATGATCTTAGAGGGCAAGTTCGAAGGACTCGAAGGCTATGCTGTGGGCGGATGACAAAGAGTCGTCGCGCAAGCTCTACATCGACGATGCGGATCGGGCCCCGAGGCCGGCTCGCTTGAATACGGGTACCGGGTCCCTTTGGCGGCATACACGTGTTCATCGGCAAGATCGGCGAGCTGGGCCTGGCCGGACATCTGCACCGACCTCGCCGAGACGGCTCAGCGGGCGAGGAAGAGTCCTGCCTGGCTAAACCGGCGGTCGGCGTGCTGTGGGAGTCGCCCACGGAGACTACGAGGACGGATCAGCATCCGCGGCGAAACCGTTGTCTACTCGGGCGACGAGTCGTCACCGGAGAAACGGAGTCTCTGTATCACCGCAAGATGGCCAGATCGGGGCTGTTCCGACGGCGAGTATTCCGACCCTTTGATCTACCGAACCGGTTGAATCTTCATGGCGGCGCAAGCGGCGCCCACTTCTTCGACATGGCGCTTCGGTCGCCGGTTCAACGGCGGTGACGGCAGCCGGGAAGGAGGCCCCAGGCGCCCACCGCTCAAGTCTTATCGAACTTTTCGACGCATTGGCTGTGCTCATGGCGAGGCTAATCCGCGGATCAGGACCTCCACAATGCGGAGATTGCAAAGGTGAGGGAACAGATCACCAAAGCTAAAGCGGACTGGCAGCCGCGGGCGTGAGGATGGCGGCGAACGGGCCGCTTTGATGCGCAGCTTATAGGCTCATCTTTGGATCGAGCGCGTCACATGAAGTCATGAAAAGGAAGTACAGATCCCGCTTGTGTTCGAGGAAGAGAGCTTTTCAATTCCCGAGGCAGGGACCAAGAATCCGCCGCCGTTACAAACCGCCGGAAGCACTGGGACGGCCGCGCCGTTCAGCCTCGTGTGATAGATCTGCCACGACATCATACCGGCGCGCCCGTGCTGTGCAGACACCTCCGGTCACTACTCCAACCCGATGGATAACCTTGTTGCGGCTGCGGCACGGTTGGGGCGATTCAATTGAAGGCGATTCACCACAGCGGTAGAGACACGCCGGGTTAAGGAGCTCCTCGGGACGGCCCTCGCTCAACAGAAGCGATTCATATAGTCGGGATTGATCCACTCCACCCCCGCCTAAGCCGGAGCTATAGCCGACGCGCCGATTTAACCGCCGTGTCAAGCAATGTGCAGCGGTCCGCCAAGGCAACAACCCGGCAGGAGGCTTCGAGGATGCTCAAGTGGTAGTGGACCGCGCCAGGCACGAGGGAGGCCGAGTTAGCAGCACAACTCGAGGATCATCCGCCGCACCGGTTCGTCTGACCATCTTTGAACCGGGGTCACGTCGGCTCTTTGGGGTGCCTTGCCTCGTCCCGCTTTCACGCAACGCGCGCTTGCCCAAGGACTTCAAAGGGCCACGCAAGGTGCCCAATTATACCGCTGATCCGCCCGAAGCATGGTTAGAAAGCTATGAGATGGCCATGGAGATGCTGGATGTGGATGAAGCTGCGTGTGCGAAATATTTCACTATGATGTTGGAAGGTACGGCCCGACTTGGTTGAAGAACTTGCCGCCTTCGATCAGTTCATGGGCCCGCTATGACCCGGTTCATTCAAAATTTCAAAGACACCTGAAGCAGCCCATGTCCGTGGTGGATTTAGCGGCTTGTGTCCAGCGGAGGAGAATCCACAACTCATTGAGTGCGCCTGCTTGGAAGTTTTACACTCTTCGCACCGGATCAACCCCGATTCCGCGATCTTAACCTTGGAAGCCAATTGCCGGTTTGAACCATTGAAATTGAAGCTGGGTCGCATGAAGCGCTTTTGCAATGACATGGGCACTCTAATGGGCGCTTTGGTAAAGTATGCTGATTACGATAGTACCAAGGATCCCGAGTCCGGGATGACGAAGTAGGGAAGGGAAAATGAACAGCAATCCCGTAAGCCAGCAACATCGGTCGGGCAATGGAGGAACAAGCGTAAAGCAAGCGGTAACATGGGCTTCAGAGCCAACACCAACGCTACAGGACAAGGGTCAGCGGCGCAAGGGTAAGCAATCAAACCGGGCGGTCACAATCCGGATCGCCTAAATTACATATTGAATCAACCTTGTCCGAAGCATGGGACGAAGGAGGCACCGCAAACCACCTTTGGAAGGATTGTTATATTATGCAGGAGTTCAAAACTCTAACTCTTTCCGGTATGATCAAGGGCCGGCGGCGGTTCAGATCCGCCCGGTTACGGTGGAAATTCGCCCAGATTCGTGGTAATCCGGGCGGGCAAGGCAATCAGAGTAATCAGAACAGTCAGAGTAATCAGAACAATCAGAACAATCAGAACCAAGGGGGTTACAATCAACAACAGCAGCAGACGGGTTACCAAATTAACCCAAAGCAGTTGAACGGTGGACAGTACCACGTCTTTACCACCAGCTTGGACAGACGAGACCGAAAACTTCAGAAGCGGGCGGTCAGTGTTGTTGAACCGGCTGCGCCGCATTACCTACGCTGGTCAGAGCAACCTATCGTGTGGAGCAGAGAGGACCACCCTCCCCGGGTTTACAATCCGGGTCAGTTAGCCCTGGTGGTGGCGCCTCAGGTAGGAGGATACAAGTTTACCAAGGTGCTTATGGATGGAGGAAGCAGCATCAACATCCTGTACTATGAGACCTTCCGGCGTATGGGGTTAACAGATAGGCATCTTAGGCCGTCCAAACACAGTGTTTCACGGTGTGGTGCACGCAAGTCGGCGTATCCGATCGGTAAGATAGCTCGAGGTGACCTTTGGGGATGAACATGACTCGGATCGGAAACATTGACGCTTGAGGTGGTGAAAATTCAAAGTCCTTACCACGCCCTTTTGGGCGGCCGCTTATGCTAAGTTTATGGCACGGCCTGTTATGTTTATTTGCAGCTGAAAATGCCGGGTCACAAAGGGACGATAACGGTTCATGGTAGCCGCCGGATCGCTTTGGAGTGCGAGGAAGGTGATGCGGCTTATGCAGAGTCGGTTTGTGCCACTGAAGAGTTAAAGTATTATAAAGACAATGTTGATCCGGCGGATATGACCCCTTTGAAGAAGCCAACTACAGAGCACGATCCGGATTTAAAGTTCAAATCGGCAGCTGAGACAAAACTTGTTGATTTTGTGCCCGCGATTCGCCCAAGCAGTTCACCATCGCCCAACTTAGATCCTAAATAGGAAAGCGCGCTCATCGAAGTTCATCCATGAGAATCGGGACATTTTGCATGGAAGCCTTCGACATGCCGGTGTACCGAGGGAACTCGTTGAGCACACTCTTAATGTTGACCCCAAGTACAGACCGTAAAGCAGTTTCTTCGCGGTTCAATGAGGAAAGGCGCAAGGCCATTGGAGAGGAAGTTGCTAGGCTCTTAGCGGCAGGGTTTATTGTTGAAGTCTTTCATCCAGAGTGGCTTGCTAATCCGGTGTTGGTCCTTAAGAAGAACGGCACTTGGCGCATGTGTGTGGATTACACAGATCTTAACAAAGCTTGTCCAGCAGATCCTTTCGCCCTCCCCCGCATTGACCAGATTATCGACGCTACGGCGGGTTGTGAGCGTTTGAGCTTTTTGTATGCGTATTCCGGTTACCACCAGATTAAGATGGCGGTTAAGGACCAGGAAAAGACGGCGTTTATCACCCCTTTTGGAGCCTTCTGCTATGTATCTATGCCTTTTGGGCTCAAGAGCGCCCAAGCAACTTATCAACGCTATGCATGTGACTGCTTGCATGAACAGATCGGCCGTAATGTGCACGCTTATGTGGATGATATCGTGGTTAAGTCAAGGAGAAAGAAACACCGATTGAGGATTTGAGAGAAACCTTTGACAACTTGCGGGTGTACAAGATGATGCTTAACCCGCCAAGTGTGTCTTTGGTGTTCCGCCGCAAGTTATTGGGTTTCCTTGTGTCCAACAGGGGATTGAAGCTAATCCGAGAAGATTACAGCTATCACCTCCTTGGCTAAGCCAAAGTGCATCAACGATGTCCAACGCTTGGCAGGTCGGATTGCTGCGCTAAGCCGGTTTATCATCGCCTAGGAGAGAAGGCCATTCCTTTGTACCAGATGTCAAGAAGACGGATCGGTTAAATCGAGCTCACCACCGATGAGGCATTGAGGATTTAAAGCGGCAGCTGGCCAACCCGCTTTGTTCTTGCCGCCCCATTGACAAGGAGCCGCTCTGTTATATGTTGTTTGCTAATGCCGGGGCAGTCAGCGTGGCCATTGTGGTGGAGCGAAGGAGGCGGGGAAGGAGTATCCGTTCAACGGCCGTTTATTATATCAGCGAGGTCCTCATTGAGTCTAAGCAGAGATATCCACATTGGCGTAAGCTGGTATATGGGGTTTTTATGGCAAGCCGAAGCTCAAGCAATATTTCCAAGGGCACCCCATCACGATGGTCGATTCAGCTCCTTTGGGCGATATCATACGTAACCGGAAGCGACTTGCGGATTGCTAAGTGGGCTATAGAACTTGGGCCGCATGGTTTAAGGTATGTGCCTCGGACGGCAGAAAGTCTCGTGCATCGTGGATTTCATTAATGATTGGGCGGAGTTACAAGCACCAAGAAAAGCCGGATCATACCTATTGGACCATCCACTTTGATGGGTCCAGCAATTGAGGGCTCGGGGTGGAGTCGATTAACTTCCCCACGAGGTGACAAGTTCTGCTACGTTCTTCGCTTAATGTTCCCTGTACTAACAATGCAGCTGAGTATGAAGCTTTGCTCCATGGTCTCGGATGGCTAAGGAGATGAATCTAAGCCGGGTCAAGTGCTTTGGTGACTCGGACTTGGTGGCCCAAAGAAGTATCGTGTACTTGGGATTCCAAAGACCCACTCATGGCTGCGCATGCCCGGGAGGTGGATATGGTTGCAGGACACTTTAAAGGTTATTAGGTGGACCATGTGGATCGCCGGAAGAACGAGGCGGCGGATGCTTTAAGCCGCTCGGTTCTCAACGTAAACCGTCCCGCCTAATGTCTTCCTTGACGTCGCACAATCCGCCGCTTAAGCTTCCCGATGAGGTCGATTTAGCTATTCCTGATCCGGAGGCTCACTTGGTGGCAGCCTTGCATGTCATTCGGATTGACCCTCCCTTATTTGGCATACATGAACCGGGCGAAGTTACTGAAGATTAGACGCTGGCCCGACAGATAGTTCGGCGGTCTAAGTCTATGACCATACATAAGGGCGAGTTGCATCGTTGCAGCGTGTCCGGCGTTTCAGCGTTGTGTGTCCCCCGAGGAAGGCCGTGAGATATTGCGTGAGATCCATGAAGGGATTGTGGTCATCATGCGGTTCAAAATCCTTGGTGGCCAAAGCGTTTATACGGTTTCTATTGGTTGACCGCCCATGCCGATGCGGAAGATCTGGTCGACGATGTGATGGTTGCCAAAATTTCTCCAGACGTGCTCATGTACCGCTCAAGAATTGAGGATGATTCCAATTACTTGGCCGCTTTGCGACTTGGGGTTGGATATGGTTGGACCTTTCAAAAGGTCCAAAGACAAGAAAACCCACCTGTTGGTGGCGGTTGATAAGTTTACCAAGTGGGTCGAGGCAGAGCCTCGTTAGTAAGTGTGATGCGCCACGGCGGTTCAGTTCATCAAAAGGTGATTTTCGGTTTGGGTTTCCACAAGATCATCACGGACAATGGCACCAATTTATCCAAGGGAGCCATGAAGGAGTTTTGTGAACGAGAGCACATCCGCTTGACGTTTCTTGATGGCCCACCCGCAGTCCAATGGTCAAGCGGAACGAGCTAATCAGAGATCTTGAGGGTATTAAACCCGGCTTATGGTCCCTTTAGTGAGGACGCCGGGTTGTTGGGTCGAGGAGCTGCCATCCGTGATATGGAGTATCAATACTACACCAAACAGATCCACTAGATACACGCCGTTCTTTATGGTCTATGGAGCGGAGGCGGTCCTTCCTGTGATATACGCCATGACTCGCCCGCGTGGCGCGGCTTATGTTGAGGCCGATAGTGAGGCAGCCCGGCAGACGATTTGGATCGACCGGATGAGGAGCGAGATATGGCGGCTGCTCGCTCGGCGATTTACCAGCAAGATCTTCGCCGGTATCACAGCCGGGCGGTTAGAACAAGAACCTTTCGTGAAGGAGACTTGGTGCTTCGCTCATTCAAGACCGACGGATATGCACAAGCTATCCCCACCTTGGGAAGGGCCCTTTGTGGTCAGAAGAATCAGATAAATGGGTCATACTATCGATTGATGTTCGAGAGCGGAAAGACTCACGACGCCGAAGAGGAGACCAACAGCCGTGGAACATAGCTCATCTTCGCCTTATTATACCCGAGCCATCGGCTCCACTTATGTACATATTAAGACAATATTATGAATAAAAGCAATAAACCGGATCCTCGCCAAAGCGGGTATCCGCTCAGATAAAGTCCGGTTTGGGTACATGGAGATGTTGTCGTGAAGCGGCCTCCGGTTTAACCCTTTGCCTTGATTTTCAGAAATTTTTGTCACTTGGGGCTTGGTCGTGTCCAACCAATGCAACACCTCTTGACAGCGAAAAGCCACCAGATCACTTGGGGACATGGTCACGTCTGAACCAATCCGCCTCTTGGTCGGCCTAAGGCCATAGAATCACTTGGGGCTTTGGTCGAACCCAACCATTGCAATGCCACTTGATCGGCATCATGCCACGATTTCAGATTGGGGACTGGCTGACTTGAACTATCGCTACACCTTATAGGGAGCTTGGTCCTGTCCGACCATGGTAACACCATCTGATCCGGCTCAGTAAAGCCTTTTCTTGCAAAACGGTTTTTATCATCGCCTTTGCTTCTATATGGTTTTTATACCAATCATTTGATTTTTGTTTGCCTTCTTAAACCGACAAACCTCTTTAAACCGGATTCAAGTTGATAGAATTCGGTCCATTTTTAATCCGGCGATTTTGTTCCGGTTTGATTTTTCTCGTTAACATCCCATTATGGAGTAACAGGGGCTTATCATGCCCGACACGGTTTACACGGTAAACCGCATTTTGAGCACAGGAGTTATTTTCTCCTTTGCGGTAATGGTTTCTAAACCTCCGCCTTAAGATTGGCTAAGCCAACCGCATGCCCGACGCAAGCGTATTTTTATATCATAACGCTTGATCATATACATCCTTATTTTCTTATATAAATATATGGGCGTCACAAGCCACCGGGCGACACAAGCCGCCGTGCGGGTTAAAGAATTTGTGATTGCAGCAAAATAAGTTGAGGGTTCATCACTCCACAAGACGCACCACCGTGCAAAAGGTTACTGATCGAGGTTGTAAAGGCGTTGTTCAAAACAAAGTGCCGACTATCCTATTACAAAGCCTAAGGCCCAGTGTTTCATGTGGTGTTATGCCTTGAAGCTTGAGGCGCCACCCGCTTGACGGATTACGCTTCTTCGCCGGGTTGACGGAGGTAGAGGGGCGCTGGCGCCGGTTCAACTTCTTCTTCTTCCTCACCCAAAGCCCGAAGTCATTGGTAGACCACCAATCCGGTTAAGGCCCGAAGACAGCTTCTTCACTTATCAGCTCAGCCGGATCAACATCGGGGCATAAGTGTGCTTACGGATTGGAGGAACAAGGCTCGCACTTCAGGGATGACAAACTCCACCCGCTTGTTGTTTGCGCTATAAAAGAGCGGTGAACCGCCAGTTGGCTTCACTGCCGCTTGACTTCGCCAATGGACGATTTCCTTTGTTATCCGCTTTGTATGCCGTTATCAAAGGCTTCACCGCTTTTCTTGAGTGCTGGGAAACCTTTGGCTATGTCACCGGATCAAGATCTGCTATCCACGCCTTTGGCGCGAGTCGAGCAAGTAGGGTGCCAGCCAGGCCGCGGATCGCTTCAACTCTTCAAGCTGCCCCGAACCATGGACAGCCGGTCCAGTGTCTCTCTCGATCGTGGACGGCGCCGTGTTGTCGTCACGATGTGGCGATATGACTCGTTACGCCGTATACAGCTGCTCAATCAGGGTGTAAGCAGCCTTGAGCTTCTTCCGCACGCCGAGCCTGGATGAGCAATACGCTTGCCTGCACCAGGTTCAGACAGCTCAAGTTAAACCGGCGGCAATATTAAAACAGGTGTATTCAGTGCAAATTTTCTTACCAAAGATGGCAGAGGTCATGGCATGAACTTGGCGCTTGACCGTGAGCTCTTCGTAACCGGTTTAAGAGCTGATTCGCATCTTCGCCCGCTTTGTCAAACCGGTTTTCTCGGTGTCCCATTTGGCCCGCTCGGACGCATATCCTTCCTTCAGCTGTTCCATAGCGGCCAAGGCAGTTCTCAATTCATCCTTGGCCTTGGTGGTCTCGGCTTGTTGAGTTTCCAAGCTGGCACGAAGGTCCTTGAGTTGCACGGTTTGCTGGTATATCTCATTCTGATAACAAAGGAAGCATGTTAGTTGTGTTATTATAAAGTCCCACGCTCAATACAAGTATTCAACTTGGCACTTGGGGGCTAATGGCTAATTGATCTCAGTTCGGTATGGGATACAGAAATTAAGTCCCGGTTTAACTATGACAAGTTAAACCGACCCTTGGGGGCTACAGTACTGCAGTTCAAGGTGTATGGTTGTTTTACGAAGTTAAGTGCCGCTTTGACTATGACAAGTTAAACCGACCCTTGGGGGCGATTGCGCAGCAAAAGTACAAGGCAGGCATAAATCCTTACCTCATAGCGGTCCTTCATGCGATTTACCAGACCGGCTTCAAGGTCACGGCTTGTGTAGAGCCGGTTCAGAAAGCCGGAGTGAAGTTCTTGGGCAGAAAAATTATCGTAAGCTGACAGATCAGTTTTCCCCTTGTCTTTACCCATGGTGGCAGACTCTCCCTTGGCGCTGTGTCTTGTTAAAGCGACCGGTTGGCTAGGGGCAGTATAGCCAGTGCCCGTCACAATAACATCATCATTCTTGGCTGGGCTGGCCGGATCGGCGGTCTTCTTTGGGCTTGGTGCCTTCATGCTCTGGCTCGGCGGTTCAATGGTTACGACCTGCTCTGCGGTCGGACTCGGTGGAGCAGGATGCGAGGTTTCCACTTGAGCCCCCGGTTCAGCTTCTGGCGGATCAGCAATATCGTCTCGGTACAACTCGCCAGAGCTATTCTTAGCGACTTCAGGATTTTCGTGGGTCTGTTCTGGGGTCTTTTCCGGATCAACATCCGCAGAGGGTCAAGGGTTTTGCTTTCTTACTCAAGCGGGCCTTGGTGCTGCAATATTCAGAATTGAATTAAGACAAATTGGCCAAAGCAATGGTAAACCGAATTGACGGGACAGCGCTTCGTACTGCAAAGCAACTTTAAGCGGTGGCGATTGCGTGGTTGATGAACCGCCGGACGAGTTGGAAGAGGCCTGATAATTGGTCGATGGGTTGAGAGGACATCGGAAGAAACCCTTTAAGGGATAACGCCAGAGAACAATTCACCTCACGGGCGACGCTTCCGGGTTGGTGTGTCCGTAAACCGGATGAGGTAATCCGTTGGCCATTGTCTTGGGTCGTCGCGGCGCTCTTCACCTCTTTGTGTCTTCAAGGAAAGGTTTGGATTCAAGTAAGCACATGAAGGATATTTTTTCACTTTCCGGACGGCGCGACGAATTCTTTTAACCGGCGCAAGATCGGATTCGGAAGAAAGAATGATTACCTCAACAGGGTCGGCATGACTGGCTTCAGCATCATCCTGGGAGGTGAAATTGTCAGTAAAAGGAATACAAAGGGACAAGTCATAAGCAAGAGGAAGCTCAAAGCGGAAAGCCGGTTTACGGCGGCTCCCCCGTGAGTATCAAATTTTACCTCAGCTTCTGATTCTTCGTCCTCCGGCGGATCAGAGGACTCGGCGGCTTTCTTCTTGCCTGCCTTCTTGGTGGCCTTGGACTTTACACGCGGCGCCCGAACCGGTTTAGTACGCTTCGTATGAGCTGTCACCGAGAAGTAACAAGGATTAATGCATATTAACAAAGTATTAAGGACCCAAAAGCGGTGAGTAGATATTTACCGCCGGCGGTTTGTTGGCAACACAGAATGGAGCCAACCCGGTTAGGCTGCAGACGGAGATCGGTTCATCAAGCATCTTCTTTACAATCTCTGTGACCTCAAGTTCAGTTATGGGCAGCTCGTGACGCCTTTGAGGGTCTTTTAGGCTGCCGTGTACTCATGCATCAATCCGGGCGGCGGCTTAGTGGCAAGACGCCCAAGAAACCCAACACCGCACAAGGTCCACGCCAGCTAAGCCATTGGCCATTAGAGCCCGGAGCTTGATTATTTGAGGCGCCAAGTTCTTCCGCTCCGCGCGGTTAAGCGTGAAGGCAGCGGATGCTGGTTGTTGAGCCGGTGAGGACGGTAACCCGCAAGGGGTTCTCGTTAAGGTGGAGCAGTGTTCCAAAGAGAGAACCAGGTTTGGTTCCAACCTTTGGGTGGCTGTGGTGTTTGGCGTGAGGAAAATCCACTTCCTTCCTCTTCTGGATTGAAACGCCGCCTAGCTCGTGTTGGGACCATCGTAAAATTGATGCAGCGGTTCAAGTGGAAAAATCCGGAACAACTCCACAGATGGTTCTTCACGAAGATAGACTTCGCAGAAGACTTGAAAGTTGCATATGTTTGACACGAGTTCGACCGATATCCTGCGGATGGAGTTTCAAACTTGCAAGGACGCCCCGAAAATTTTTGAACCGGCGGGCAGAATCCCAGTCTAAGTGCTGCATAAACACAATTACTTCTCCCTCTAGTGGCTCGGGAGGAAACTCGCCATCCGGAACACGCCAGTGGAGGACATTTTTTGGAGCCAACCCGCCAGTGGTGACATAGCCGTTGAGTTGCGTTTCAGTGATTTTGGACCGGACCCAATTGCAAGCTGAGAATTGAGGAGCCATTCCGGAAGACCAAGCTGCGAAAGAAAGGAAGAAACGGTTCACCATTAAAACGGTTCAGGCATATCATACATTGTTAAACCGGCGATTCAGCAGCCGGCTTCCAATTCCGGTTTAATCGAGGACTAATGGAGTAGCGGATTAGCTATCAAAAGTTAAACCGCGAATAAGGCAGAGCTGAAAAATCTACTAAGTGTGGATGAAACAGTTTTCACATGCGAATGGAAGTAATCGAGATCTACCGAAGCTCTAGTAAGAAAAACTTTACGACCTATGCAAACCTCATAAAGAGCAGGAGGGTTCGGGTATTCTACACTCGAGGATCTGAACAAAAGGAAAGGTGCGTAAAGAGTTAATTGGACGGCGGGGAAGCCACCTGCACGGGATGTACGGTACGGCTGAGTCGTACGGCCATGGCGGAGCAGGTATGAAGAACTGATATGAGCACCTATGACCTATGAGATGAACAGGGCTTTCAGATGGGATCTAGGGCTTGAGAGGAACCTTACCTGACGAGCAGAAACCGCGGAGGAGCGCCGAAAACTCTGATACGATCAGGTTGATGCAGCGGCCCGGCGTTGAGGCATCGTTCGAAGGTCGGGGGCGACGGCGGAGCTTCAGGGCTGGAGCGTCGCGAGGAAGGAGAAGAGCGGAAGAAGAAGAAGAGAAAGGTGACCGGTCTATTTATAAGGGACCGGAGCAATCAACGGCACGAGAATCGAGGAGTCAAAAGCGGCGGACGGTGCAGCGGCCGCCTCGATTCGGGATAGCATTAAATGAAGGGAATCTTACTGCTTGGATTTCTTTATTAAAGATGACGCCGTGGTGCCTTGACACGGAGATCGGAGGATGACGCCACGGCGGTTCAAGCGGATGGCGGTTTACAAAATATGAAAGGAGATCAAGAGTTTCGAAGATGTTGAAGATTAACTCAACCAGTTCAAGTCAACTGGGCCTAATGTTGGGGATACAACTATCGAGTGTGAACCGCCTCGAGGGGCCGGTTTACCCTCGTCCATGATCCAGGCCCACGGAGGAGGCCCGGAGCCCAGAGGCGACTTAAGGTCCATTTATGTGAACCGCCTTAGTGTTGTAACTTGTGTTGTAAGACAAGAGAGAAGAGACCGAGCCGGACACTTGTATGAGCCGGATCGGGACTCTGTAGACCGGCCGGGCGTCAACCCGTGTATATAAGGGGACGACCCGGCGGCGGTTTAAGGACAGAGAATTCGAGGCTGAGGCGAAGCTATCGCTCCCTAGTCGCCGAAATCACATCAATCCCATCACAAACTAGACGTAGGCTTTTACCTTCATCGAAGGGGCCGAACTAGTATAACTCACGTGTCTTGTGTCCGCTTTAACCCCTCTAGGTTAACCCATGCGATGGCCCTACGACTAAGTCCTTTCACGAGGACATCTGCCGTGACAATTCCACGACAAGATCCATGGAGGTAGATTGGGTACAGGGGTCAGAACTTGGTCTCGAACTTGGTGTCGGGACGATGTGGGCGCAGCCAGGGCATAAACCATCAACAACCATATTCCTTGTGCTGAAAACATAGTCATGTGCCCTTGTAAATACAATCATAATAAACCTGCTCTAATGTCGGTCACTACCCGTCTCAATTCCCCTAACTCGAGGTTGCAACTTGCAACTTCAAGAATCATTCTAATAAAATCATACCGCGAGTGTTTTGCCATCAGGGGCGATGTCCCTCTCAAGCCCGCACCACCTGTCAACTCCAAGCTTCTTCATGAACTCGAATTGAGATATCACCGAAACGGAAATCGAAGCATAAGTTGTTGATTCCAGCCATGGACCTAAGACACAAGATCAGGTAATTCCCATAGTTCTTCTCTTAGCCATGGCCAGGGAATTTGTGCCATCCTCCCAAGGCTAGTTCTTTGTAGGCACACCAAAAGGATCTCCTCCAGTACCCCGAAACATATGCCAGAATGCCACACTGAACCGCAACCTAACCTGCAGTACAAAACAAATATATAATCCTAGCGTAGCACATAATGTACAAGTAAATTAAAAGGATATATACCAAAAAGGCATAGTTATGCAAATCATACTTACATTTTCTTTACAAGAATCACTTCCTCCGCGTTATACCACTTGTAAGAAAGCATCCTCTTGCTAGTTGGACCATGCAGTACATTTTTTGAAGGACAAATGTTAAACTGGAAGGAACCTTTTAACAACAATTAATCTGTTCAGTTCAAGGTCAATGGCCTCACCTCATAGTTGATTTTGGTAAAGCCCAGGAAGAACTCGCCCTCCCATCATCTGAAGAGGCATTGCCACACTTGGCGTCGATGTCGGCTCAGCAGGTTACCTATGCGGCAATCTGCAAAGAGCAACCAAATCAGAACCATGATCGTGTTAAGTGTTGGGGAACGTTGCAGAAAATAAAAAAATTCTACGGTTTCACCAAGATCAATCTATGAGTTCATCTAGCAACGAGAGAGAGGAGTGCATCTACTTACCCTTGTAGATCGAGCGGAAGCGTTCAAGAGAACGGGGTTGAGGGAGTCGTACTCGTCGTGATCCAAATCACCGATGATCCTAGTGCTGAACGGATAGCACCTCCGCGTTCAACACACGTACGGTTGGGGAAGACGTCTCCTCCTTCTTGATCCAGCAAGGGGGAAGGAGAGGTTGATGAAGATCCAAAGACCTGACGGTAGCGGTGGTGGATGCAAAGAATGATCTCGGCAGGGCTTCGCCAAGCGTCTGCGAGAGGGAGAGGTGTAGCAAGGGGAGAGGGAGGTGCCAAGAGCATGGGTGCGGCTGCCCTCCCCCCTCTTTATATAGGGCCCCTAGGGGGGCGCCGGCCCTAGGAGATGGGATCTCCGAGGGGGGGCGGCGGCCAGGGGGGTGGCTTTCCCCCCAAGCCAGGTGGAGGCGCCCGCACCCCTAGGGTTTCCCAACCCTAGGTGCAGGGGGGCCAAGGGGGGCGCACCAGCCCAACAGAGGCTGGTTCCCCTCCCACTTCAGCCCAATGGGCCCTCCGGGATAGGTGGCCCCACCCGGTGGACCCCCGGGACCCTTCCGGTGGTCCCGGTACAATACCGATGACCGCCGAAACTTTCCCGATGGCCGAAACCTGACTTCCTATATATAATTCTTTACCTCCGGATCATTCCGGAACTCCTCGTGACGTCCGGGATCTCATCCGGGACTCCGAACAACTTTCGGGTTACTGCATACTCATATCTATACAACCCTAGCGTCACCGAACCTTAAGTGTGTAGACCTACGGGTTCGGGAGACATGCAGACATGACCGAGACGCCTCTCCGGTCAATAACAAACTGCGGGATCTGGATACCCATGTTGGCTCCCACATGCTCCTCGATGATCTCATCGGATGAACCACGATGTCGAGGATTCAAGCAACCCCGTATACAATTCCCTTTGTCAATCGGTACGTTACTTGCCCGAGATTCGATCGTCGGTATCCCAATACCTCATTTAATCTCGTTATCGCAAGTCACTTTACTCGCACAGTAATGCATGATCCCGTGACTGGACACTTGGTCACATTGAGCTCATTATGATGATGCATTACCGAGTGGGCCCAGATACCTCTCCGTCATACACGGAGTGACAAATCCCAGCCTCGATTCGTGCCAACCCAATGCAGACACTTTCGGAGATACCCGTAGTGTACCTTTATAGTACCCAGCACGCCAGTGACGCTTTGGCACACCCAAAGCACTCCTACGGTATCACGGAGTTGCACAATCTCATGGTCTAAGGAAATGATACTTGACATTTTGAAAAGCTCTAGCTAAACGAACTACACGATCTTTGAGCTATGCTTAGGATTGGGTCTTGTCCATCACATCATTCTCCCAATGATGTGATCCCGTTATCAATGACATCTAATGTCCATAGTCAGGAAACCATGACTATCTGTTGATCAATGAGCTAGTCAACTAGAGGCTCACTAGGGACACGTTGTGGTCTATGTATTCACACGTGTATTATGATTTCTGGATAACACAATTATAGCATGAATAACAGACTATTATCATGAACAAAGAAATATAATAATAACCATTTTATTATTGCCTCTAGGGCATATTTCCAACAGTCTCCCACTTGCACTAGAGTCAATCATCTAGTTACATTGTGATGAATCGAACACCCATAGAGTTCTGGTGTTGATCATGTTTTGCCCTAGGGAGAGGTTTAGTCAACGGATCTGCTACATTCAGGTCCGTATGTACTTTACAAATATCTATGTCTTCATCTTGAACATTTTCACGAATGGAGTTGAAGCGACGCTTGATGTGCTGGTCTTCTTGTGAAACCCGGGCTCCTTGGCAAGTGCAATAGCTCCAGTGTTATCACGAGAAGAGTGCGATCGGCCCCGACGCATTGGGTATGACTCTAGGTCGGTGATGAACTCCTTCACCCAGATTGCTTCATGCGCTGCCTCCGAGGCTGCCATGTACTCGCTTCACATGTAGATCCCGCCACGACGCTTTGCTTGCAATCGCACCAGCCATCGCCCCACCATTCAAAATATACACGATCCGGTTTGTGACTTAGAGTCATCCAGATCGTGTCGAAGCTAGCATCGACGTAACCCTTTACTGACGAGCTCTTCGTCACCTCCATAAACGATAAACATATCCTTAGTCCTTTTCGTACTTTAGGATGTTCTTGACCGCTGTCCAAAGTTCCATGCCGGATTACTTTGGTACCTTCCTACCAAACTTACGGCAAGGTTTACATCAGTCTGGTACACAAAGATGGCATACATTATAGACCCTATAGTCGAGGCATAGGGGATGACACTCATCTTTTCTCTATCTTCTGCCGTGGTCGGGCATTGAGCTGAGCTCAATTTCACACCTTGCAACACAGGCAAGAACCCCTTCTTAGACTGATCCATATTGAACTTCTTCAATATCTTATCAAGGTATGTGCTTTGTGAAACACCTATGAGGCGTCTCGATCTATCCCTATAGATCTTGATGCCTAGTATGTAAGCAGCTTCTCCAAGGTCCTTCATTGAAAAACACTTATTCAAGTAGGCCTTTATGCTGTCCAAAAGTTCTATATCATTTCCCATCAAAATTATGTCATCTACATATAATATGAGAAATGCTACAGAGCTCCCACTCACTTTCTTCTAAACGCAGGCTTCTCCATAAGTCTGCATAAACCCAAACGCTTTGATCATCTCATCAAAGCGAATGTTCCAACTCCGAGATGCTTGCACCAGCCCATAACTGGATCGCTGGAGCTTGCATACTTTGTTAGCATTCTCAGGGTCGACAAAACCTTCCGGCTGCATCATATACAGTTCTTCCTTAAGATGGCCGTTTAGGAATGCCGTTTTGACGTCCATTTGCCATATCTCATAATCATAGTATGCGGCAATTGCTAACATGATTTGGACAGACTTTAGCTTCGCTACGGGAGATAATGTCTCATAGTAGTCAACCCCTTGAACTTGTCGATATCCCTTAGCAACAAGTCGAGCTTTATAGATGGTAACATTGCCATCCGCGTCCGTCTTCTTCTTAAAGATCCATTTGTTTTCTATCGCTCGCCGATCATCGGGCAAGTCTGTCAAAGTCCATACTTTGTTTTCATACATGGATCCTATCTCGGATTGCATGGCTTCAAGCTATTTGTTGGAATCTGGGCCCACCATCGCTTCTTCATAGTTCGAAGGTTCACCGTTGTCTAACAACATGATTTCCGGTGACAGGGTTGCCATACCACTGGTGTGGAACGTGTCCTCGTGGACCCACGAAGTTCAAGAGTAACTTGATCCGAAGTACCTTGATCATCATCATTAACTTCCTCTTCGCTTGGTGCCGCACCACAGGAACATCTTCCTGAGCTGCGCTACTCACCGGTTCAAGAGGTAGTACTTCATCAAGTTCCACTTTCCTCCCACTTACTTCTCTCGAGAGAAACTCTTTCTCCAGAAAGGACCCGTTCTTGGCAACAAAGATCTTGCCTTTGGATCTGAGGTAGAAGGTATACCCAATGGTTTCCTTATGGTATCCTATGAAGACGCATTTTTCCGACTTGGGTTCGAGCTTTTCAGGTTGAAGTTTCTTGACATAAGCATCGCATCCCCAAACTTTTAGAAATGACAGCTTAGGTTTCTTCCCAAACCATAATTCATACGTGTCCTCTCAACGGATTTAGACGGTGCCCTATTTAAAGTGAATGTAGCTGTCTCTAGAGCGTATCCCCAAAATGACAGCGGTAAATCGGTAAGAGACATCATAGACTGCACCATATCCAATAAAGTGCGATTACGACGTTCAGACACACCGTTACGCTGAGGTGTTCCAGACGGCGTGAGTTGTGAAACGATTCCACATTTCCTTAAGTGCGTACCAAACTCATGACTTAAATATTCTCCTCCACGATCTGATCGTAAGAACTTTATTTTTCGGTCACGTTGATTCTCTACCTCATTCTGAAATTCCTTGTACTTTTCAAAGGTCTCAGACTTGTGTTTCATCAAGTAGACATACCCATATCTACTCAAGTCGTCAGTGAGAGTGAGAACATAACGATATCCTCCGCGAGCCTCAACGCTCATCAGACCGCACACATCAGTATGTATGATTTCCAATAAGTTGGTTGCTCGCTCCATTGTTCCGGAGAACAAAGTCTTGGTCATTTTGCCCATGAGGCATGGTTCACATGTGTCAAATGATTCATAATCGAGAGACTCTAAAAGTCCATCAGCATGGAGCTTCTTCATGCGCTTGACACCAATGTGACCAAGGCGGCAGTGCCACAAGTATGTGGGACTATCGTTATCAACTTTACATCTTTTGGTATTCACACTATGAATATGTGTAACATCACGTTCGAGATTCATTAAGAATAAACCATTGACCATCGGGGCATGACCATAAAACATATCTCTCATATAAATAGAACAACCATTATTCTCGGATTTAAATGAGTAGCCATCTCGTATTAAACGAGATCCAGATACAATGTTCATGCTCAAAGCTGGTACTAAATAACAATTATTGAGGTTTAAAACTAATCCCATAGGTAAATGTAGAGGCAGCGTGCCGACGGCGATCACATCGACCTTGGAACCATTCCCGATGCGCATCGTCACCTCATCCTTTGCCAGTCTCCGCTCATTCCGCAGCTCTTGCTTTGAGTTACAAATATGAGCAACGACACCGGTATCAAATACCCAGGAGCTACTACGAGTACTGGTAAGGTACACATCAATTACATGTATATCACATATACCTTTAGTGTTGCCGGCCTTCTTGTCCGCTAAGTATTTGGGGCAGTTCAGCTTCCAGTGTCCGCTTCCCTTGCAATAAAAGCACCCAGTCTCAGGCTTGGGTTCATTCTTTGACTTCTTCCCGGCAACTGTCTTACGGGCGCGGCAACTCCCTTGCCGTCCTTCTTGAAGTTCTTCTTACCCTTGCCTTTCTTGAACTTAGTGTTTTTATTCACCATCAACACTTTATGTTCCTTCTTGATCTCTACCTCCGCTGATTTCAGCATTGAATATACCTCAAGAATGGTCTTTTCCATCCCCTGCATATTGAAGTTCATCACAAAGCTCTTGTAGCTCGGTGGAAGTGGTCAAGGATTCTCATCAATAACCGCATCATCCGGAGATTAACTCCCGGCTGAGTTAAGCGGTTGTGCAACCCAGACATTTTGAGTATGTGCTCACCGATGTAACTATTTTCCTCCATCTTACAATCAAGAACTTGTCGGAGACTTCATATATCTCGACCGGGCATGAGCTTGGAAAACCATTTTCAGCTCTTCAACATCTCATATGCTCCGTGTTGCTCGTAACGCTTTTGGAGCCCCGGTTCTAAACTGTAAAGCATGCCGCACCGAACGAGGGAGTAATCATCAAGACGAGACCGCCAAGCGCTCATAACGCCTTGGTTCTCTCGATGGGAGCTTCACCTAGCGGTGCTTCTAGGACATAATCTTTCTTTGCAGCTATGAGGATGATCCTCAGGTTCCGGACCCAGTCCGTATAGTTGTTGCCATCATCTTTCAACTTGGTTTTCTCTAGGAACGCGTTGAAGTTGAGGTGGACATGAGCGTTGGCCATTTGATCTACAAGACATTTTGTAAAGATTTTAGACTAAGTTCGTGATAATTAAGTTCATCTAATCAAATTATTTAATGAACTCCCACTCAGATTAGACATCCCTCTAGTCATCTAAGTGATACATGATCCGAGTCGACTAGGCCGTGTCCAATCATCATGTGAGACGGACTAGTCGTCATCGGTGAACATCTCCATGTTGATCGTATCTTCCATAATAGTCATGTTCGACCTTTCGGTCTCTTGTGTTCCGAGGCCATGTCTGTACATGCTAGACTCGTCAAGTTAACCTAAGTGTTTTGCATGTGTAAATCTGCCTTACACCCGCTGTATGTGAACGTTAGAATCTATCACACCCGATCATCACGTGGTGCTTCAAAACAATGAACTTTCGCAACGGCGCACAGTTAGGCGGAACACTTTCTTGAAATTATAATGAGGGATCATCTTATTTACTACCGTCGTTCTAAGTAAACAAGATGCAAAAACATGATAAACATCACATGCAATCAAATAATAGTGACATGATATGGCCAATATCATATAGCTCCTTTGATCTCCATCTTCGGGGCTCCATGATCATCTTCGTCACCGGCATGACACCATGATCTCCATCATCGTGTCTCCATGAAGTTGCTCGCCAACTATTACTTCTACTACTATGGCTAACGGTTTAGCAATAAAGTAAAGTAATTACATGGTGTTGGATCATTGACACGCAGGTCATACAATAATTAAGACAACTCCTATGGCTCCTGTCGGTTGTCATACTCATCGACATGCAAGTCGTGATTCCTATTACAAGAACATGATCTCATACATCACATATATATATATCATTCATCACAACTTTTGGCCATATCACATCACAAAGCAATTGCTGCAAAAACAAGTTAGACGTCCTCTAATTGTTGTTGCATATTTTACGTGGCTGCAATAGGGTTCTACCAAGAACGTTTTCTTACCTACATGAAAGCCACAACGTGATTTGTCAAATTCTATTTACCCTTCATAAGGACCCTTTTCATCGAATCCGCTCCAACTAAAGTGGGAGAGACAGACACCCGCTAGCCACCGTATGCAACTAGTGCATGTCAGTCGGTGGAACCTGTCTCACGTAAGCGTACGTGTAAGGTCGGTCCGGGCCGCTTCATCCCACGATACCGCTGAAGCAAAATAAGACTAGTAGTGGCAAGAAATTTGACAACATCTACGCCCACAACAAATTTGTGTTCTACTCGTGCAAAGAGAACTACGCATAGACCTAGCTCATGATGCCACTATTAGGGAACGTTGCAGAAAATAAAAATTTTCTACGGTTTCACCAAGATCAATCTATGAGTTCATCTAGCAAGAGAGAGAGGAGTGCATCTACGTACCCTTGTAGATCGAGCGAAAGCGTTCAAGAGAACGGGGTTGAGGGAGTCTTACTCGTCGTGATCCAAATCACCGATGATCCTAGTGCTGAACGGACAGCACCTCCGCGTTCAACACACGTACGGTTGGGGAAGACGTCTCCTCCTTCTTGTTCCAACATGGGGGAAGGAGAGGTTGATGAAGATCCAGCAGCACAACGGCGTGGTGGTGGATGCAGCAGCGATCTCGGCAGGGCTTCGCCAAGCGTCTCCGAGAGGGAGAGGTGTAGCAAGGGGAGAGGGAGGCGCCAAGAGCATGGGTGCGGCTGCCCTCCCCCCTCTTTATATAGGCCCCCTAGGGGGGTGCTGGCCCTAGGAGATGGGATCTCCAAGGGGGGGTGCACCAGCCCACCAGAGGCTGGTTCCCCTCCCACTTCAGCCCATGGGGCCCTCCGGGATAGGTGGCCCCACCCGGTGGACCCCGGACCCTTCCGTGGTCCCAGACAATACCGTGACCCGAAACTTTCCGATGGTCAAAACCTGACTTCCTATATATAATTATTTACCTCCGGATCATTCCGGAACTCCTCGTGACGTCTGGGATCTCATCCGGGACTCCGAACAACTTTCGGGTTACTGCATACTCATATCTATACAACCCTAGCGTCACAGAACCTTAAGTGTGTAGACCCTACGGGTTCGGGAGACATGCATACATGACCGAGACGCCTCTCCGGTCAATAACCAACAGCGGGATGTGGATACCCATATTGGCTCCCACATGCTCCTCGATGATCTCATCGGATGAACCACGATGTCGAGGATTCAAGCAACCCCGTATACAATTCCCTTTGTCAATCGGTGCGTTATTTGCCCGAGATTCGATCGTCGATATCCCAATACCTCGCTTAATCTCGTATCGGCAAGTCACTTTACTCGTGCACTGTAATGCATGATCCCGTGACGGACACTTGGTCACATTGAGCTCATTATGATGATGCATTACCGAGTGGACCCAGAGATACCTCTCCGTCATGCGGAGTGACAAATCCTGATCTCGATTCGTGCCAACCCAATGACACTTTCGGAGATACTCGTAGTGTACCTTTATAGTCACCCAGTTACGTTGTGACGTTTGGCACACCCAAAGCACTCCTACGGTATCCGCGAGTTGCACAATCTCATGGTCTAAGGAAATGATACTTGAAATTTTGAAAAGCTCTAGCTAAACGAACTATACGATCTTTGAGCTATGCTTAGGATTGGGTCTTGTCCATCACATCATTCTCCCAATGATGTGATCTCGTTATCAATGAAATCCAATGTTCATAGTCAGGAAACCATGACTATCTGTTGATCAACGAGCTAGTCAACTAGAGGCTCACTAGGGACACGCTGTGGTCTATGTATTCACACGTGTATTACGATTTCCGGATAACACAATTATAGCATGAATAACAGACTATTATCATGAACAAAGAAATATAATAATAACCATTTTATTATTGCCTCTAGGGCATATTTCCAACATTAAGGTCATAGATCAAATTATGGGCATCATTCAGAGCAGAAAAATACCACAAAGTTAGCAATCCCCCGCTCACTGCAGCAGACGGACCACAAAGAAGGAAAATAAGAAGTTGGGCCAGAACACCCGCATCACGAAATCGGTCACCAAGAACAGTACACACTGCTCACTGGATCGATGGGCTCCGGGTGTTGTCTCTCCTCTACCTGGTGGTCTCCCGTCGTCCTCTGGATTCTGCTCCACCATCTCGATCATCTCCCTTGGCGCCGAATTCTACACACCTCCCATCCTTCTCCTCCTCCCATGTGCTCCAGAGTACCCAATCTGCATGTGATTTAGACAGACTAAAAATTAGGCTCACGTTCTTGCGACAAACTAAAAATTACAGTACATAGTTCATCATCCAGAAGGTTCAGAGACATAGTAAAAATAAAATACAACAATGAATACTTGTGTTGAATCTGGAGGTTGAGAGAGGGGGTGGAGGAGGGAGTCAGGTCTGGGGGTTGAGAGAGGGGGTGGCCATGAGTCACCTGCACAAACGGAGGCAGCCATGAGTCATCCCCAACGCTACATCGTCCGTCCACGCGCTGAACATAGGGAGCATCGTCTCCATGGCCTTCCTTGTTGTGCACAAGCAGAGATGAGTCGGGCCTGCACACAACAGCATGCATGCACACATCAAATCGAGAAAGAAGAAGAAGAAGAGAAGGGGATGCACTCACGCATCAAATGCTGTTCTTGGAGGGGATCCTGCTGGCTTGACCTGCCGTTGGAAGGAGGGGCTAGGGTTTCGGGCGGCGGTTGAGGTCGGACGCGGCGGCTAGGTCCTCTGCTGCTCGCTGCAGGCCAACCATGGTGGCGGCGCGAAAAGGGGCTCCTCTGCAGCGACCGGAGATGAGACGATATGGGGGAGGAAGAACGCGGGCGCGGGCTATGGAGTGAGGGAAAAGGTGGGGGCGGGGTCGGCACCGGGAGTGAGGGAGGAGATTGGGGCGTGCGGCGCCGGGATCGGGGAGGAGATGGGGGCGGGCGGTGCCGGGAGCCAGGGAGGAGGTTGGGGGTTGGAGGCATCGATCGTAGGTTTTTTTTGGCACGGTTTTTTTTTTCGGGAGGGTTGCGAGTTAACGGAGGTGAGCGGATGACAAAAAAAACCGGAGGTGGGAGGATGACGAAAAAAACCAGCGAAATTAAACCGCGTAGACTATTTAGCGAGTCGTCCATTAAGAGTAGAGATTAATAAAGAGGATGTGTTTAGACTAAAAAACTAGTTTTTTTTAGAGGAACTAAAAAACTAGTTAAAGGGTACGTCTCATTTGTCGGGCCAGCCCAAAGCGCTCGAGCACGGGCGCCAGTTTGGCTAGGCAGCGCTAAAGGCGCTAACTAGGAGTTCCCTCTTGTGGAAGATGATATTTATTGCTCACGTCCCTAGCGGCTACATGGGTATTGGCCAGCGCGCGAGTATACTTTTTTCTTTTGCGGTGCACGAGTATATCTTCAGCGAAGGAAAGACATGATTGTATGTCCGATTTGTTGGTTTTTCTTTCCTTTTTTTCTCTTTCAGGTAGTTTCTTGTTCTGATTTTCTTATTCTTTTGCCCACTGAACATTTCTTATACTACAATTAATATTTTTGAAATTCCAAATAATTATTGAAAAAGTGAACATTTTCTAGACATTTTTCGAAAATTATGAAAACTTTTTGAAATCCAAATATTTTTGACAAACACGAGCATGTTTTGAATTTTTTTAACATTTCCTGAAATGGTGAAAAAATTCAAATTCCAAACATTTTTTGAAAAAGCTGAGCATTTTCGAAATTATGAACATTTTTAAAAAGCATAATTTTTTCCACAATATGAACAATTTTTAAATGCCAAATATAAATAAAATAAAGTATGAAAATTTCATAAAAGACAAATATTTTTATTTTTGAACCTTTTAAAAGCACAAACAAATTTTAAAATATGTGAAAGATTTTGAAATTTCCAAATAGTTTTTTGAAAAGCATTTTTCTAATTCCTATTTTTGAAGACTTTGTATATTTTTGAAAAATTGTGAATTTTAGAAAATAGACAAGAAAAAATAACTAGAATAAAACCAAAAAACCAAGTAAAAGAAAAAGCTGGTTCACTGTCCTTCTAGAAGGATCCCAAAACAGGTTAGGAACTTTCCAGAAGCTTCCTAAAACCGGCCTTGGACCGACCCATGTTCCTATGCTAGTGGGCGGTCGAAAGGTTTAATGCTCACAACAAGCGATACATATCATTCCTGACCTCTTGTATACTTACCCCAGACGCATATGCCTTATGAGAGTTTAGGTGGATTTTTCTCCCATCGGTTGGAGGGGATGGGAGGGCTAGTGTGTGACCTTTTTATCTAGATTTGATTTGCGTAAATGTCTTAAACCAAGAGTTCAAATTATAAACCGTTTTCACTGTTGCATACCTCACATCCATACTTTAAAACTATTTCTCATGTTAATAGGTCTTGATGAATATTTCTTGGGACAAAATATGTACTCCTTATTCTAGTTTACTTGTACTTTCTGTGGTTGTGGTGTGGTTGTGCTCCTCATGCTAGTGCATTTCGTGTAGTGTATTGGTACCCTGGCGTGTAGTCTGACTTGTACTTCGAGCCCAGTGCACTTGTATTCTTAGTGTGATTGTACCGCGAGTGTAGTTCAGCTATACTTTCTAACCGCTCTCCTCTGCGCGGAACTGGCGGAAAGGAAGAGAAGGTGATCTTGTCGCCGCCAAGAGTCTTCCCCCCGCCGCCCTCCGGCAGCTCCCCTTCGCCGGTGGCCTCGGTCGTGGTGGTGAGGGGGGCCACCGGATCCACGCGTGTGGATCATGTTTTACTCTCGTAGTTTAGATTTTTAGGTTGGTCATCATCTTGGCTTCGGCGACGCTGAATAAAGTTTCTTCAAATCCTACTCCGATGAGGCTATTGGTCCTGTTGTTGAGGATGGATTTGAAAATTACTCTGTTCAAGTAAGGATGACATGGCAACGGTGGCATCCTTGTGGTGGACCTGTGCCCTTGGGCTTTGCCGTTACGACGACGTTTACTCCAGCACCGGCGTGGATACTGGGTGGTAGTCCAGGAGCGGATGCAGACAATGTTCTGCATCGGCGGCATCTAAAAGATGGTGGATTGGTCTGTGGTTCATGGATGACAGGTATGGTTTTCTCCTGCAACGTCTTAGTCGTGTGGGAGTGCGAGATTTGGTGTTTGATGGCGTGCTTGGGGTGTTGTCCCGGTCTGACTCGTTCAATGGTAATAGTTTTTAACTTCGGTGAACCACCTTGGAGGTTCGCAAAGTTGTATATCAGCGATGGAGCCGCTTTGAGCTAGGGTGTGAAGGTGATCTGCCATTGTTTCCTTTGGTGGCTATTGTGGTGGTGCTAGAGGTAGGTAATGAGGGTTGGTGTCAAGCTCAGAGGATTCTTCGCTCTTGATTGCAATTTTACTTCTTGGATGGTGTTCCTTTGTGCAAGGGCTAGCGTTCTGTTGTCTTTTCAGTATTACCAAATTGGTGTGTACATGACCTGTACTATGATCCTTATGATATAAGAGAGACATGTATTACCATGCCAAAAAAGTTCGGCTATACTTCCTATTGCGTTGGAGTTTTACTCTCCAAGCAACAACCCATACTTCCTCTGCAACATATTTTTACTCCCATGTGACACAACTCGTAATCACTGTGTAAATCATCTTGCCTTTGCCCACGCAAAAATAATGGTCTTGCTTAAGGTTGAAACATCATAACAATTACTAAGCTCTAAAATAAATCCTGAAGATAGATGGAGAGTTAACGATGACGATGACCACAACTACATTTATTATGTGCCTGACTCACATCATCAAATCATACTTTGCTAGTATCATAGGCCTCTGTTGTTCTTGCATTGAGTTGCAAATGTGAGAAATCGATCCAATATCCAATACCCAAGACTTATAGTGTGGATCAACAAGGAATACATCAATAACATGTATGACACTCATACCTAAGCTGGAAAATCTAGATATCTTCTTCTCTGCAAGACAGTTCTTGTCTTTCAGCATCCTTTCTCTTACAAAATAAGCACTCAATATCAGAAGTGGCGCCGCCTTGGAGTTCCTTGGCGTGCCAGTCTGGAACTCTTGGACTTTCCCTTCTTCTTAGACTTACTCTTCTTCTTAAGTTGGTTGTTCTATTCACCAATCATCACATGATTGGCGTCCTTCCAGATTCCACCCTTAGTAATTTTAAGCATGGTAAAAAATTCACCTGTTGGTTTATCCATCCTATTCATGTTTTAGTTCATGGTGAAGCCATTATAGCTTGGCGGGAGAGAAGTAAGAACAATATTAGTGCCCAACTCTAGGGGGGAGGGTTGAAAAACCTAGTGCATCCAACATTTGCGTGTACCCAGCCAATCTGAGCACGTGCTGACTCACTGAACTGCCCTAAGACATCTTCAATTCAAAGAAGGCTTTTGATATGTCATACCTTTTAGTCCTTGCTTGTTTATGAACAAACCTTTCAACTCCTAGATTATCTCATAGGCACCTCAATTTTCAAGACATTTATTAATATCGTGTTCCATGGAGGCAAGCACTATGCACTATCCTGCAATGGAATCATCGTTGGTGGATTCAAAAATATGGGTTTTATCTTCCTTGTGGTAGAGGGGAGGTCATTGAGAATTTTTAATAGGACATAGTCCTTCGTGGCACTCATGAGGACAATCCACACATTGGTTACCATTTCATAAAGTTATTACCAGATGTATTCAGTTTTTCCTCCTCAAGCAACACACCTAATTGGAAGGTGGGATTAGGTGCCATTGATCTACAACGAAAATCAAATACACTTGTATTGTTCATGATTAATGGAACTCAAATTAACACTTAATCAGAGCATGATCCCAAACTAGCATCCCTCATAATTGATTACTAGTGATTCAAGATTTAGGACTCACTTACTCTGCTAATGATGTGACATCATCGATGATAGAATAATGCGACCAGTAGGTCAGCATGCAAATTATATCCCATATGACTCGTCACTACAAAGCGAGTGCTTTTTAGTGACATGTCACTTGTGTCATGTAAAAACGGTTTTTCTCACAAAAAACGGGTCATGACAGTTATTCATGATCATGCCATCCGTCACTCAAGCCTCAACACAAAAAATAAATTGCCAACTTTACCACTTTTTCCATCACATAAGATCGTCTTTTCAGTGACGATTCTTGTTCGGTCACTTATGACTATTTTCAGTGATGGTACACCGTTGATAAGTAATGGAGAAGACTTCCTCTTTGTCCAGATTAGAGCTATCCACTAAGAAACCATCAAGACAATCCCATTGTCCTTAACGTCCATCACCTCACTCTTGGACTCGTCACTCGAAGGCGACAATGAGTCATGAAAAGCTCATCTATCATTGTCTCCATCTACAGAATTTACAAATCACGTGTCATATACACTATGAGGCGCTAGAATAATGTACATGAATAAATTTCTTTGCGGGATCTACATGAATAAAAATTTGAAAGCTTACATATGCGAAGGTGAAAGCACAAGTGCTCCCTAGGTGGTTTTGGTAATTAATGTCAACATATATCTTGTTGGACTAACACTTTTATCTAGTATGTTTCAGATAAGTTCAACAATGGAGTGGCATGGACTAAAGGATGTGGGAACCCCTTCAAGATGCTAAGGACAAAGGATTGGCTCAAGCTTCAAGCTCAAGACTCTTCATTTTATATTTTGGTGATCCAAGATCACATTGAGTCTATAGGAAAAGCCAATACTATCAAGAAGGGATGAGGTGTTGCTTAATGAGTTTCTTGCTCCATGGTGCTTAGTGATATGCCCCAAAACCCTCAACTACTTTCCCACTTCCACACATATGACCTAAAGTCAAAATCGGTCCTACCGATTCTTTCTACCCGGCGCCACCGAGTTCAGGTGTCATAGCCACTGCCACAAACCCTAGGCAAATCGGTTTCACCGATAGGGATCTCGGTCTCACCGAGATGGGATTGTAATCTCTCTGTGTATGTCCATTACCAAAATCGGTCTCACCGAGTTTGTGCAATCGGTACTACCGAGATTACAATGCAAACTCTCTGGTTAACTTACTACCAAAATCGGTCCCACCGAGTTTGAGTAATCGGTCTCACCGAGTTTGCCTGACCAACTCTCTGGTTAGCTAATTACCAAAATCGGTCTCACTGAGTTTGTGTAATCGGTCTCACCGAGATTACGTTATGCCCTAACCCTAACCATATCGGTCCTACCGAGTTGCATGTCGGTCCCACCGAAAACCCTAACGGTCACTAGGTTTACTGAATCGGTCCGACCGAGTTTGGTAAATTGTGTGTAACGGTTAAATTTTGTGTGGAGGCTATATGTACCCCTCCACCTCCTCTTCATTCGTGGAGAGAGCCATCAGAACAAGCCTACACTTCCAGCATCCTATTTCTGAGAGAGAACCACCTACTCATGTGTTGAGGCCAAGATATTCCATTCCTACCATATGAATCTTGATCTCTAGCCTTCCCCAAGTTTCTTTCCACTCAAATCTTCTTTCCACCAAATCCAAATCCTGTGAGAGAGAGTTGAGTGTTGGGGAGACTATCATTTGAAGCACAAGAGCAAGGAGTTCATCATCAACACACCATTTGTTACTTCTTGGAGAGTGGTGTCTCCTAGATTGGCTAGGTGTCACTTGGGAGCCTCCGACAAGATTGTGGAGTTGAACCAAGGAGTTTGTAAGGGCAAGGAGATCGTCTACTTCGTGAAGATCTAACGCTAGTGAGGCAAGTCCTTCGTGGGCGACGGCCATGGTGGGATAGACAAGGTTGCTTCTTCGTGGACCCTTCGAGGGTGGAGCCCTCCATGGACTCGCGCAACCGTTACCCTTCGTGGGTTGAAGTCTCCATCAACGTGGATGTACGATAGCACCACCTATCGGAACCACGACAAAAACATCCGTGTCTCCAATAGCGTTTGAATCCTCCAAAACTCTTCCCTTTACATTCTTGCAAGTTGCATGCTTTACTTTCCGCTGCTCATATACTTCTTGCATGCTTGCTTGTTATGTATTTTGAATGTTAAACTTGTGCCTAAACTCCACTTAAACCTAAAGAAGTTAAAAATTGCAACTTTGATACTTAGTGTCTAATCACCCCCCCTCCTCTAGGCACCTCTTCTCAAGAGCATTGGTCTCCATTGCCTTGGTTTAATCACCATTGGAGGAAGATGGATGAGTCTACTTTGGGGAGTCTTAGACATAGAGTGCCTATTCTTGATGGAGAGTATTTTCATGAGTGGAAAAATGAGATGCTTGTAATTTTCAATCAATATCATTTGAACAAGTACATTGCTAGCCCTTGTGCACCTCATGTTGATCCTATGCATCCTACCCTTGATGAATCAATTGACATGATTAGGAATCTTAGAACTGTTAATCTTATCACTAGAGGCTTGCCTAGAAACTTAATTAGAAACTTACCTACTCTTGAGTGTGCCTACACTATATGGAAATTTCTTGAGGAACGCTTTTCAAATTATTCCTTGAAAAATCTAGATGAAATTCTCCATAAGTGTATTGCCTTGAGTAAGATAAATACTAGTGATCCTATGTTTGGTGATCGTCTATTTTAACTTGCAGACCTTATGCGTGCCAAAGGAGATGTTGGAATTATTGGTGATATTATTTCCGAAGCTATAAGAATTCATAAGCAAGATCATTGTCAAACTCACTCTAACAAATTATCCTCTCTAGGACTTGATCCACCACATGACGATATTGAACATGGATACTATGATGAGGATGATGATAGTGACTTCGATCTTGACGATGCAATAAGACATTTTGGTCTTATGGCAAATCTTCGGGGATATATGTCAGGAGGAAAGGAATGGGTTCTTGACAGTGGATGTACCGATCACATGACCGGAGATAAAGACATGTTTCGTGAGCTTGCTGAAAATGATAGTCCTCAAAAGTATGTCACTTTCGGTGACAACTCAAAGGGTAAGGTGGTTGGCCTCGGTAAGGTGGCCATCTCACATGATAGCTCCATTCAGAATGTTATGCTCGTTGAATCTCTTGGCTACAACTTACTTGCAGTATCTAGACTTGCTGATTTCGGTTTCAATGTCCTATTTACTGAAGTAGATTGCCAAGTGTTTCGTCGAGACAATCATAAAATGGTCTTTACCGGTATATGTAGAGGTGATCTTTACATTGTTGATTTCTCTAAAAAGGCTCAACCTAAAACTTGCTTCATTGCTAAATCCTCAAAAGGTTGGTTATGGCATAGACGACTAGGTCATGTTGGCATGAGAAACCTTGACAAGCTTATTAAAGGGAATCATATCCTTGGTGTTAACGATGTCATATTTGATAAGGATAGACTTTGCAGTGCTTGTCAAGCAGGTAAACAGGTTGGAGGAAGGCATCCCGTGAAAAACATCATGACCACAAGGAGGCCACTTGAGCTACTACAAATGGATCTTTTTGGTCCCAACGCTTACAAGAGTCTCGGTGGAAATTCTTTTGGTCTAGTTATAATTGATATTTTTTCAAGATTTACGTGTGTATTCTTTCTCGATGACAAATTGCAGGTCCAAAAGATCTTCAAAAACTTCGCTAGGAAGGCCCAAAATCAATTTGAAGTAAAGATCAAGAAGGTTCGCAGCGACAATGGAACAGAGTTCAAGAACGCAAATGTGGACACCTTTCTTGGCAAAGAAGGGATTTCACATGAGTTCTCGGCTACGTACACACCTCAACAAAATGAAGTTGTTGAGAGGAAGAACCGTACGCTCATCGAAATGGCAAGAACGATGCTTGATGAGTACAAGACGCCGAAGCACTTTTGGGCAGAAGCGGTTGAGATAGCTTATCATGCAACAAATCACTTGTATCTTCACAAGCTACTAGGCAAGACGGCATACGAGCTCCTCACCGGTAACAAACCCCAAGTTGGATACTTTCGAGTATTCGGCTCAGAGTGCTACATTCTTGATAAGCATCGTCGTTCAAAATTTGCTCCTAAGTCACATGAAGGTTTCCTACTAGGTTATGGCTCAAACTCTCACACTTACCGTGTCTACAACAATTTCACTCGAAAGGTTGAAGAGACGGTAGATGTGAAGTTTGATGAATCTAACGGCTCGCAAGTAGAGCAATTGCCAATTGAATCCTTCGGAAGCAATCCAAGACTTGTCTTTTGGCAAGGTCCATCCAAAGGAGGTGAAGGAGAGTACCTCGTCCGTCCAAGTGGAAGCTTCTACTTCACGACAAGGTGAACCAAGAGTTGATACGGAAGCATCCACCAAGTGGAACACACCAAGATGAAGAAAACGAGGAAGTACATCAAGAACGTCAACAACCTCCTTCTCCACCACGACAAGAAAATGACAACGCCAACAATGAAGAAGGTCAAGAAGAAGAAGAAGAACAAGATGAAGAAGATGTTCAACCAAGACCCAAGCAAAAGCTTTCACGAGTTCGAGCAAGAATTGCTAAATACCATCCCGTAGAGCAAATCTACAATGATATTCAAACCGGGAGAATCACTCGCTCTAAAACTCGTTTAGCTAACTTTTGTGAAAACTATTCTTTCATCTCTAGCATTGAACCTATGAAGGTCGAAGAAGCATTGGAAGATCCAGATTGGATAAATGCTATGCATGAAGAGCTACACAACATTGAGAGAAACCAAGTTTGGACATTGGTTGAGAAGCCCGACAACAACCACAACATCATCGGTACCAAATGGGTGTTTCGCAACAAGCAAGATGAAGATGGACAAGTAGTTCACAACAAAGCACGCCTAAATGCCCAAGGCTACACACAAGTCGAAGGTATGGACTATGGTGAGACTTATGCTCCGTTGCTAGGCTTGAATCCATTCGCATCTTACTTGCCTATGCTAATCACCATGATATCACCTTATACCAAATGGACATTAAAAGTGCCTTTTAAATGGTGAAATAGAGGAGGAAGTTTATGTTAAACAACCTCCGGCTTTATCAATCTTAAGAAACCCAATCATGTTTACAAACTTCACAAAGCTCTTTATGGTCTTAAACAAGCTCCTAGAGCTTGGTATAAATGTTGACCAAGTTTCTTCTTGAAAAGGATTTGAAATTGGGAAAATTGATTCCACACTTTTTACTAAAAGGGTTAAAGGAGAATTATTTGTATGCCAAATTTATGTTGATGATATCATATTTGGATCAACTAACCCTCATTTTAGTGAGAAGTTTGGAAAGCTAATGTCGGAGAAGTTTGAGATGTCAATGATGAGTGAACTCAAATTCTTTCTTGGGTTGCAAATCAAGCAAACTAAGGAAGGTACTTTTGTTTCTCAAACGAAGTACACTAAGGACTTATTCAAGAAGTTCAATATGCAAGAGTGCAAAGGTATGTCTACACCCATGCCTACTAGTGGACATCTTGATTTGACCAAAGATGGTAAACCAGTTGACCAAAAGGTTTATTGCTCTATGATTGCTTCATTGTTATACCTATGTGATTCACGTCCCGATATTATGCTAAGTGTGTGCATGTGTGCAAGATATCAAGCTGCTCCTAAAGAATGTCATCTTAAGGCCGTAAAAAGGATAGTGAGATACTTAATTCATACACCAAATTTTGGCATTTGGTATCCTAAGAGGGCCTCTTTCGATCTTGTTGGCTACTCCTACTCGGACTATGCCGGAGACAAGGTTGATAGAAAGTCCACTTCGAGTACTTGTCAATTTCTTGGTAGATCTCTTGTGTCTTGGTCCTCCAAGAAACAAAACTCGGTATCCTTATCTACCGCCGAAGCGGAGTACATTGCCGTTGGTTCATGTTGTGCTCAATTACTTTGTATGACTCAAACTCTTAAAGATTATGGGATATATGTGAAACATGTTCCATTGCTTTGTGACAATGAAAGTGCTATCAAAATTGGTCATAATCCCGCACAACATTCTCGAACTAAGCATAAAGAAGTTCGTCATCATTTCATTCGAGATCATGTTGCTAAGGGTGACATTAATCTTAAGCGTGTTCGCACCGAAAAGCAATTAGCGGATATATTCACTAAACCTCTTGATGAGAAAGTGTTTTGCAGGTTGAGAGGAGAATTGAACATCATTGATGCTTCAAACTTGGAGTAGAAACTCCATTGGATACATGCAAGACATGAGCTTATGACTAATCCTTGATATTTCTCTTATGATGAAAATCTTATGTCTTGGATATATTTGCATCTTGCATGTTATATAACCCATGTAGGTACTTGGTTGAATCAAATTCCATGAGATTGTAATCTACTCACATCTTGAGCAATCTCTACATCACCAAATCTCTACACTATGGTGGTTGAAGACAAGGAAGCACGGAATCATTCAAACATATCCTTTGACAAACTCTATGTTGAGCTTCATGATTGACATTTTTGGATACACAAGTGCTCCTCCTTGCAAGAACTAACCCATGTAGGTAGATGGACTCAAATTCCAAGTGGTGCTCCCAACTCTTGATGAGCTATATCAACCTTGAGCAACCCACACAAGTTCAACTACATGGTCAACACCACAAACCAAGGTATGTTATTCCAACTTAGAGAAGCTTTACTCTAAGTCATGAGCTAAAGCAACTCGACAATATGTGAATACATCAAGATGCTTACATAAAAAATGGTAACCCCATTTTGAGCTTAAACGATGAGTATGACCTATGATCAAGTGATCTCACTTGACTCCTAAGTCAATATACTCTAACATAGGTGACTTTGTCGCCGACCATCTCTAGATGAAGTTCTCTCGTGTTCTTTTCTGTGTTTTTGCATTTGTCTCATGCATATTTGTTTCCCCTTTCAAAAAAAACTTCATCTAGATTTCTTTCTTTTCTTTTCTGTTTGCACTGCATTTCCTGCATCCAATTCATTGCATATCATTCAGAAAATTCCTTGCAAACCTTTGTGAGATCTTACTAGTCTAGTGAGCTGAGGTGACAAGTGTTTTCTCTGTGATGAACCCGGCTTCACCGATTTGTTATGCTCTCACATGCTTCTATATTCCATATTCACATGATTGCATACATGTAGGGGGAGCCTATGCTTGTTACATGTCTTTCCGAAGCTTTACTTGCTATTTTTATATCTTTATCTAAAGCTTTGATGTATGTTGTCATCAATTACCAAAAAGGGGGAGATTGAAAGCACAAGTGCTCCCTAGGTGGTTTTGGTAATTAATGTCAACATATCTCTTGTTGGACTAACACTTTTATCTAGTATGTTTCAGATAAGTTCAACAATGAAGTGGCATGGACTAAAGGATGTGGGAACCCCTTCAAGATGCTAAGGACAAAGGATTGGCTCAAGCTTCAAGCTCAAGACTCTTCATTTTATATTTTGGTGATCCAAGATCACATTGAGTCTATAGGAAAAGCCAATACTATCAAGAAGGGATGAGGTGTTGCTTAATGAGTTTCTTGCTCCACAGTGCTTAGTGATATGCTCCAAAACCCTCAACTACTTTCCCACTTCCACACATATGACCTAAAGTCAGAATCGGTCCTACCGATTCTTTCTATCCGGCGCCACCGAGTTCAGATGTCATAGCCACTGCCACAAACCCTAGGCAAATCGGTTTCACCGATAGGGATCTCGGTCTCACCGAGATGGGATTGTAATCTCTCTGTGTATGTCCATTACCAAAATCGGTCTCACCGAGTTTGTGCAATCGGTACTACCGAGATTACAATGCAAACTCTCTGGTTAACTTATTACCAAAATCGGTCCCACCGAGTTTGAGTAATCGGTCTCACCGAGTTTGCCTGACCAACTCTCTGGTTAGCTAATTACCAAAATCGGTCTCACCGAGTTTGTGTAATCGGTCTCACCGAGATTACGTTATGCCCTAACCCTAACCATATCGGTCCTACCGAGTTGCATGTCGGTCCCACCGAAAACCCTAACGGTCACTAGGTTTACTGAATCGGTCCGACCGAGTTTGTTGATTCGGTCCCACCGAGTTTGGTAAATTGTGTGTAACGGTTAGATTTTGTGTGGAGGCTATATATACCCCTCCACCTCCTCTACATTCGTGGAGAGAGCCATCAGAACAAGCCTACACTTCTAGCATCCTATTTCTGAGAGAGAACCACCTACTCATGTGTTGAGGCCAAGATATTCCATTCCTACCATATGAATCTTGATATCTAGCCTTTCCCAAGTTGCTTTCCACTCAAATCTTCTTTCCACCAAATCCAAATCCTGTGAGAGAGAGTTGAGTGTTGGGGAGACTATCATTTGAAGCACAAGAGCAAGGAGTTCATCATCAACACACCATTTGTTACTTCTTGGAGAGTGGTGTCTCCTAGATTGGCTAGGTGTCACTTGGGAGCCTCTGACAAAATTGTGGAGTTGAACCAAGGAGTTTGTAAGGGCAAGGAGATCGCCTACTTCGTGAAGATCTACCGCTAGTGAGGCAAGTCCTTCGTGGGCGACGGCCATGGTGGGATAGAAAAGGTTGCTTCTTCGTGGACCCTTCGTGGGTGGAGCCCTCCGTGGACTCACGCAACCGTTACCCTTCGTGGGTTGAAGTCTCCATCAACGTGGATGTACGATAGCACCATCTATCGGAACCACGACAAAAACATCCGTGTCTCCAATTGCGTTTGAATCCTCCAAAACTCTTCCCTTTACATTCTTGCAAGTTGCATGCTTTACTTTCTGCTGCTCATATACTCCTTGCATGCTTGCTTGTTATGTATTGTGAATGTTAAACTTGTGCCTAAACTCCACTTAAACCTAAAGAAGTTAAAAACTGCAACTTTGATACTTAGTGTCTAATCATCCCCCCCTCCTCTAGACACCTCTTCTCAAGGTCCTACAGAAGGTCAAAGAAGACCCTGAGGTTGGGCGGTAGAGATGTTGTGCGGACGACAAGGGAGATGAAGTTAGCGACGACAGACGGTCGACGCTTGACACCGCCCTCCTCAGCAAGCCGGAGAAGACTGGATCAACGACAAGACCTCCCATCACGCAAAAGCATCGTGGTGGCTGCCCTGACGACGAGAAGCAGACGCAGGGCCGTGGTGAAGTGTGCTAGGTCTAGGAGTGGCCCAACGAAGGCAAGCGACGTCAAATCGCAACGGTCCAGGAGGCAGAGGTGGCACGAGGATGTGAGCGGCATCGAAATGTGTCGTGTGTCCTAAAAGGTCTATGGCACAAATATTTTGATGTATGAATGAAGTGCTAGATTGTCTCAACGAACCACCAAACATGAAGGCTCACAAGCTCAATTTAGAGCACCTTTTAAAATATACTTCCTAAATACACCATCATAAGATGTTCTATTTTTTTCTAAATCAGATGTACGTACATACATATTGTGTGTTTCTTCACACATTTCAATCTGTATGTCGTTCATATTGAAATATACAAAGCATCTTATAATTGTGAATGAAGGGAGAGTATAATGATTGAGCATGGGATGGTCAATCTGCTAGACTTTCTTCAAAATAGTCATACGGACAATTATAAAGATGATCATGTCAATACGGCAACTTTGTTAGAGTTGCTCTAAAATATGTCGACTCTATATTCACAGTAGCCTCCTGTGCACTACTCCTCCTTGCCGGAATCTACAACTTGTTCGTCGCCGGTGGACGTGAGATTAACTATGAACATGGACGGGGTGACACGCTCCTGGCGCTACCGGCCCTCCCGAAAGTTCGTTGGGGCGCATAGGACGCGCCACTGGCGGCATTCTCGTCCACGATTGCGTGCGCCGCAACCGCGTGCGGCTGCGTTGGGACATCGTTGCGAGCGGCGGCGTGAGCGCGCGTGACCTCCTACAACGCTCGCTACTCGGCGAAGAAGTTGAGGTTCATCGCGACGATCGCCTCCACGGCTTCATTGCCCGCGCGATCCCCGTAGATTTGGCCCTCCGTCAACCGGTGCTGCTCGAGGAGGAAGAGGTTGTACTGCTGCTCCTCCTGTGCCTACCGGAATGCTGACATAGGTGCTGGTTGCTCCTCCTCCATGGCGGTGCTGAAGTGTGTCCGCTCAATGATCAAACCGGCATGGACAAGCGCGGGCGTCGGCGCCGAGTCGTTGTAGGAGCCTGTCTATATCATGGGGTTGTCATACCTCCGGGGAGTTGACCGGCATGTCGGCCTCTATTCTCCTGGCAAGGTGGCTCTACCAGGCGGTCGCAAGGGTGACATCGTGGTGCTTCTGCTCGTCGAGAGGGTCTCCCACAACGTGTTCGTACTCGCGGTCATGACGGATGGATGTGGTGCACGAGAAAAGGATTTGAAGCTGACTTAGTGTGGTATGGTTTGAGCCAGGAGTGTCCGCCTTTAAATAGCGGATGTCGGTGAGCAGAAGCATCTGGGCATTTCAATGCGCTGACACTGGAGTTGGTTTCTCGCCTGGCATGCCTATTTAATGGCGGCAGACCGACATTGAGCATGCGTGGTAGATAGTCATCTTGTCCCGTCCATTAACGTCTCTCCAAAATTGAACAGACGCGGACACCGAGTACTCGGCGCGGGCGGCTCAAGCGGTGCCCTCGGTCGGGGAGCCACTTCAATGTCGGTGCCAGGGAGAGGTCACGTCTGCTCTGTACCGACGTCAATGCTGAGTGGCCGCTCTAGAGCGGCAGGAATGCAGGTAACTGCTTCCGCTGGTAAAGGGCGCAGGAGAGGGTTTTGGGTGGGCCGGGGGTGTTACCGGCAGGCGGATAGATATATGACTGGATTGGATGGCAAACACGTCCAAATCGTGTCATTCGTACGTATGCAGGCGGTTTGAGGGAGATGCCCCTTAATCTGATTGTAGAAGGAATAGAGGGAGATTGTTGGAATCGTTGTTGTATTGCTTGAGCCTCGTAGGCGTATATATAGGAGTACACGACCATTCTGGAGTACAGGACAAGGTAGAAGAAATCCCAGTCTATCATATCTTTCCTAAATAATCATGACACTCAACATCCCCAACAATCACAACGGTAGCGATGCAGACGCTAGGACTGGAGAAGAATCTGAAGGTAAGCCGACGGACATCCTTCCACAGTTGTAACGGTCGATGCATCACGGAAGTTGTGGCTAGAGTGAAAACCACCGAGGTTGCTCAAGCAAGGCGATAGCCCTTTATGTCGTTGTCGAGGTAGCTGAGAGTATACGGTGGTGTAGGTGTGGTCATGGTAGCCGCGCGAGTGACGAAGTGGTCGATATCGAGTCGGAGTGGCCGGTGGCAAGGTAGTCGCCGTGGACTGGGAAAAAGAGCTGCGATGACTTCCTGAGGAGGCAACGGCGGCTAGGTTAGGAGAACGGCGGCGGTGCTCAAAGTAGGCAAGAAAGAACCCGATAGCATGACAAAGACCAACGCGAACAGTGGAGTTCCCGCGCCTAGGAAGGTGGCGCGGCGGATACCACACAGAAGTCGATGCACGTGGACAACAAAATGGACCGCATGCCGCGGCGCTACGGCCCGAAGGGGCCACGCAGCGGCAGCGCGCGGGTCGAGGCGACAGCGGAGAAGACCCTAGGGTGGCGGCAAAGACCGCGTGCCACGCTCGCTACAACCCGATGGGGCGACACATCGGCAACACGAGGGCCGGTGACACCACGGGGACGGCCTGGAGCGGACGGCCTCAGGGCGGCGAAGTGGACTGCGGGCCGTGGCACAACGGCCTAAAGGGGCGACGTAGCGGCAGAGCGCGGGTCGGTGCAGCCGTGGGAAGAGCCATAGGATGGCGGCAAGAACCGCGTGCAACTCTCGCTACAGCCTGATGGGGCGACGCAGCGGGAGAGCGAGGATCGGTGCAACCATGAAGACGGCCTGAAGTGAACATCCTCGGGGCGACGGTGAACCGCGGACCACGGTACTACAGTTCGAAAGGATGACGGAGCCGCAGCAGGCGGGTCAATGCAGCTACAAGGAGAACATAGATCCGCAACGCTGCGGTTCGAACAAACGACGCAGCTGCAGTCTGTTGCTGGATCAACGGAGATATGCGAGTACTCGACGGAAATCTTCTGGATCTTGTGAAGCTGCGCCAGATCGGAGATGCAACGAGCGAGATCGTGAAAACTCGGACAAACAACACGATTCATGGAGGGATGCAAGCAGTCGTGCGGCCGGACGGAAACCGGCGATGTGCACGGATGCATGGTGCACCCAAGCACACCCGCACGTGATGCATGACGTAGCGGTGTGGATCCAGGTGCCGTAATGGGCAGAACACTAGCGGCGTCCACACCATGCAGCATGCACGCGTTCCCAATGAAGGGCCAGTGTAGGACGCGACTGGCCACCGCATCAGCACACGCGTTGTAGCCGATGAAAATGAACAAAACTAGCTTTATCTGAAGCTTTAATACAAAAAGACCCTAATCTGAAAACATTTCATGAATGGCCGGGACGCCATGCTACACGTCGCTATCATGATGCCCTAGCCCGGAGCCTCATGCTCTTTAGTATGGCGCCCTAGCTCCGGGAATTATGCAAAGAGAGCCATTTCGTGAAATTTTCAGATTGGGATCATTTTGTGTTGAAGTTTTAGATGAGGGTCAACTTTGTTCATTTTCACTTGTAGCCGGGTGAAGGCGAGAGTCATCAGCGACAATCGAGTAGAGGCGTGTCGTGGATGACGAACATCGACGGGCGGCCGTAAACCGCTCATAGATCAGAAAATCAAAGAAAAATAATACCGATCAATCAATCGACGGGAGAAAAAAAATCCAAACAATGGATTAGAAAAAAAGTTTTTGAGGTAGCCGATCAACACGATCGGCAGACAAATCCTAGTTATGGGCGGCGCAGTCCTCGCTGACGATCATGGAGATCGGCCGCCCCGAGGACGGCACAATGTGAAAGCGATGGCAACGGCTAGGGTTTAGGTCAAGGTTAGGCTGTATCATGTAGAAGGAGTACAAAGAGAGATTGAGGAATCATTTTTGTATTGCTTGAGCCTCTTGGCGTATATATAAAGGTAAATGATTATTTTAAAATACATGACAAGCTAAAACAAATTCTAGTCTATCCTATCTTTACTAAATAATCATGATACTCAACGTAGTAACCATTCACATCGTTTCTTAAAAGTAACCCTTATTTAGAAAATTCGACAATGTTCACGAAAAAAGGGGTTACTTTTGCTACATTATGTGAGAAATTCAGAACTGCAAATCTTCAGCGTGGCCGGACTGTGCTTTGATTTGAGGTGTCTACAAGTTCGTTTTTGCGAGAGACGGCAGATGGCAGGCACGGTACTGTTGCGCCGGTACGGCGCCATCCCGCGCCTGCTCCGAGCCCTCACGTCGCCCGTCATTCCAACCGTCCCTTCACCACCAAAGTGCTGCTCATCATCCCCTGCTACGTGCACATCGTCAGACCACACGCGGAACCACTCTTTTTGTAATTCGTAATTCCCGAACCACTCAAGCACATAGTACAGCGCGTCGTCGTCGTGATCGTCGTCCGCGACTGCTCCTGCACGTGACGCCACCTCGTCCTTGTATTCGTTTGGTGTGTGTGTGTTTTCGTTTGGTGGGTGCATTTCCATGCGGCTAGGAGTTAGGAGTAGATGGCTTTATAAATTCAGACCCTGTTGGATTGGACGTGGCCGCTACTGTGGTCTGAAAGCGTGGGTCTGTTTACACTCATTTACTTGTCCTCACGATATTTTACAGCTGCTCGCCTGCTCTACATGGCTGTAACAATTCGACTAGGGTAGAGGTGAGCATCGGTGGCTCGTGGGGCATCTTTAGAGCATCTCTAGCAGACCCTGCATAAGTAGTCAAATTCGTAAAAAAATTATGTTTTACAGTTTTGGATAAAAAAGTGTCTAAAACAGAAACCGTAAAAATAGTCCAACCCGTAAATTTTTTAAGGGCCACCGCAAATGCACATCCGAAACCCTTATTTTTGGAGGTTGGAAGGCCTAATCTAGGGGGCCCCGTATACCGGTCAAACCTCGTCGGAGCAAACACGCCGCCGCGGAGTTTGCCGGAATCCGCCCTAAACTCGTCAGAATTCATCACCGCACACCGGAAAAGGTCGCTAGGCGCCGCAATCGATCGCCGCCAGTTCAAATTTGTACACACGGGCGACGCGACATGGCCTGCGGGCGATGGGGCGTGGTCGATGGGGCGTGGCCGACGCGGCCGGCTAGGGAAAGGGCGGCAGCGGCCGGACTGGAGGAAGGAGTTCTTTATTCCAGTTTTATAGTTTGTTTTACAGTATCTATTCGGCCGCAGCTAAACTGAACCTTAAAATGCACTTTGTCCAACACTTATCCCAGTTTTGCAGTTTGCGATTTTAAGGGGTCTGCTATAGATGCTCTTAGAGCAACACTATCGACCCCCTAAAACCAACCGGTTAGAGGAGTAAATTTTACTCCTTGCCGCTTCAGTGGAGTAAAGTTTCGCTGCCGCATCTGCACTAACCTCTGCCTGTTCTCCCATTCCTCCCCCCACACACGCCGGCAACTCCCCCACCGTTCCCGCACCCCCACCATTGCCGCCATGGCCGGATCCTGTGGCCGCAGCTCCACGCCGCCCATCTGCAGTGCGGATTCGCGCCGCCACGAGCGCATCGCCGACGCTTCTTCCTCACATCGCCGTCACAACGCTTCCTCGAGCGGGCCCCACCCAGTAGGCTCGCCGGCTTCCCCGACCTCCTCACCCCGTCGCCGCCACAGAGTCGGTACCTAGGAGTGCGGCAGCGGGCATGGGGGACATGGGTGGCGAAGATTACGGATCGGGAGACCCACAAAAATGTGGCTTGGATCCTTCCACGCCATCGAGCTCGCCGCTCGCGAGTACGATATTTGGTCCGTCCGGTAGCACGTCACCGCGGGCCACCAGAATTTTGAGTGGGGTCAGATGTCGTTGCTCGATCTGCCTCAGTCGGAGGTGAACACGAGGGAGGATCGGGAGGCGAGGGCACGGCTCGCGGCGGAGGTCGCCGACGAGACGTACATGGTAGACCTCCGCCGCTAGTACCCCGAGCTAGTGGATGCCGAGTGCCACTGATACGTCTCCATCGTATCTACTTTTTCAAACTCTTTTGCCCTTGTTTTGGACTCTAATTTGCATGATTTGAATGGAACTAACCCGGATTGACGCTATTTTTAGCAGAATTGCCATGGTGTTATTTTTGTGTAGAAATAAAAGTTCTCGGAATGGCCTGAAACTTCACGGAGAATATTTTTGGAATAAACAAAAATATTGGCTAAAGAATCAACAGAGGGGGACCCACCGGCTGTCAACAAGGGTGGAGGGCGTGCCCTAGGCCTTGTGGGTCCCCTGGACCTCCAGTGACCTCAACTCCAACTTCATATATTCACGTTTTGGGAGAAAAAAATCAAAGAGAGGGATTCATCGCGTTTTACGATATGGAGCTGCCGCCACCTCCTGTTCTTCCTTGGGAGGGCAGACCTGGAGTCCGTTCGGGGCTCCGGAGAGGGTAAATCGTCGCCATCGTCATCGTCAACCATCCTCCATCACCAATTTCATGATGCTAACCGCCGTGCGTGAGTAATTCCATCGTAGGCTTGCTGGACGGTGATGGGTTGGATGAGATTTATCATGTAATCGAGTTGGTTTTGTTAGGGTTTGTTCCCTAGTATCCACTATGTTCTAAGATTGATGTTGCTATGACTTTGCTATGTTTAATGCTTGTCACTAGGGCTCGAGTGCCATGATTCCAGATCTGAACCTATTATGTTTTCATGAATATATTTGTGTTCTTGATCCTATCTTGCAAGTTATAATCACCTACTGTCGTGGATCTAAGACTGACAGTAGAATGGGGGGTAGGTATGAGGAGGCAAGATCCCAGCTATGGTGAAGTTGTACACACAAGATTTACGAGTTCAGGCCCTTCACGGTGGAAGTAATAGCCCTACATCTCGGTGCCCGGAGGCGGTCGACTGGATTATATGTGTGTTGAGTTACAGGGGGTGCGAACCCTTGTCCTTGAGGAGGGGGTGGCTTATATAGAGTATGCCAGACCCCTCCGGCCCTCAGTTACACAGGGTTTAAGGTACATATAGATGGGGCGTTTCTGGTAACGCCAGTAATAAAATGACATAAATGACCATTAAGTCTATAGAGTAAACGTCCGACCGCTGCTATACATAGTGGCTTTAGGTCTTCTGCTCGTCGAGTGACAATTGCTACGGTCGAGTGACTTCGAGTCTTCCGAGTGGAATGCTTCTGGTCGAGTGGATGATGGTATCCCTCGAATGTTTCTGGCTTTAGGGTGATGTCCTAGGGGAGGGTGTCTAGGTCAGGCCTATGACCCTACCCTAGGTACATAGCTTCATCATTAGCCCCCGAATGGTTCAGGGTTCGAGTGGAGAGGGAGTTGAAAATACCTCCGACTCAATTCTTGCGCTTCGGAAGCGTCTTACTAGGATCAAATGAACAATCATGATGACTTCAACTCCTTTTTCAGTCGCCTTGATCCATTCTTAGTTTGTCGAGTGAACTTCTATTGAAAAGCTTCGAGTGTTGATATGGAAAAAATCTTCCGTCTGACAGGTTGCTCTGCTGCTTGCGGATCCTGCGGGATTCGAATTTCAGGAAGCGCACGGGGCGGAGGAGGCCGCGGTAATTGGAGAATATTAGGCAGGGGCGCCTCGATCTCTACGCCACCTTTTTTGCCACGTATTGCGCGCGCGACTGTTGCGGGATTTGACGGGATTGCTTGGACCCACAAGTCAGCCACTCGGGAGAAGATCTCATATAAGGTGACGTGGCTGGGGTTTTCTGCACAGTGCGCCTCATGCTCCCCCTTTCTCCTCTGTTTCTCCACCGTATCCACTTCTGCTCTCGGCGCCGCCGACTCGCTCGAGCTCCGTCTGCTGCAACGGGGAAGGAGAAGACGGCGGCCTTGGAGTGTGTGAAGAAGGCGACGGCGAAGGTGAAGGGGAAGAAGACCAGCCGGGGCGGATCTTCGTCGAGATCGGGCCTGTCCCGCGACTGGATCCAGGGCGATTGGATTCGGTCGATGATCCAGCAAGATGACATTGACGATCTGGTCGAGGGGGGACTGATTCCCCACGGATCAGGGAGGCTCCCGGAGGATGAGACCGAGCCGCGGCCGCAGGTGGGTTAGTGTGTCCTCCTTGCCACCCATGTCGACCGTGGTTTTTATTCGCCTTCCCACCCTTTCTTCCGTGGTTTCTTGAACTTCTTTGGAGCACAACTTCATCACTTTTCCCCCAATACCATCGTGTACCTCGCTGCATTCGTGTCCATGTGCGAGAATTTCCTGGGTTGTCGACCACACTAGGGTCTCTTCAAACACATTTTCACCTGTCGTTCTCAGTCGGTCAAAAAGGCCAATCCGAGTGATGAGAGGACACATGTGATCCAGATGTGTGGGGGTCTTGGGGTCCAAATGGGAGGTAAGAGTACTTTCCCAGCCATGATTCTCCCTGAGTCAGTCAGAGGGTGGCAGTCGACCTGGTTCTACTGCAAAGACCAGCCAACTCCAGGCCAGCCCACTGGGCTTCCCCCCTTTTCCATGGCTCGAGTCAAGAAGCCCTCTGCCTTGAAAGTGACTCCGGCGGAGAAAGCAGAGGTGAAGGTGTTGGTCGAGCGAGTGGTCCAGCTCGTTTGTGATGGTGTGACTGGCATGGATCTGCTGGAGGTCTTCCTCAGATGATGCATTCAGCCACTTCAAGCTCGCGACCATCTGATGTGGATGTATTCGGGCATCGATGATACCACTCGGATCCACCCAGAGGAAGTCGACGAGGATACGGTGGAGCAGTGGTTGAGGGGCATCAGTGGCAACAAGGATAACCCCAGGGGGTCCAGGAGAATCCCTCCACTCGACAACTCATATGAACCAGACAAGGTCCAACTCTAAACTTCTGAGTGTTTTCTTGATCTATCATGTAATTGCTCTTTTCCAATCGACTGACATTTGTTCCACTTGTTGTCTTTCCGGCCCTCCCTGAGATGTACTCGATGCCCAACGGAGAGCAGGAGCAGGACCCGGAAGGGGAGGCGAGCGGAGGCGAGAGCGGTGAGTGGCATTCTGACAGAGGAGAAGACAACGAAAGCGACGACTCTAGCGACGGCGAGGAAGTCGACTCACCTCCTCGCACCGAAAGGCGATCCAAGCACTCCCATGACCCGGCGAGTATCCGTGGCAAAGCGACTGCGCCGACTAGACAGACCTCGAATCGCCCTCGGACGTCTTCTCCAGCGCCGACTGAGAAGGCCCCGAAGCAGTCCAAAGTTGTAGCATCGAAGTCTCGGAAGACCTTGCCCAGAATCAAAATCGATATCCCCGTTGCTTCTGCGTGAGTGTTTTGCCTTCATATTTTTACCCGAGGTTCTGGGCTGTCTTCTCTTTTCTTGGTTTGACCGAATGAATCTTGAAACCAGCAATGCCGCTACCTCTGGGACTTCTGATTACAAAAACGAGGATGAGGACATGGAAGATGCAGTTACTTCTAACCCAGGTATGACCTTCGTAATCTTGTCTTTGTTTTGTCGATTGAACTGCGGTCGACCACATTCTGGCGACTGAGCTTTTTGCAGCTCCTCCCAATGTCATTGACCTTCCATACGACGACGAGGATGTGCCGCTGAGGCCCTTGGGAAGAAGAAATAGGAAGACGTCAACTGGTAAGACGCCTCAGCCGATGTCGTTGATGGAACCGGTAATCTAGGAGGCTAGCGATGCCAACCGGACTTCTGTCACCTTCGCCATGCCACTGTCGAGTGCTCAGCCTTCATCGTCAACCGCGAAGACTCCAACCGATCCATCTTCACTTTTTACTGCACATCATGTCCCAGAGGACCAGGTGGGTGCTGCCAAGGAGGCTATACGTCAGGCGGGCATTATGATGGAGCATATGAAGATGGTCCGGGAGGCTAGCCAAGCCGCTTATGACGCCGGCTCAGCTCTCGAGAGCAACGTCCAGGTTAATAGATTACCGATTGACTCTTCAACTTGCCGCTTGTTCTGTTAGGATATGCTACCTGAAAACTTTCTTTGAAGGATCTTTCCATCAGTCTGCGTTTTGCATTGGTACACCCACTGGGTGTTTTGAGCCGTTGAGTAGACTTGTGTCTTGAGTCGACTAAGTTATGTCGATCGAATCTTTGAACCAGTGGGGGCACGCTAAGTGCACCCACTGAGTGTAGTCCCCGAGGCCATAGTTGACTGCGGGCAGTCGACTGTGGTCTGAGAGTTGGAATTTTCTCACTCGGCTTGTACGGACCGTGTCGAGTGGAACCTGAACTAGTGGAGCATGCTAAGTGCACCCACTGGGTGTAGTCCCCGAGACCGCAGTTGACTTCGGGCAGTCGACTGTGGTCTGAGAATCACCTTTGTTTTACACTCGGTCTAGACAGACCATGTCGAGTGGAAACTGGACCAGTGGGGGCATGCTAAGTGCACCCACTGGGTGTAGTCCCCGAGACTACTGTTGGATGTTTGATTCGGCAGTAGTTTTAGTACCTGTTGAATTTATCACTCTATTGTTCTGAAGTAACCAATCTTTTCACTTGCCGACTGACTGTCCTTTGATTACAGAAATCCTGTGAACGTGGAGCTTGTTTTGCTGACCTGGAGCAGAAGCAGATTCAGCTCAATCTCGATCTGGAGCTAGCCAAGACGAACTTGCAGAAGGCCAAGGATGAAGCTGCTGGTATGAAAAATTTGTCGACTGCTCAGTTGCTGAACCGAGTGTTATTTTCTTTTTCTGAACCGAGTGTTATTTCTTTCAGAAACAATGAACCAAGCTCTGGCGAAGAAGGATCTGGACCTTGCAGCCGCGCAGAAAGCAGCTGACGAGAAAACTGCACTCGCTGACCAGAAGCTGGCCTTAGTCGGCAAACTGGAGGAAGAGAATGCCAAGCTGAAAACTTCCCTTGACGAAGCCAACAAGGAGGCGACTCGTCTGAAGAAGGACAAGAAGAATCTGACTGAAAAGATGGAAGACATTGCTCGCAAGCGGGACGACCTGGAGAACTATCAGGGAGGGCTTGCCAAGAAGCTGTTCATCATGCTTGAAGGTGCTTTCCTTTGTCCGACTGACTTGTTGCTATCGACTCAATATATATAACCATTGACACCGTTGTATTGTATGTGCAGAATTTTGCCAGAACTTCGAGGAAGAAACTGGGCGAGTTGAGACAAGCTTGGACCCCATCCTCTCTCCTTTAAAGGACGAAGCTGCTATGAACATGCTCCGACTGGAATCCCGTGTCGCTGGTGTTGTCGACTACCTTGCTCGACTAAAAGTCGCGATGTCGCGGATCGAGACAACACTATGGCCAAGGGCGACGTTCCAAAACGACCTCGAGTCTCTGATGGCTTGACTTAATGAGGTTCTTGGTCGAGTGTAGGAATGGAAGAAATCTTCTGCTCGGTGCGGTGCTGATGTGGCTCTGTCTCTGGTTCGTGTCCACTGCAAGGAGGCGCGAGAAGAGAAGCTAGCAGCAATCAAGGTCGCCAATACCAAAAGGCACGACTTCCAATCCTTCATGGAAACCTTCATTGCTGCCGCCACTCGGATTGCTGACGGAATTTACCTGGACGAGTTCGTCGAGCCTGCTAGCCCACCTCCTGCGGAGTGAACAAACTTTACGCCTCGCCTTAAATTTGCCTCCGAATGCCGAGTGATTTTGTAACCGTTAAACTCCTTCGGGCTTGATTTAATCCGTGGTCTGGAACCTTAGGATTTATCTGAACTTGGTTTATCTCTGAATATGCTTGTGTCGCAGCTCCGAGGAGAAAGTCATAGTCGACCTGCACCTCGTCGTCCTTGCGGATCAGGATGGAGCGCACATTGCACTTATGGCGCAGCTCTGAGGAGAAGGTCATAGTCGACCTGCACCTCGGTGTCCTTGCGGATTGGGATGGAACGCACATTGTACTTGTGGCGCAGCTCTGAGGAGAAGGTGTCGGTGTCAAAACCGGCGGATCTCGGGTAGGGGGTCCCGAACTGTGCGTCTAAGGCGGATGGTAACAGGAGGCGGGGGAGATGATGTTTACCCAGGTTCGGGCCCTCTCGATGGAGGTAATACCCTACTTCCTGCTTGATTGATCTTCATGATATGAGTATTACAAGAGTTGATCTACCACGAGATTGTAAAGGCTAAACCCTAGAAGCTAGCCTATGGTATGATTGTTGTTGTCCTATGGACTAAACCCTCCGGTTTATATAGACACTGGAGGGGGCTAGGGTTACATAGAGTCGGTTACAAGGGAGAAGATCTACATATCCGTATTGCCAAGCTTGCCTTCCACGCCAACGAGAGTCCCATCCGGACACGAGACGAAGTCTTCAATCTTGTATCTTCATAGTCCAACAGTCCGCCAAAGGATATAGTCCGCTGTCCGGAGACCCCTAATCCAGACTCCTCAAGAGCCCACAGAACCAGGCTTCAATGATGATGAGTCCGTGGCAGATTTGTCTATGACATTGCAAGGCGGGTTCTTCCTCCGAATACTCCATAGAGGATCTTGAACACAAGGATAGTGTCCGGCTCTGCAAAACAAGTTCCACATACCACCGTAGAGGGAATAATATTTCCACCAATCTAATCTGCTGACGACTTTCATAACGTGACATCACACCACGGCCTGATCATTATTCAAACCATTTTTCTCAATCAGCCTGCCACCGCACGTCTTGCGAGGCAATTTTATTGGCACATCTCGTCGAAACAAAGATCGTGTCCCCCTTATTACGGGATTCTCATCAATACGGATGTGGGTAACCCAATCATGCCCGTTGGTATGACTCCTCGATTTTAGGCAAGTCCCAAATGGCCACGAGGAGGACGCTTGATATTCACCCTCTTTATAAAGAAGCCAAGGTCCGTCCTTTTTTCCTCTCGCACTCAGTCGAATCCTTTCCCCGCCTCAAGTTCCAACACCCAAGGCTCAGGTCAGGCGCTTCGGACCTTCAACCATGTCTGGATCCAACCTTCAAGGTCGGTGGGTGCCTTCCTCTGTCACAGAGGAAGACATCAAGAAGGAAAGAGAGGCCATGTATTTGACCGGCGAAATCTCGCACAGGTTGCCTGCTCGGGGGAAAGTCATTCCCACTCCCGAACCCAGCGAGAGCGTTGTATTCATCTCTCACTTCCTCCGAGGGCTAGGCCTTGCTCTAGATCCCTTTGTCAGAGGGCTCATGTTCTATTATGGGCTGGATTTCCATGACCTGGCCCCGGATTCCATCCTTCACATCTCGTCGTTCATCGTCGTGTGTGAGGCCTTCCTCCGCATTACCCCACACTTCGGCCTGTGGCTCAAAACTTTCAATGTGAAGCCGAAGATGATCGAGGGGCGACACGCAGAGTGCGGAGGTGCCGTAATAAGCAAAGGCGCCGATGTTCCATGGCCAAAGGGTTCCTTCCCGGAGGTGTCCAGCTTATGGCAACGGGAGTCGTTTTATATCACAGCTCCCCGGGGTACCAAGTGGGTGGCCGCCCCTACCTTTCGCTCGGGACCCCCACCACAACTGACGTCATGGATCAACAAGGGGCTGGACTGGGGGCCAGTAAATGATGTGCCGATATTGCAAAGTCGCATCCGAAATCTCCTCAAGAGAGATGTCGGCCTGGTCACGATAATGCAAGTCATGCTAGTTTGTCGAGTCTTGCCTTGCAAACGTCGACCCCTCCGTATGTGGGAGTTCAACCCGGAAGGACCGCGAGCTATTCAGCACTTCCTCGGCATGACGCTCGAAGAGATGTACAAATTGTTCTTCGGACCACAAGTAAGGTGTCCGGACACCACCGAGGATGCGGGTCTGAGCTGCAATCGTCCAGATACCCAAGTAAGTAATCCCGTGGCCGAATACGCTGCCTTTTTATTTATCACAACATCATTCTGAAAAGTCACTCTTTGGCCAGGACTGGGTAACAAAGGCGAAGATGATCAGGTGTTTAGCCCCCCTTCCCGAAGGCTTAGCAGATCCAGTACTGGCTAGAATGCTCGAGCCGGTGCCTTATCAGGCGCCCTCAGGGGAAGATAAAGGGGGAATAAGGAGGCTGAAAGCGGGCCTCATTCATTATTCGTCCAAACCGGGGGAATTAGCGCCTCCGTGAAGGAGGGTAACTGGGGAGAAGAATCTGAAATTCCCTCTCCCTAGGGAAGGAAGAGGACCACCTCTAGAGACTTGGAAACAATGGTTTCCAAACGAGGGAAGAAATCTTCGCCAGGGGGTCCTGCCCCGGAGGGTACCCTTGTTGCACAGTGTCCGCAAGGGGATCAGCCCTCCACCGAGCTGTAAGTAAACAAGAAGTACTTAATAGTAAAAATATCCTGCTTTACCTCTGAGGACAATAACCGAAGCATATATCTTGTAGTTCGGATCGTAGCCCTTCTCGACAGAGTTCGTCTTCGGGGGATCTTCTTCCGGAGATGATGGAGAGCGAAATACCTCCCCATGCCTCCGCGCCTCATGAGGCGGGCGACCCTGAGGTGTCGTCACGGATGATTTCTCCTGATCCGCCGAAGCCAGAGGGTAATTCTTCGGCCACCCGAAGTCCGGAGTATTCGGCTCCTACGGAGAGCAACAGAAAGAGTCCGGGACCGTCCGATGCACGACCCGACGCACTAAAGGGGTCTTCTGGAGCAAGCGGCTATCTCAGAAGCGCATCATACGCTAATGGGTACAGTGGTTGAGAGGATTTCATCCGCCGCAAGCGGGCTGCATGAAGCTTTTATGAGCCTGCTGAGAGGCTTTGAGGTACGCAAGGTAGTATATGTTTTTGATGGTACCGCGGACGCTAAGTGTGCCATATGCAGATAGTAGCCCCGAGACTCAGTTGCTGAAAAACGCGGCAAACAGAGGATCATAGTCCTGTAATAATCATGCCGCCTTCATGTGCAGGTGGTGAAGGTCCGTGGCCAGCCGGACCGGTGAGTTTGCCGAGCGAAGCAAACTTGATGCGGCAGATGCCGACATCGTGCTTGTCAACAAGCGGCTCGACGAGGCACGTGGTATGTGATTTCTCCGTGATCAACACATAGTAAGAGGAGCATGATGCTAGTATTTTAATATGTTGTGACTGCGATGAAGCTGCCACCGTGGAGACCCTTGGCGGAACTTGCGAGCCAAGGAACAAGCCAGGAATAGTGATGCGGCCGCTCTGGGCGGTCAAGAGCTGAGAGTCAGGCTGCGCATTGCCAAAGCAAGGAAAAAATAGCCAAGATGGCCGTTGAGTTGAAAGATGCCATACGACCGCTACCAGCTTATTGAAAAGAAAGCCGGCGAAGGCGGCGAACCTGCGAAGGCCATGGTAGCAGCCAAGGAAGCCCGCTCTAAAATCAGAGCGGCGAAGGAGGAGCTGCATCAAGCTGGAGATATCGCGGCTGGGAAGCCCTTTTTGTTGCAGACGAAGTTCGGAGATCCAAAGTATGCCCCTCTTGATCAACTATTGAGTTGTGCAGACGCATACGTGGATTTGGCATCCATTGCTGCTGATGCGGCCGAGTACTTCAATGATCAAAAAGATCGTGAAGTGGAAAAAGTTGTTCTGGTCACAGTTCAATGTTCCAGTGCGTCCGCTACTGTTGAATGAGCGAATGGCCGAGTGGGACGAGCTCCATAGGTTGTCCGGGCTTGCCATGAGGTCTGTTGTGGATCATCTGTGGCCGGAAGGGCCAAGGCCGAATAGTTATTTTAGTTTGGTGCAACAGTTCCTTGGTGCTGTGCCGCACATCGACGCTATGAAGAGGTCTGCGTACATAGAGGGTGCACGAATGGCACTTGCCTGTGTCAAGACATACTGGGCAGAGATGGAGGCCATCGCTATTGCAACCCAGAGTTCGGCCGTGGGCCGAGTATCTGCCGAGCACTACTTTGAAGAAGTCCTTGAAGGCGCTCGTTCAATAGAGGCTCAGTGCTAGAAGAATATTATGTTCTAGTGACATGTATTCCCATTGTAAAGACAATGTTTTATTGAATTATAAAGGTTGTGTTTATAATTTTGCCTGAAAGTATTATGATGCCTCATGTGCGGCTGTTTATGTATATATGTATATAACCTGAAAGTTTGCAGTTGTCGGCTTTAGCCCCCACGCATATAATGCGGGGGTGTTCGCAAAAAACGCGTATTCACACTTGATCCAACGTCTTGGTCCATTAAGGAGGTGGTAGCGCAGCGAACGAGGCAATCAGACTATATTGCTTTAACACTTTCACTTAGCCATAGGAGTTTGATGGTGGGACTACTATATAGCCCCTGGTACCTCCGCGCTCGTCCGAATACAGGGCGCGTACGTACATGACCGGGAAATAGCCCTTCGTTAATGCGGAGGAATCCCGAAGATTCCGCTAAGTCATCGAGTGGTTGACCAGTCTTGCGATTTATCATGACAGGTAGTTTTCGGCTTTCTCTACTAAGGTGCTCATCCGGATGAACCAGGGCACAATCACAGTAGTTCTCCCGGTGCCACCTTAGCCGATAGAGCGGAACGTAAGGTAGCAAAACACGGAGCCGGGAAAACCCAACATTTGACCAAAGACATGATTCGGAGCTGATGCATATATGGCCAAACTCGCGACGCCGAACACTCCCTAAGGTATTCGGTCTCTATAACATATGCCGGGCTGAACGATGCCCTTGATAATGAACCCCGAGTGTCCAGGTACGTGCAATGCTCTGACATGGCAAAATGCCAATAACGTCAGCATCCTTCTCGGTTATACTAAGTATCCGAAGGATGTGAACAACAAGAGACAGTAAAAAAGGTTTACGCAGGGTCTTAATCTAAAAAGAAACCTTTGAGCGGGTCCCTGCTGCACGTCTGCGCCTGTGTCTCCATTGTGCCGTATCCTGGACGGGTGTGGCACGATTGTCATCTGTAAAAGAGAAGAACTTAGGTGAAAGTTGTCGCGCCAAAAAATTGGTTATTCTCAATAAACCATTAAAATTCAAGATAAGTCAAGTTGAGCCGAACTAGCCCTGATTACACGTGGGAAGCCCCTAGTGCCGTCTATGGGGGTATAGTCATCAAACCAATCTCGGGTTTATCTAAGCTGTTATAGCTAGTAATGCGCTAGACTTGTCTAGCCGTGTCCGCGGTCTTGACGACCGATCCTTTATTCTGGTTGGAGGGGCCATTTAGTGTACGGCTATTAAAGCCGTCGCACATTCTTCCGCTCGTAAGAAACGTTCAATGTTTCCGCTAATGGTGATGATGCCACGTGGATCGGGCATTTAAGCTTGAGAGAAGCGTAATGCGGTACTGCATTAAAGCGAAGGAAGCCGCTTCTTCAGTAGTGCTTGATAGCCACTTCGGAATGGAGCGATGTCGAAGGTTAACTTTTCGCTTCGGAAGTTGTTGGGAGAACCGAATACAACCTCTAGTAATAGAGAGCCCGTGCAGCGGGCCTCTGGGCCTGGTATTACTCCCTTGAAGGTAGTATTACTGTGGCTGATTTTTGTCGGGTCTATCCCCATTTTGCGGACTCTGTCCTGATATATCAGATTTAGACGACTGCCGCCGTCCATAAGGACTCGTGTGATATGGTATCCATTTATTATTGGGCCTAACACCAAGGCAGCCAATTCTTCATGCCGGATGCTTGTCGGGTGATCCCTGTGATCAAAAGTGATCGGGCAGGACAACCAGGGGTAGAACTTAGGGGTGACGGGCTCTACGGCACGTGTGTCTCGGAGTGCATGTTTGCTTCTCCTCTTCATCACGTGGATCATGTTTACTATTTTCACCTCTGGTGGGAATTTTTTCTGTCCCCTAGTGCTTTCCTGGCGAGGTTCGTCCTCGTCTTCGCTTGGTGTCTCCCTCCCCTTGTGTTCAGTGTTTAGCTAACCTGCCTGCTTGAAGACCCAGCATTCTCTATGGTGTGATTTGCAGGTTTATCGGGGGTGCCATGAATCTGACAGAGTTTGTCTAGAATCTTGTTTAGGCTGGACGGTCCATCTCTGCTGCCTTTGAAAGGCTTCTTCTGATGACCCGGTCGAGAGCCCCTGAATCCGGCATTTACCGCCGTGCTATCTGGGATGTCTTCTTTATTTCTACGCCTGCTTTTACTGCGTCGTGGTTTTCCATTGCTATCCCTGACTTCGGATGTGCCTGGGTCGCTGGTGCTACTACGGGCTAGCCAGCTATCTTCGCCCGCACAAAAGCGGGTCATGAGGCTTGTCAGGGTTGCCATTCTTCTCGGTTTTTCTTGGCCGAGATGTCTCGCGAGCCATTCGTCTTGGACGCTGTGCTTGAAAGCTGCTAAGGCTTCTGCGTCCGGGCAGTCGACGATTTGGTTCTTCTTAGTGAGAAACCTATTCCAAAGGTTTCGGGCTGACTCTCCGGGCTGTTGTATTATATGACTTAAATTGTCTGCATTCGGAGGTCGGACATAGGTCCCTTGAAAATTAGCCCGAAAAGCATCCTCGAGCTCCTCCCAACTTCCAATTGAGTTTTCGGGGAGGCTTTTCAGCCAGTGCCGAGCTGGTCCTTTAAGCTTGAGGGGCAAGTACTTGATGGCGTGGAGATCGTCTCCGCGAGCCATATGGATATGGAGGATAAAGTCCTCAATCCAGACCGTAGGGTCTGTAGTCCCGTCGTACGCCTCTATGTTCACTGGTTTAAATCCTTCTGGAAATTCGTGGTCCAGCACCTCATCGGTGAAACATAGGGGGTGTTCGGCACCCCTGTATTTGGATGTATCATGGCGTTCGGACGGTTGTAGTATTCGGTTTTGATTTTGTGCCGAAGCGCGCTTCCTAGATCCATAGATGGATCTGGTCGTGCCGGCCTTCTGATGCAAGTGGTCATGTGAAGCGTGTGCTGACTTATGTGCGGCCTTGTTAGGCGCTCTATCGCGGCCACAAGGTGGTTGATCCGACCGGTCGGCCGTTTTATTTTTTGGCTGTGTGGGCTCTAAGGCCTCATCATCAAATTCAGGCAACAACTTGCGCTTTGGATAACTATTTGCTGTTGGGGAACGTAGTAATTTCAAAAATTTTCCTACGATCACGCAAGACCATGGTGATGGCACAGCAACGAGAGGGGAGAGTGTCCGTCCACGTACCCTCGTAGACCGAAAGCGGAAGCGTTATAACAACGCGGTTGATGTAGTCGTACGTCTCCACGATCCGACCGATCCAAGCACCGAGCGTCACGGCACCTCCGAGTTACGCACACGTTCAGCTCGATGGCGATCCCGGACTCGATCCAGCAAAGTGTCGGGATGAGTTCCGTCGACCTGACGGCGTGGTGGCGATGTTGATGCTCCACCGACGCAGGGCTTCGCCTAAGCTCCGCGACGATATGACTTCTCCGGCGCGGGGCTTCGCCTAAGCTCATGACGATATGACCAAGTGGAATATGGTGGAAGGGGCACCGCACGGCTAAGGAAAGATCCGTAGATCAACTTGTGTGTATTGGGTGCCCCCTGCCCGTGATATAAAGGAGACAAGGGGAGGTGGCGGCCCTAGAGGAGGAGCACAAGGAGGAGTCCTACTCCCACCGGAGTAGGACTCCCCCTCTCCTAGTTGGACTAGGATTGGAGGAGGGAAGAGGAAGGCGCCGCCCCCTTCCTTGTCCTATTCGGACTAGAGGGGAGGGGGCGCGCAGCCCACCTTGGCCTGCCCTTCCTCTTCTCCCATGGCCCATTAAGGCCCATAGACTTCCCGGGGGTTCGGTAACCTCCGGTACTCGATAAAATCGATTTCACCCGAAACACTTCCAAGTCAAACATAGGCTTCCAATATATCAATCTTTATGTCTCGACCATTTGAGACTCCTCGTCATGTCCGTGATCACATCCGGACTCGAACAACCTTCGTGCATCAATACTTATAAACTCATTATGAGCTGTCATCGAAGCGTTAAGCGTGCGGACCCTACGGGTTCGAGAACTATGTAGACATGACCTAGAACCATTCTCGGTCAATAACCAATAGCGGAACCTGGATGCCCATATTGGTTCCTACATATTCTCGAAGATCTTTATCGGTCAAACCGCATAACGACATCGTTGTTCCCTTTGTCATCGGTATGTTACTTACCCGAGATTCGATCGTCGGTATCCAATACCTAGTTCAATCTAGTTACGGTAAGTCTCTTTACTCGTTCCGTAATACATCATCTCACAACTAACTCATTAGTTGTAATGCTTGCAAGGCTTAGGTGATGTGCATTACCGAGAAGGCCAGAGATACCTCTCCGACAATCGGAGTGACAAAACCTAATCTCGAAATCGCCAACCCAACAAGTACCTTTGGAGACACCTGTAGTACTCCTTTATAATCACCCGATTCGTTGTGACGTTTGGTAGTACCAAAGTGTTCCTCCGTAAACAGGAGTTGCATAATCTCATAGTTATAGGAACATGTATGGGTCATGAAGAAAGCATTAACATACTAAGCGATCAAGTGTTAAGCTAACGGAATGGGTCATGTCAATCAGATCATTCAACTAATGATGTGACCTTGTTAATCAAATAACAACTCCTTGTTCATGGTTAGGAAACATAACCATCTTTGATTAACAAGCTAGTCAAGTAGAGGCATACTAGTGACATCTGTTTGTCTATATATTCACACATGTATTATGTTTCCGGTTAATACAATTCTAGCATGAATAATAAACATTTATCATGATATAAGGAAATAAATAATAACTTTATTATTGCCTCTAGGGCATATTTCCTTGATCTCCCACTTGCACTAGAGTCAATAATCTAGATTACAAAGTAATGATCCTTACACCCATGGAGTCTTGGTGCTGATCATGTTTTGCTCGTGGAAGAGGCTTAGTCAATGGGTCTGCAACATTCAGATCCGTATGTATTTTGCAAATCTCTATGTCTCCCACTTGGACTTGGTCCCGAATGGAATTGAAGCGTCTCTTGATGTGCTTGGTCCTCTTGTGAAATCTGGATTCCTTTGCCAAGGCAATTGCACCATATTGTCACGAGAAGATCTTCATCGGTCGATGCACTAGGTATGACACCTAGATCGGAAATGAACTCTTTCATCCAGACTCCTTCATTTGCTGCTTCCGAAGCAGCTATGTACTCCGCTTCACATGTAGATCCCGCCACGACGCTTTGTTTAGAACTGCACCAACTGACAGCTCCACCGTTTAATAAAAACACGTATCCGGTTTGCGATTTAGAATCGTCCGGATCGTGTCAAAGCTTACATCGGCGTAACCATTTACGACTAGCTCTTTGTCACCTCCATATCGAGAAACATATCCTTAGTCCTTTTCGGTATTTCAGGATGTTCTTGACCGCTGTCCGATGATCCACTCTGGATTACTTTGGTACCTTCCTGCCAAGCTTACAGCTAAGCATCGTCAGTCTGGTACACAGCATTGCATACATGATAGAGCCTATGGCTGAAGCATAGGAACATCTTTCATTTTCTCTCTATCTTCTGCTGTGGTCGGGCATTGAGTCGACTCAATCTTACACCTTGTAACACAGGTAAAAACCTTTCTTTGCCTGATCCATTTTGAACTTTTTCAAAACTTTATCAAGGTATGTGCTTTGTGAAAGTCAATCAAGCGTCTTGATCTATCTCTATAGATCTTGATGCCCAATATATAAGCAGCTTCACCGAGGTCTTTCATTGAAAAACTTTTATTCAAGTATCCTTTTATGCTATCCAGAAATTCTATATCATTTCCAATCAATAATATGTCGTCCACATATAATATTAGAAATGCTCTGAGCTCCCACTCACTTTCTTGTAAATCTGGGCTTCTCCAAAAGTCAGTACAAACCCATATGCTTTGATCACACTATCAAAGCGTTTATTCCAACTCCGAGAGGCTTGCACTGACCATAAATTGATCGCTGGAGCTTGCACACTTTGTTAGCACCTTTTGGATCGACAAAACCTTCTGGTTGCATCATATACAACTCTTCTTCTAGAAATCCATTCAAGAATGCAGTTTTACATCCATTTGCCAAATTTCATAATCATAAAATCGGCATTTGCTAACATGATTCGGACAGACTTAAGCATCGCTTCTGGTGAGAAAGTCTCATCGTAGTCAACTCCTTGAACTTGTCGAAAACCTTTTGCAACAAGTCGAGCTTTGTAGACATTACATTACCATCGGCGTCGGTCTTCTTCTTAAAGATCCATTTATTTTCAATGGCTTGCCGATCATCGAACAAGTCAACCAAAGTCCATACTTTGTTCTCATACATGGATCCCATCTCAGATTTCATGGCTTCCAGCCATTTTGCGAATCTGGGCTCACCATCGCTTCTTCATAGTTTGTAGGTTCGCCATGGTCAAGTAACATGACTTCGAATAAGATTACCGTACCACTCTGGTGCGTATTTTACTCTGGTTGACCTCGAGGTTCAAGAGCAACTTGATCTGAAGCTTCATGATCATCATCATTAGTTTCCTCACTAATTGGTGTAGTTGTCACAGGAACCATTTCTTGTGATGAACTACTTTCCAATAAGGGAGCAGATCTGATTATCTCATCAAGTTCTACTTTCCTCCCACTCACTTCTTTCGAGAGAAACTCCTTCTCTAGAAAGGATCCGAATTTAACAACGAAAATCTTGCCTTCAGATCTGTGATAGAAGGTGTACCCAACAGTCTCCTTTGGGTATCCTATGAAGACACATTTTCCGATTTGGGTTCGAGCTTATCTGGTTGAAGTTTCTTTACATAAGCATCGCAGCCCCAAACTTTAAGCGACAACTTTGGTTTCTTGCCAAACCACAGTTCATAAGGCGTCGTCTCAGCGGATTTTGACGGTGTCCTATTCAACGTGAATCGGCCGTCTCTAAAGCATAACCCCAAAGCGATAGCGGTAAATCGAAATAGACATCATAGATCGCACCATATCTAGTAAAGTACGATTCGACGTTCGGACACACCATTTCTCTGTGGTGTTCGGGTGGCGTGAGTTGCGAAACTATTCCACATTGTTTCAAATGTAAACCAAACTCGTAACTCAAATATTCTCCTCCACGATCAGATCGTAGAAACTTTATTTTCTTGTTACGATGATTTTCCACTTCACTCTGAAATTCTTTGAACTTTTCAAATGTTTCAGATTTGTGTTTCATTAAGTAGATATACCCATATCTGCTTAAATCATCTGTGAAGGTGAGAAAATAACGATATCCGCCGCGTGCCTCAACATTCATTGGACCACAAACATCAGTATGTATGATTTCCAACAAATCAGTTGCTCGCTCCATAGTTCCGGAGAACGGCGTTTTGGTCATCTTGCCCATGAGGCACGGTTCGCAAGTACCAAGTGATTCATAATCAAGTGATTCCAGAAGCCCATCAGTATGGAGTTTCTTCATGCGTTTTACACCGATATGACCTAAACGGCAGTGCCACAAATAAGTTGCACTATCATTATCAACTCTGCATCTTTTGGCTTCAACATTATGAATATGTGTATCACTACTATCGAGATTCAACAAGAATAGACCATTCTTCAAGGGTGCATGACCATAAAAGATATTACTCATATAAATAGAACAACCATTATTCTCTGATTTAAATGAATAACCGTCTCGCATTAAACAAGATCCAGATATAATGTTCATGCTCAACGCGGCACCAAATAACAATTATTTAGGTCTAAAACTAATCCCGAAGGTAGATGTAGAGGTAGCGTGCCATTGCGATCACATTGACTTTGGAACCATTTCCCACGCGCGATCGTCACCTCGTCCTTTGCGATGCTCGTCTATTCCGTAGTCCTGTTTGAGTTGCAAATATTAGCAATGTAACCAGTATCAAATACCAGTGCTACTACGAGCTCTAGTAAGGTACACATCAATAACATGTATATCACATATACCTTTGTTCACCTTGCCATCCTTTTATCCGCCAAATACTTGGGGCAGTTCCGCTTCGATGTCCGTCTTGCTTAAAAAACACTCGATTTCAGGCTTAGGTCCAGACTTGGGTTTCTTCTCTTGATCAGCAACTTTCTTGCTGTTCTTTTGAAGTTTCCTTCTTCTTTCCTTTGCCCTTTTCTTGAAACTAGTGGTCTTGTTGACCATCAACACTTGATGCTCTTTCTTGATTTCTACCTCCGCTGCTTTTAGCATCGCGAAGAGCTCGAGGAATTGTCTTAGTCATCCCTTGCATATTATAGTTCATCACGAAGCTCTTGTAGCTTGGTGGCAATGATTGGAGAATTCATCAATGACACTATCATCCGGAAGATTAACTCCCAGCTGAATTAAGTGATTGTTATACCCGGACATTTTGAGTATGTGCTCACCGATGAACTATTCTCCTCCATCTTGCAGCTATAGAACTTATTGGAGACTTCATATCTCTCAATCCGGGCATTTGCTTGAAATATTAACTTCAACTCTTGGAACATCTCATATGCTCCATGACGTTCAAAACGTCGTTGAAGACCCGGTTCTAAGCCGTAAAGCATGGCACACTGAACTATAGAGTAGTCATCAGCTCTGCTTTGCGGACGTTCATAACTTCGGCTCAAGATCTGCAGCAGAGCTGTCACCCAGCGGTGCTTCGGGGCGTAATTTTTCGTGCAGCAATGAGGATAATCCTCAAATTCGGACCCAGTCCGTGTAATTGCTACCATCATCTTTCAACTTTGCTTTCTCAAGGAACGCATTAAAATTCAACGGAACAACAGCACGAGCCATCTATCTACATTAAACATAGACAAGCAAAATACTATCAGGTACTAAGTTCATGATAAATTTAAGTTCAATTAATCATATTAAAAACTCCCACTTAGACAGACATCTCTCTAGTCATCTAAGTGATCACGTGATCCAAATCAACTAAACCATGTCCGATCATCACGTGAGATGGAGTAGTTTCAATGGTGAACATCACTATGTTGATCATATCTACTATATGATTCACGTTCGACCTTTCGGTCTCCGTGTTCGAGGCCATATCTGTTATATGCTAGGCTCGTCAAGTTTAACTTGAGTATTCGCGTGTGCAACTGTTTTGCACCGTTGTAGATGGACGTAGAACTTATCACACCCGATCATCACGTGGTGTCCGGGTACTCTGAACTTTGGCAGCGGTGCATACTCGAGAGAACACTTCTTGATAATTTTAGTGAGAGATCATCTTATAATGCTACCGTCAAACAAAGCAAGATAAGATGCATAAAGGATAAACATCACATGCAATCAATATAAGTGATATGATATGGTCATCATCATCTTGTGCTTGTGATCTCCATCGCCAAGCACCGTCATGATCACCATCGTCACCGTAGCGACACCTTGATCTCCATCGTAGCATCGTTGTCGTCTCGCCAACTATTGCTTCTCGACTATCGCTACTCCTTAGTGATAAAGTAAAGCAATTACATGGCGTTGCATTTCATACAATAAGCGACAACCATATGGCTCCTGCCGATTGCCGATAACTTCGGTTACAAAACATGATCATCTCATACAATAAAGTATAGCATCACGTCTTGACCATATCACATCACAACATGCCCTGCAAAAACAAGTTAGGCGTCTTCTACTTTGTTGTTGCAAGTTTTACGTGGCTGCTACGGGCTGAGCAAGAACCGTTCTTACCTCGCATCAAAACCACAGCGATACTTCACAAATAGACTCCGTTTAACCTTCTCAAGGACCGGCGAGCCACACTCGATTCAACTAAAGTGAGAGAGCAGACACCCGCCGGTCACCTTTAAGCAACGAGTGCTCGGGCGGTGAAACCAGTCTCGCGTAAGCGTCTGGCGTAATGTCGGTCCGGGCCGCTTCATCTCACAATACCGCTGAACCAAAGTATGACATGCTGGTAGGCAGTATGACTTGTATCGCCCACAACTCACTTGTGTTCTACTCGTGCACATGACATCAACGCATAAAACCAGGCTCGATGCCACTTTGTTGGGGAACGTAGTAATTTCAAAAATTTCCTACGATCACGCAAGACCATGGTGATGGCATAGCAACGAGAGGGAGAGTGTCCGTCCACGTACCCTCGTGACCGAAAGCGGAAGCGTTATAACAACGCGGTTGATGTAGTCGTGCGTCTCCACGATCCGACCGATCCAAGCACCGAGCGTCGGCACCTCCGAGTTACGCACACGTTCAGCTCGATGGCGATCCCGGACTCGATCCAGCAAAGTGTCGGGGATGAGTTCCGTCGAGACGACGGCGTGGTAGCGATGTTGATGCTCCACCGGCGCGGGGCTTCGCCTAAGCTCATGCGACGATATGACTTCTCCGGCGCGAGGCTTCGCCTAAGCTCATGACGATATGACCAAGTGGAATATGGTGGAAGGGGCACCGCTGCGGCTAAGGAAAGATCCGTAGATCAACTTGTGTGTATTGGGGTGCCCCTGCCCCGTATATAAAGGAGACAAGGGGAGGTGGCGGCCCTAGAGGAGGCGCGCAAGGAGGAGTCCTACTCCCACCGAGTAGGACTCCCCTCTCCTAGTTGGACTAGGATTGGAGGAGGGAAGAGGAAGGGCGCCGCCCCTTCCTTGTCCTATTCGGACTAGAGGGGAGGGCGTGCAGCCCACCTGGCCTGCCCTTCCTCTTCTCCCATGGCCCATTAAGGCCCATAGACTTCCCGGGGTTCGGTAACCTCCGGTACTCGTAAAATCCGATTTCACCGGAACACTTCGAAGTCAAACATAGGCTTCCAATATATCAATCTTTATGTCTCGACCATTTGAGACTCCTCGTCATGTCCATGATCACATCCGGGACTCGAACAACCTTGATGCATCAATACTTATAAACTCATTATGAACTGTCATCGAAGCGTTAAGCGTGCGGACCCTACGGGTTCGAGAACTATGTAGACATGACCTAGAACCATTCTCGGTCAATAACCAATAGCGGAACCTGGATGCCCATATTGGTTCCTACATATTCTCGAAGATCTTTATCGGTCAAACCGCATAACGACATCGTTGTTCCTTTGTCATCGGTATGTTACTTACCCGAGATTCGATCGTCGGTATCAATACCTAGTTCAATCTCGTTACATGTAAGTCTCTTTACTCGTTCGTAATACATCATCTCACAACTAACTCATTAGTTGTAATGCTTGCAAGGCTTAGGTGATGTGCATTACCGAGAAGGCACGGAGATACCTCTCCGACAATCGGAGTGACAAAACCTAATCTCAAATCGCCAACCCAACAAGTACCTTTGGAGACACCTGTAGTACTCCTTTATAATCACCCGATTCGTTGTGACGTTTGGTAGTACCAAAGTGTTCCTCCGTAAACAGGAGTTGCATAATCTCATAGTTATAGGAACATGTATGGGTCATGAAGAAAGCATTAACATACTAAGCGATCAAGTGTTAAGCTAACGGAATGGGTCATGTCAATCAGATCATTCAACTAATGATGTGACCTTGTTAATCAAATAACAACTCCTTGTTCATGGTTAGGAAACATAACCATCTTTGATTAACAAGCTAGTCAAGTAGAGGCATACTAGTGACATCTTGTTTGTCTATATATTCACACATGTATTATGTTTCGGTTAATACAATTCTAGCATGAATAATAAACATTTATCATGATATAAGGAAATAAATAATAACTTTATTATTGCCTCTAGGGCATATTTCCTTCATTTGCGTGGTAACTACCACCATACTTTTCTTCATTGTCGAGCACTTTGTTCCATCTATTGTTGAGCGTATTCTGCGCGGCCTTAAGCCTTTGCTTCTTCTTCTTCAGGATCCTCGCGGTGGCGATAAGCCTTCTGCGGAGGTTCTCTTGTTCCAAGTGCCTTTCCGGGATGATGTGTGCATCTTCGTCCGGACTATTTTCCTCTCCAGAGGGAGGTTGATGAGCTTTATCCTCGGCGTCGCCGTGTTCGGACAGCGGATCCGTACTATGTTCGCCGTTTGCTGGTTCATCCTGCTCTGCCGCTGGGTCAATGTGGTCGTCGTTTCCCCTGGAGTCGACTGGGGTGTTATTTTCTCTTTCGCTGTTATCGTTGTTTTTGCCGAGGCGGGATTTGGAGCGGCGCCTACGCTGACGCTTTGTTTGCTTCTCGATGGAGCTGTTCTTTGCTGCTTCCTTCCGTTCCTCGTCATTGTTTTCTTTGGGTGTATCCACCATGTATATGTCATGTGATGAAGTGGCTATCCAGCGCCCTGTGGGCGATGGTTCCTGTTCTTCTCCTGCATCGTCATTCATGTCGTCGATGTCTTCGGAGTCGAAATCGAGCATGTCAGTTGAATCGTTGACAGTGGCTACTAAGTGGGTGGTGGGTGGGCAGCGAATTTCTTCGTCGTCCGCATCCCATTCTAGCCGGACATAGTTCGGCCAAGGTTCTCCCGACAAGGAGAGAGACCTTAATGAATTCACCACGTCGCCGAAAGGCGAGTGCTGAAAGATATCCGTAGAGGTAAACTCCATGATGGGCGCCCAATCGGATTCGATGGGCACGGACGCAGGCGGCTCGGAGTCCACGAAGACGAATCCAGTGGTTCGTCAACATGGCTCTCGTAAGGAGTGAAGTCAGTATCCGGCTCTATCGCCACTGAGAGTGCGGCCTCCATGGCGGGGTCTATCCACCCGTCCTCGGATGGCGCAATTTGCTCCGGATTGAGGGCCGGAGTAGTTGCAGGTGTGATCTCCCGAACACTGTCCGACGACAGAGCTAAATCATGCTCGTCATGATCGTGCAGCGCACCTGGCATGGGCTCGAATCCATCGAATATCAAATCTCCGCGGATGTCAGCAGTGTAGTTCAAGTTTCCGAACCTGACCTGGTGGCCAGGGGCGTAGCTCTCGATCTGCTCCAACTGGCCAAGCGAGTTGCCCCGCAGTGTGAAGCCGCCGAATATGAAGATCTGTCCGGGAAGGAAAACCTCACCCTGGAACGCATCGTTACTGATGATCGAAGGAGCCATCAAGCCATATGGTGACGGCACAGTGGAACTCTCAATGAAAGCACCAATGTCGGTGTCAAAACCGGCGGATCTCGGGTAGGGGGTCCCGAACTGTGCGTCTAAGGCGGATGGTAACAGGAGGCGGGGGACACGATGTTTACCCAGGTTCGGGCCCTCTCGATGGAGGTAATACCCTACTTCCTGCTTGATTGATCTTCATGATATGAGTATTACAAGATTTGATCTACCACAAGATCGTAGAGGCTAAACCCTAGAAGCTAGCCTATGGTATGATTGTTGTTGTCCTACGAACTAAACCCTCTGGTTTATATAGACACCGGAGGGGGCTAGGGTTACACAGAGTCGGTTACAAGGGAGAAGATCTACATATCCGTATTGCCAAGCTTGCCTTCCACTCCAAGGAGAGTCCCATCCGGACACGAGACGAAGTCTTCAATCTTGTATCTTCATAGTCCAACAGTCCGGCCAAAGGATATAGTCCGGCTGTCCGGAGACCCCCTAATCCAGGACTCCCTCAGAAGGTTGTAGTCGACCTGCACCTCGTCGTCCTTGTGGATCGGGATGGAACGCACATTGTACTTGTGGCGCAGCTCTGAGGAGAAGGTCGCAGTCGACCTGCACCTCGTCGTCCTTGCAGATCGGGATGGAAGTTCATCGACCCAGGCGCCTGCTGCGTGCTTGAGATCACGCATCAATCGGGGTTTCAGTCCTCTGAGAATCAATCCGTTTGCTCTTTCAGCTTGTCCATTCGACTGGGGATGGGAGACTGAAGCATAGTCGACTCGAGTGCCTTGGGAAGCGCAGAAGGCTCTGAACTCATCAGAATCGAAGTTCGACCCATTATCAGTGATGATGCTGTGCGGAACACCATATCTGAATGTTAACTCTCTGATGAAGCTGACAGAAGTACTGGCTTCAAGATTTTTGATAGGCTTGGCTTCAATCCATTTGGTGAACTTGTCGACTGCCACAAGCACATGAGTGAAGCCACTCCTACCAGTCCTCAGAGGCCCAACCATATCTATTCCCCAGATAGCAAAGGGCCATACGAGCAGAATGGTCTTCAGGGCTGATGCAGGTTTGTGAGACATGTTGGAGTAAAACTGGCAACCTTCACATTTGTTGACTATTTCTTTCGCCATTTCATTTGCTCATGGCCAATAAAATCCCGCTCGGTATGCTTTGGCTACAATGGTCCGAGTGGACACATGGTGACCACAGGTCCCCGAATGGATGTCGTTGAGGATCACTCGACCTTCTTCCGGTGTTATGCATTTCTGGCTGACTCCAGTTACACTTTCTCTGTACAGTTGTCCTCTTATCACAATAAAGGCTTTGAATCGACGGATGATCTGTCGAGCCTCTTCTTCATCCTCTGGGAGTTCCTTCCTAAGAATGTATGCGATGTATGGCACTGTCCAGTCAGGAGTGATGACCAAAACTTCCATGATCAAGTCAACCACGGCTGGGACTTCGACTTCAGTCGGATTAGTGGCACTCTTTGGTTGTGGGGGCTCTTCGGTGAAAGGATCTTCCTGAACTGAAGGTGTATGAATATGTTCCAAAAACACATTGCTGGGAATGGTCTCCCTCTTGGAACCTATTTTTGCCAAATCATCAGCTGCTTGATTTTTCAGTCAGGGTATATGATGGAGCTCTAACCCCTCAAACTTCTTCTCTAACTTTCTCACCGCATTACAATAGCTAGTCATAGCCGGGCTCCTGACGTCCCGCTCCTTCATTACTTGGTTAACCACCAAATCTGAGTCGTCGTAGACCATTAGGCGACCTACGCCGAGTGAAATGGCCATACACAGCCCGTACAGAAGTGCTTCGTATTCTGCCTCATTGTTGGACGAATCAAAATGAATCTGAAGAACATAGCTGAGTCCTTCTCCTCGGGGGGATACCAATACCACCCTAGCACCAGAACCATTCAACATCTTAGAACCATCAAAGAACATGGTCCAATGCTCTGAGTGAATCTGAGTCGGTTGTTGCTGTTCAACCCACTCGGCGAGGAAATCTGCTATTGCTTGGGACTTGATAGCTTTCTTTGCCTCAAACTTGATATCCAAGGGAAGGAGTTCAATCGCCCACTTTGCCACTCGACCAGTTGCATCTCTGTTGTTCATAATTTCTGACAATGGTGCGTCGCTGACGTCTGTAATGGAGTGATCAGAGAAATAATGCGCAACCTTCTTTGTGGTCATGTAAATTCCATAGACAAGCTTCTGATGATGTGGATATCTTTGCTTGGATGGAGTCAAGACTTCAGAAACATAGTACACTGGGTGCTGAACTTTATAGGCTTTTCCTTTTTCTTCCCGCTCGACCGTGAGTACTGTACTGACAACTTATCCAGTGGCTGCAATATAAAGCAGTAAAGGCTCTTTGCTGATTGGGGCAGCGAGCACCGGCTAGGTGGAAAGCAGGGCTTTGAGCTCTGCAAACGCTGTGTCAGCTTCAGGAGTCCACTCGAACTTATCAGATTTCTTCATCAGTCGGTAAAGAGGCAATGCCTTTTCACCGAGGTGAGAGATGAATCGACTCAAGGCGGCTAAACAACCAGTAAGCTTCTGGACATCATGCACACGCACAGGTCGCTTCATCCGGAGTATGGCGCCAACTTTCTCAGGGTTCGCGTCGATCCCTCGTTCAGAAACGAGGAAACCGAGTAACTTTCCACCAGGAACTCCGAATGTGTACTTCGATGGGTTAAGCTTGATACCATACCTTCTCAGGTTGGCAAAGGTTTCAACGAGGTCAGTCAGGAGGTCGGAACCTCTGCGCGACTTGACCACAATGTCATCCATATATGCTTCCGCATTCCGACTGATTTGAGTGAGCAAACACTTTTGAATCATCCTCATAAATGTGGCTCTGGCGTTCTTGAGGCCGACTAGCATGGTGACATAACAAAAGCACCCGAATGGAGTGACGAAAGCTATTTTTATCTCATCGGGTCCATATAGTCGGATCTGATGATACCCGGAATAGGCGTCCAGAAAAGACAAACGATCACACCCCGCAGTCGAGTCGACAATTTGGTCAATACGAGGGAGAGGGAAATGATCTTTCGGGCAGGCCCGATTGATATGCTTGAAGTCAATGCACATACGAAGTGAGTCGTCCTTTTTGGGGACCATGACAACATTGGCGAGCCACTCGGAGTGGTAAATTTCTCGGATGAACTCAGCTGCCAGGAGCCGAGCCACTTCCTCGCCAATTGCTTTTCTCTTCTGTACGGCGGACCGTCGAAGATGTTCCTTGACTGGTTTCACTTTCGGGTCGACTCGCAAACGGTGCTCAGCCAGTCCCCTGGGTACACCCGGCATGTCAGAAGGTTTCCATGCAAAGATGTCCCAGTTCTCACAGAGGAACTGGATGAGCGCTTCTTCCTATTTGCTGTCGAGTGATGTTGAGATATGAGTAGGAGCAGCATTAGGATTGGTCGGGTGAATATGAATCGGCTTTGTTTCACCGGATGACTAAAATGCAGAATCTGTGGCAGGATTCTTGGCTCGCAACAAATCACTTGGATCTGCATTCTTCCGGTATTCTTGCATTTCGACTCCTGCCATTTGTGCATTGGCGATTTTTGAGCCCTTCTAGAAGCACTCTTCTGCCTTCTGCCGATTGCCAGTGATTGTGATCACTCCTCTGGGACCAGGCATCTTCAATTTGAGGTACACATAACGTGGTCGAGCCATAAAATGTGCATAAGCAGGCCTACCCAGAATAGCATGATAAGCACTCTAGAAATCCACTACTTCAAATGTCAACTTTTCCTTGCGGTAATTCTTGGAATCACCGAAAACCACGTCAAGGGCGATCTGGCCGAGTGATTCATCTTTCTTTCTAGGCATAACGCCATGGAAACTCATATTGCTTTCGCTAAGTTTGGACATCGGAATGCCCATCCCTTTCAAGGTGTCAGCATAAAGGATATTTAGGCCGCTACCACCATCCATTAGCACTTTGGTCAGTCGAGTGCCTTGAACAACTGGGTCGACCACCAACGCTTGCCTCCCAGGGGTGGCTATACGTGCTGGGTGATCAGACTGGTCGAACATGATGGCAGTCTGAGACCACTTCAAATAACTGGGTGTCACCGGAGCAACCATGTTCACTTCTCTGTTGATAACTTTCAGTCGACTTTTGCTCTCAACATCAACAAAAATCACCAGAGTGGAATTGACGTTGGGAAAACCATCATCATGTTCTTCCTTATCCTCATCCTTGTCCGACTCCTTTTCCTTCTCATTGGGTTGCTTTTCTCGGAACTGCTGGATCAGAACTCGACACTGTCGAGTGGTATGTTTATGATAAATAAGATTACCTTATTCATCCTTCTTGGTGTGAATGTGGCATGTTAAATCCAACACATCATTTCCGGCTTGATCTTTCACTTTCTTGGGGGTCTAGGGCCCTTTGGGCTTCCCCTTGAACTTTCCTTGAGCCACGACTAAAGCTTCACTAGGAGCAGCTGGCTCGGCCTCACGCTTCTGTTTCCGATTGGAAGTGCCTCCACCGGTGTCCTGACCGACTGGTTCGCTCTTTCCACTGCGGAGTCGATCCTCTTCTTCTCCGTCAGCGTACGGAGTGGCTATCTCCATCATCTGAGTCAGGACATATCTCTTGTCCGACCGAATTTTAGGACTAGCTCTCGATACTTAACGCCTTCCTTGAAGGCACAAACTGCTTGATGCTCAGACACATTTTCCACTGTGTGGTGCAATGTGGTCCACCTTGGAATGTAATCTCTCAGAGTTTCACTCAGTTTTTGCACACAATGCTGCAATTCTGTTAACCCTGCTGGTCGTTTGCAAGTACCCTCAAAAGTTCTAACAAACACTCGAGCGAGTTCCTCCCAACTGAATATACTGCCAGGTGCTAACTGAGTCAACCATGCCTTGGTCGAGCCTTCCAACATCAGAGGGAGGTGCTTCATGGCCACTTCATCATTGCTGCCACCAATCTGTACAGCCACTCGGTAATCCTCAGGCCATGTTGTCAGGCTTGGACTCACCAGTAAACTTGCTGACTCCAGTCGCCAACCTAAAGTTGGGAGGAATCACTGCGGCCCTGATGGCTCTGCTGAAACACTCTGGACCTGAAACACGCACTCTGCTGCCAGTCGGGTGATCTCTGTCAAGGCCCTCTCTGTGTGCTCTATTCCTGTCAACTAGACCTTGAACGAGAATAGATCTCGCATCAAAGCCTGGCTCCCTTGGGTCGACTGGTATTCTTCGCTCGCCACTGTGAGGACGTCTGTCATCATGTTGCCGAGGCACATATGATCCACTCCTCGGAGGGGGTGTGGGCACTCAACGACGGTCATCACGGCCGAGTCGGTGATCATACTGCTCGTGGTTTCTGTACTGATCCTGCCGGTGCCCGCGTCCCTCACGCCGCGGGGGCGATTTTTGGGCTGTGGACCGACTGAACTGTATCTGCCATCACAGACCTTCTATGAATCCTATTCCGTGACTGAGACACTGCTGTGTTCTGCTCTCCGGCTGCTCGGAGTAAGGCCCAGATCTGCATCAAACCTCTGCCAGCTTCCGACTGGGAAGGCTGAATTGACTCTGCTATTCGGGCTGCAGCTGTGAGATTTTGAATCGGAGTGCGGCATACCTGAGGTTGAGGCGGAAAAAGCTGTCATCGAATGGACTCAGGGGTCCGCTGCCGAGCACGCTCGTCGAGTGCATGCTGAAGGTTCTCCAGTCGAGTGCGCTCGGCCAAGTTGGCCAGGCGCGCCTCCTCCAAGGCCCGGGCCTCGAGGGTTTCTCCAATGATGGGAGTGTGAAGTGCATCCATATTGCGGCGGCGAAGCTCTTCCCTCTGCTGCGAAGAAAGGGGCTCGGGGCGGTACTCCTCGTGAATGCATGAAGGATCGCCGCCACCATCACCGCCGTCGTCGTGGGGGAAGCCAGGAGGACTACGTGGTCTGTTGACCATCAAAACTTCAGCCGCGGGATCGCTACTATCACACTCGGATGCGGTCTCGACGGAGCCAGTCGAACATGCCGTAGGGAGTTTCGTCGGGCTCGATTGCCGCAACTTGTGGGGCGGCCGACTGACGGGCCACCACGTGTCTCACTCACCGCTAGAGCCGCGACCAACCGGATCGCTTGCGCCTTGGCTCTTTAGTAAAATGAAGGAGCTCCTAAGCTATTATTAGGTATCAATTTAGGAGCCTTTTGTTTCCAACTACGCCGGCGAACATCAGGGAGCGAGGACACCACAGGAGCTGACCGATACTGGTTCGACCGCTACCGGAGAAGGACTCCGCGGACGCACGCGCGAAAGTGCGTCGCCCCGCGGACGGGGAGCACATCGATGTCGAGGGGGAGCTTCCTGAAGCCAGGTGGAGTTGTCGGCAACGAAGACGAGCGCGCCGAGACAGATCTCGCGGCCCTCAACCAATCCACCACAGGAAACCATGATGATGGGAATCGGAAAAATCGCAACTTCACCCAAAATTCGCTAAGACACCTGCCCCAAGGTGGGCGCCAACTGTCGTGGATCTAAGACTGACAGTAGAATGGGGGGTAGGTATGAGGAGGCAAGATCCCAGCTATGGTGAAGTTGTACACACAAGATTTACGAGTTCAGGCCCTTCACGGTGGAAGTAATAGCCCTACGTCTCGGTGCGGGCGTTATTTCGATTATTATGTGTGTTTAGTTACTGAGGTGCGAACCCTTGTCCCTAAGGAGGGTGGCTTATATAGTACGCATGAGACCCTCCGACCCTCGATTACATGGTTTAAGGTACATAAAGATGGGGCATTTCTGGTAACGCCAATAATAAAGTGACATAAATGACCATTAAGTCTACGGGGTAAACGTCCGATCGTTGCTATACAAAGTGGCTTTAGGTCTTCTGGTCGTCGAGTGACAATTTCTACGGTCGAGTGACTTCGAGTCTTCCGAGTGGAATGCTTCTTGTCGAGTGGATGATGGTATCCCTCGAATGTTTCTGGCTTTAGGGTGATGTCCTAGGGGAGGGTGTCTAGGTCAGGCCTATGAACCTACCCTAGGTACATAGCTTCATCACCTACTACGTGTTATGATCCGACAACCCCGGAGTGACAATAATCGGACACTTCCCGGTGATGATCGTAGTTTGAGGAGTTCATGTATTCACTAAGTGCCAATGCTTTGGTCCGGTTCTCTATTAAAAGGAGGCCTTAATATCCCTTAGTTTCCATTAGGATCCCACTGCCACGGGAGGGTAGGACAAAAGATGTCATGCAAGTTCTTTTCCATAAGCACGTATGACTATATACGGAATACATGCCTACATTTTATTGATGAATTGGAGCTAGTTTTGTATCACCCTAGGTTATGACTGTTGCATGATGAATGCCATCCGACATAATTATTCATCATTGATCCGTTGCCTATGAGTTCATTTCATATTGATCTTTGCTAAGTTACTTTTCCGTTGCTACCGTTACGATTGCTACAAAACTTCTACTGTTACTTTTGCCACCATTACCGTTACTTCCATACTAATTTGCTACTAAATATTTGCTGCAGATATTAAGTCTTTCAGGTGTGGTTGAATTGACAACTCATTTGCTAATACTTGAGAATATTCTTTGGCTCCCCTTGTGTCGAATCGATAAATTTGGGTTGGATACTCTACTCGCGAAAACTGTTGCGATCCCCTATACTTGTGGGTTATGAAGACTTTTTTCTGGTGCCGTCGTCGGGGAGCATAGCTCTATTCCCTGAGTCACTTGGGATTTATATCTGTTCATCACTATGAGAAATATACTATGAGGGGAGGTAAGGAACTGCCATCTAGCTCTGCACTTGATTCACCTTCTGTTTTGAGTAAGCTTGCGACACCTACACCTATTGTTGATTCTGATATGTCACATGTCATTGATAATTTCACTTCTACTATGAATTATGCTTATGATGCTACTACTTTGCTTGATAAAACAGTGACATTGGGTAAATTACTTGATGAGCATCTTTCTAGAGTTAGAACTATTGATTATGCTGAAGATGATGATATTTCTGAAACTGATGAAATTATTGAAACTGAAAATTATGATTCTCCCCTAGAGATGAATTGCCTAAGGTACATGAGGGTTATATTATGGATGAAGAAACTGCTAGAGACTTTTTTGCTTGCAATGACAGAGATGATCTTAGAAACTGTTAGCTAAGCTGAAAGAAAAATCTTTGAATGCTAGAATGCAATATGATCCTAAGTTTGCTACTTCACCTATCTTTGTTACTGATAAGGATTATGAATTCTCTTTCGATCCTGAGTTAATTACGTTGGTTGAATCTGATCTTTTCTATGGTTATGAATCTAAAACTGTTGTGGCACATCTTACTAAATTAAATGATATAGCCACTCTATTTGCTCATGAGGAAAAAATTCGATATTACTATATTCTTAAGTTGTTTCCTTTCTCGTCAAAGGGTGATGCTAAATTATGGTTTAATTCTCTTGCTCCTAGTTGTGTGCGTAGACCCCAGATATGATTTATTACTTCTTCAAAAAATATTTCCCTACTCATAAGAAACAAGCTGTTTTAAAGGAAATATTTAACTTTGTGCAATTTGAAGAAGAGAGTCTCCCTAAGCTGGGGAGGTGGCTTCTCAATTACTTAATGGTTTGCCTGATCATCCTCTCAAGAAAAATGAAATACTTGACATCTTTTATAATGGACTAACCGATGCTTCTAGGGACCACCTAGATAGTTGTGCTCGTTGTGTTTTCTGGGAACAAACTGTTGAGCAAGCTGAATTGCTATTGAATAATATATTGAGTAATGATAATGATTGAACACTTCCTAAACCAACTCCTAAGCCAACTCCGAAGAAAAGAGGTATTCTATTCCTCAGTCCTTAAGATATGCAAGAGGCAAAGAAATCTATGAAATAAAAAGGTATTAAAGCTGAAGATATTAAGAATTTACCACCTATTGAAGAAATACATGGCCTTGATAACCCGACACAAGTAGTAGAGGTAAATTCTCTCTATAGATTTTATGAAGGTGATATTCCTCATAATAAGTCTGGTATCAATGCTTGGATGAGTTTGATAATTTTATTGTTAAACAAGAAAACTTCAATTCTTATGTTAGTAGACAATTGAAATGCAATTCTCACATGCTTGACTACTAGGGTGATTATATGAGTAGAACTGTTAATGATCTTAAGCTTATTAGTAAGAATGCTTCCATGGTTAAAACTCAAGTAGATCAAGTACTAAATGCACATGATGATTTTCTCAATGATATGAATAGTAAGAACATTGATAATGCTGTAAGAGTTATGACTAAAGGTGGTAAAATGACCCAGGAACCTTTGTATCCTGAGGGCCATCCTGAGAGAGTTGATCAAGATTCTCAGAGAATTAATAATGATGCACCTAGTCCTAGTAATAAAAATAAAATGAAAACTGGTAGGACTTTGCATGCTTCTAGTGAACCTGTTATAAACACACCTGAGAATCCCAATGATATTTCTATTTCTGATGCTGAGACACAATCTAGCAATGAACATGAACCTAGTGATAATGTTAATGATGATGTTCATGTTGATGCTCAACCTAGTAATGATAACGATGTAGAGATAGAACCTGTTGTTGATCTTGATAAACCACAATCAAAGAATCAACATTATGCTAAGAGAGACTTCGTTGCTAGGAAACATGGTAGAGAAAGAGAACCATGGGTTCAGAAACCCATGCCCTTTCCTCCTAAATCATCCAAGAAAAAGGATGATGAGGAATTTGAGCGCTTTGCTGAAATGATTAGACCTATCTTCTTGCGTATGCGTTTGACTGATATGCTGAAAATGTCTCCTTATGCTAAGTATATGAAAGATATTGTTACAAATAAAAGAAAGATATCGGAAGCCTAGTGTTATTCGAAAATTCTCCGGTTTCATGTCATTCAGTAGAAGATTGTTAATAAGACTTGATCAACCTTGTTAATGGATTCCTTTTGATGGGCATGAGATGGATGAATTTAGAAAGCACAACTTTCTATACCTACTTTTTACTTTCTATTATTTAGAAGAAATAAAGCAAAAATAGTATTATCTGTCTGTTTTTTGAATTATCTACGCAATAAAAAGTGTCCCGAAAATTAATGTTCTCCAAATGCCCTGAAAATTTAATATGATTTTTATAGAAAATTTTAGAATTTCTGGCACTGAATATGCACCAGGGGGCTGCACTAGTGGGCCACAAGGGTGGAGGGCGCGCCCTACCCCCTGGGCGCGTCCCCCTGCCTTGTGGGTCCCACGTAACCCCCGCTCACTTATTCCAGCACCCATCCACTTCGTCTTCCTCCAGAAAAAATCATCCCTTAGCTCAAACCCGTGTTCTTGCTCATTTTGCTGCCATTTTCGATCTCTTTTTGCAAAGCTCCATTGGCAAAACTATTTTGGGGGATTGTTCCTCGCTATGTGACTCCTCCGTTGGTCCAATTAGTTGTTATTCTAGTGCTTTATTTATTGCAAATTTTTGCTACTGTGGTGACCCTGTTCTTGAGCTTGCATATCAAATTTGGGTTTTTACATCTGTGCCCCTGGTTCCTTAGCTCTAGTCATTCATCCCTGCGCTCTTAACTTTCGCTCAATCTTCCCCACTCCCTTTCCAGCAACCCTCATAACTGGGCACAACGGACATTGCCGTCGGGTCAAAGGCTTGACCGTTAACTCTGACTAGTGGGGCCATGCTGGACCGTGTCATCCGTTCGAGCTGACAAGTGGGGCCGCGTTGGGTGATGTCGCTGTTCGACCATTGGCCTATGGTTTCATTGGGCCGTCCCTTTGATTAAACGTCTGCGCGCGCCGCCAAGACAGAAGCCTGCTATGCATGCACCCAGCAAACCCTACCTGCATGCGTCGAACGAGCCTGCATGCGCCGATGCCACGATGCGCCGACCGAGCCATCATACACCGATGCGTCCGCCACGATGCATTGACCGAGCAGCTTTCTTGCACGCCAGCCGCCACGGATGCAGCGAGGTCACTGCTGCTGGTTCCTCTCTTCTAGCTAGGTGGCTACATATTTGTGGCTTGTGTAAAAAAAGAGCCACTCCCTTGCGTAGTTGTACTCATTCGTCCCTACTAACAAAGCTTGCTTGTATGCACTAGGTGGTTACTAACAAGGGAGCCCTACTAACAAGCCGAGCTCTCTAAGAAAATAATCAACAAATATGTAGTCCCAATATGTAGATAGGGCCAACAAGCCCATAGCACGATCACATAGCTCAAACTAGGAAGAACTTAATAATAGAATAGATAGAAAACTTAATAATAGAATTTAAGAAAAGGGCCAACAAGCCCAAAGCAACTCCAACATAGTTCAATTACAACTTAACATAAAATACACTAAAAAAAGATAGAGGGTTTAGAACCCTAGCCGCCGCCTTCTCCACCTCGCTCCTCTTCCGGGCGCCCTTTTCACTGATCCTCCGGGGCGTTGTCGATGGGGTACGGAAGAGTGTGCATGCGCTTCGCGGTGGGGAAGATGTTGTTGTACTCCGTGAACCTGTTGTGGGTGGTGAAAGCAATGAACTCGGAGCCACACCAAAACACCCGGCCGAGGAGGTAGAAGGCGTCGAATGTGTTGGTGAAGTGGGCAAGGAGAGCAACCACCACCCGGTTTTGGATGACCTCCTCGACGCGGAACATCGTTGGAGATCCCCTCAGGAGGTGGTGGTAGCCGGACGCGAGGAAGAAATCGATGAAGTTCCTTGCGGTCCTCAGCCTTGATATCGCCCACACATGTAGTGTGCGATCAACGTACACGCCGGTAGGGTAGAGCCTCTTCGGCATGGTGGGTGGGAAGCGGTAGGTTGGTCCGGTGTACTGCATGGCTGAGGGATGTGCAGAAGACGGAGAAGGGGTCGAAGAGCAAGAAGGGCAGATGGATGAGGGATGGCAGAGGCAGATGGTGGCTTAAATAGCCGTAGTGCTACGTGTTATTTGGCCATGGCAATAACGGGGTCAAATGTGAAGTAACCAGTTTTCAAACCCACCGCAACATCAGGGTGTACACGCGTGGGAAACCGTGGTTTGAAAAAGAAGAAGGAAAGGAAGCTAATTGCACGCATGGGAATCCATGGTCATATATATTATATGAACAAAAAGAGACGATTTTTGAATAGTTTGTGGCCATTTTGCATGATAAAAATAAATTTGGCCCTTAAAAAATTGGTCATTTGCTACACAATGTCAATTGATTTCAAATGATGCAAAAATACAAAGCTAGCACGTTCACAAAAAATAGAGCAAACGATGCAAAAAACTATGCAAAAATACGGAGCCAGCACATTCACAAAAAACAAAGAAAACGATGAAAAAAAACCGACGCAATTCGAGGGCCCAACAAGAGCTTGGTTTCCTTTTGGGCCGAATAACGTTTTTTTTTCACGGAGTCAGTGGTGGGCGAGCAGCCAAGCACAACGAATAGGATCGCCTCTCGCGGATCGCCCCAGGATCCAATGATGCGGAGCCGTCCTTGTGATCCAACAACGCGGAGAATGCACACAGCCAGCCCACCTAGTTCCTTCTAGAAGTCCAGATCCGAGGGTTGTCTCTTGGCGCGAGGGTATGATCGGACGGCTAACGTTGGGAGCTAGGGTTAGGCGAAACCCCGCGGGGTTTAGTGGGGTTTTGAGCAGGTCAACAGGGTTTCAAAAGCTTTGACTGAGCATAACTAATTTAAAAAAATTGAAAAAAAATATGAAACCTTCGCCGTTCGTCGTTTTATAAGACACACTAACGAGGAAAAAAAAATACTAAACCTTGTCTATGGTCATTTTCATGAAAAAACCCTAGCTGGCACGATCGAGGTCAAATGAGCACCGTTAATTAAAAAAATGAAAAAAAATAAAAACTTCACACATATGAGCTATCATCTACATGATTTCTTAGAGTTCAAGGAGAGGAGGTGGTGTTTCCTTCTATTTTTGAAAAACTAAAAAAATCAAAAAAATCACTAAACCTTTATTTTAAAGTGAATAAGACGAATCTTAAGTTAGTTTTCCATTTTCATATTTCAAAACGTGTTTTTAATAGTTTTTATATTAAAGCGTATGTTTTCAAAAGAAAATGTAAAAATATAAAGATTAATTAAAAAATAATAAACTTGGCCTATAGTTTTTATATTAATGTTGTCTTATGTGACATGTTACCAACCAAAAATCATAAACTTGTCCTATGGTCATTTTCATGAGAAAACCTGGGAGCTTATTTGGAGCACATTTGGGCTGTTTACCCTAGCCTGGGAGCTTATTTGGAGCACATTTCTCAAATTCAAATTTCTTTGACCTCCTCTAAATCACCTCAAGTTTTGCACACACGATCTCCTACACAAACATAGATAGTTGATAATACATCTTCATTAAAATGTCGTTTTTTGCTCTGTTATTGGAATATTTGATAAAAGGGAACCCTTGATAAAATGATGGATTGCAGCATATGTGTGATCATTGCAGCACCTGAACTTCCAAAACACTGAAACAAATCATAGCAGATAAATTTAAAAACACAAAAATACCCAACATAGATAGCCACATGCATATAAAATTCATCCAACCACCAAAAGGTAACCCACATCCTATTCACAAACATAGTTCACACACATAGTTGAGCAAACAACCTAAATTACTTAAAACACATCATAACATCAGGGAAGGGGAGACAGGACTTTGGCTAGGGCAGCATGCTTCCCCATGATCTAGTAGTCCTCTCCATGGATGGCCACATCTTCTGCATGAGCTAGAAGGTGAACGAGGCGGCCTGACTTTGGCTTTGGCTTGGTGGTGCAGTAGGGGCAGGGCCAAGTTTTGGTCATGCTCTTGTAGTAGTAATCCACGCCCTTGATCCTGATCTTCTCCTCTTCCTTCTCTTTGAAGGAGGTGAAGTTGCCGCGGTCCACATCCACATCTTCCCAGAGACATACTGCACACACGAATGAATTACATTAGTACATTATAGAATCATGGAAATACACCATGTCAAACGAACTAAATGAACAATCTAAATTTCAAGTAGGCTTACCTCATACTCTTCGTTGTCACCATACGCTGGATCGTACGGGTCGTCGAAAGTATAGTCTATCTTCCTCCTCTTCTCCCTACCATCATCCTCCTTAATATACAATTACATCCATCACTAGTAAATACATAAGCCAATTGAAAATTTAGATATGCACAGATGACACATTGATCATAGGGCCAATATACTATGATCCTATTTGCATTTTCCATTGTCATGCACACACATTGAACAACAGAGCTAATATAACTACATATTGAAATTTATATATGCACACTTGATCATAGGGATTTGCATTTTCCATTGTCATGCACACACATTTAACAACAAAGCTAATATAACTACATATTGTGGACCGATTGTGAACAACAGAGCTAATATAACTTGAATCAAATAACTTGAGTAGCATTAAAAACCCCAATCTGTGTGCACTAAAAACAAATCTAATAAGCATCATAGCATTAAAAACCCCAATCTGTTCACAACATCTAGCATTTTTTCAATGAATTTATCCAAATCTAAAAACAAATCTAAAAACCCTAATCATTGCAGCACCTAAAATCACAGTTCACAACATCTAGCTAGCATTTTTGCAACGAATTTATCAACAAACCCTAGTCCAAAACCCCCCACCCCCGAACCCATACAAAAAACCCCGGCCCATCCGTCAAACCAACTACTCTAACCATCTGAACTACTGTATGAATCACAATCCAACTAACTCTACAAGCTAAGCAAGTGCAAATACCTGCTCCTCCACGGCATGCGGCGCAACGGGGGCATCGGGATGGACTGCGCCGCTCAATGCCTTCACCTTCTGCAATGATGAGGCAGAGCCCGCCAAATCCGCAGCGGTTGCGAGTTTCCTCGCTCCGCCGTGGACGCCACCGACATCCGCGGTCACCGCGCCCTGACCCTGCAGCTCCACCACATCTCCGGCCGCTGCGCTGGTGTCGCCACGAGCGTCGGCCATCTGACAGATGGAGGGATGAAGGTGAGGAAGAGGATGCGGTGGGGGAGAGCGAGACGGTGCGGTGGAGGCAGTGGAGGAGAGCGAGACGACGCCGGTGGGGGATAGGAAGATGATGCGGCAGCGAGGGGATTTGGGGAAAAATGGTAGGGGAGATGGAGGTGGTTGCCCTCTTTATATGATGGGACGTTTCAGGCGTCCATGGACACGTGCTACCCCATGACTGCGGTCTTGCATGCGCCCACGTATACGCGGCCCCACTCGTCAGCTAAGGTCAAAGCAATTGACCCGACAGCAACGTCCGTTATAACCAGTTATGCGGGTTTCGTGCAAGGGAGTGGGGAAAAGTGAGCAAAAGTTAATAGAGTGGGGATGGATGAGTAGATCTAAGGAACCAGGGGCACAGAAATAAAAATCCCATCAAATTTATATGGTCCAAAGTAGTTTTGATGCATGATATCGTGTCTAGGCACTTGTAGGAGTAGTTGCCATAAATCTTGTTGAGTTTGGTTCACTTTTATTTTGAGTCACTAAAAAATTCAGAAATTTTCAAAGGAGGAAAATGATGAGGAGATTGTTGAGATGCTCCTCGGGCCGAGGTTCGAAGGAAAAAGAAAATGAGGGAGAAGAAGAAGCTCAAGTACAATCTTCCTCGCACAGCGGAGGTTCGGCCGTGTGAATGGCCATGTGATGCATTCTTGGGGGTGGCCGGAATTTATGAGGATTTCTATTATTTGGCTGAGAATGCAGGCATCACCTATTTCCTCCATGATTAGTGTGAACAGTACCTCCTACTCACTAATTCTTTCTTGCAAATTTTTCACTTTCATGCTAGGAGATCACCACCCATGGTAGAATTTTACTTATATGATGAGTATAAGGAGATGACGCTTTATGATTTTTGTGAGGTTTGCAAATTAACTTTTGAGGGCAACATCGAGGAACCACGTCCTAGAGATGCGAAAGATTTTATTGATAAATTTATGATTGGGGAAAGGAGAAAGGTGACGGAAGCGAGAGTGGCTAGTTTACATTTTCCTGTTTTGCGCTGCTACTCATTATTTGCTGGGAGATGTTTAATTGGTCGCGGGGAGAGTGGAGGCCATAGTGCTCCCGACCTTGCTATTTTGCGCCATGCTTTACTTCATGATAGAACTTTTAGTTTGGGTGCTATGGTTGCTCGACGATTGAGTTTGACCCATACGAAGGGTCCTATCTTTGGAGGTATCTATGCCTCCCGCCTTGATAAACGCTTTGAGATACCTACTAGGGACGATGAGAGAGAGGAGATGCTACTACCCACTTTATACTTAGATTATAATAGTATGGTAGCACATGATTTTATTCGCTATGATAAAGATAAGAGACTCATCTATAACATAGTATTTAACGAAAAGACTTGTCAGATTATTACCTTGCCTGCACCTTCTTTGTTCAATATTCATTCAGGCACATACCTCATTTTACCTGAGGACATTTATGCATACTGGGAGCTGACGCCATTCCCAGTTCACGAGCCAGAACCATCACCTGACACATATCAGGAGCCTTTTTATCAGTCTGAGCCGCAGGAGCTCGCCAACGAGTGGAACTCCCAGGATCCTCCTCAGTACACCGGAGAGGGCTACTTTGATCCATGATCTTAGACCAACTTAGGCCAAAAGCCTACGCTTGGGGGAGTACGTATTTCTCACTGACATTATATTCATATTCACACACTCATTTGAGTTGTCGGTGTTCATACCTTTTCATTGTACCATCCATGTTAGTTTATTTCTCTTCCTCACTTTCTTCTTGTTGGGGAAAACAGTAATTTCCAAAAAAAATCCTACGCACACGCAAGATCATGGTGATGCATAGCAACGAGAGGGGAGAGTGTAGTCCATGTACCCTCGTAGACCGTAAGCACAAGTGTTATGACAACGCGGTTGATGCAGTCATACATCTTCACGATCGACCAATCCTAATACCGAAAGTACGGCACCTCCATGATCTGCACATGTTCGGCTCGGTGACGTCCCACGAACTCACGATCCAGCAGAGTGTCGAGGGAGAGCTTCGTCAGCATGACGGCGTGATGACAGTGATGATGAAGCTACCGGCGCAGGGCTTCGCCTAAGCACTACTACGATATGACCGAGGTGGATTATGGTGGAGGGGGGCACCGCACATGGCTAAGAGATCAACGATCAACTTGTGTGACTATGGGGTGCCCCCTGGCCACGTATATAAAGGATGGAGGGAGGAGGAGGCCGGCCCTCATAGGGCACGCCCAAAGTGTGGAGTCCTACTAGGACTCCCTAGTCCTAGTAGGATTCCACCTCCCACATGGAATAGGAAAAAGGGAAGGGAGAAGGAGAAGGAAGGAAGGGGGCGCCCCCTTTCCCTAGTCCAATTCGGACCAGTCCATGGGGAAGGGGTGCGGCCACCCTTGAGGCCTTTCTCTCCTTTCCCGTATGGCCCATTAAGGACCAATACGAATTTCCGTAACTCTCCGGTACTTCGAAAAATACCCGAATCACTCAGAACCTTTCCGATGTCCGAATATAGGCTTCCAATATATCGATCTTTACTTCTCGACCATTTTGAGACTCCTTGTCATATCCCCGATCTCATCCGGGACTCCAAACAAACTTCGGTCATCAAATCACATAACTCATAATACAAATCGTCACATAGCGTTAAGCGTGCGGACCCTATGGGTTCGAGAACTATGTAGACATGACCGAGAATCATCTCCGGTCAATAACCAATAGCGGAACCTGGATGCTTACATTGGTTCCTACATATTCTACAAAGATCTTTATCGGTCAAACCGCATAACAACATATGTTGTTCCCTTTGTCATCGCTATGTTACTTGCCCGAGATTCGATCGTCGGTATCTCAATACCTAGTTCAATCTCGTTGCCGGAAAGTCTCTTTACTCGTTCCGTAATGCATCATCCCGCAGCTAACTCATTAGTCACAATGCTTTGTCGGTGTACTAGAGTAGGGGTACCCTAGTACCCCGAACTCGTGCACGGACAGTTGCAGCGCCCCACGGCCGGGCCGGCTTGATGGCCGCCAAGATCCTCAGCGGCTCCTTTGGAGCCATTCAAGAACGAAGCAGTCAAGACCCCGGCAAGGGGAACTTGCCGGGAAGGCCACTCAAGGCGCAAAGGAAACGAGGCCCCGGCAAGAGGAGCTTGCCGGGAAGGCTTGGCGGGCGCTAAACCCCCAAGCGTGACAAGGTTCTCGCCGCGGCAAGGTGCTTGCCGGGGCGGGCGACCTCTCTTCATCTCTACTCCAGCTCACCCGCCAACGTGTCACCACGGGGCTCCCCCAAGTACGCTTGTCGGTGGGCTATGCAGCCAGCGGGGAGTAGCGACAAACAGCGCTGACAAGCCACCATCGTGGCGGACGGAGGCGCACTTAACGGTCCCTGTTACACTGTTTGGGCGACTGAGACGGGCATTGATGACTCTTGTCCCTTGCCGTCAGAGTTAGGTATAGGTTACTGTACACTGTACAAAGCGGTGTACCAACCTAGGTTTTTACCATTGTGACCTTGTCTACTTGCCACATGTGGTAGCCCCTTGTGCCTATAAAAGGAGGCCCGAGGGCAACGTAGAGAAGGTTCGATTCGGCTGGTTCGGTCCAGCTCCGGCTTAGTTCATCACATCCAGGCTAGGTTTTGTAGCCCGCATTGCTCCCTAGCAAGAACACCAGATAATCCACAAAGCAGCAGTTGGAGTATTATCTCTCCGGAGAGCTCCGAAGCTGGGTAAAAACCCTCTCGTGCGCATCGCCGACCCGCTCTTTGTGCAGTCTCCGCCCCTCCGAACCACAAGGGACCCAGGTCCCGTGGGTGCTCGAGGGCACGATCAACTCTTCCCCGACATCTTTGGCGCGCCCGGGGGCGTCGAAGCTGTGTGAACCTGGTCCGGCGGTCGCACTAGCAACTCCATCGACGTCTTCGTCGACATGGCACCGAAGAAGAAGCCTTCGGCAGCAGCTGAGCCGTCCGCGTCGAACCCACCACCACCGGAGCCATCAGGTGGTGGGGGAAATGCTGGCGGAGGGACCGGCGTCGTCGAGAGAGCCCATGATGCCGCCGGGTCCAAGGACAACGTGGCGCGGGCGTCGGCGTCCGAATCTGCACCGCGTCCATCGCAGGAGGCGCGGGACGAGCAGCGCCATGATACCCGCGGCACCATACGATCTTTGGATCAAGGCCAAGCTGGAGGATCTCGAGGCCCTCGAGACCCGCATGCACCTCAGCATGCCGGCACGAGTGGGGTACGGTCGCTGGGGCGGGATGCTGCTCCTCCTAACTTGGTTAGGAGTCCGAGCATATCCCGTTCTTCGCTCCGTACGCCCTTGCCGCCAACCACACCAGCGGAAGCCTTGGCGAGAGCTCAGTTACTACTAGACTACCCTCCGACGGCCGATAAGGCCGACGAGTGGAGGGCCACAATTCAGAGTCTCATCGGCTTCGCCAACGGCGACGTCCCGCGGCAACCGAGCGCTTCGCAACCGCGGCGAGGCGACAAGGCGCGAGCCGATGGCGACGAGACTTGCGGGGGTGCACCCACCGTACACTCCCCTTCCCGAAGGCCAAGATCGCCGACTCGCCGGATCCACCTCGACAGCGACTCCACAGCATCATCGGATCCGCGAGCTCGCCGCGACCAGCGCCAAGTTCTTCGAACGGGCAGAAGAGGACGCCGAACCCGTGACGAGCGCCAAGAGAAGCGCCGCCGTCATCAACCAATGCGCCAGCCCATCTGTCGATATGCACGCGCCGAAGGAACCAGCGACTTGCCGTCGCGATGGGTTGCCCGCGCTCACTCGTGAGCTGCGGCAAGTCCGGTGGCCCGATAAGAAAAACTTCAAACCACACATGCCGGAGAAGTACGACGGCAGGACACCCCGTCCGGAGTTCCTCAAGATCTACACCATCACGGTGCAACCTGCGGGGGACGAGGCGACAAGATCCTCGCCAACTAATTCCCTTGGTGCTCAAGCCAAACGCCGATCTTGGCTCATGCGCTTGCGGATGGCTCTATTTCTTCTTGGGCAGATTTGTGCCACAAATTTGTTGGCGCCTTCACAGCGGCCACAAGCCTCATGGCCAGGAGAATGATCTCCACCTGCTTGCCCGTAAGGAGGGGAGTCTCTGCAAAATTCATCCAGAGATTCATCGAGTGCATTACAACATCCCGACGCCCACCTGCTGCGATGATTAGTGCATTCCATCGAATGTATGAAATCGCAGGATGAGGAGGAGATGGCGATGTGTAAAGTGAAAGATGTCAGCGAGCTATACGCCTGGCCGACAAGTGTGCACGCTACTGAAGAAGGAAGAAGACTCCTGAGAGAGAGTGTGGGAGCAGAGTCGACGGTGAGGGGACCGTCCCGGCAAGGAATAGCCGGTGGCGGAACAACAGGAGGAAGAAAAACCAAGAAGTACTAGTTGTCGAGCATTCCGGCAAGGATGGTGCCGCCAACCAAGCCAAGGCCGGTGGGTCCGGCAAGGAGGTTGCCGTTGACACCGACCGCCAAGCTGTGGCGGCCGCCGACAAGCCTGGCAGCTCCAACAAGCAGTACTGTAAAATCCACCACACTAAGGGCCATGATCTCCAGAGCTGCAAGAAAGTCGAGAAGCTTGTTGAGCTACAGAAAGCTGAATATGAGCGGCGGGACAAGGAGAAAGCCCAAGAAGGTGCAGGTGCAGCAAGTAAGAAGAGACCCGGTCGGGGAGGACGCCACGGCAAGGCCAAGCAGCGGCAAGGAGACAGACCTCCCCGTGGCCGCGACAAGGAAGAAGATGAAGATGAAGATGACGAGGATTATGAAGATGATGAAGCTGATGAGCAGGAGTTTCAAAAGGCAACAGAGGTCCTTTGCGTCGACGGTGGTGCGTCCCTGCATACCTCACACCGCCAACTCAAGCAATGGATGCGCGAGGTCAATGCAGCAGAACCATCCCTAGAGTCACGCAAACCTCTCGGTGGTCCAAGACGCCCATCATCTTTGACATTGTGGATCACCCTGACCGCATCACTGCGGTCGGGTGTTTGCCGATGTTGGTCTCACCAACCATCCACAACCTCAAGGTCACAAAGATGTTGGTTGACGGCGGGGCCAGCCTGAATTTGATCTCCTCCGCAGTGCTCCAGAAACTTCAAATCCTCGACAATGAGCTCAAGAAACTGGTACTTTCCAAGGAATCAACCCAGAAGGAGCAAGCCCAAGGGGAAGATCACGTTGCGGTAACCTTCGGCGATGAGCTCAACTTCAGAATCTGAGAGGGTCACGCTCGACGTCGCCGATTTCCCATTGCCCTACAATGGCATACTTGGCGTCCGGCACTCGCCAAGTTCATGGCCGCCTCACTATGCATACAACCTACTCAAGATGCCCGCCCGATAAATGTCATTTCTGTCCACGGCGACAACAAGGATGCACTTATCTGCACCGACAAGATTTACCGGGATGCAGCACATGACGGATAGCAAACCACTTACCGCTGAAGCTCCGGGCGAAGAAGAAGACCACTGGGTCCGTCAAGAGCTCTGTTGCCCACTCCGCAAGCGCACCTCTTGGTGCTGCGCTACCGTCGAGGACGCACCATCGAGCTCCACCGCAAGTGCAACAAGACGATGACAGCTCCGCCAAAGACCAAGAAAGTGCCCGCCAAGGAGGACGGCGGCGGTGGTACCTTTACCATCGAGCCACGCTTGATCCTAAATAGAAGGCGAGCTCATTGCTTTCCTGCGGCGAAATGTCGATGTGTTTGCATGGCAACCATCCGATATCCCCGTGTTCCCGGAAAGTAATTGAGCACCACCTAGCTGTCTCGTCCTCACGCCGCCCTGTCAAGCAAAAAGTTAGGAAGCAGCAAAGGGCGCCAAGAGTTCATAGCGAAGAAATCAAGAAATTGGAAGCAGCAGGGCTTGTCGAGGAGTCCTCCACCCCACGTGGTTGGCCAATCCGGTAGTGGTGCGCAAGGCTAATGGGAAATGGAGGCTTTGTATTGACTTCACAGATGTTAATAAAGCTTGCCCCAAGGACCCGTTTCCCTTGCCACGTATCGACCAGATTGTCGACTCCACAGCTGGATGCGATCTGCTTTCATTTCTTGATGCATATTCAGGATATCATCAGATCTTCATGGCAGAAGAGGATGAAGAGAAAACCACATTCATCACACCATGTGGCACGTACTGCTTTATACGGATGCCTTTCGGTTTGAAGAATGCTGGTTCAACCTTTGCAAGGGTAGTCCATGATGCTTTTGGACCACAGATACACAGAAATGTAGAAGCCTACATGGATGACATAGTGGTCAAGAGCAAGGACAGAGCGACTCTGATTCAGGATTTGGATGAGACGTTTGCAAACCTGCGCAAGATCAACCTCAAGCTCAACCCCGAGAAGTGCGTGTTTGGAGTCCCTTCCGGCAAGCTTCTCGGGTTCTTTGTATCTCAGCGGGGAATTGAAGCCAATCCCGACAAGATCAAGGCCATTGAGCAAATCGAAGCCCCAAAGCGCGTCAAGGATGTCAGGAGGCTTGCCGGTTGCGTGGCTGCTCTCAGCAGGTTCATCTCTAAGTCTGCTGAACGCGCTCTCCCCTTTTTCAAGATTTTGAAAAAGGCGGGTCCAATGAAGTGGACTCCCGAAGCGGAGGCTGCGCTGCAGGGCTTGAAGAGATACCTGTCCTCCGCTCCAATACTTGTCGCACCTAAGCCACAAGAAAAGTTGCTGCTGTATATAGCAGCGACCAATCAAGTGGTTAGTGCTGCGTTAGTAGCAGAGAGGGAGGCGGATGATGAGCCGGCAACCAAGGCAAGCGCATCCAGCGACAAGCAAGATGCTTCGCCGTCAAGCTCTGGTCCCGACAAGGACGGACCAGCGCAGGGTTGCGACAAGATACGGAAGAAGATGGTGCAGCACCGAGTGTACTTTGTCAGTTCCCTTCTGCAGGGGGCTAGATCGAGATACTCTGGTGTGCAGAAGCTGCTTTTCGGCCTGCTCATGGCCTCGAGAAAGCTGCGCCATTACTTCCAAGCACATGAGATAACAGTCGTCACTCGCTTCCCACTAAAGAGGATATTGCAAAATCCAGAGGCAACATGCAGGATCGTTGAGTGGGCACTGGAACTGTCAAGCTTTGGTCTCATGTTCGAAAGCACTTCAACTATCCAGAGCAGGGCATTGGCAGAATTCATAGCAGAGGGACGCCAACGCAAGATGAAGAAATTCGAGACGAGCATCCCGTCAAGGAGGCAAATAACGAGTGGCTGATGTACTTTGACGGTGCCTTCTCGCTGCAAAGGCGCCCGGTGCGGCGTGCGGTTGCTTATCACACCCACCGGAGAGCACCTCAAGTACATAGTCCGGATGCACTTTCCCAAGGAACAAGCGACAAACAATACCGCAGAGTATGAAGGATTGCTTGCCGGTCTCAGGATTGCGGTGGACCTTGGGATTAAGAAGCTCATTGTCAGGGGAGACTCACAACTTGTCGTCCGCCAAGTAAATAAAGATTACCGAGTCCGTTGATGGAAGCGTCGTCGATGAAGTGAGGAAGCTGGAAGAGCACTTTGAAGGCTCGCAAATGGAACACGCCCAAGAGCATGTAATGATATAGCTGATGGCCTCCCAAATGTGCCGCACTTAAGTTGCTCAATGGAACCAGGGATTTTGTGCTCAAGTCGACTCAATAACCGTGACACCATCAACGTGGTAGAGCAAGAAGAGAAAATTGGTTTCCGCGACTACTTTCCGCAGAGCTCTCCAAGCCGCCGCCAAGAAGGTCCCTAGAACCAATGCAAATATCACTGAGGAGCAGTCTGCTCCGACAAACCACGCAGTTTGTATCGTTGAAGCAAACGCTCCCGACAAGCTTAGCTCCGACAAGCTTGGCGGGGATCATCGAGCTCCAGCAGACCTGCAGGTCCTTGCCGTAGAAGCTGATGGTCCCGCAGTGATAGATGAGCCTTTAGTCCTTGTTGTCGAGCCACAGGCTCCAACATGGGCACAGCAGATCGTCCATTTCCTTCAGACAGGAGAACTTCCCGAAAAGCAAGAAGAAGCGGAAAAAGTAGCCCGGCAGTCAAGTATGTACCAGTTTGTTGACAACATCCATGCATGAAGAAGACTCAACGGAGTGAAATTGAAGTGTATTTGCCGGAAGATGGACGAAGTTGTTGGCGGAGATACACGGAGGCATATGTGGTCACCACATTGGCGCCAAGAGCACTTGCCGCAAAGCTTTCCGGCAAGGTTTCTTCTCGCCGAAGCCCTCCGGATGCAACTGCACAAGTAACCAAGTGTGAAGCGTGCGGCCCATTCAAGACAGATACACCAGCCAGCTCAAGCTCTCCAGACGATCCCTTTATCCTAGCCCTTCTCGGTCTGGGGGCTCGACATCCTCGGCCCCTTCCCCCGAGCTGTCGAGGGCTTTGAGTACTTGTACGTCGCAATCGACAAGTTCACAAAGTGGCCGGAAGTGGAACCAGTGAGGAAGGTGACAGCACAGTCAGCCGTCAAGTTCTTCAGGTCAATTGTTTGCCGTTTTGGGATTCCTAATCGGATCATCACCGACAACGGCACACAGTTCACGAGTCGCACCTTCATGCAGTACGCCCAAGATCTTGGTGCCAAGATCTGCTTTGCTTCCGTTGCTCATCCGAGAAGCAACGGTCAAGCAGAGAGGGCAAACGCTGAAGTGCTGCGAGGACTCAAGACCGAACTTTCGACGAGCTACGCAAGTGCGGAAGGAACTGGATCGAGGAGCTGCCGGTGGTTCTTTGGTCGATCAGGACGACGCCAAATCGAGCCACTGGCCAGACACCCTTTGCTCTAGTCTACGGAGCAGAGGCAGTTCTCCCCACGGAACTCGTATACGGGTCACCTCGAGTGCTCGCTATAATGAGCCGGAGCAAGAGCAGCTGCGAAAAGATGACGCGCTGCTCCTCAAGGAAGATCGCCTTCAGCTGCCAGACGAGCTGCTCGTTACCGCAAGCTTTGCGCCGCTACCATAGCCGCAGTTAATGCCGAAAGCTTTGAGGAAGGCGACCTTGTTCTTCGTAGCTCAATCCGCCAAGAATTCCAACAAGTTGACGCCGAAGTGGGAAGGCCCTTATCGGGTAAAACGAGTCACTAGGCCCGGCGCTGTCCGCTTTGAGACCAAGACGGCTTTCCGGTGAGCAATTCTGGAACATAGAGCATCTTCGCAAGTTTTACCCATGAGGCGCGTTGCGGAACCCGCTCCGCAACCACCCTTTACAAGTCTTGCCGCTGTTACATGTAATCCTTTGTGCAAAGCCGGCGCAGACCCGTGCATCGAGAAAGCCTATGGTTGCGCACATTTTGTTAATACATGCCTCCATAATAAAGTATGCATGTGTTTACTAACATCTTGTGCAGCACCCACACCCAGTAAGAGATAGTGAGCTATTAGGCTCCATAACTTTCTTTTTCTCTTCTTTCTTCTCAAACAAGAAGAAGGTTCATCCACCCACAAGTTAACCGGGGGGAGAGGAGGAGATAATGGTGTGGGCATCGCTCGAGGAACTGTCGCTTTGCCGGAAGACGGACAACAGAAAAGCTAAGTTGCTAAGTTTAAGCGACCAGTTTTAAATTTTTAAGTTATCTTCCTCGAACGATAGTACTTTGTATGGAAAACCTGTGCGCGGAGGAACCAAATCGTGACTGGTCGCGCCCTTATTTTGTTTCGAGTCCGCTCAACGACTTAACTGAGCTGCGACTAGTCCGCGACGAGGTTGCTTGTCGGTAGCGACCCGCCAAAGAAGCTGCTGAAGTTCCGCACTTCGGCGCCATGGCAAGGGTGCCTGCACCGGCAAGTTTCCCTAAAAAGCGTAGGGTGAAAACATACAAGGGAAGAAATCGAGTAAAGGAAATAACGGTGCATTCGGTTGCCTAAGATAGTATATATTGCAAAAATAACCTATCATGGCACTAGCTAAATTGTTCTCGGAACCGAAATAACAGCGAAGAGAAGAAAGGTGCGCCGGCGTCCAAGCCCCGGCAAGCTGGAGTTGCCCGGGGGCTGCGGCAAGCCGAGTTGCCGAGGTCAGCGCAAGCCGGAGTTGCCGGGTCTCGCGGCTAGCCAGAATTGCCGGAGGCTGCGATATCGATAAGCCCTTCGTCCTTCTTCAAACATCCTCTTTCATTAAAAACATTCCTCTCGGATACAGTCCGTGGAGAGTGAAAAACATGAAAGAGAGGATTACAAGTTCTTAAATGCGATAAGGCCCAAGGCTTACAAATTAAAAAGATAAGATGCCCGTAATCCTTTTCTGTCCCTATCTTGGGAGGTAGGTTAAGGAGGCGGAAGGGCAAAGGAGCGCCTCTGCTGAGCTACAGTGCCGAAGGCACCAAGAGAACATGCCGGGGCTGTCCAAGGCTTGACGGGATGGCGGCGACGAAGCAGAGCTCGAAGACGGGCGGCAGGGCGTCAAGCCGCTGTCGAGGGCACTACGCCTCGTACTCAATTGACGGCCTTGTCGCCATCCTCTTCCCTTCTCGCAGCCTCCCCACGCCACCACCCAAGGAGACGACGCCGGGAGTTCAAGGCGCCGGCGACACGGATGATGGGGTCGCCAAGGACGCGCAGGCGGCGCCCGACAACTAGTCGCCCGCTACCTCGTCGTCGCTGTCGCTCTCCTCCTCGCCACTCTCGCTTGAGGAGGAATCGTCGCTGTCGGAGGAGCTATCCACGCAGCACCTCGCCCGAGTGCCAAGATCCCCGAAGACCTTGACGGAGAGGAGATCACCCTCCATTAACTTAAAATGGAGGGTAAACCCCGCCAGCAGGTTGTGGATGCGGGCGAACGTCTTCCACCCACGATCAAGATACATCACATTAGGGGCTGGGAATACAAGCGGACTCGCGTGCGCTGATCCCACAGCCCTCATGTGCAACCTCAACGCCTCGGCGGATCCGACTCCATCGCCATCGCGAACGGAGCTGGAAGCCGGAGACGACGACGAGGCGCCCGGCGCAGCTTGACGAAGAACTCGCAAGGGTCGTCCCCCGTGTGGACCGCCGCGGGGAAAGGGACCGCCGGCGGGGGCGGAGACGACACGCCGCCCCGCCCGCCTCTTCCCCGAGCGCCTCTAGCTCGTCCACGACCTCGCCCCCGGAGAGGAACCGCCGACGGAGGCGGAGACGGCGCACCGCCTCGTCCGCCTCTCCCTCGGGCTCCCCGGCCTCGTCCACGACCTCGCCCCCTCCCTCTTCCCCTTGCGGCTGGCTCTGCCTCCCCGGGCGTGGGATTGGGAGGGGTGCGCTGCCTAGCTGCAACCCTCGCCGCCACCGATGGAGAACCAAGGTTCCCTTTCTCCATGGCAAATGGGAGAGAGGGAAGCAGAAGCTGAAGAAAAGAAGGGACGGGAGAGTGCGAGCCACGCTTCTTCCGCCCTTCTTAAAAAAGCAAGGCGGGGCTCGCCGCCCTTCGGCGAATCAAGGCACAGGAAGAGCAGGAATCAGGATAGACCTGCTGCCTCTGCCACGACGGCCCAGATTCCCTTCCACCGCCTGTGACCCCGAGTGCATGGGAACCACGTGGCGGAGACGCATAATCGAGGCGACAGATGAAGCGACCTGCACGCCGCCCACTTCACCCACGACGCCACGCTTAACGCGTGCGTTCTGAGAAACGCGGTAGGCGCGTGCCGTTCGTGGAGACGTGGTGGGTCAAAGCAGTAACGGCGTAATCAAGACCACGCGCGCCTGCACTGTTTTTGGGCCTGGCCCATGAGCTTAGCGCCGTGTGTGCCCCAGCCGAGGGCTCTGCCGGTGTACTAGAGTAGGGTACCCTAGTACCCGAACTTCGCACGGACAGACGATTACAGCGCCACGGCGGGCCGGCTTGATGGCCGCCAAGATCCTCGGCGGCCCTTTGGAGCCATTCAAGAACGGCAGTCAAGACCCGGCAAGGAGCTTGCCGAAGGCCACTCAAGCGCCAAAGGAACGAGGCCCGGCAAGAGGAGCTTGCCGGGAAGGCTTGGCGCGCTAAACCCCAAGCGCGACAAGGTTCTCGCCATGGCAAGGCGCTTGCCGGGCGGGCGACCTCTCTTCATCTCCGCTCCAGCTCACCCACCAACGTGTCACCACGGGCTCCCCAAATGCACGCGTGTCGGTGGGCTGTGCAGCCAGCGGGAGTAGCGACAAGCAGCGCCGACAAGCCACCATCGTGGCGGACGGAGGCGCACTTAACGGTCCTCATTACCTTTGTTCGGGCGATCGAGACGGGCATTGATGACTCTTGTCCCTTGCCGTCGAGTTAGGTATAGGTTATTGTACACTTTATAAAGCGGTGTACCAACCTAGGTTTTTACCATTGTGACCTTGTCTACTTGCCACATGTGGTAGCCCCTTGTGCCTATAAAAGGAGGCCCGAGGGCAACGTAGAGAGGGTTTGATTCGGCTGGTTTCGGTCCAGCTCCGGCTTAGTTCATCACATCCAGGCTAGGTTTTGTAGCCCGCATTGCTCCCTAGCAAGAACACCAGATAATCCACAAAGCAGCAGTAGGAGTATTATCTCTCCGGAGAGCTCCGAAGCTGGGTAAAAACCCTCTCGTGGGCATCGCATCGACCCGCTCTTTGTGCAGTCTCCGCCCCCCTCCGAACCACAAGGGACCCAGGTCCCGTAGGTGTTCGAGGGGCACGATCAGCTTTTCCCCCCGACATGCTTGCGTAGATTATAGTGATGTGCATTACCGAGAGGGCGCAGAGATTCCTCTCCGATACACGGAGTGACAAATCCTAATCTCGATCTACGCCAACTCAACAAACACCATCGGAGACACCTGTAGAGCATCTTTATAATCACCCAATTACGTTGTGACGTTTGATAGCACACGAAGTGTTCCTCCGGTATACGGGAGTTGCATAATCTCATAGTCTGAGGAACATGTATAAGTCATGAAGAAAGCAGTAGCAATGAAACTGTAACGATCATAATGCTAAGCTAACGAATGGGTCTTGTCCATCACATCATTCTCCTAATGATGTGATTCCGTTCATCAAATGACAACACATGTCTATGGTTAGGAAACATAACCATCTTTGATAAACGAGCTAGTCAAGTAGAGGCATACTAGGGACACTTTGTTTTGTATATGTATTCACACATGTACTAAGATTCCGGTTAATACAATTCTAGCATGAATAATAAACATTTATCATGAAATAAGGAAATAAATAATAACTTTATTATTGCCTCTAGGGTATATTTCCTTCAGTCTCCCACTTGCACTAGAGTCAATAATCTAGTTCACATCGCCATGTGATTTAACACCAATAGTTTACATCACCATGTGATTAACACCCATCGTGCACATCGCCATGTGACCAATACTCAAAGGGTTTACTAGAGTAAGTAATCTTAGTTCAAATCACCATGTGATTAACACCCGAAGAGTACTAAGGTGTGATCTTGTTTTGCTTGTGAGAGAAGTTTAGTCAACGGGTCTACCACATACAGAGCCGTATGTATTTTGCAAATTTTCTATGTCTACAATGCTCTGAACGGAGCTACTCTAGCTAATCGCTCCCACTTTCAATATGTATCCAGATTGAGACTCAGAGTCATCTGGATCAGTGTCAAAGCTTGCATCGATGTAACCCTTTACGACGAACTCTTTGTCACCTCCATAACCGAGAAACATATCCTTATACCACTAAGGATAATTTTGACCGCTGTCTAGTATCCACTCCTGGATCACTATTGTACCCTCTTGCCAAACTCATTGTGAGGTACACAATAGGTATGGTACATAGCATAGCATACTTTATAGAACCTACGATTGAGGCATAGGGAATGAATTTCATTCTCTTTCTATTTTCTGCCGTGGTCGGGTTTTGAGTCTTACTCAACTTCACACCTTGCAACACAGGAAATAATTCCTTCTTTGACTATTCCATTTTGAACTACTTCAAAATCTTGTCAAGGTATGTACTCATTGAAAACTTATCAAGCATTTTGATCTATCTCTATAGGTCTTGATGCTCAATTTGTAAGCAGCTTTACCGATGTCTTTCTTTTGAAAAACTCCTTTCAAACACTCCTTTATGCTTTCCATAAAATTCCACATCATTTCCGATCAACAATATGTCTTTCACATATACTTATCAGAAAACTGTAGTGCTCCCACTCACTTTCTTGTAAATACAGGCTTCACCGCAAGTCTGTATAAAACTATATGCTTTGATCAACTCATGAAAGCGTATATTCCAACTCCGAGATGCTTGCACCAGTCCATAGATGGATCGCTGGAGCTTGCACACTTTGTTATCACCTTTTAGGATTGACAAAACCTTCTGGTTGCATCATATACAACTCTTCTTTTAAGAAATCCATTAAGGAATGTAGTTTTGACATCCATTTGCCAAATTTCATAAAATGCGGCAATTGCTAACATGATTGGGACAGACTTTAAGCATAGATACGAGTGAGAAGCTCTCATCGTAGTCAACACCTTGAACTTGTCGAAAACCTTTTGCGATAATTCGAGCTTTGTAGATAGTAACACTACTATCAGCGTCTGTCTTCCTCTTGAAGATCCATTTAATCTCAATGGCTCGCCGATCATCGGGCAAATCAATCAAAGTCCATACTTTGTTCTCATACATGGATCTCATCTCAGATTTCATGGCCTCAAGCCATTTCGTGGAATCTGGGCTCATCATCGCGTCCTCATAGTTCGTAGGTTCGTCATGGTCAAGTAACAAGACTTCCAAAAAGGATTACCGTACCACTCTGGTGCGGACCATACTCTGGTTTACCTACGAGGTTTGGTAGTAACTTGATATGAAGTTTCATGATCATCACAATTAGATTCCTCACTAATTGGTGTAGGAATCACTAGAACTGATTTCTGTGATGTACTACTTTCCAATTCAGGAGAAGGTACAATCACGTCATCAAGTTCTACTTTCCTCCCACTCACTTCTTTTGAGAGAAACTCCTTCTCTAGAAAGGATCCATTTTTAGCAACGAATATCTTACCTTCGGATCTATGATAGAAGGTGTACCCAATAGTTTCTTTTGGTATCCTATGAAGACGCACTTCTCCGATTTGGGTTTGAGCTTATCAGGCTGAAACTTTTTCACATAAGCATCGCAACCCCAAACTTTAAGAAACAACAGCTTAGGTTTCTTGCCAAAGCATAGTTCATACGGTGTCGTCTCAACGGATTTCGATGGTTCCCTATTTAACGTGAATGCAGCCTGTCTCTAATGCATAACCTCAAAACGATAGTGGTAAATCGGTAAGAGACATCATAGATCGCACCATATTTAATAAAGTACGGTTATCACGTTCGGACACACCATTACGTTGTGGTGTTCCAGGTGGCGTGAGTTGTGAAACTATTCCACATTGTTTCAAATGAAGACCCAACTCATAACTCAAATATTTGTCTCCGCGATCAGATCGTAGAAACTTTATTTTCTTGTTACGATGATTTTCCACTTCACTCTGAAATTCTTTGAACTTTTCAAATGTTTCAGACTTATGTTTCCATCAAGTAGATATACCCATATCTGCTCAAATCATCTGTGAAGGTTAGAAAATAATGATACCCGCTGCGAGCCTCAACACTCATCGGACCACATACATCAGTATGTATTATTTCCAACAAGTCTGTTGCTCGCTCCATTGTTCCGGAGAACGGAGTCTCAGTCATCTTGCCATGAGGCATGGTTCGCAAGCATCAAGTGATTCCAAAAGCCCATCAGCATGGAGTTTCTTCATGCGCTTTACACCAGTATGACCTAAACGGCAGTGCCACAAATAAGTTGCACTATCATTATTAACTTTGAATCTTTTGGTTTCAATATTATGAATATGTGTATCACTACGATCGAGATTCAATAAATCATTTATATTGAGTGTATGACCATAGAAGGTTTTATTCATTTAAATTGAACAACAATTATTCTTTGACTTAAATGAATTACCATATTGCAATAAACATGATCCAATCATATTCATGCTCAACGCAAACACCAAATAACATTTATATTTAGGTTCAACACTAATCCCGAAGGTAAAGGGAGTGTGCGATGATGATCTTATCAACCTTGGAATCACTTCCAACACACATCATCACCTCGCCCTTAACTAGTCTCTGTTTATTTTGCAACTCCCGTATCGAGTTACTACTCTTAGCAACTGAACCAATATCAAATACCGAGGGCTTGCTATAAACACTAGTAAAGTACAGATCAATAACATGTATATAAAATATACCTTTGTTCACTTTGCCATCCTTCTTATCCGCCAAGTATCTAGAGCAGTTCCACTTCCAGTGACCATTTCCTTTGCAGTAGAAGCACTCAGTTTCAGGCTTGGGTCTAGCTTTGGGCTTCTTCACGTGAGTGACAACTTGTTTGTCATTCTTCTTGAAGTTCCCTTTCTATCCCTTTGCCCTTTTCTTGAAACTAATGGTCATGTTAACCATCAACACTTGATGCTTTTCTTCATTTCTACCTTCGCCGATTTTAGCATCGCGAAGAGCTTGGGAATTTTTTTCGTTATCCCTTGCATATTATAGTTCATCACGAAGTTCTAGTAACTTGGTGATAGTGACTAGAGAACTTTTTCAATTACTATCTTATCTGGAAGATTAACTCCCACTTGATTCAAGCAATTGTAGTACCCAGACATCTGAGCACATGCTCACTAGTTGAGCTATTCTCCTCCATCTTTTAGGCAAAGTACTGTCAGAGGTCTCATATCTCTTGACACGGGCTTGAGTATGAAATACCAATTTCAAATCTTGGAACATCTTATATGCTCCATGGCGTTCAAAACATTTTTGAAGTCCCGCTTCTAAGCCGTAAAGCATGGTGCACTAAACTATCAAGTAGTAATCATACCGAGCTTTGCCAAGCGTTCATATCGTCTGCATCTCCTCCTGGAATAGGTCCGTCACCTAGCGGTGCATCAAGGACATAATTCTTCTGTACAATAATGAGGATAATCCTCAGATCATGGACCTAGTCCGCATCATTGCTACTATCATTTTTCAACATAGTTTTTCTCTAGGAACATATCAAAAATAAACAGGGAGCTATATCGCGAGCAATTGATCTACAACATAGTTATGCAAAAACTACCAGGACTAAGTTCATGATAAATTAAAGTTCAATTAATCATATTACTTAAGAACTCCCACTTAGATAGACATCCCTCTAATCATCTAAGTGATCACGTGATCCATATCAACCAAACCATGTCCGATCATCACGTGAGATGGAGTAGTTTTCAATGGTGAACATCACTATGTTGATCATATCTACAATATGATTCACGCTCGACCTTCCGGTCTCAGTGTTCCGAAGCCATATCTGCTTATTCTAGGCTCGTCAAGTTTAACCCGAGTATTCTACGTGTGCAAAACTGGCTTGCACCATTTGTATGTGAACGTAGAGCTTATCACACCCGATCATCACGTGGTGTCTCAGCATGAAGAACTGTCGCAACGGTGCATACTCAGGAGAACACTTATACCTTGAAATTTTAGTAAGGGATCATCTCGAACTAAGCAAAATAAGATGTATAAAATATAAACATCACATGCAATCAAAATATGTGACATGATATGGCCATCATCATCTTGTGCTTTTGATCTCCATCTCCAAAGTACTGTCATGATCTCCATTGTTACCGGCATGACACCATGATCTCCATTATCTTGATCTTTTATCAACATGTCGTCACATGGTCGTCTCACCAACTATTGCTTTTGCAACTATTGCTATCGCATAGCGATAAAGTAAAGCAATTACATGGCACTTGCATCTTATGCAATAAATAGACAACCATAAGGCTCCTGCCAGTTGCCAATAACTTTAACAAAACATGATCATCTCATACAACAATTTATATCTCATCACGTCTTGACCATATCACATCACAACATGCCCTACAAAAACAAGTTAGACATCCTCTACTTTGTTGTTTCTAGTTTTACGTGGCTGTTATGGGCTGAGCAAGAACCGTTCTTACCTATGTATCAAAACCACACCAAATTTTTGTCAAGTATGTGCTGTTTTAAACTTCAACAAGGACCGGGCGTAGTCACACTCGATTCAACTAAAGTTGGAGAAACTGACACCCGCCAGCCTCCTGTGCGTGAAGCACATCGGTAGAACCAGTCTCGTGTAAGCGTACGCATAATGTCGGTCCAGGCCGCTTCATCCAACAATACTGCCGAATCAAAGTATGACATGCTGGTAAGCAGTATGACTATTATCGCCCACAACTCACTTGTGTTCTACTCATGCATATAACATCTTCGCATAAACCTGGCTCTGATACCACTGTTGTGGAACGCAGTAATTTGAAAAAAAAATTCGTACGCACACACAAGATCATGGTGATGCATAGCAACGAGAGGGGAGAGTGTAGTCCATGTACCCTCGTAGACCGTAAGCGGAAGCGTTATGACAAAGCGGTTGATGCAGTCGTACGTCTTCACGATCGACCAATCCTAGTACCGAAAGTACGACACCTCCGTGATCTGCACACGTTCGGCTCGGTGACGTCCCATGAACTCACAATCCAGCAGAGTGTCGAGGGAGAGCTTCGTCAGCATGACGGCGTGATGATGGTGATGATGAAGCTACCGGCGAAGGGCTTCGCCTAAGCACTACGACGATATGACCGAGGTGGATTATGGTGGAGGGGGGCACCGCACACGGCTAAGAGATCAATGGTCAACTTGTGTGTCTATGGGGTGCCCCTTGGACACACGTATAAAGGATGGAGGGAGGAGGGGGCCGACCCTCATAGGGCGCGCCCAAAGTGTGGAGTCCTATTAGGACTCCCTAGTCATAGTAGGATTCCACCTCCCTCATGGAATAGGAAAAGGGGAAGGGAGAAGGAGAAGGAAGGAAGGGGGCGCCCCCTTTCCCTAGTCCAATTCGGACCAATCCATGGGGAAGGGGTGCGGCCACCCTTGAGGCCTTTCTCTCATTTCCCGTATGGCCCATTAAGGCCCAATACGAATTCCCGTAACTCTCCGGTACTTCAAAAAATACCTGAATCACTCGGGACCTTTCCGATGTCCGAATATAGCCTTCCAATATATCGATCTTTACGTCTCGACCATTTAGAGACTCCTCGTCATATCCCCGATCTCATTCGGGACTCCGAACAAACTGCGGTCATCAAATCACTTAACTCATAATACAAATCGTCACAGAACGTTAAGCGTGCAGACCCTACGGGTTCGAGAACTATGTAGACTTGACCGAGACTCATCGCCGGTCAATAACCAATAGCGGAACCTGAATGCTCATATTGGTTCCTACATATTCTACGAGGATCTTTATCGGTCAAACCGCATAACAACATACGTAGTTGCCTTTGTCATCGGTATGTTACTTGCCCGAGATTTGATCGTCGGTATCTCAATACCTAGTTCAATATCGTTACCGGCAAGTCTCTTTACTCGTTCCATAATGCATCATCCCGCAACTAACTCATTAGTCACAATGCTCACAAGGCTTATAGTGATGTGCATTACCGAGAGGGCGCAGAGATACCTCTCGGATACACGGAGTGACAAATCCTAATCTCGATCTATGCCAACTCAACAAACACCATCGGAGACACCTGTAGAGCATCTTTATAATCACCCAATTACGTTGTGATGTTTGATAGCACACAAAGTGTTCCTCCGGTATTCGGGAGTTGCATAATCTCATAGTCTGATGAACATGTATAAGTCATGAAGAAAGCAGTAGCAATGAAACTGTAACGATCATAATGCTAAGCTAACGAATGGGTCTTGTTCATCACATCATTCTCCTAATAATGTGATCCTGTTCATCAAATGACAACACATGTCTATGGTTAGGAAACATAACCATCTTTGACAAACGAGCTAGTTAAGTAGAGGCATACTAGGGACACTTTGTTTTGTCTATGTATTCACACATGTACTAAGTTTTCGGTTAATACAATTCTAGCATGAATAATTAACATTTATCATGAAATAAGGAAATAAATAATAACTTTATTATTGCCTCTAGGGCATATTTCCTTCACTTCTTGTGTGTTTGACAAAATTTGAGAAAAACAAAAAAAAATTTGTTGTAGCTTATGCTTAGTTCCTTTCCATGTTTATTTAGTAGTAGTAGTAGTAGTAGTAGTAGTAGTAGTAGTAAAGAAAACCTAAAAAGATTTCCCGTTCTTATTTTGCTTGTTGGGTGTTTGCCAGTGTAAATAGTTTTTCTCGTTCTTGTTTTACTCTCTTGTAAAAGTCAAAAACTCCAAAAACATTTCAGCGTATTTCTTTGAAATTCTTTTGTTTTCTTTGGGGGTCGAGAGGAGAAGACCACGATGACAAAGTTGAGTGACTCTATGATGCATTATTGTTGATCTAACAAAGAGCCCAAATTACCTTGTATTCTCCTTTGAATAAATGTTTGCATATTCCAGCTTAGTCCAATGCACGTGCACTATTATTATTATCCACATCGCTCGGTCGTGCAAGTGAAAGGCAATAATGACGATATATGATGAACTGATTGAGATGACAAAAAGCTGGTATGAACTCGACCTATCTTGTTTTTGTAAATATGATTAGTCTATCGTTCTTGATTCAGTCCATTATAAATTAAATATGTTTGCAATGACAATTAGAGATTATAGTTACTCATGCCATGCTTAATTAGCTAGGAGCTTATAATGGTTTACCTAGCGTGCCAACATGCTTTTAAAATTGTTGTAATGTAGTATGATAGGATGGTATCCTCCTTTCAATGATTCGAGTGGCTCGACTTGGCACGTGTTCACGCATGTAGTTGAAACAAAATCAACATAGCCTCCACGATATTTATGTTCATGGTGATTTATATCCTACTAATGCTTGCACTCAATGTTGGTTAATCTCAATGCATGTTTATGACTGTTGTCGCTCTCTAGTTGGTCGCTCCCTAGTCTTTTGCTAGCCTTCACTTGTACTAAGAGGGAATACTTCTTGTGCATCCACTTCCATAAACCCAAAAGTTGTTCCATATGAGTCCACCATACCTTCCTATATGCGGTATTTACCTGCCGTTCCAAGTAAATTTGCATGTGCCAAACTCTAAACATTCAAATAATAATCTATTTTGTATGCCCGAATCGCTCATGTAGCGACTGGGGGTTGTCAGTATCTTCCATGCTAGGTGGGTTATTCTCATGATGAGTGGACTCCTCTCATCATTCACGAGAAAGTGGCTGGTATTCGGGATGCCTAGTCCCATACTCAAATCAAATAAAAATAATACCAAACAAAACTCCCCCAGGACTGTTGTTAGTTGGACGGTACCCGTTGTTTCGGGCCAGCTGTGGAATGTGCTTGTTGGTGGAGCGGGAGTATAAACTTTACCATTCTGTTTGGGAACCGCCTATAATGTATCTAGTATGGAAGATACCGAGATCTCTTGGTTGTTATGTTGACAATGAAAGCATACCGCTCAAAATATTATTTATCTCTGTTTCAAAAAGCTCGAGCTCTGGCACCTCTATAAATCTCCGCTTCCCTCTATGAAGGGCCTATCTATTTACTTTTATAGCTGAGTCATCATCTTCTTATAAAAACACCCGTTAGAGAGCACTACTTTCATTTGTATGTGTTGTTATTAATTGATATTGAGTATGACTGTGACTGGATCTCTTTTACCATGAATTACAATGTCTAGTCAGTCCTTGATCTTCAGGGGTGCTCTACATTTATGTTTTGCGGTCTTAGAAAGGGCTAGCGAGATACCATTTTGTTATATCATATCATGACTGTTTTGAAAAAGTGTTGTCATCCGAGATTTATTATTATTATTGCTAGTTGATTATGCCATTGATATGAGTAAATGTGAGACCTAAATGTTATTGTGAATATGGTTATTTCATAATCTTCTCTCAAAACTTGAATGCTTGCTTTACATATTTGCAACAACAAGATCAAACAGAGTTTTTTTTCTTTATGACTTTCAATTTGCCAACTGAATTTCTTAAGGACAAGCAATGGGTTAAGCTTGGGAGAGTTGATACATCTCCATCATATCTACTTTTCCAAACTCTTTTGCCCTTGTTTTGGACTCTGATTTGCATGATTTGAATGGACTAGGCCGGACTGACATTGTTTTCAGCATAATTGCCATTGTGTTATTTTTGTACCGAAATAAAAGTTCTCAGAATGACCTGAAACTTCACAGAGAATATTTTTGGAATAAATAAAAAATATTGGCGAAAAAAACAATAGAGGGGGACCCACTGGTTGTCACAAGGGTGGAGGGCGCGCCCCCTGCGTTGTGGGTCCCCTAGATCTTCATCGACCTGAACTCAAATGTCACGCCCAAGATGCGACCCTATCCTAAAGGAACTCGATGGTCCCACCAAGGATAGAAGCGCATCTTGAAGACGCTTTTGCAAGGTGGATATCATTACATCAACATTACATAATAGGTGGGGATACATACAAGAGGCATACAATGCCACATGAATACAACAATACAACATACAAGATCAACATCCGACTACGGATGAAACATAAACAGAAACTCAAACGACATCCACCTCGCTAGCCAGGCTGCCGACCGAACCTATCCCCGATCGAAGAAGAAGCGTAAGAAGAACTCCAAAACAAGCAAACATCGCTCTCACGCCATGATCATCGCAAACCTGTACCACCAATCGGTGGTGTAGTAATCAGTGAGCCACGAGGACTCAGCAATCCCATTACCATGGGTATCAAGACTAGCAAAGCTTAATGGGTAAGGAAGGGGTAAAGTGGTGAGGTTGCAGCAGCGACTAAGCATGTATGGAGGCTAACATACGCAAATGAGAGCGAGAAGAGAAACAAAGGAACGGTCGTCAACTAGTAATGATCAAGAAGTGATCCTGAACTCCTACTTACGCCAAACATAACCCGAAACCGTGTTCTCCTCTCGATCAACCCCAAAAGAGACACTCACGTTACGCACACGGTTGGTGTATTTTAGAAGAGTTTACTTCAAGTTTACTACAACCGACATTAACAAATTCCCATCTCGCCACATAACCGCGGCACGGCTCTCGAAAGTTTAAACCCTGCAGGGTGTCCCAACTTAGCCCATGATAAGCTCTCGCGATCAACGAAGGATATTCCTTCTCCCGTGAAGACCCGATCAGTCTCGTAATCCGGCTACAAGACATTTCGACAAGAATAAAACAAGACCAGCAAAGCCGCCCGATGTGCCGACAAATCCCGATAGGAGCTGCACATATCTCGTTCTCAGGGCAACACCGGATGAGACTAGCTACGAGTAAAACCAACCCTCAAGTTGCCCCAAGGTGGCCCCAAGAGTAGCTCGGTTCGAACCAGCACTTAGAGAAGCAATCGCCCGGGGGGGCTAAATAAAGATGACCCTTGGGTTGGCCGACCCAAGGGAAGGGTATAGGTGGTGGTGAGGCAAATGGTAAAACCAAGGTTGGGCCTTCTTTGGAGGAGTCTTATTCAAAGCGAACTTTCAAGGGGGTCCCATAAACCACCCAACCGCGTTAGGGACGCAAAATCCGGGAACATAATACCGATATGACGGAAACTAGGGCGGCAAGAGTGGAACAAAACACCAGGCATAAGGCCGAGCCTTCCACCCTTTACCAAGTATATAGATGCATTAATAATATAAGAGATATTGTGATATCCCAACATAAACATAATCCAACATGGAGCAATCTTCATCTTCACCTGCAACTAGCAACGCTATAAGAGGGGCTGAGCAAAAGCGGTAACATAGCCAAACAACGGTTTGCTAGGAAGGGTGACAAAGGTTAGAGGTTCATGGCAATTTGGGAGGCTTGATAAGCAAGTGGTAGGTAACGCAACATAGCGATAGAACGAAGCAACTAGCATAGCAATGATAGTAATGAGATCCAAGGTGACGGTCATCTTGCCTGAAATCCCGCTAGGAAGAAGAACGAGTCCATGAAGAAGAACGAACGGGAGTAGTCGAACGAATCCTCACAATCGCAACATTACCGGAACCGAGAAGCAACACCGGAAAGAAACAAACAACATGGTAAATGCACAAGCATAAAAATGGCATGATGCACAATCAACTATGATGCATGTCCGGTTTAATGAGGCATGGCATGGCAAAGTGCAACAAACAATACTACCAATTAAGTGGAGCTAAATATGCAACGAGTTGTATATTTGACAAAACACCACATTGACATATTTAGTTTAATCTCGTTTAAGCTACCAAACAATATTAAATGTTGTTAAACATGGCAAGAGGTGGAGCATAATTAAACTACCTATCTAGGCAAGTTTAAATGAGGCCGGAAATAAGAAAAAACAATTCCGGAAAATCCTCATGTGCATATTTCGAATTTGCTACTGTTCTGTCCTAAAACATATTTTATTGTTGTTAAACAGGAAAATAAACTGCACCCAGTTAAACTAGGCATTTTTTCACCCCATTTACATATAAAGTTTATTAAAATTGGAGCTACGGTTATTTAGTTATGAAATAAAGCATTTTAACATGGCATTTGAGCAAATTTAATCAAACAGCATTTTAAACATATTTAACATGGATGCAAGTGGCCAAATATGAAACTAGATGAAAAACTAAGCATCTTACATATATAAATCATTTTAATCCGATGCACGGTTTGTGAGTTATTAGATGCATGAACATAAGGGTTTTTCTGCAAATCTGTAAATCCTGGGATAAATGATAAAATCGTAGACATGAAAAAAAACATGCACTGGGCTGAAACTGGTGAACTGCTGGGCTGAACAGAGAGGAGGGGCCGTGGGCGCTCACACATGGGCTCGGGCCAGTCGGGTGAGGAAACGCGATGGGCCTGGCGCGGCTGGCAGCCCACACAGCTGGCCAGCGCGGTCAACGCAGAGGGGCGGCGAGCATCGTGAAGCAGGGGACGCAGGGGGAGGCAGGGCGCCAAACTGCGATGGCGCTGGTGGATCTTGCTGCCGGTGAAGCACGACGAGGGGAAGCAGAGAAGGCCACGGGCTCCTGGAAGAAGATGGCGGTGACTTGAGGAGTTCCCATCGCAGATCGAGGGAGTCAGGCGGCGCTCCGGTTCCTGTGGAGAAGAGGCAGGGAGATCGCTGAGAGAGAGAGAGAGTGATCCGGAGGGAAGCAACAGGAGAAGGAGGAGGCATGGGGCGGAGATGGCGCCTAGTCGCCGGAGACGCGCGGGATGCTTTTGCTTGCTGGGACGGACGAGCTCGGGCTGCAGCCATCCATGGCGTCGTCATGGGGTTCCTGCTCGAACAACAGAGAGACAAAGGAGTGAGAGGGGGAGAGTAGACGAAAGGAAGGGGAGGGAAGCAGGGACGACCGGAAGGGGCGGCGGCGCTCGCTGTTGGTTCGGTCACCGGCGGCGACGGTGCCACGGAGGGAGGAGCAGGCGGGAGGAGCTTGGGGACGACGCAAAGGTTGGAGAAGCTCGGGCATGAGCAGGGGATCAAGCTCCTGACTCTCTCCTGCGGGAGCGCGGGCGCTCGTTCGTGGATCGAGGGGATCTAGAGGAGAGCCCTGGTTGGGGAGGCTGCGGGTGTGGTGAATCGATGGAGGAAGTGGGTGGCGGCTGGATGGATTGGAAGGATCGATCGGGCAGGATCCCGAGGAAAGAGGAGACCAGGTGGATGGCATCGGTTGGGCAGGGAAGAAATCGAGGAGGGGTAAACTGGCGGCGGCGGCGGAAGGATTTGGAGGATGGGACAAGGTCCCTAGGTTTTAGGGTAGGGGTTGGTCTATATATAGGAACAATATTATTAGGTTTGGACCCTCCGATTAAAATAGGATGGTCTCGGATAAATAGGTTAGGGAGTCCAAAAGAGAAAACGGAGATATTTTATAGATGTTTGGGGATGATCCGGACTCATCGGTCACTACTGAGCGGTTCGGCTTCGGGGAAGGTTTCGGACGCGCACAAGGGGGTTTGAGAGAGGTCGACGAAGACAAGAGGGCTTGACAAAAGATAAACGGAGACAAAGAGAGAAGCGGCAACTACAAACGACTACGAGTTTTATGAAAACATGCGGATGCAATGCGGATGATGCGATGAGATGAGATGCACGCCATGAACAAAATGCAAAACAAAAGACAAAAACCCAACCACAAAGGAAATAACATATGCATCGCCGGAACAGGCAAGAGTTGGAGTTACGAATATGGAAAGTTGTATCCGGGGCGTTACAACACTCCACCACTACGAGAGGATCTCGTCCCGAGATCTAGGATGGCACCGGAGGGAAAAGGAAGGGGAAGAGGTAAAACTAAGTTGCTTCTTCGACAAACGAGTGAAACTATGAACCTTGAGAGGTTGAAAAGTTGAAAGAGAGAACACAACGGAGTTGAACGAAGTTGAGAACACTCCGATAGAAAAGAGGAACAAGGAACATTGCAAGAACCATGTAGGTTGAAAGACAAACGAAAATGGTTACGGTGGACAAGAAGTACATGCAAGCACTCCGGTTGAAACAAGATGTACAAGGAACGATAAAGAACAATTACGACAACACTCTGGTTGTAAATGGAAGGGATAGAATAAGGACTTGGCAAAATGAAAGCACTTGGATGAGACTCCGGCTAAAAGAGGAATGATAGACACAACACTGCGGTTAAATGGATAAGCATGAAAAGAACACGATCCTCACAATTCGAGATGATGAGTGAAGAGAGCAACATCACCATGCCTCCGGAAGAAAGAATAGAAGATAGATCATTGAAATAAAAGAATGGAGAATAAAATGCCAACTTCTTCCACAAATGAGCTTGGAAAGCACCATTCCAAGAAGGTTATAACGGAGTTGTTGGAAAACCAACACCGAAAAGAATAAGCTTGTAGTGGGCTTATGGAAAAGACCTCAAAATTATGAGGTGAGCTTCTGCCACCAACGGAAACAAATAATTGGATTGATATCAACAAGGAGACGAGAAACTTATTTCACCGGGAGGACAAATGAAGAACTTGGGTCATTTATAAGCACCATAAATTGCAACTATCCTTAGGGAAAGCTTTAGGTGAAATGTAACCCAAGATAACTCCAATGAAGAGATTGATGGATTTAAATACCTCATTCTTGACAACATGTGAATCATGAAGCACGAGGAGAAATTGCCAAGGATGACATACCACAATCGCAAAAGATAAGGTAGAAAGAATTGCACTTCGGAATGCAAGATGAAGAATGCTTGAACTCCTCAAAACAAAACATGTGTTGAACACCATGTTTATTTTAGAGTATAGCTTGGCGGATCATAACTTCGAGAGAAATCTTGAAGAACAATTGAAGAATGAAAAGAATCCTTGACGAACCACCATGTAGAGCCTCCATGAAGAACTCCGGTAATAAAAGGATGATAAAAAGAAGGAGAAGTTGAAGACACAAGGAGAAACCTTGCAACGATTTAGATGGAGCTTCGCGACAAGATAATGCGGAAAACTTGGAACTCCGGAAAAGAAAAGATTTACAACTTAGAACCGATAAATGATATCATGAACAACTCCAGAAGAAAATAATTGAATCACCTCGAGGAAATAAGAATAAGATTTATTGTATGCTTATCCTTCATAAAATTAAATTGATGACAAGCAATGGATTTTACATACTACTTATTCTTCTTGCAAAAGAATTGAGAAATGGCATAACGCAAACTTGAGAAGGTCTTCATGAACCACTGGTAGGATTCGAAAGAACGAATGAATTAAAGTGATAATTAAGGAAAAAGAATCTTGAACGAACCACCGTAAGAAATGACAATGAACGAAGCCAAGGCACAATTCACCGGGAAGAATTGGAAAACGAATGAAGATGCTTGAGAGAATTTAGATACAAGAGAATGAAGAGATCATGAACTGATTAGAGGATATTTGAACGATTCACCGGTAAGATTTGGAGAACGGGAGCTACACGCTGAGAATGAAGAATTATAACATGATGGCCTTCGGAGGAAAGAAATGGAAACAACTCATGAAATGCTCCGGATAGGTGAAAAGAATTCCCACAATCGAAAACAATTATGAGAGGATGGCATCAAGCTAGAACCATGAATCTTGAAGAGAATGGAGCAAGATTTGGAGGAAAACTCTTCTTTGGTCTTCAAATGTTGAGAATGACGATAAGAAACACCACCATGAATTGTTGAGATACTCCGGGAGAAAATTAGGAAGGTTGAACCAACAATGAAAAGAATTTGGAAGATCTTGGAGAAAAACATTTGACTGATGATAACTCATTCTTACATCAAACTTTGAAAAGAATTTGAGAATATTTCCAGGAAAATTAGAAGAGTTAGGTAAGATCCTGGGAAAAGACCTGTGGGTTAGGGCCCACTCGAAAGAAACATCGTTGAAGGATTGCTTGAAATAAAGATTGCACCGGTAGAATTAAATGACTTGAATGAGATAATAATCTCCAAATAGCTTGAACAGATCTTGGAAGAAAAGACGAGCCTTCTGAGATATCTTCAACACTCCAGGACAAATGAATAGCGAGAAGTGAATGATTAAGAGGTGCATCGGCAAGAGAAAGCATTAGAAACGAGGAAAGGAATATGATGAATATCGAAAGCTTGAATTGGATCCACCGGAGAAGAAACAACAATGAAGGATGATGAACTTGAAACTGTTGAGCATCTTCATGGGAAATCACCGGATAAGAACATTGAAAGAAAAGAATGAAGAGACTTCCACAAATAAAAGGATACATGATTAAGAAATCTGAGTCCTTGAAGAAAAAGGGTGGAGGGCGGAAAACAAAGGCAACTTGGGGACGGATGAAACGGACACCGTTGAGAAAAACTTAGAATTTATCTTGCGGATGTTGAAATGATCGGATCCACTTAAAGAGAAGCACGCCGGTTGGAAAAGAATTAACATGACAACCTCGATGATCAAGAAGGATTAGTATTCACATAGCAATATGAGAACACCGTTTAAGGAAGGTATGGATCAACACTTGACATCGAAGCAACTCGAATACCACAAATAAAACAAAACAAAGGATTGGCTCGCAGAATAAGCCGGAACAAATACATATGATAGAGATTTACCCAATCCCATATCATGCATCTGTCGAAAAGATATTCTAGGAGCTACTTGAATTCCCACCTATAAACTCCCGAAACTTTCTGGTTATGCAATCAGGTGTTGGGGATACAGGGGACACAAAATATATCACCCAAACTAACAATACCTAGATCCAGTTGTATCCATCCTTCAACACATAACCAAGAAAACTCCGGAAATCGTGTACCTCAACCTTCGAAAAGCATCTGTTATACGAGTTATCGCAATACTCCCGAACTCCCCAGTACTTGGTGGCGTCGAGGTTATCTCACCAACAACTGCATAAAAGAGATTTTCGATGTCGGCAAAACTCAGGTATTCCAGAACTGCAACGATAAAATTGTGACGACAACACCTCGGAGCTCAACTCCCCGGGACACTGCCACAACCCCTAAATGTCAGGAGGCACCAAGAACAATGTTCTCGTCACAAGAATATCGGAACGATCCCAAGATACCCGCGTGATCCTAAAAAAAATTCGTGAAATTTGAGGAGAGGAAAGACAAAACATCTACGTCAGGAGGCCTCACCAGAGCGATTTAAGGGACCGAGGAGTAAAAGAATCCTACTCTCGATATATATAATCCTAAGACTCAAAATAATTTTCTTCTAGACTCAACAACGGCCAACAATCAAGGGGGCTCCTATGGTCGATCGAGGCTCTGATACCAACTTGTCACGCCCAAGATGCGACCCTATCCTAAAGGAACTCGATGGTCCCACCAAGGATAGAAGCGCATCTTGAAGACACTTTTGCAAGGTGGATATCATTACATCAACATTACATAATAGGTGGGGATACATACAAGAGGCATACAATGCCACATGAAAACAACAATACAACATACAAGATCAACATCCGACTACGGATGAAACATAAACAGAAACTCAAACGACATCGACCACCTAGCCAGGCTGCCGACCGAACCTATCCCCGATCAAGAAGAAGCGAAGAAGAACTCCAAAACAAGCAAACATCGCTCTCACGTCATGATCATCGCAAACCTGTACCTGCAACTGGTGGTGTAGTAATCTGTGAGCCACGAGGACTCAGCAATTCCATTACCATGGGTATCAAGACTAGCAAAGCTTAATGGGTAAGGAAGGGGTAAAGTGGTGAGGTTGCAGCAGCGACTAAGCATGTATGGAGGCTAACATACGCAAATGAGAGCGAGAAGAGAAACAAAGGAACGGTCGTCAACTAGTAATGATCAAGAAGTGATCCTGAACTCCTACTTACGTCAAACATAACCCAGAAACCGTGTTCTCCTCTCGATCAACCCCGAAAAGAGACACTCACGGTTACGCACACGGTTGGTGTATTTTAGAAGAGTTTACTTCAAGTTTACTACAACCGGACATTAACAAATTCCCATCTGCCACATAACCGCGGGCACGGCTCTCGAAAGTTTAAACCCTGCAGGGGTGTCCCAACTTAGCCCATGATAAGCTCTCGCGATCAACGAAGGATATTCCTTCTCCCGGAAGACCCGATCAGTCTCGAATCCGGCTACAAGACATTTCGACAAGAATAAAACAAGACCAGCAAAGCCGCCCGATGTGCCGACAAATCCCGATAGGAGCTGCACATATCTCGCTCTCGGGCAACACCGATGAGACTAGCTACGAGTAAAACCAACCCTCAAGTTGCCCCAAGGTGGCCCCGCAGGCAGCTCGGTTCGAACCAGCACCTAGAGAAGCACTGGCCCGGGGGGGCTAAATAAAGATGACCCTTGGGTTGGCCGACCCAAGGGAAGGGTATAGGTGGTGGTGAGGCAAATGGTAAATCCAAGGTTGGGCCTTGCTGGAGGAGTCTTATTCAAAGAGAACTGTCAAGGGGGTCCCATAAACCACCCAAACGCGTTAGGGACGCAAAATCCGGGAACATAATACCGATATGACGGAAACTAGGGCGGCAAGAGTGGAACAAAACACCAGGCATAAGGCCGAGCCTTCCACCCTTTACCAAGTATATAGATGCATTAATAATATAAGAGATATTGTGATATCCCAACATAAACATAATCCAACATGGAGCAATCTTCATCTTCACCTGCAACTAGCAACGCTATAAGAGGGGCTGAGCAAAAGCGGTAAAATAGCCAAACAACGGTTTGCTAGGAAGGGTGACAAAGGTTAGAGGTTCATGGCAATTTGGGAGGCTTGATAAGCAAGTGGTAGGTAAAGCAACATAGCGATAGAACGAAGCAACTAGCATAGCAATGATAGTAATGAGATCCAAGGTGACGGTCATCTTTCCTGAAATCCCGCTAGGAAGAAGAACGAGTCCATGAAGAAGAACGAACGGGAGTAGTCGAACGAATCCTCACAATCGCAACATTACTGGAACCGAGAAGCAACACCGGAAAGAAACAAACAACATGGTAAATGCACAAGCATAAACATGGCATTATGCACAATCAAGTATGATGCATGTCCGGTTTAATGAGGCATGGCATGGCAAAGTGCAACAAACAATACTACCAATTAAGTGGAGCTCAATATGCAACGAGTTGCATATTGACAAAACACCACATTGACATATTTAGTTTAATCTCGTTTAAGCTACCAAACAATATTAAATGTTGTTAAACATGGCAAGAGGTGGAGCATAATTAAACTACCTATCTAGGCAAGTTTAAATGAGGTCGGAAATAAGAAACAACAATTCCGGAAAATCCTCATGTGCATATTTCGAATTTGCTACTGTTCTGTCCTAAAACATATTTTATTGTTGTTAAACAGGAAAATAAACTGCACCAAGTTAAACTAGGCATTTTTCCACCCCATTTACATATAAAGTTTATTAAAATTGGAGCTACCGTTATTTAGTTATGAAATAAAGCATTTTAACATGACATTTGAGCAAATTTAATCAAACAGCATTTTAAACATATTTAACATGGATGCAAGTGGCCAAATATGAAACTAGATGAAAAACTAAGCATCTTACATATATAAATCATTTTAATCCGATGCACGGTTTGTGAGTTATTAGATGCATGAACATAAGGGTTTTTCTGCAAATCTATAAATCCTGGGATAAATGATAAAATCGCAGACATGAAAAAAAAAACATGCACTGGGCTAAAACTGGTGAACTGCTTGGCTGAACAGAGAGGAGGGGCCGTGGGCGCTCACACATGGGCTCGGGCCAGTCGGGTGAGGAAACGCGATGGGCCTGGCGCGGCTGGCAGCTCACGCAGCTGGCCAGCGCGGTCAACGCAGAGGGGCGGCAAGCATCGTGAAGCAGGGGACGCAGGGGGAGGCAGGGCGCCAAACTGCGATGGCGCTGGTGGATTTTGCTGCCGGCGAAGCACGACGAGGGGAAGCAGAGAAGGCCACGGGCTCCTGGAAGAAGATGGCGGTGACTTGAGGAGTTCCCATCACAGATCGAGGGAGTCAGGCGGCGCTCCAGTTCCTCTTGAGAAGAGGCAGGGAGATGCGCTGAGAGAGAGAGTGTGATCCGGAGGGAAGCAACAGGAGAAGGAGGAGGCATGGGGCGGAGATGGCGCCTCGTCGCCGGAGACGCGCGAGATGCTTTTGCTTGCTGGGACGGACGAGCTCGGGCTGCAGCCATCCATGGCGTCGTCATGGGGCTCCTGCTCGAACAACAGAGAGACAAAGGAGTGAGAGGGAGAGAGTAGACGAAAGGAAGGGGAGGGAAGCAGGGACGACCGGAAGGGGCGGCGGCGCTCGCTGCTGGTTCGGTCACCGGCGGCGATGTTGCCACGGAGGGAGGAGCAGGCGGGAGGAGCTTGGGGACGACACAGGACGACGCAAAGGTTGGAGAAGCTTGGGCATGAGCAGGGGATCAAGCTCCTGGCTCTCTCCTACGGGAGCGCGGGCGCTCGTTCGTGGATCGAGGGGATCCAGAGGAGAGCCCTGGTTGGGGAGGCTGCGGGCGTGGTGAATCGATGGAGGAAGTGGGTGGCGGCTTGATGGATTGGAAGGATCGATCGGGCAGGATCCCGAGGAAAGAGGAGACCAGGTGGATGGCATCGGTTGGGCAGGGAAGAAATTGAGGAGGTGTAAACCGGCGGCGGCGGCGGAAGGATTTGGAGGATGGGACAAGGTCCCTAGGTTTTAGGGTAGGGGTTGGTCTATATATAGGAACAATATGATTAGGTTTGGACCCTCCGATTAAAATCGGACGGTCTCAGATAAATAGGTTAGGGAGTCCAAAAGAGAAAACAGTGATATTCTATAGATGTTTGGGGATGATCCGGACTCATCGGTCACTATTGAGCAGTTCGGCTTCGGGGAAGGTTTCGGACGCGCACAAGGGGGTTTAGGTCGACGAAGACAAGAGGGCTTGACAAAAGATAAACGGAGACAAAGAGAGAAGCGGCAACTGCAAACGACTACGAGTTTTATGAAAACATGCGGATGCAATGCGGATGATGCGATGAGATGAGATGCACGCCATGAACAAAATGCAAAACAAAAGACAAAAACCCAACCACAAAGGAAATAACATATCGCATCACCGGAACAGGCAAGAGTTGGAGTTACGAATATGGAAAGTTGTATCCGGGGCGTTACATCAAACTCCATATATTCACGTTCGCGGAGAAAAAAATCAGAGAGAAGGATTCATCGCATTTTACGATACGGAGCCGCCGCCACCTCCCGTTCTTCCTCGGGAGGGAAGATCCGGAGTCCGTTCGGGGCTCCGGAGAGGGGAAATCGTCGCCATCGTCATCATCAACCATCCTCCATCACCAATTTCATGATGCTCACTACCATGCGTGAGTAATTCCATCGTAGACTTGCTGGACGGTGATGGGTTGGATGAGATTTATCATGTAATTGAGCTAGTTTTGTTAGGGTTTTGTCCCTAATATCCACTATGTTCTAAGATTGATGTTGCTATGGCTTTGCTATGCTTAATTCTTGTCACTAGGGCCCGAGTGCCATGATTTCAGATCTGAACCTATTATGCTTTCATGATATATTTGTGTTCTTGATCGTATCTTGCAAGTTATATTCACCTACTACGTGTTATGATCCAGCATCCTCGGACTGACAATAGTCGGGACACTTCCCGGTGATGACCGTAGTTTGAGGAGTTCATGTCTTCACCAAGTGCTAATGCTTTGGTCTGTTTCTCTATTAAAAGGAGGCCTTAATATCCCTTAGTTTCCATTAGGACCCCACTGCCGTGGGAGGGTAGGACAAAAGATGTCATGCAGGTTCTTTTCCATAAGCATGTATGACTATATACGGAATACATGCCTACATTATATTGATAAATTGGAGCTAGTTTTGTGTCACCGTAGGTTATGACTGTTGCATGATGAATGTCATCCAACATATTGATAAGTTTTGCTTAAATTAGACTATGTTTCAGCGGATGGTAAAGTGAATTATGTGACGAATTTCGGTGAAACAAATTTTCTTTTCACTCCACTAGTTTTATGAGATCGGCTTGGTCTTGCCAAAATTTAGTGGAGTAAAAATACTCCACCAAGCTTTACTTGGTCGGATACTCCTCTATTTTTAGGAGACCGGCTAGAGTTGCTCTTAGAGAAGCCATCTGTCGGAGTAATGGACTACGGGTAGGCAGACCCAAGCCCCTGAACCTTTCAAAACATCAGGGCAGACTGCGCCCCTCAAGACCCCAAGACAAAGAGCCGCCTTCGGATAGTCGGCAACAGAGTCGCCGGCTACCCCTCTGGGCCAAGTCCCATAGGCCGCCTTCAGGACAAGCCGACTCCCAGCCAGCGACCTCCAGCGAGGCCGGCTACGAGGAGTCGGCCCGCGACCTTCACCACCTCACGCCAGGACGACTACGGGGTGAAGCCGCCTCGCGGCCCATCCATAAAGGGCAGGTATGGCTACAGGGCGCCGTACCGACGGAGATCTCCGTCCGGCGCAGCACTGTTGCCATGCCGGCCCTGACATCAGCACCGTAGGCAGGCTCCTGTACCCACGTTGGCCTGTCTGTACGACCCGAAGACGGCGGGACCTGCCTGTCGGCGGGAGTACCGAAGACGGCGAGAGCATCCCAAGGACGGACCCGATGGAGTCGGCCTCCGGGAGTCGGCCGAATCCTCCCGCGGGATCCGCGCGCCATTAACCAGACAAGACGGGGAATGGCAACAGTGATCGCCCGCCAGGCGGCGACACTGTTGCCATAACCCCATGACCAAGCTCGCGTCATTAGAAGCACGGCTGAGATGTCTCGCAGCCGGCAAGACCCGCCACGCGGACAAGGGCTGTCGGCCCCATCTTTGAGCCAGCGGGTCCACTAGTCGGCGGGCCCCGTGAGTCGGCGGAGAAGACGGCGACTTAGAGACTAACGGCTTGGACCCACACCCAGCCGATTACCTTGCTTGTACCCGGGGTAGGCCTATATAAACCCCCGGGCACCCATGCAAAGGGTTGGAAGCTAGTAGTTTTAGACACACACATAGGGAGAGAAGAGCAAGCCGCGCCTTCTCCTTCCTCACCCCGAACAGCTCAAGGAGCCTCTTGTACCCACTTTGCCATAGTGATCATGCGGAGACCCCGCAGAGCAGCAGTAGGGGTGTTATCTCCTCGGAGAGCCCTGAAGCTGGGTAAGATTCGCCGGCATGCATGTCTTCGCCTCATCCCGTTTCCAGGCACCAGCGATGTTCTACTCGCCCCCTCCATGATAAGCCATCCTTTGGCATATGTCGCACCCAACCCCCGACATTTGGCGCCCACCGTGGGGCCTGGTGCACCGTCGTCTGGAGACCTGCTCTGGACGGGAACCCTCTTCCTCCCTGGCGAACGTAGCCAGCCCGACACGCCAGATGGAGTTTTCGCCGACGCGCTGCATGGCGCTGAGGTTGCCTGCGCGGCGAGTTGCCTCGCCGAACTTGTCGGCGAGGTTCGCCTCTCCGACGAGCCTGCGTCCGACGCAGGCACGGACGGCCCCGAAAGCCTCCTCGCGGGCCTCCTCGAGCAGCTCCACGTCGACGGCGAGCCTGCCGCCGACCTGGAGTCCGTAGGCTCCCCCGACCCGATGCTGGTTGATTCCGACACCGCGTCGCTCGACGCGTTCCCCACCAACGTGGTGGTCTACGACAAGCCTCTCCCTCGCGCGGAGAGCGGCGGGAGCACCGTCACAGAAGTACTCGTCATCAGCCACGGCGAGCCCTCCGGCGGGGGGCTCGTGACCCTCTCGACGCTGTTCTGCAAGACCTGACCGCCTCCATTCCGGAGGACGCCGACGCGAAACTCTGGAGGCGCGCCGCCTTCAGCTCCTCGTAGGCGCACAGAAGCTGGCAAGCATGAGACGCTTGTCGGGAGCCTATCAGCGCGAGATGGATCGTGTTGTGGGCGGCTCGCCGGCTCCGACTGGGCCTAGCCGCATAGGCGTGGTCCGGCGGCGCGGCGCGGCCCTCGCCAGTATGTTTGGGGCCGGTCGCCCTGTGTACGCCACGCCTGCGGAGAACATTCGTGCCGCCCAGGCGGCGGCGGACGAGCTGGATAACCGAGGCGAGGCGCCCGATGACGGAGCGAGTCCAGCAGCTCATCGATGCGGCCGCCGCGCAAGACGAAGCCGGCTGCCGCACGGAGGCGCCACGACGACAACACGGCGACTTGCCTCCTCGCCGAGATCAAGGCGCGACATCTTGGACGCCGACTGACGGCGTCCGCAGAAGAAAGAACCAGGATCCGGCTGTCAGCCATAGCCGGACTCACATCTCCATCGAACGCGATGAAGACGGCCGCCCCAGGGCGGTGGAGCGGCGGGACGACTATCAGCCTCCTCCTCTCTGCAGAGAAAGGCGAGTCTGCCCGCCACCCGTCGAGCATCCGACTCTCAGCGAACGCCTTGGCCGCCGAGAGGGAGTCGGAGAGAACGACGCCCGCCACCGGATTGAGAGACTCCACCGATCCTTGGCGCTAGAAGAAGAAGATGAGTTGGGCCCACCCTGTTTTGGACCTCGCATCCGCGACGAGCCCTTCCCCCGAGGATTCACACTCCCCCGAGACACACCCAAATACACCGGCTCCGTGAAGCCGGAGAACTGGCTGGTGGACTACTCCACGGCCGTCAGCATAGCGAATGACAACAAGCGCGTTGCCGTAAAGTATGTTCCCCTCATGCTCCAGGGCACGGCCCGGACATGGTTGAACAGCTTGAGGCTCTGCAGCATCAACGGCTGGGTCGACTTCACCGAGGCCTTCATCCGCAACTTCACGAGCACGTACAAGTGACCTCCCAAGCCTCGTCAGCTGTCCTTGTGCGTGCAAGGCCCCAACGAGTCCACTCGCGACTACCTCACGCTACTGGGCGAAGCTCCGAACTCCTGCGAAGGGTGCACGAGCGTGCAATCGAGTACTTCACCGCCGGGTGCGAGAAGGCACCCTCCTCAAGCACAAGATCCTTTGTGACGAGCCGGAGACCCTCGACGAGCTGCTAGTCATAGCAGACAAGTACGCCACTGCCGACTCATCCATGAAGACGGAGATCGAAGTCAGTGCGACTGGCAAAGTAGCTCCTCATGCTCCCGGAACTCCAGCTGGCGACTCCATCCGGCGACAGCAGCAGAATGATCACAAGCGCAAGGCCCGCAGCCGCTTCCGATAGCCGGCAGGTGGCGACGATCGAACCAGCAGCGAGGGGCAGCCTCCTGCTAAGCGCGTAAAGGCGGCAAGTCCAACTGGTTGCCGGCTTTCTCTTCGAAAGCGACTCGACGGACCTCGCAAGTTCCACAGCGCGCCGGCCGCCAAATCACACCACCGAAGTGCCACCGCTCACCAGATCGCCAAGGAGACGGCCTTGCCCTCCTCCGCTTTCTGGGCCGCCGCCCACCATCGCCCCATGGCGGCTGTCCGCCACCGGCGCGATACAAGACGATTACCCAGAAGAGCACGGCGCCTATGTCGTGTTTACCAGCGTGGCTGATGATCACCGCAGCAGGCGGCAGCAGCAACAAGAGGTGAATGCCGTAGCATCAGACGCCCCAGAGTTCATGCACTGGTCCGAGAAGCCCATCAGCTGGAGCCGTGCTGATCACCTAGAGGTGATGCCGAATCCGGGCTCCTACGCCCTGGTCTTGGGAGCCACCCTTGCCACGGATAGGCGGGCCGCTCGCTTCTCGCGGGTACTGATAGACGGAGGCAGCAGCATCAACATCCTGTACAAGGATACGATGGAGAAGCTAGGAATCAAGCAGAGGCAGCTTCAACATAGTCGGACAGTGTTCCACGGAATTGTACCTGCCCTATCCTGCTCACCGATTGGAAAGATTCTGATAGACGTCCTCTTTGGGGACAAGGATCACTTTCGCCGAGAGCCAGTCTGGTTCGAAGTGGTGGACCTCGAGAGCCCCTACCATGCCTTGCTTGGCCGACCTGCTTTGGCCAAGTTCATGGTGGTCCCCCACTATGCCTACCTCAAGATGAAGATGCCGAGTTCCAAGGATTGACCGTGGCCGCGCGACTACGTAAAGTCGTCCGTCTGTGCAGTTGAAAGCAGCCGGCTAGCCGAGTCCCTGGTGATCGTGGCTGAGAAGCGGCTCCTGGATCGGGTCGTGGCGATGGCCGGCAAGCAGCCAGAGATATCGTCCGACCCCAAGGAGTCGGAAGCTGAGGGCTCGTTCAAGCCGGCCAAAGAGACCAAGAAGATACCCTTGGACCCGGAGCACCCGGAGAAGTACGCTGTCATAGGTGCGAACCTCGACAGCAAATAGGAAGGCGAGCTCGTCGATTTCCTCCGTGAGAATCGGGACATCTTCGCATGGTCCCCAAAGACATGCCGTGTGTGCGACGGATTTCGTCGAGCACAAGTTACACGTCCGACCTGATGTAAAGCCCGTCGAGCAGCCCTTGCGCCGCTGTCGGAAGAAAAGAAGAGTTGTTGGAGAAGAGATAGCCCGGCTCCTTGCAGCCGGTTTCATCATGGAAGTTTTCTTTCGTAATGGTTGGCGAACCCGGTCACCGAAGTAAAGAAGAACAAGCGATGGCGGATGTGTATTGACTACACAAGCCTCAACAAAGCCTGCCCCAAGGACCCATTCGCTCTACCCAGAATTGATCAGGTGATAGACTCCACGGCCGGATGCGAGCTGTTGAGCTTCTTAGATGCATATTCAGGATATCATCAGATCAAGCTGAACCCGGCAGACAGATTGAAGACCGCCTTCATCACGCCATTTGGAGCCTTCTGCTACCTGACCATGACGTTCGGCTTGAGGAACGCCGGCGCCACCTTTCTGCGTTGCATGCGGAAGTGCCTCCTCAAGCAGCTTGGCAGAAACGCCCACGTTTACGTGGACGACGTGGTGGTGAAGACGGAGAAGCGAGGAACGCTGTTGGAAGACCTCAAAGAGACCTTTGAAAACCTGCGCCGATTCCTGATCAAGCTCAACCCAGAGAAATGCGTCTTCGGAGTACCAGCCGGCCAGCTCCTTGGTTTCTTGGTATCTGAACGCGGCATACAGTGCAACCCCGTGAAGATCAAGGCAATTGAGAGAATGGAAGTGCCCCGCCGACTACTGGATGTGCAGAAGTTCACCGGCTGGTTGGCGTCTATCAGTCGATTCATCAGTCGGCTGGGAGAGAAAGCCCTTCCTCTGTACCAGCTTATGAAGAAGACCACCTTCTTCGAATGGAACTCCAAGGTGGACGATGCTTTTCTCCAGTTGAAAAGGATGCTGACTACTCCCCCAGTGCTGGCGGATCCGACTCCAAAGGTGCCCATGCTCACATGATATTGCCGCCACCAGCAGGTAGTCAACCTGATTATTGTGGTTGAACGCAAGGAGAAAGGCAAGGCGCTACCTATCCAGAGACCAGTATATTACCTGAGCGAGGTACTGTCGACCTCCAAGCAGAACTACCCCCACTACCAGAAGATGTGTTACGGCATGCACTTTGCTGCCAAGAAGTTGAAGCCTTACTTTCAAGAGCATTCAATCACCGTGGTTTGCACGGCCCCACTAGCAGAGATCATCGGAAGCCGAGATGCTTCAGGCCGAGTGGCCAAATGGGCCATAGAGTTGGCCCCCTACACCATCTTTTACCAGCCCCGCACCGCCATCAAGTCACAAGCACTGGCCGACTTCCTCGTCGATTGGGCCGAGACCCAGTATCTGCCGCCAGCGCCCGACTCCACCCATTGGCGGATGCACTTTGATGGCTCCAAGATGCGCACCGGCTTGGGAGCCGGCGTGGTCCTCACTTCCCCTAAAGGCGACAAGCTCAAGTACGCGCTGCAGATCCATTTCGCCGCCTCCAACAACGTCGCCGGAATCGAGGCGCTCATCCACGGGCTCTGGCTTGCCAAAGAACTCGGCATTCGCGGACCACATGCTATGGCGACTCCGACTTGGTGGTCCAACAGTCATCCGCGATCGACGCCAAAGATGCAAATATCGCGAGCTACCGCTTTCTGGTACAGCAGCTGAGTGGATATTTTGAGGGATGTGAATTCATCCATGTACCAAGGAACGACAACGACCAAGCAGATGCCCTGGCAAGAATCGGTTCCACCCGACAGGCAATACCATCCGGTGTCGCCCTTCAGTGCCTTCTCAAGCCATCCGTCAAACCGTCACCAGAATCAGACTCCATTTTTGTGCCGGCTCCCCCTGAAGAAGGCAGATCCGACTCTAGAGCCTCGGCAGACGGCACAAGAATCCTTGAAGACGCCCCCAAGAACGCGGCAGTTGAAGCCGGCCCGGGGACTTCGGAACCCGGCCCGGGGACTGCGGCGACCTTTGCAAAGGCTCCAGTACTCGGCCCGGGGACTTCTTCAACGCAGCAAGCTGCTGCAGAATCCGACCCGCCGCCTCCCAGCCCAGCTGCCCTCGTCCAAGTAGCAGTACTGGCAGTCGAAGAAATAGCAGCACCCTCATGGGCCCAGCCCATCTTGAAGTTTTTGGTAAGCGGAGAGCTACCAACTGATGAAACCTTGGCTCGGAAAGTGCAACACCGAGCGGCAGCCTATACTATAATCAATAGAGAGCTGGTCAGGCGCAGCGTCACCGGCGTCTACCTGCGCTGCGTCGAATCCGAGCAAGGCCAGGCAATCCTCGAAGACATCCATCAGGGAGAGTGCGGCCATCATGCAGCCTCCAGAGCACTCGTCGCCAAAGCCTTCCGACACGGTTTCTTCTGGCCGACTGCCCTAGAAGAAGCCAAGGAAATAGTTCAAAAGTGCAAGGGGTGCCAGGTGTTCCGCTCCAAGCCGCGTCAGCCGGCTTCAGCGCTCAAGACTATCCCCATCGCCTGGCCCTTTGCTGTCTAGGGCCTGGACATGGTGGGACCATTCAAGACGGCACGAGGTGGCGTAACTCACCTACTTGTCACGGTGGACAAGTTCACCAAGTGGATAGAAGCAAAACCCATCAAGAAGTTGAATGGTCCTACGGCAGTGACTTTCATCGCCGACATCACGACTCGGTACGGCGTACCACACAACATCATCACCGACAACGGCACAAATTTCGCCAAGGGCGCCCTGGCCCATTTCTGCGCGACGCAGGGCATCCGACTGGACTTAGCGTCCGTTGCCCATCCGCAGTCAAACGGCCAGGTGGAGCGAGCGAACGGCCTCTTCTTGTCTGGCATCAAGCCTCGTCTGGTCGAACCACTCGAACGTTCGGCCAGCTGCTGGCTTGAGGAGTTGCCAGCCGTCCTCTGGAGTCCGCGTACGACTCCAAACAAGTCAACTGGCTTCACACCCTTCTTCCTCGTCTACGGTGCCGAAGCCGTCATCCCAACGGATATAGAGTTCGACTCCCCGCGAGTCACCATGTACACCGAGGAGGAAGCATAAGAAGCACGTCAAGACGGCGTCGATCTCTCGGAAGAGGGCCGCTCTTCGGCACTCACCGTCCAGCATCTACCAGCAGAGCTGCGCCGCTACTACAACAAGAAGGTCAAGCAAAGATCGCTCCTAGAAGGCGACCTTGTGCTCCGCTGATCCAATGACGGCCGCCGCCAGGTTGTCGGCGCCTTTGGGAGGGACCGTTCATCATCGATAAAGTGCTGGGCAACGACTCCTACTACCTGATCGACGCTTAGAAGCCCCGAGCACGCAAGAGGGACGACTCCGGCAAAGAGACGGAGCGGCCATGGAATGCGAATATCCTCCGAAGATTTTGCAGTTGATGCAGTATGTACCATGCTACCCTTTTGTGTTTGAAATACCAAGACTCCGGGCCCCCCGAGACGAGCTCGGGGACTGCCCTCTTTTGTTATCTGTATGATAAGAATTATGCCTTTGAGTATGTTACCCTTTGAATTATGCTGTTTGGCACCGGGATCGACTAGTCGGCCCGGGGACTCGCCGCCTTTGAACTATGAATTGCTTCCTGAAGTCAGACAAGTAGCGTGCGGTGCCCAAGCCGTCTCCTATCAGAAGCCGCAGCTCGCAGAGCGACTCTTTGGTGGGCAGGAGTAAGGTAGAATGGGCGCCCACACGAAAAAATGGCTAAGGACCCAAAGCATCAACATAGTTTAATTCGGCGCCCAGCCCGTTTCGTGAAACCGACTCTTAAGAAGCCGGCTCGCCGTTTTCTACCCAACTCGCTTAAACGACTCTAAAATGGCCAAGTACTTGCCTTCGCAAAGTAGCCAAGCACTTGACCTAGACGGCAATCCGCAGAGCGGTTGCCCGACGGGCAAGGAGGCATCTAAGGGAAGGCGGCAAAGGAAAAAGCCACAAGAGCAATAAGCAAGGAAACATGAAATTAGAATAATACTTACACAAACTTAGGCCCTTGGCGGATCTTGAAACAGAGGTTCGAGAATACACCCAGCTGGTGGAATTGTGCGATTAACAAAGTTCTTTCGAAAGACTAACAAGCAGATAAAATAAAGACAAGGCAGCGCCTAAGAAGCAGCGGATGGGGTTGGAAGGCCGGAGGCGGCGGCGTCGGCCAGCGCCGGGCGGCTGGCTGGGCGATCTCGGTTTGATCGTCTCGGCAGCTGCTGGCTCGGATGGGCGCTGCTCGCTCTTTGGAGGCGCGTCGAGCTGAGGCTGGCCGCCCGCTCCGCCTTCAGCGACGCCCATGCCGCTCTCGCCCTCCGCCTCGTCTTCATCCTCGGTCTGGAGTCGATCACCTCCGCCGAGTCCTCGCCGTAGTCCGGGTTCATCCCGAACCACTCCGGCGTGCCTCCCCACCGTCTTCAGCCCGCTCCGGGACGAAGACACTGGTGTCCGTGTAGTCAGCGATCGCCGCCGCACGCTCGACGAGGGCGCCCTCCGCGGCCTGCAGCTCCGCCTGGGCTTCTGACCGGAACGCGGCCAGCCGGTCCAGGTCGAGCCCTGGATACCACGCCTTGATGAACTCCAGGGCTCGGCGAGCTCCAGCCGAGCCGCGGAGCCCTTCCAAGCCTCAAGACGCCCAGCCGCGACCTCCAGCCAGTCGGCGGTCCGGCTGGGAGTGTGCAGAACCGGCATGTCCGGCCACAGGGCAGCAATCGCCTGGGCCTCGACACGCTGAAGACGGTGCAGCATCCGATGTGCCGGCCGCAGACGAGCCTCAATGCTCAAGATCTTCTCGTCAAGGGTCCGGGGGGCGTTGGCTGCGATCTCAGCGCCACCCGCCCTTCGCGCCTCGCGTTCGGCCTCGATGGCCTGATTGGCCGCCTGCGTATGACCAGGGAAGAAGTCTGCCAAGAAGAAGAAAAAGCAAGTTAGAAAAAACAGGAGTCGGCTTAACCCATAGTCGGCAACCCAAAAGAGAAAGTAAAAGCAAACTCACCATCGACGATATCTTTGATTTCATGGAAGCCGGAGGTCAGCTGCGCCTCTCTATCGGTCCAGGCGGAGCGCTCGCTCTCAAATTCGGCCAGGAGGGCGGCCTCCTTCTTCTCCGCCTCGGCCCGCGCCGCCTTGAGCAGCTCCCTCTTCTCCGCCAGCTGCGTAGCCAGCAGGTCGCTCTCTGCCGCGAGCTTGCCGCACTCCTCCTCTTTGGCGCGCAAGGCCGTCTCGGCCGTACCCAGCTGCCCCCGCAGAGCGGCGTTGGATTCTGAAGAACAAAAAGAAGAAGGACGCGAAGTCGTCAGTTAAGAAGGTCGCCAGGAAGATCCGGCCCGACTACGCAGCAGTCAGCCCGAATCTCGGGGACTACAGCCCGCGGGTGCGCAAGCGCGCCCCCGCGAAGAAGAAAACTCACCTCGGCTCCTTGCCAGGTCGGCAGCCCGCTTGTTCAGCTCTTCAACGTTGCGGTTGAAGGCGGTAGCGCGGAGGTTGTGATATTCCTGTAACAAGGATTCCAGACACAGATAAAGACTTGGAAGTAAGCAAATAAAGTTATGGGCCGCCTGCTCAGCAGCCGACCCGAAACTCGGGGACTACACCCAGTGGGTGCGCTGGCGCGCCCCCACAGAGAAGATCAAAAGAAAAATTCGGAAATAAAACTTACCCGCACGGCGGATCGCGACGCCAGGTGCGCCCTGGAAAGGTTCTGGAGGGCGACGCCTTCGGCCCGCAGCTTCGCTTGGACGTCCAGGAGCGCCGTGTTCAGCAGGCCCGTGCCGCCTCCTCGCACCCACCCAGCAGGCGCGGCGCTTGTCGCTTCAGCGTCGGGGATGGCCGAGCTGGCGGCGCCGGTCTCCAAGGAGCGCGGCGCCGAGTCCGCCTTCTCAAGACGGCGCCGAGCTGGTGAGGGGACTTGAAGAAGCAGCTGCGCCACGGCTTCGTCGTCGGTCGGCGGCACGGGTGGGTCCGCCGGCTGTTTACCTCGCGCGACCTCAGAGTACGGCGGAGGCGGCGGAGGTCGTGCGGCCGCGCCCGGCGAAGAGACTCGCCGCCTTCCCTCCCTGCGACGGGGACCTCACCACCAATTCCCTCCGACTGCCCCGTGAACTCCGGCGGTGGTGGCGCTGAGCTCAGCGGAGTGACAAGCAGCGCCGATTGAAGGCGCGCGGCCTCCTCGGCTTGCCTTCTTGTTGCTGCCGTGGCATCGACCGCCTTCTCGGCCGCCGCCTTCTCTCGACGGGCGGCCGCCTCCTCGTCGCGCTTCTCCTGCGCATTCCGCTCTGTTGCCTCCCGGAGGGCGGCCGCAGGGTCAACCCGCCGACTGCTGGCAGACGTCTCCGCCGACCCCATGACGGAGGCGGCGGCGACCCTCTCCAAAGTGAGGGGAGCCCTGATGAGAAAAAAGGACATGAGAAGATTTGGGCAAGACGAATTCGAAGAAAACATGACAAAATAAAAAGATACTTACGCGGAAACCAGCGGTGGTTTCTTCACCTCCTTGCGGAAGCGGTTAGCCTTCGCGACCGCTTCTTCGCGCTGAGTGGCGGCGGCCGCTCCCCTGATTCTCTTGGCCTGGCCGCCTGGCTGACTCGGCCCGGCCCGGCGCTTCTTCGCGCCGCCTCGGCCCCCCAAGGCGGCGGAGGAACTCGAGCCTGGATGGCCGGCTCTCTTCTGGCGGCGGGGGGCGACTTCATCATCAGGCCAGTCTGCAAAGGTGGCCGAGGGCCTGAGCTCGTCGGCCCCTCCCCCTCCTTCGGCGTCGGCCTCCATCGCCGCCACGCCCAAGTCGGGGTCGTCGGCGTCACTCTCCGCCCGGTCGGGGACGAAGTCGCGAGCCGGCCCCGCGGCGCCGGTCGAGGGCAGCATGAGAGGATTCTGAGTCAGAAAAGACTAGGGAAGGTAAGAGCCGGATCCGGCTAAGGAAGGAAACAGAGAAGCAAGAGACGACTTACCATCGGCAGGGGATTGGCGCGCTAGTATGGCTCCTTGCCGAAACGCCATTCCTCCATGAGGTCGCAGTTCGCCAAGAAGTTCACTGTGTCCACCACCTACGCGTGGGGCATGTCCTTGGAGCACAGCCAGCTGGGGTCCCGGCGGCAGCTCATCTGACAGATCAGATGAGGGCGGCTTTGAAGAGGGAGAACTCGGTGCGCCACGAAGGCGGCCAGCAGGTCTGCCCCTGGTCAGCCCTCCAACTGCACCATCCGCCGGTTGCAGCAGCGACGGCGGCGGTGCTCGCGAGGGTCGATGACCGGCCTCAGAGGACCAGCTGGTGGGTCGGCCCTTGATTCGCCGCCCACGTAGGGCGGCAAGTTGACCTGATCGCCGTCGGGGCGACGTTCTTGACGAGAAAATCGAAGGCGCTGCCACATCTTCACCGACTTGATGAGGGGGGTGGCAGGGAAAGGAATCTCGGGCACATGCCTCCTCTTGGCGATGAACGTGCCGCACAGAGCCGGCACGCGAGCGACATGGGTCCCGAGCTTCGCTTGAAAGAACTCTCCCTACAGCTCGATGGTGGGGAAAACTCCGAGGAAACCTTCGCATAAGGATGCGAAGGCGGCCAGCAGCACCACCGTGTTGGGGGTGAGGTGGTGCGGCTGGAGCCCGAAGAACTCAAGAACGCGGAAGAAGCCGCCCGCCGGCAGCCCCAGCCCGCGCGTGAGGTGCGAGCGGAAGATCACCCGCTCGCCCTCCTCCGGCGCCGGCGTGATTTCGCCCTCCGGCGGGGCGCGGGCTCGCACTAGGTGGCTGCCGGGGATGCGGCGCGTCTGACGAAGGAACTCGATTATGTCGTCGTCGATGATGGAGCCGTCCCACACGCCGGAGCGCGCGGTGGGAGGCGCGGCGGCTGATGAGGAGCTCATCTCCGCGGCGAGGAAGAAATGAGGCTCGGCGCGGTGGACCAAGGAGGAAGACGAGGCAGGGAGCGGGGATGAGAGAGTGCGCGTGCGTCGCCGCCCCCTCCCTCCCCCCGCCTACTTATAGGCGCCTAGGCTGCGAAGCCGAGGGGGCGGGCGTGGGATTAACTGCGCCCACGTCCTCACGCCCCCACGATTTAACCCACGACGTTACTGCGCGCAGTAACGGCATGGGGAGTCCAACCGCCCGCACGACCGCAGCGGATCCGCTGCGCGCTGGGGCATGGTAGTGGCGGGCCCCGCCTGACGGGCCTGTCTTGTCACGCGCGTGGACTGGCAGACTGGCCCTGCCGCGTGGCGGGCCCACGACGGACGGCTGCCGGGAAGCTTATCAGGCATGCCGCCCGGGTCCCGCTGCGACCTTCGAAACCTTTGAAGAGCAAGACGGCCCCCTGCAAAGTCGACTCCAGATGGAGACGGCGGGCCGAGTCCAGATTCTTTCATCAAAGGGATGAAGCTGTCGAGGCTCCTCGACGGGCTGCCCTCGTTGCCTCCCCAGCATCAGGGACTACTGTCGGAGTAATGGACTACGGGTAGGCAGACCCGAGCCCCCGAACCTTTCAAAACATCTTGGCAGACAGCGCCCCTCAAGACCCCAAGACAAAGAGCCGCCTTCGGATAGTCGGCAACAGATTCGCCGGCTACCCCTCTGGGCCGAGTCCCATAGGCCGCCTTCAGGACAAGCCGACTCCCAGCCAGCGACCTCCAGCGAGGCCGGCTACGAGGAGTCGGCCCGCGACCTTCACCACCTCATGCCAGGACGACTACGGGGTGAAGCCGCCTCGCGGCCCATCCCCGCCCAGTCCATAAAGGGCAGGTATGGCTACAGGGCGCCGTACCGACGGAGATCTCCGTCCGGCGCAGCACTGTTGCCATGCCGGCCCTGACATCAGCACCGTGGGCAGGCTCCTGTACCCACGTTGGCCTGTCTGTACGACCCGAAGACGGCGGGACCCGCCTGTCGGCGGGAGTACCGAAGACGGCGAGAGCATCCCAAGGACGGACCCGATGGAGTCGGCCTCCGGGAGTCGGCCGGCTCCTCCCGCGGGATCCGCGCACCATTAACCAGACAAGACGGGGAATGGCAACAGTGATCACCCGCTAGGCGGCGGCCCTGTTGCCATAACCCCATGACCAAGCTCGCGTCATTAGAAGCACGGCTACAGTAATCTGCAGCCGGCAAGACCCGCCATGGCGGACAAGGGCTGTCGGCCCCATGTCACGCCGCCAGATGGGGTCCACTAGTCGGCGGGCCCGAAGTCGGCGGAGAAGACGGCGACTTAGAGATCGACGGCTTGGACCCACACCCAGCGGATTACCGTTGTACCCGGGTAGGCCTATATAAACCCACGGGGCACCCATGCAAAGGGTTGGAAGCTAGTAGTTTTAGACACGCACATAGAGGGAGAGAAGAGGAAGCCGCGCCCTTCTCCTTTCTCACCCCGAACAACTCAAGGAGCCTCTTGTACCCACTTTGCCATAGTGATCATGCGGAGACCCATAAAGCAGCGATGAGGGTGTTATCTCCTCGGAGAGCCCTGAAGCTGGGTAAGATTCGCCGGCGTGCATGTCTTCGCCTCATCCCGTTTCCAGGCACCAGCGACGTTCTACTCGCCCCCTCCATGATAAGCCATCCTTTGGCATATGTCGCACCCAACCCCCGACACCATCAAATATGGCCACCAAACATTTAGTTGGACATGTGTCCAAATGTGTCAGTGGATAGAAAGTGATAACCAACAAGTATAGGGGATCAATAGTAGTCCTTTTGATAAATAAGAGTGTCGAACGTAACAAAGAGCAAAAGGAATTAATAAGCGGTTTTCAGTAAGGTATTCTTTACAAGTGTTGTAAAGTTGTTGTGACGGATAATTTGATAGTAAGATAATTTGTAATGATTAACGAATAACAAAGGTGACAAGGTGCAGAAAGGTGGGCCAACCCTTTTATTGCAAAGTACAAGCTAAAAGTACTTCTTATAGTGAGCAAGTGTTCTCGAGGACACATGGGAATTTCGTCTAGTCATGTTCATCATGATTCATTGACTCGCGTTCACTGATTTGATAAGTTGTTATGTGGGTGGACCAGTGCTAGGGTGTTATTCTTACTTAAACAAGCAACCCACTTATGATTACCCCCTCTTGCAAGCATCCGCAACTACGAAAGAAGAATGAAGATTAATCTAACCATAGCATGTAACATATGGATCCTAATCATCCCCTTACGGAATAACGCATAAACTAGGGTTTAAGCTTCTGTCACTCTTGCAACCCATCATCTACTTACTAATCTCACAATGCCTTCCCCTAGGCCCAAGCATGGTAATGTGTCATGTAGTTAACGTTCACATGACATCACTAGAGGAAGAACAACATAACACATCATAAAAAAATTGAACGAAAACCAACTTCACATGATTACTTATAACAAGACTTCTCCCATGTCCCCGGGAACAAACGAAACTACTCAAAAATCATATTCATGTTCATGATCAAGGGAGAATAATATCTGATTAACAATTTGAACATATTATTTTCCACCAAGTAAACCAACTAGTATCAACTACAAGATATAATCAACACTACTAGCAATCCACAAGTACCAATCTGAGGTTTGGGACAAAGATTGAATACAAGAGATGAACCAGGCTTGGAAGATAAGATGGTGTTGGTGAAGATGTTGATGGAGATGAGTCCTCCAACGATGAGAAGAGTATTGGTGATGGTGATGGTGATGGCGATGGCTTCGATTTCCCCCTCATGGAGGGAAGTATCCCCGGCGGAATCGCTCCATCAGAGAGAGAAAGTGCTCCTTGCCAGCTTCCGCCTCGAGATGGCGGTGTTTCGTCCCGAAAGACTTCTCTTGATTTTTTTTCTAGGGAAAATGGCTTCATATAGGAGAATATGGGCCTCGGAGGCCTGCTGTGGGCCCCACAACCTTACATGGTGTGCCCCAGAGGGGCGCCACCTGAGCTTATAGCTCCCTGGTCGGTCCTCTCCAGTAGATTTTCTTCTAGTATTGTTTATATATTCCGAATAAATCTTTGTAATCATTTGGAGCTCTGGAGAATGGCTATCTATGATGTAGCTCTTTTAGGTCCAGAATTCTAGATACCGGCAATCTCCCTCTTGTGATGGAACTTGCAATTTAGAAGAGAAAAGGCATTATAATTGCATCAAAAAGTGAAATATAACTTTAAAATTGTAAAAATAACAGTAGGAAAACATGATGCAAAATGTATGTATCAACTCCCCCAAGCTTAGACTCCGCTTGTCCTCAAGCGAATACCGAGCTAGATAATCATGACCACAGGTTTATAGAGTGAGGCGTTGGTAAAATAAAATACAGACATGGCAGCATCATGATCATTATTATAACATCAACTATTAATCATAAAATTTTCATGATCAAGTAACATTTCATTGACAAGCTAAAGTATTAAACAATAAACTTTCTTGAAAACTAACAAACTATGTTCTTAGTAATCAAAGCAATTACAGTTCATCATATTTCTAGGAAGGATCTATGTAAGACCTTTTGATTTAGCAAACTTCACATACTCTACTATGATATAGTCTTGCATGATTACTGGCACCCAAAGCATAATTTTTGAAAAAAAAACTGTTTCAATCAAACATACAGGAAGACGGGGGTTTAATGTTTCCCCTCCTGACTTTTTTATCTGAGGGATAATGTCAACAATAATAACTCATGATCACATATATTCAGCTGGATAAGCCACATGTTAGAGGATCCATGACAATATAAATTCTATAAAAATATAAGCAAACATAACTCATTACATTGTCTTCCTTGTCCAACATCAACTATTTGATCAAGTTTGGAAATAATTAATGGGGGTTCACAATCATAGAAGATGTCCAAGATAGTATATTTATAAGTGAAATCTCTCTTCCTTTATTATGCTTTCATGAATTTCCTCAGTGACCAATGCTATGTTTGTTACCTTCCAATAAATTTAATCAATTATACTTTTTCATGTAAAGTCATTACTCTCCACATGATTAGCATATGAACTTATTATTATTATTGCTATGATTGATGCAAAAGAAAGATAAATGAAAGAGCACTCAAACTCATTGGCACGTCTCCAACGCATCTTTAATTTCTGATTGTTTCATGCTATTATATTATCAATCTTGGATACTTTATATGCATTTTTGTGCAAGTTTATATCATTTTTGGGGACTAACCTATTAACCCAGTGCCTAGTGACAGTTGTTGTTTTCTGCTTGGTTTTCCAGAAAATTTGTACCAAGTCGAGTCCAAACGCTACAAAACTTTTTGATGATTTTTTCCTGGACAAAAGAGACCCTAGAAGCTTCAGAAGGAGACCAGAAGCAAAGCAAGGACACGGCAAGGCAACAGGGCGCGCCCTGTTACCTTGTGGGCCCCACTTGGCTCCGTTTTGCAGATTTGATTCACTTCATGGAAGCTTGCATTGATGGACTGCTAGTGTTTAATTTTTGTTTAAATTGGTATTGATGAACAATGCGAAACTAAGTTGGATAGTACATACTATTTGTTGGAATACATTGTCTATGCTTCATCTTGAAACTATATATATATATATATATATATATATATATATATATATATATATATATATATATATATATATATATCATATATGTGTTGTGAAAATGCAGGGAAATAATACAAAAGATAAAAAAGTGGTAATACATGCACTTTGCCATCTGCCAGCGGACTGCAAAGACCTTTGCCGTTGGCAGGAAGATGACAAAGGTGCCACATGGCAGCAACCTGTGCAACCTAGGAGCACCATGTCTGACCCATTTGGTCATTTTGCCGTCAGCTGACAGACGACAAAGACCTTCCTGGCAGACGGCAAAGAAAAAGCAGGAGTGACGTGCAGCCAAAGGCCTTCTGACGTCAAAGGGCAAACAGAAAAGGCAAGTGTTTATTTGCCGTCCGCAAGCAGACGACAAAGTCTGCCGTTAGCCACCTAACGGGGCCAACACCTATACTTTGTCGTCTAGGACCTTTGTTGTCTGCTAGGCCGGGAAGGGGGACGGCAAACATCTTTGCCGTCCACTGTGCTTCTGCAGACGGCAAAGATGAAGATTATCATGACTTCCAGTGCTAAAAGTCGGGCTGGCAGCCAGTAGAAGGCAACGCTGTTTGCCGTTCGTGACCTGGACCTTTGCTGTCTGCTATGGCAGATGGCAAAGTAACTGATTCTTATAGTGACATACCCATAGGATTTTTATAAGCAGTTCTATATGTACACAATGCATTATCAAGTTTGTGAGACCAATTCTTTCTATATCTATTAATAGTCTTTTGCAAGATTAATTTAATTTCTTGATTACTTAATTGAACTTGCCCATTAGACTTAGGATGATAAGGTGACGCTACGTACTCTTTGGTTCACATCATATTTAGCTAGAAGTTTACATAAAGCACCATGAATGAAATGTGAACCACCATCATCAGTAAATATCTATGGACTCCAAACCTCAGAAAGATAAACTCTTTAAGCATTTTAATAGAAGTCTTATGGTCAACACTACTAGTTGGAATAGATTCTACCCACTTAGTAACATAATCAACAACAACTAAAATATGAGTGCATCCATATGAAAGAAATCAAAACCCCAAACATCAAATGGTTCATGTAAGGACCAATATTGGATTGACCAGAGGGGAGGGGATGAATGGGAAATTCAAAATTTCTCTTCGAAAGTTTTAATCGAACCCAATCACAGCAGCAGAAATAAGACGGTAGATCAAGAGCAGACTGATAGAATGGAGCTAAGCAAATCTTTCGAAGAAAGATGCTACAATAGTTCAAGTGTAGTATCTCACTATCTTGACAATCACTATGGTAATGTTGTATGCTAACAGATAAGCAACATGTGAGAGGACGAAGGAATGAACTAGAATGCATGCAAATAAAAAGATATGAAAGGCAAATGACGTGCTGACAGAGATGCATGCAAGATGAACTAAACACAAAGACTAACGAGAGAAAACTATTGCGAGATGTTATTAAGAATATAATTCAGTTGAATGATGAAGTAACATCGCATAACAAGGAGTCACACATACAAACAAATAACCTTGAATATAACCAGCTGAAAGATGCTAAACAACATAGATGATACAGACACCAAATAGAAGACATATATAATATAGATATCTATCAATACCAAGCACCAAAGGTAAACTACTGAAGGAAATGCACTAGAGTAGAATGAACCAGTGGTGCTTGATGGTGATAGATGGATTTGGTAGACCCGTTTGCCCTTCTGCCAAAGGACAACGTCTGGTTGGTGGGACTTGTGATTGAACATAGGAGCAAACCTCTCTCCGTCCTATTCTCCTTCAACACGAAGCTTATCAGACTTCACTCGTGGTAGATACTTGTCGGTGATCTCCAAACCTTCAACAGACTTCTTCGCGAACCACAATTACTCTTGGTTGCTGAATACTTTGCTTGGTGAAGACAATTACTCTTCATCACTCCAGCCAACACATATCCGTCTAGAGAGTGCGCAACTCTCAAGAGTAATAGGCACAAGAACTGTAACTCAGAACTACTATGATGATCAACCACAATCAATGTTTTTGCCGCTTGGTTTTCCCTTGGTGAATCTGAAACTCAAATCTCTCGAGAGGGGATACTCAATCAATCTTCTCAGAAATCTTAAGTGGAGCAGCCAACGGACAAAGTTGGAGCGTGGAAGCTATTTATAGCCACAACCTTCTGCTACTTGTGAGTTGCGTTGGGATTTCCCCGAAGAGGAGAGGATGATGCAGTACAGAAGAGATAAGTATTTCCCTCAGTTAATAACCAAGCTTATCAATCTAGTAGGAGGACCAAGCAACACCTCATTAGCAGTACCTACACACAAAATAACAAATACTTGCACCCATCGCAAACAATGGGTTGTCATTCCCTTGGCGGTTAATGGCAAGGATCAAATCTTGTAGTGACAGATAGATAAATAAAAACACAAAATAAAAAAAATTAAATAAAATTGCAGCAAGGTATTTTTGGATTTTAATATATGACAAACATATAGACCTGGGGGCCAAAGTTTTCACTAGAGGCTTCTCTCTTGAACATAGCATATGGTGGGTAAACAAATTACTGTTGGCCAATTGATAGAAGGGCGAATAATCATGACAATATCCAAGGAAATGATCATGTATAGTGGCATCACATCCGAGACAATTAGACTGACTCTTGCCTGCATGTACTACTATTACTCCATACATCGACCGCTATCCAGGATGCATCTAGAGTATTAAGTTCATAAAGAACGGAGTAACGCCTTAAGAAAGACAAAGTAATCTCAAGCAATATGAATGAACCTTGTTTTATCCTTAATGGCAACAATAAAAATGCGTGTCTTATTCCTTTCTGTCACTGGGATATACATCACCACAAGATTGAACCCATCACAAAGCACCTCTCCCATTGTGAGACAAATCAATCTAGGTGGCCAAACCAAATCAATAGATTGGAGAGAAATACAAAGCTATAATAATCATGCATAAAAGAGTTCAGAGAAGACTCAAATAATATTCGTGGATAATCTGATCATAAACTTACAATCATCGGATCCCAACAAACACATCGCAAAAAGATTACATCGAATAGAACTCCAAGAACGTGGAGGAGAACATTGTATTGAAGATCAAAGAGAGAGAATAAGCCATCTGGATACTAGCTATGGACCCGTAGGTCTGTGGTAATCTACTCAGACATCATCGGAGGGGCAGCAAGGGTGATATAGAAGCCCTCAATGATTGATTCCCCCTATGGCAGAGTGGCGGAAAAGGCCTCCAGATGGGATCTCGGGACAACAGAAACTTGCGGGGGAGGAAAAACTGTTTTGGGTGGCTTTGTGTTGGTTTCCCAATTTTAGAGAATTTATAGAGGCGAAGTTAGGTAAAACGGAGCGAAGGTGGGCCCACAAGGCACCAGGGCACGCCTAACCCCCCTGGGCACGCCCTGGTGGCTTGTGGCCACCTCCTTCGTCTTCTCACTTCCTCCCAAAGCTTCTAGGGTCCCTTATGTCCAGAAAAAATTGTCAAAATTTTTTATGGGCATTTGGACTTCATTTGGTACTGATTTCCTGGAAAACTGAAAACAGGCAAAAAAAAAAACAACTGGCACTTGGCACTAAGCTAAAAGGTTGGTCCCAAAAAATGATATATAATGACATATAATTGCATATAAAACATCCAAGATTGATACTATAATAGCATGGAACAATAAAAATTTATAGATATGTTTTAGATGTATCACCTTCCCTGGTGGGAAAAGACCAAATTGGACACGCGGATCAGCCAATGGTCGAACGACATGTTTCCAACGGTCGGATTTTTGAGCACAAGGTAACATCCCTTACGCAGCAAGAAATGCTAACTAGCATTGCCATGTCTAGGGTATGAATATTTTTGGTCTAAATTTGAGTTTGGGTTGGATTCGTTGATATTTTAGAGTATGATGTAGTATCTTTTCATTTTATTGGACTGCAATATTGTTTTGTAGATGTTCACGAGGAGGTCCACTCACATTCGTGGTGATGCATCGAGTTCATCCGCGAACGCCGCACAACAACAAGTTTTCACGTAGGGATCGTCTTCACCTACTGTGAGGCAAGGAAGAAATACCAGAAGCTTCATGCAAGGAAGATCAAGACCACCAAATGGGCTTGCGCATCCACACTCGCCAAGCTAGGTATTACTGATGATTTCAATTTGCTTTGTGATAATGTTGGGTTGCACCATTTTGTTTTATCAGGGATGTGAGACATATGAACACATGACGCTTGAGTTTCTTAGTACTCTCTCGCACAACATAATGTTGGGCTTAGTCCAAATGCATATGAGGAAGAGCGGATAACCTTCTGTCTCTTGGACCAAGACTTCAACATTACTCTGAATGAGTGGTGCGCTCACTTTGGCTTCCCCAACAGCCATGATGACATCCGCTATGTTTATGAATTCACTAATTCACACCTGAGGCAATCCTTCTATTAAATGAGTCAAAATAGCTCTAAGCAAAGGGCCGGTTGCATTAAATATCCTGTTAACGTTATTTCAATTATGTCATCACTAACTCGTGGCAAGCACGAGGTGAAGTTTCTAAGGTGAATGATGAGAATATGGTAATTGTCGTGAAAGGATCTAACCTTGACATCGGTTATTCGCCCAACTTAGGGGCCATAATTTTGCTACACCTCACGCATCACGCAAATCATGCACAAGGAGATATCGAGTGTGGAGGAGCGATCATGATGTTGGCCAAATCCCTTGGCGTCAGCTACAATCACCTTCGCCCCATTGTCGGAACCAACCTTGTAATATTCGTGTTCTTACTAGCACTGTAATGGCAGTAGTTAGCCGTGGTCGTATTTGCATTAAAATTCTTGGAGTTGGGTACTTGTTGCCTACTCCTATGACTAACAGTTTCTCCATAGAAAGTGGACAATTGCATTATGTGCCACGGGAAGGAGATGCAACTTTTGACAAAGAAGGCCGAAAACCTGAACAAGTAGATGAAGAAGAGCTCGCCATAAACGAAGAGGAGGAGCAGCCCCAAGAGCAGCCACAACAAGAAGCCTACACCACCTACATGGACCTCTATAGTCTCTAGGGCTCTATCAATAATATGAGAAACCTCACTGAGTCCCTTCAAGGAATGTCCATCAACATGAACACTAGCTTCTCCAACTGGAGCAAAGGATGGGCTTCTGACCAACCACCACAATGATCTCTTGCTGGTTTGGGCTTGCAAAAGCATAAGCTTTGGGGAGGTCACAATCATGTGTACATCAAGATGTGGCAGTATTATTTGAATAAATTGTAACGAGGTTGTACCTAAGATCATTGAGCTTCAAAACACTCGTGTTTATTAATATGTCTCCGACGTATCTATAATTTTTTATTGTTCCATGCTATTATATTATCTGTTTTGGATGTTTTATATGCATTAATATGCAATTTTATATTATTTTCTAACCTATTAACCTAGAGCCAAGTGCCAGTTCCTGTTTTTTTCCATGTTTTTGAGTTTTGCAAAAAAGGAATACTAAACGGAGTCCAAACGGAATAAAACCTTCGCGATGATTTTTCTTGGACCAGCAGACAACCAGGAGACTTGGCGATGAAGTCGGAAGAGCCACGAGGTGGCCACAAGGACGGAGGGCGTGTTCGGGGTAGGGCCCTCGTGCAGCTCCTGACCTAATTTATGCGCCTATATATTCCCATATATCCTCAAACCAACAGAAAGATCCACAAAAACACTTTTCCATCGCTGTAACCTTCTGTACCCGTGAGATCCCATCTAGGGACCTTTTCTGGCACCTTGCCTGAGGGGGATTCAATCATGGAGGGCTTCTACATCAACCCTATTGCCCTTCCGATGAAGCGCTAGTAGCTAGATGGCTTCTTCTCTCTCTTTGATTCTCAATACCATGTTCTTCTCGATGTTCTTGGGTATCTATTTGATGTAATACTCTTTTGCGGTGCGTTTGTCGAGATCCGATGAATTGTGGATTTATGATTAGCTTATCTATGAATATTATTTGAATCTTCTCTGAATTCTTTTATGCATTATTTGGTATCTTTGTAATTATCTTCGAACTATCGGTTTGGTTTGGCCAACTGGATTGGTTTTTCTTGCAATGGGAGAAGTGCTTAGCTTTGGGTTCAATCTTGCGATGTCCTTTCCCAGTGACAGTAGGGCAGCAAGAGGCACGTATTGTATTGTTGCCATCGAGGATAAAAAGATGGGGTTTTCATCATATTGCTTGAGTTAATTCCTGTGCATCATGTCATCTTGCTTAATGCGTTACTCCGTTCTTTATGAACTTAATACTCTAAATGCATGATGGATAGCGGTAGATGTGTGTAGTTATAGTAGTAGATGTAGAATCATTTCGGTCTACTTGACACGGACATGATGCCTATGTCCATGATCATTGCCTTAGATATCGTCATAACTTTGCGCTTTTCTATCAATTGCTTGGCAGTAATTTGTTCACCCACCGTATTATTTGCTATCATGAGAGAAGCCTCTAGTGAAACCTATGGCCCCCGGGTCTATTTTCTATCATATAAGTTTCTGGTCTACTATTTTGCAATCTTTTACTTTCCGATCTATAAACCAAAAATACCAAAAATATTTACTTTACCGTTTATCTATCTCTATCAAATCTCACTTTTGCAAGGGACCGTGAAGGGATTGACAACCCCTTTATCGCGTTGGGTGCAAGTTGTTTGATTGTTTGTGCAGGTATTCGGTTACTTGTGCGTTGTCTCCTACTGGATTGATACCTTGGTTCTCAAACTGATGGAAATACTTATCTCTACTTTGCTGCGTCACCCTTTCCTCTTCAAGGGAAAAACCAGCGCAAGCTCAAGAAGTAGCAGGAAGAATTTCTGGCACCATTGCTGGGGAGATGTACGCCAAGTCAAGACATACCAAGTACCCATCATAAACTCTCATCTCTTGCATTACATTATTCGCCATTTGCCTCTCATTTTCCTCTCCCCCACTTCTAAAACGATTTTTGAAAATATTTGCGTTTTTATTCGCCCTTCTTTCGTTCGTCTTTTCGTTTGCTCTTATGTCTTACTTGGTTTGTTTGCTTGTTTGCTTGGTATAATTGTGGGTTTATTGAAAATGTGTGTTTATTGAAAATCTGAAGCAAAGAGTATGGATCCTCATCCACTTGCTAATCTTTTTAAGAGATCCAATTATGATGAACCAATTGCTAGTGAGTTGTGTGCACTAGATTATCTTTATGAAGTTTTGTTTGAAATCCGTTAATCTGAAAATTGTGATGAAGTACTTTATGAAGTGATTCACGATAGTTCTTTGAATGAAAAGCATCACTACAATGATGTTATTATAAATTATGTTAATGTCAATTATGTTAATGATATGCAAAACCCTAAGCTTGGGGATGCTAATTTTGCTATGTCTACTACTTGTTGCAATGATCATGATTGGGGTGATTCTTCTTTTGATCCTCAAAATTTATTTAAACCCCGTGATGAATATGAGATTGGTAATATTGTTTGCAATAATATTGAAAGTGGGTTTGGAAGAGTGTCAACTTCAGAACCCACATATTTGGATAATGTTCAATCTTATGAAGTTTTTGATAAAAGTGGGTTCAGAGAGCTCATGACATTATTTTATGATAATCCCACTATTTCGGAAGCGTGTCAACTTTGCATGCATGTGGATCATGAAAAGCAAATTTTGTGTCATAGTTATACTGTTGAATTTGATTATGATCCTGCATGTAATTATTATGAGAGAGGAAAATATGGTTGTAGAAATTTTCATGTTACAAAATTACCTCTCGTTATGTTGAGTTTGCTATTGTTTCTTTCTTCTTCCTTGCATATGGTGGTTTTTGCTTGTGTTGATAATTAGTTTGCTTATAAAATCCCTATGCATAGGAAGCATGTTAGACTTAAACTTGTTTGTCACGTGTTTTATGGTGCCCTCTTTGCGCTTCAATTCTTGTCTTTCATGTGTGCATCATTAAAATTGCAATGCCTAGCTAAGGGCGTTAAACAATAGCGCTTGTTGGGAGGCAACCCAATTTTATTTGTTGTTTTTTGCTTTTTAAGTTCTGTTTTGCAATACATAATTCATATAGCCTTTGGTTAGATGTGGTTTTGTGTTTTAATTAGTGATTGTGCCAAGTAAGACCTTTGGGATAGCTTAAGGCGATAGTTGATTTGATCTTGCTGAAAAACAGAAACTTTTACGCCCTGGAAAATACTTTTCATTTTTTACAGAAGCGTGCTTTTGAGTTGATTCTTTTTTCATAAGATTAATAAACAAATTTCTTAGGTTTTCCTAAATTTTCAGAATTTGTGGAGTTTCAGAAGTATTCGAAATATCCAGATTGCTACAGACTGTTCTGTTTTTGACAAATTTTGTTTTTCTATGTGTTGTTTGCTTATTTTGATGAATCTATGGGTAGTATCGGGGGTATGAACCATGGAATAGTTGGAATACGGTAGATATTACACCAATATAAATAAATAATGAGTTCACAACAGTACCAAAAGTGGTGATTTGTTTTCTTATACTAATGGATCTGATGAGATTTGCTATTGAGTTTTGTGTTGTGAAGTTTTCAAGTTTTGGGTAAGGATTTGATGGACTATGGAATAAGAAGTGGCAACAGCCTAAGCTTGGGGATGCCCAAGGCACCCCAAGGTAATATTAGAGGACAACCAACTGCCTAAGCTTGGGGATGCCCCGGAAGGCATCCCCTCTTTCGTCTTCGTCTATCGATAACTTTACTTGAGGCTATATTTTTATTCACCACATGATATGTGTTTTGCTTGGAGCGTCTTGTATGATTTGAGTCTTTGCTTTTTAGTTTGCCACAATCATCCTTGATGTACACACCTTTTGAGAGAGACATGCATGAATCGTGATTTATTAGAATCACTACAAAAAAAGACACATCCGTGACATTTTGGGCCGAATGATTTTTTTTCTGTCATGCTTATGACACTTCTATGACGATAATTGTGACAAAACCCAGTATCATCATAGATGTGGTGGGCTCCTACTTCTATGACAAAAAATCATGACATAAAATGGGCTTTTCGTCCTGGGTGGGCCGGAGATGCAGCTGCATGACATTCTTTGGGCCGTCCATGACGGAAAAAACCGTGGTAGAAGAGAGGGCGAGGAAAATATCGGGGAGTTCCCGGTTACGGGGGTGGTCGGGGGCCGAGCGATGCGCGTTTCTATCGTACACGTACGCACGTGGGTGCGAGGCGTTGGGCTCTAACTGAACCCGAGCGAGGCGTTCGCCAACTGAACCCGGGCGATTGCACTGCAGGCTACACGTCACTAAACCCGAGCGATCGATCGATCTGGCTGTTAACTGAACCCGGCTGAGCGATTCCTTCGCTACTGCTGCTAACTGAAGCCGATCGATGCTGCCTCTGGATGAACATTGAGCATTGTTGGGGGGTTGGATGAACAGTTCCCTGTGGGGGGTTGGATAAATAGGACCCCGTGGTAGTAGAGGCTGTTGCCGCTGGATGAACAGGACCCCGATCGAGCCGGTTGGGGCGGATGAACAAAACCCGTGGAGGGCTGGATGAACAGGACCCTGTGGAGGGCTGGTTGAACAGTAGCCTATGGAGGGCCGGAAGAACAGTAGCCTGTGGAGGGGTGGTTGAACAGGACCCTGTGGAGAGGGCTGGTTGAACAGTAGCCGGTGAAGGAGCGGTGGAGGCTGGATGAACATGAGCCCGTGGATGAACAGTCACAGGTGGAGGCTGAAGGTGGTCGACGGTGGATGAACAATAGCCCGTGGAGGCAGTCGACGGTGGAGATGAACAGTATCCCGTGGAGTCCCGTTTTGTGGTACGCCACACCCCTCCCGATGAACATGACCCCTGTTTCGACCGTAGCACTCCAACACAAGTCCGTTTTCTCCGTTTTGCGGTACGCCACACCCCTCCCGATCAGCAGGACCCCGTTTCGACCGTAGGAGGTCCAAGAGAAGTCTGTTTCCTTCGTTTTGTGGTACACCAAACCCCTCCCGATGAACAAAGATCCCGTTTCGACCGTGGCCGGTCGAACACAAGGCTGTTTCCTCCGTTCTACGGTACGCCAGGCCTCGTTTCAATTGGTTGTTCCGTCAAAACCGGTTGGCTCCTGATGAATACGACGACGACGCAACTTCTCCATTCCGACCCAGCCATCTACACGAGCCCTGGCCGTATGTATGCGCGAGTAGGCGTTCGAGACCCCGCTCATATATACGTATGTTGCCATATTTATTTTCTTGCACTCTGGCCGCTGTACGTACGTGTACACGATATTAACGGGACTGCGTGACATGATATGTGTGTGCCTCTACTACGAAACGTGCGCGCCTCTAGTAAGACACGTGCCATTCCTTACACGGCCACGTTCATCACTGCAGCCTGCAGACAGACCGATCGACCAGTATATACGTACACGTTCGCGACCAGAATGACAACACTACGTACGCTTCGACCAGGTGGGTCCCGACTGTCAGGCACTTTCTTGCCTGCGAAGATGTAGCTGGTGGGTCCCAGCAGCCAGGGGGCGAATCATTTTTGCCTGTAATGTCGACGCATTTCCTTGTGTGCGAAGATGTAGCTGGTGGGTCCCAGCAGTCCGGGGGGAAACATTTTTTTCATGAAATACGGTGGCCCATCCGGTGGGTCCCTGCTGTCAGGTGGAGGAATCATTATTTTTCGCGTAATAAGGAGGCACTTCCTTGATGCGGTTGTGGACCCAGCTGTCAGCCTCTCCATGTACAGTACTCTTTCGATGGAAGTCGTTCGTTGACCACGCCGCGCCGAGAGCACCAAGGCGGTGGATGACGGCGAGGCCTAGGAAGCGGATGACACGGAGCCAGGGAAGACGCGGTAGTGGATGCCCACGCGGAGAAGAGTACGAGGGTTCACTGGTTCGGCTGCGGTGTGAGCCTACCGTCGCAGCAGGGCCTGGCCAGCGGTGGGAGTAGTAGGGGGAGGTGAGGCCTCAACGACAGCACAACCGGCCACTGGAGGCAGGAGCAGGTGGTCTTTCCGGCGCTGGTTTGGGTGGCTGGTGCAAGAACAGCAGCAATTGAAGAAGCAGTAGGACCATTCGAATCAAATCCAACGGTCACCACTGCTAGAATCGTTTCTTGACTAAGTTGACAAAGCCATGCGTACGTGTCAACTTAGTAGGCCCACAGGTCAGGCTCCGAACCGGTGCGCCCCAGATGTCAGTGGGAGAAATCATTTTTTCGCATAATAAGGAGGCAATTGATTGCGTGCGGCCAGGCCAGCAGAGGGAGTAGGGTGGGCCGGTGAAGCCTGCGCGGTAGCACAGCGGGCCACAAGAGGAGGGAGCAGGCAGTCCCACCGGCACAGGTTTAGGCGGCTAGAGCAGGAAGATCAGATATTGAAGAAGCACGTCGGCCGTTGGATGGACATCCAACAGTCACTGCTGCTAGAATCGTGTGTTGACTGACAAAGCCTTGTTTAAACAAGTCAGCCTCGAAATTTGTGCCGTGTACAGCCCTTTTGCTATTATTTTTATAACGTTTACTCATTTTCTAATTCACATGGAATTTATTGCAGTCCATTTTCCATTTTTACAATTGCTGCCCATTTTCTGGTCAGAACCAGGGTTAAAAATTGAACTAAAAATGTGCGAAATTTTGAAAATTCGCATATTTTTGCTGGGGAACAGAATATTCTTAATCCAAAAATTAGTAGCCATACTAAAACAAATTTAAAAATTAATTAGTACTATGTCATGTTAAAATCCAATTAAATATAAAATATCAGTGAAGAACAAAAAAAAATGAAATTAATTTCCCATTTGCTATAATATTTTTGGAATTTTCAACCCCTTTGATATTACTTTTAACAGATACTGACTTCTTCAAAAATAAATAGTGGGCTACCTATTTTTCCAAAGAAAAAACTGTTGGGCTGATCATGTTGTTAGAGGGGGCACAGAGAACGCACAACCCAGTTTATAGCCTGCTCCTCCAAACAAATCCTTAAAAAAAGTTGTGCAATTCTGTCGTTAATTGACTATATGTTAAAAATGATGTGGGTCGAGATATCAGCAGGGTGGATTAGAGTAAAAAAACGAGGGGTGCATCTGATTAGTAAAAGAGGCACTTGCTTGTGTTCGGGAGTGGACCTGGTGGGTCCGTACTGTCATACTCACAACTACAGTCCTCTCCTGATTCACTATGTTGACAGGGCCGGACGGCGGCGGCGCGGCGAGTGCACCAAGGTGGAGGATAAAGTGATGTCGCCAATGTGCTGGGCTGGGTTGGACATTCTTATTGAAAAATAAAAACGCACCGGAACTATTTACGATGTTGACTACGATTTGCATGGGTTCGTTGGTTGCAGTAAGAAAATGGTGGGAGAAAGAAGACTTGTCGCTATCTTTGCCTAAGAATAATATCGACTGAATGTAATGACACTAACATAGGAAATAATATCCTCCTGTTAAATCGTGAATTTAAAGAACTGGTGCGTGATCATTTAGCTTTATTTATTTATTTACTTATTTATGTTTAGGGGACCATCAGCATGTACATACGCCGGATTCATGTGAGAGCCTCCCTTCCAGTTAATTGTGGGATCCTCTATTGGGCCTTCATCAGTGGGCTGCAAGTTATCAACAAGTGGAAAATATGTTCCGTACCAAAAATAGTATGCGCTACGTACGGTACGGGGCACTAAAGGATCGGACCGGGCAACGACTTCCAAAACATTGTGTTTGTCATTCTAACAACACATTTATTTATCCAAGAGACGAAATATACTACTGATTGTACATTGAAAACAACATCGGCAGCAACCAGGGCTAGGGGTGCAACAAAAGCAGTAAGCAGGCCAGAAGAGTAAAGACGCAGCTCTCTCTTCCAAACCAAACATCAGCCATCATTAGAAAAGGGCTACCAAAAAAGAACAAAGTATGCATCAAACTAAATAAAGATCCTACTACACCAAGTGTACGCATCTAACTAACTGGCTCAGTTAGACGTTACTATTTATTAAGCTGTGAAGATTGGCTGACAGCTTGAACCAGATGGGTGCCTGACGGGGGAAACTCCAGCCAGCAGGTCGAAGTCTGATACTTGCGACCCTCTCTCCTACTTTGCGCTGCAGAGCATGGCGGCACATATCAGGGTATGGTGCATGGAGAGACGCATGGTACGCTGTGTACACACAATTTTGCCTGATGAACGAAACCGCGATGCCATCATGATCCTTGCCGTCGGTTATCTCCTGGTTAATCAGATAATTCAGTCCGACAAACAGAGAGCGTGTACCGATGCTACTTACCAGCCTCCAGTAAAAAATTCCTGAAGGCCCAGAGAAGCTGGGATCCTGCTCAAAGACCTTGCAGTGACTATGATTGTATTTCGCGAAACAACTCGTCCAGTACGTGCAAACAATCATCAATCATTTGCCGTCGTCTGATCGAGCCAGGAACCACCTGCAACTGCCATGCCACTTTTCTTTGAAAGGTTCTGGGATTAGGAAGGGCAGGGACACCAGGCGGCCTACAACATCATATCAAGTTGGAGTCAAACAAAAAAGGGCTCTTAATGTAGTCAATCTTAAGAACAACATGTTATGAGCATGAATATTTTTTTATTAAATGTTAACAATAATATAAGTAGGCCATCATGATATCATAGGAAAGTAACATACTGCTGTAACAGCCGCTTGTAGCGATGACTAGAGTAGGCCAGCAATACATCCAGCCATATCAGGAGTCGACATCGTAAATGAAGCCCTTGTGTTCAATGGCATCAGAGAACCATGGAGGATGTATGACCCTGCAATGGACGTGCAGATTTATCCACTTACCGCAGTGACCTATCAGATAGGCGAGACCGCAGTTGAAGAACGCAATTAGCCTGAAGTCTTTATAATTCACAGATCTTGTGGGCACTTGGCAAATTACAACCTTGAGAAAATCAAACTTGGTATCATGTTGGCTACTGTAAGATTCTGAGTATTCTGGGCCGCGGTGCCAAAGCAGTGCAGTGTTAATAGAAGGAAGGGGGATAAATCGCCGGGTGTAGACCTCCACGAGCATCCAGCCGCTACGACCGTCGATGAGCACCATCCAAGACGTGTTCATGCTGACCCAGTACATACCGTTAATGTAGTTGAGGGTGACAGGGATCGGATCGCAGTCTAGGGGGTTGATGCTCGCCACCCTACGATCGTTATCCTACGTGACACGTCGTTTCTGAAGATCGGGCGGCATCAGCAAGCAAGGAGCTGGCTTAAAAAGCTCCGGCCCGAGGGCTTTGAGTAAACGGTACAGCCTCACGAGCACGCGGTGAGCAGCATGGTATTGAGATTGTCCACACGCGAAACAATGAGGTTGATTACCTCTGTGGGAGCGAATTCCAGCCACTCTTTCGGCGGACGCTGCTCGGTTCTGCCATTGTTAGTGCTTGGGTTTCGGAAGAGGGGGGAGGCGCCTTAGCGGGGATGGAAGATTGGACGATTATGCACGGACAAAGATGGAGAAGCGAATATGTGCTGTGGGAAGTGGACATGTGATGATGACTACAACATGCCGCTTGACTTACGAGACACATACCAGCAATGTAGGGTCATATCGATGCCAGACAACTTGCTTGAGTGATCACATTACCTGTACTCCCTACAGTACCTACTACTATGCCCTAACTTGCTTGAGTAGAGTAGTAGTAGAGTAGGACTCTGCTCTACTACTAGCACCAGAGGAGTAGTATATTCTAATCTAAAATAGTTACAAACTTCAATGCCCGAGCATGGAACGACTACGAACTGTCATTGGTGCTAACTCCTATCCCCATCAAACGTTCGCTGGGAGACATGGCATTTGCAAATGCCCGCGACACAGTTACAGTACGTGTGTAAGGGTGGCAGTTTTGTCAAATACTATGGCTTAAAAACAGGCCACGTCGGATGGAAATCTGACGGTTACATGGGATTCTCCAGGATTGAGCTCGTGTCGAACAATCGCCAGATATCATTACTAAAAAAGGTTAAAACACCCGGGGCTATAACTTGCACCGACTGACCACTAACAATGATAGTAACATAGTTGTAAAATGGTCAAAGACCGTGTCTATGTGGTGTTTGGAATTATATGCAAAAAAACTAGCAAGATGCTCATGCATTGCACAAAACACCTGTTATGATTGACCCATGCAGGAGTAATCCCATGTGTAAAAACTAATGATATCTCGAGAATTTTATCGGAAAATGGTATCTCGACCATTTCATCGAAAAAATGATATCTCTGGAAAGATGAGAGATAAGGTGAGGAGGAGTGGGGCGTGGTGGTGACTGGTGGTCGGACAGGGCGGAGGCATGGGGATGGACGGCTCCGGTAGCACCCACCATGCCAGATTGTTCCAGAAACTTCCTTTTTTAATTGCTCAGCAATGAGGTTGTGGGAGATAAGCATGAACAAGGCAAGGCCTTATCTATAAATGTGGAGAGAGGTGCGGGTATCGTTTGTAAAATTGTCATAGTTTGCTTTCTGTCCATCAGATATAGATCAGATGATCTATATTATAAGATGGCAGGCACACCATCATCACCAACTCAGTTTTTTCTCTACTCCTACTCCTATAAAAGACTCAGTTGGTGATGATGGTGTGTCTGCCATCCGACATTTCTGACCATTAGATCTGCATCTAACCGTTGTGATGTAAGTTGTGGCCTTTCGCAAAAATTTCCACTTCTCTGCTCCAGTTTACACAAAACCCCTTAGTATCTTGAAACCAACCACATTCCTCCCTTACCTCATCAAAACAACCTAAAGAATATATTTAGAGTGAAACATAAGATATTTTTAGTGATATGTATATAAAACTAAACTATTTTTTTTTGAAATTTGTGAATATGTATTCTTCTACTTTGGATCCGTTGCAATGGACGTGCTCATTGCTATAAAGGTTTATCTCTTGCATCGTCCACAACGAACACCTGGTGTACTGGTCCGGGCTGGATGCTTGCAGCGCGATGACCTGAGTTCCAATTTTGTCCTAAACTGTAGCTTTTTATATTTTCCATATATACTTATTTCACTACTGTACTGGGAGTGGAACCCACAGAGTACTTAGAATACAAGATTAAGGATGGATTTGTTTCTTTTTAACTTTCTGTACGAATCTGTAGCCAACCTGCAAGTCATGTACACTGTATTGACAATGGAACCCATAGAGTACTTAGAATACTCCCTCTGTTTTACTTTGCAAGTCCTGCGCGTATACCAAGGTAGTCAATTTTATCATCGTAATATAAACTATATAACACAAAAGTTATACCATTTAAAACTAGAACATCTAAAGTTTATAATGGTATGTTTTTTGTAATAATGACTTCTATTAGGTTGGTCAAATTGAAGACCTAGGGGTACATGAACACCTTGTAAACTGAGAGAGAGGGAGTACAAGATTAAGGATGCAATTAACTTTTTATAAAGGGAGAATCATTCACGGAATTAACTCTAATGGATTGGATGTGACTATTATTCTCCAACGGCAATCGGCAAATTTCCTCCCGCGGGCCGAAGTAGGTTTCTTGGTTTGCATGCGGGTTTAACGGAGGCGTTTGATGGAGGCGAGGAGGCTGTGTGCAACTGGGCATGCAACGACCGACGCAGTACTATTCGATTTGACAGCTACTAGTATATATTATAAAAAGAAAGAAGAGTAGTAGAGGTCGAGATAAGAGTAGAGATAGAGACTAGGGAGGAGCACCATCTACTGCTTCGTGTGCTACTCCTGCACTCCATTCGGCGGCCGCAACGCCCCCTACAACCAGTCCCTCTTGCGCTCCATTCAGCGAGCGCTGTTGAAATTTGGGGAGCGCACTCGCGCGACTACTGGCAGCGACGACTTCACCAACGATGACTTCTTCCCCGACTTTGGCAACCTCTTCCTCAACGACATGGGAGACAACCTCAACGCCAACGGTGTTGCTCCCGTTGCACCGTATGTGTTTCTGTCCTTCTTGTTCGAAATCGTGGTAGAATTCATGTTTCTAGTCTGTGTCCTAGATTCGATCTGTTCATCTACTATGCTAGTCCGCATGATTAGTTTAATATCTGTTATAGACGTCATGATTTATTTTTTGCTTATTCGGACTAAATCTCATAGTAACTTGCTCATATATTCAACTGGCGCAACATCCCCTATAGCCACTCCCGTTTCATGGACGGCCTGGTCGATTCCTCCAAGGAACCCTTCGTCTACTACTATGAGTGCCCAATGCCGTTTCGGGGCTCGCCGGCGGACCTCGTGCATCATCTCACGCATGCATCTGTCGATCACTACTGGCCCTTGGCGACGAACATCAAGTACGAGACATGCTACCCGTTCACCATGCCAGAGTCACTGGAGGATCACCGCCGCCTACTAGTCTCGGAGGAGGACGACAGCGTCTTCCTCTTGATCGTGGGCACCGGCGAGGCCCACGTAGGCCGCCGCCCCGTCTCTGTAGTGCGTGTCAGGGGCGACGCCACTGACGCTGACAGTGACACGAGGCCCATGTATGGGTGCGTGCTCACTGTTACTGCCCCTCAGAGGTACGTGGGCCCCTACACTGGCTCCATGACGCTGACTAGGACTGTGCCGTGCTGGGACCTTCCAGCCGATGTGGACATGGAAGATGCATGGTATGATGTCCCCCCAACATGGTGCACGGGGACTCCAAGGAGGTTCACCTGGACATATGCATTACCAAGTTAAATGATGATCATTAGTCCTCACTCAATGTAATCCACTGTCTAAGCATGTGGAGACTTCTTATTTATATAGCATAGAACCTTCCATGCATGATCCTGCTCTATTAGAGTATCGAGCTTGAATAAAAGTTTATCCATTTATGGTTTAGTCTAGAATCTTCCATGTATGCTTTTGCTTCATTAGAGTCCTCGCTTGCTATTTATGAGATTAACTGAGAATTTTTACTACAGTACTGGTGAAAGACTGATGATGAACCATTTCTTACATCTCCTCTGCCCCCTTCCAAATCATCCTAATTTAATCCCTCCGTCTAGGTGTATAAGAGCATGGTTAATACTTAATAGTATAGCCAACTGTTGACTATAAGAAAGTACCATGTCATCTGTAGCCAACATCTATAACAATCGATACTCAAAAACTAATTCTTAAAGATCATTTGTTGAAAAGCACAATAAGTGTTATTTCTTCACAAGTTTTGGATGCAGGTTGAATAGTTGAACGCTTTTGTTTGCAAAAAGATACTTTTTAATCTATTTCACACGGATGTTTGTGAGCTCTAGAGATGAAATAATATCCAAAGAAACCTATCGATACCCGTTACACATGAGATGACCCCCAAATCCTTTGTCAAAATAAACAACTCCCAGATCTATGCATTTCACTTTTCCGTGCAATGCATGGGAACCATACTATAGATTAGTACGACAAAAATTTAACTAACATTATATATAGTATGGTAAATGCTCATGCATGTCACCTAAAATTGTATCATTGAAAACTATGTTCAAATACGAATCCTATGATATAGTTTTTGTTGACATGCACTAACATTTTGTCAGTTAAATATTTAGTCAAATTCAATGCGGGACTAATATACCACGACCGATGTAGTACTAGTGTAGAGGGCGGTGTTGCACGAGAGTCTCACCCTGCTCGTGGCGTGGCAGTAAAGCCGTCATATCACAAAACCCAACCACTCCCGGTAATAAGTGGCCTGGTAAACTAAACGGACAAACAACCATCACATCCCTCTATCTTTTTTGCATTTCATCTCTCTGCATTTACTTTCTCCGGTTCACCTCGCACACTCGATCCCTAGCTACTACTCCTAGTATCCCTAGCTACTACTCCTAGGGCCAGTTCTTTTGGCGGCTTAAAAAATAAGCCGTCTCTTACCCAGCTTTTCCCATAAGACTAGTCAAAGTGGAGAGTAACATTAAGGCACCTCACTCATTTATTTGGGCTTCTAAACTACTACTAGTACCTCTGTCCTGGTTTATTGGTCAGCATTGTAATTTGTGCTAAATTTGACCAAAGATTTAACTGATAAAATGTTAGTGCATGTGACATGCACAAACATTTCATTAGTTAAATTTATGGTCAAAATTTGACACAGATTACAATGGGACCAATAAACCAGGACGGAGGTAGTAGTTATGGGAATTAACTAATGAAGCCTAAAAGAACTGGCCCTGGTACTCCTAGTAGTAGTACTCAAGTTGGAATTCCAACATGGCACAATTTGTTAGGCAAAAAAATTCGATACAGGGTGTAGGAAGCGGTTTGGGAATTTGCATGCCTTCTCGACCTGTGACATACTCCGTACAAAGTATGATAGAGAAATAACTACAGAGAAGGAAGCTGAAAGTAAACAATCAAACGAGCATTTTTGCATTTGTTTTGCATTGAATCGTTTCACAAGCTTGACTAGTGCTGTTTTTCTACTTTTACAAAAACCGCATCGTAATGTTAAAACGTGCATTTGCACGTACATAAGTAATAGTAGTACTCCCTCCGTCTAGGTGTATAAGTCTACCCTCCTTCTTGGTCACGGTGCACAACCAAATATGACTTATTCACCTAGACGGAGGGATTAGCACAGTCTGCAAGCATACATAGTGAGAGACGTGTAGTGCGATAGTATATAGTAAAGTTTGTGCTATAATCACGTACTTACAAAATGTGTACGGATACACAAGGTTTCCAAACTTTTCCTTTTACATACTTAACTAAGGACGCTAATAATTCCTGAATGTTCGGGATTTATCATTTGCATCCAAAAACTAATGATATTTCCTTACGAAACTAAATTATATTCCTAATAAAAGCCACGGCGCTCGCAGGAGCGCTTGCGGCGCGCCACGAGTGCCCTGGTGCATGGCGTTTCCTAGCGCGCCGACACAACGCCTGTTCCTCAGCTTCGAAACTCTCGAGGTGCTGACTAGCGGCTTGCCGGCGGGCGAGCGCGATCTCACCGGTGTGGTGATCTGGTGCCAACACGTACTACTCCTCACTGGAAGCGTGCACCCGGTCCAAGTATTGCCAAGCGCTTGGGCCCGACTACACTCAGGGCTTAAGCACAGGCGTCCTCCGCCTCCCTCATGCCCGTCCGACGAGCCTTCTCCCAAAGAGCCAATTTCCTGACTCTCTCGGACGCGACATAGGCCTGCCAGGTAGCTTGGCCCGCGGCGCACTTCTCTTCCTCGGCCTTCTTCTCGGCCTCTATTTTTGCGCGCTCTGCCGGAGGCAAAGCCTCCCACAAGGCGGCATCCATTTCTTTCCAAAGCTCCTCTAGGCTGGGGGGGCTTAGCCGGCGGCGCGGCATTCTCCTCATAGCGGTGAGCCGACGCGCGTGCTGGCGAGATTGGGAACGCCAACGCGTCCACCTCGACGCGTCGCGGCGAGGAGCGGAACATCGACGCATCCTCCTCGACTAGTGGCGGCAAGGAATGGAACGGCGACGCATGACCGTCCGCGCGGTGCAGCGAGGGGCGCCTAGGGCTTGGGAGGGGGATGCCATGGTGGTCGACGTGAGAGGGAGGGGGAGGAGATAGCGATGAACGTGAGCGTTCTTCCGAATGCCGTGGGAGGCGCAGTATTTATAGAAAGCAATGGCACACCTACGTAAGATATGGACTGAGCTGCACTGACTTGACTGCAGGTCCAGTTGCATCACTAACATGTGGGCCAGACACCTGTTGGGCCCACATGTCAGTGACCCAATGCACCTGCAGTTAAGTAACTGAAGCAGCTAGCGTCCCGTAAGATGTGCTGCATGATTAACATAACAACTATGTGGGCATATTTGTTGGAGTAAATTACGGGGGAGGGAAGGGGTGGAAATATTGCTGGTCACAACAGATTGAACAAGCGCGGGGGGAGGAGAGTCATGCATGCAGATTATTTCCACACTGGGTGGAGTGGTGGGACTGCCGGAGGGAGAAGGAGAGTCAAGCAGGCGTTCAGATTTCAAGGTGCACTAAATTATTGCATGCGATGATTAAGGCTGGCCATAGTGGTGGTAATGTGGTATCTTACTACTCCATCTGTCTAGGTGTGTAAGTCATCTTACGAAAACCAAATAATCCCAAAACACTTAGGCGCGGTACATTAACTCTCATCTCATTTCTTGTTCGTGACATATCAACCAATAAGAGATGTGGGCTATGCATGCTTTAAATGACTTGAGACTACCAAACACGACATGCAATGGTTAGTTCATTGCATGCAATGTTATTAATTAGCAAAAAACATTAAGTTCTCTCGTTTTCCCCTCCACCTTGATCGCGGTGCGCAACCTAAGATGACTTACACACCTAGACGGAGGGAGTAGCTGGTATCATGCACACGGGAATAGCAAACATGCTGATGTGACCAAGAATTAAAGAAGAGAGGGGGGTTAGAGTAACATAGGTAGATACCGTATCATACTAAATACTGTGATACTTTGTGTCATACATGGCACTATAAAGGTAGTCCCGTACCATACACTAGTATCATGCACATGATAATATTATATGATACTTTCTACTATGAGTAGCCTAAAGAGAATATTAACTAATCTCTACTCTCTATCTCGACTCTTATCTCTATTCTCTACACTATATATTTATTACTCCTATAAATACTCAGTTGGTGGTGATGGTGTGTCTGCCTCTGGACAACGTGAGCCGTTCAATCTACTTGGAACCAACGGCTAAGATGTGTGTTCATAGATACATGGCCTTGCCATCGGAGGTATAGCAGATATTTACCCACCTCTGCCACTCTATAAAATATGGAACTACTCATTCCAGCCTCATTTCCTTTCTGCTTCATCTCCTTGCATTCTTGCCGGCGGCGGTGAAGGTTCCTGAAGATGGAGTCCAGACTCTAGAAACCACTACAAAAACTATTCCACCACCTCTATCTTGGTAAGAGTAGGTGAATTTTTTGAATCGATCCCTTTAAACTAGAAGGGAGGTAGTAGTACTCTAATAGCTAACCTTGTTGTGATGACTAGATAGGACATGGCACGTGCCTGGACGGAGGAACTAGTCTGCATTGTGCATTTAAGTTTTGTCTGAAGTCAATGTACCTCTACTTTGACCAAACTTATAGAAAAATGTATCAACATTTAGAATGTCAAATCAATATTTTTATACTCATTATGAAACGTAGTTTTTGTACTCATTATAATCATTATTGTAGATATTGATATTTTAGTATAAATTTGGTCAAAAACTTTGCAAACGGTTGACGGAAGTAAAAAGGACCAGAGGGAGTATCATGCATGCGGAGTAGGCAAAAAAATTGCTCATTTATAGCCGGTCGAAGTCTCGAAGGGCGCGACCGTGGGAGGGAGGCGAAGGTCGTGGGAGGCGTGACGGTTGACGGAATTAAGTGAAGTTACATCCAAGCGCCGGCATGGCGTGCGAACAGGCAGAAACTATACTGTCAGGCCTATGATATGGGTCTAGTAGACATGACATTTAGTGGGTCCCACATAGTACTCGAGAACTCTTTGGGGGCTTGCAGCCGTTTATCCACTGGGCAAGCCAACAACCCCGTGCTGTTCACACGCCCTACTCGTCCCCGTCTTCTACCTTACAATAGTTCGCTCCCAGTCATCCCGTCCTTTCACATTACACCAGTTCAGCTTCTCCTAACCCTCCTCCAAAATCCATGGCCTCCCAAATCTCCATGGTCGGCGCCGACTACCAGGTTATAGCCATCACCGGCGATGATTTCATCGTCATCTACACCCGTGGATCCGCGACGGTGAAGGCATGCCTTGCTTGCTTCCTACACATGTTCAACAGTTTAAAGGATGAGTGGGTCGCTGGGCAAGATGTTGAGTACACCACAGTCCTGGAAAGTGATAAGATTCTAAAGGAGGCAGAGAAGAAGAAGCCCGTCGTGATCCAGGTTTGCGTACATAACATGTGCTTGGTCTACCACATATGCCATGCCGATGTTGAGTGCCAGGATTTTAAGAACTTCCTCAAGGACGAAAGGGTGAAATTCGTTATTGTACACTTTAGGAACGATAGGGATGTCCTCGGTCGGATAGGCCTCGTTGTAGGCCAGCCCTTCAATCTCTAGAAAGCAAGCCTAGTGTCCTTCTCTCAGCCTTCAATGCTGACCCTGGCTGCAGCCATGATTGATCCTTCGTACGCTAAACTAAAGAAACCTCAGCACGAGCTTCATCATGCATGGGAGTCGAAGACAATAGATGAAGATCACATCCTGTACGCAGCAATGGATGCCTACAACAACAACAACAACAACAACAACAACAACAACAACAACAAAGCCTTTAGTCCCAAACAAGTTGAGGTAGGCTAGAGGTGAAACCCATAAGATCTCGCAACCAACTCATGTCTCTGGCACATGGATAGCAAGCTTCCACGCACCCCTGTCCATAGCTAGATCTTTGGTGATACTCCAATCCTTCAGGTCTCTCTTAACGGACTCCTCCCATGTCAAATTCGGTCTACCCCACCCTCTCTTGACATTCTCCGCATGCCTTAGCCGTCCGCTATGCATTGGAGCTTCTGAAAGCCTGCGCTGCTGAATATGCCCAAACCATCTTAGACGATGTTGGACAAGCTTCTCCTCAATTGGTGCTACCCCAACTCTATCTCGTATATCATCATTCCGGACTCGAGCCTTCCTCTTGTGGCCACACATCCATCTCAACATACGCATCTCCGCCACACCTAACTATTGAACATGTCGCCTTTTAGTCGGCCAACACTCCGCGCCGTACAACATTGCGGGTCGAATCACCGTCCTGTAGAACTTGCCTTTTAGCTTTTGTGGCACTCTCTTGTCATAGAGAATGCCAGAAGCTTGGCACCACTTCATCCATCCGGCTTTGATTTGATGGTTCACATCTTCATCAGTACCTCCATCCTCCTGCAACATTGATCCCAAATATCGAAAGGTGTCCTTCCGAGGTACCACCTGGCCATCAAGGCTAACCTCCTCCTCCTCACACCTAGTAGTACTGAAACCGCACATCATGTACTCAGTTTTAGTTCTACTAAGCCTAAACCCTTTCGATTCCAAGGTTTGTCTCCATAACTCTAACTTCCTATTTACCCCCGTCCGACTATCGTCAACTAGCACCACATCATCCGCAAAGAGCATACACCATGGGATATCTCCTTGAATATCCCTTGTGACCTCATCCATCACCAATGCAAAAACATAAGGGCTCAAAGCTGACCCCTGATGTAGTCCTATCTTAATCGGGAAGTCATCGGTGTCGACATCACTTGTTCGAACACTTGTCACAACATTATTGTACATGTCCTTGATGAGGGTAATGCACTTTGCTGGGACTTTGTGTTTCTCCAAGGCCCACCGCATGACATTCCGGGGTATCTTATCATAGGCCTTCTCCAAGTCAATGAACACCATATGAAAGTCCTTCTTTTGCTCCCTATATCTCTCCATAAGTTGTCGTACCAAGAAAATGGCTTCCATGAACGACCTCCCAGGCATGAAACCAAACTTATTTTTGGTCACGCTTGTCATTCTTCTTAAGCGGTGCTCAATGACTCTCTCCCATAGCTTCATTGTATGGCTCATCAGCTTAATTCCACGGTAATTAGTACAACTCTCAACATCCCCCTTGTTCTTGAAGATTGGTACTAATATACTCGTCTCCATTCTTCCGCATCTTGTTTGCCCGGAAAATGAGGTTGAAAAGCTTGGTTAGCCATACTATCGCTATGTCCCCGAGACCTTTCCACACCTCAATGGGGATACAATCAGGGCCCATCGCCTTACCTCCTTTCATACTTTTTAAAGCCTCCTTCACCTCAGACTCCTGGATTCGCCGCACAAAACGCATGCTGGTCTCATCAAAGGAGTCGTCCAGTTCAATGGTAGAACTTTCATTCTCCCCATTGAATAGCTTGTCAAAGTACTCCAGCCATCTATGCTTAATCTCCTCGTCCTTCACCAAGAGTTGGCCTGCTCCGTCCTTGATGCATTTGACTTGGCCAATATCCCTCGTCTTCCTCTCTCGGATCTTGGCCATCTTATAGATGTCCCTTTCACCTTCCTTCGTGCCTAACCGTTGGTAGAGGTCCTCATATGCCTGCCCCTTGCTTTAACAACAGCTCGCTTTGCGGCCTTCTTCGCCATCTTGTACTTCTCTATGTTGTCTGCACTCCTATCCAGGTATAGGTGTCTGAAGCAATCTTTCTTCTCTTTAATCGCCTTGTGGACATCATCATTCCACCACCAAGTATCCTTATCTTCGCTTCTCCTTCCCCTGGACACTCCAAACTCCTCCGAGGCCACCTTATGAATGCAAGTCGCCATCTTCATCCACACATTGTCCGCCTCCCCTCCTTCCTCCTATGGGCCCTCCTTAATGACCCTCTCCTTGAACACCTGAGCTACCTCCCCCTTGAGCTTCCACCACTTCGTTCTAGCGACTTTGGCACGCTTATCCCGCTGGACACGAATCCGAAAGCGGAAGTTGTCGGATTTCGGGTTCCGGCAGACCCTCTAGGTTCGAACTCTGGGGTGCACGCGGAGATCTCGCCCCCTACCTACCTGCACCTCGTCGCTTCGCAAGGATCTAAACTACACAAAGAGCAACACAAGGGACACAAGGTTTATACTGGTTCGGGCCACCATTGTGGTGTAATACCCTACTCTAGTGTGTGGTGTGGTGGATTGCCTCAGGGGCTGATGATGAACAATAGAAGGAAGAACAGCCTCGCGATGGTCTGTTCTTGGCCGGTGCGACGAACTGCTAGGGGGAGTTCGGTCGCTCTCTCTCTCTAGATTGCTTGACCACTAACTCTGTTCTGGATTCCGGATCCTCGATCCCTCTACCCTGTGGGTGGCTAGTCCTATTTATAGGCAGGGGCCCTGGGCCTCTTCCCAAATATTGAGCGGGAAGGGCGCCAACAATTGGCCATTTTGAAGGGGAACATCTAGTACACTTATCCTGACTAAGGTTGGTCCTCGCCTGTCAAAGGCTCTGACGATGACGCCGGCTTGGGCTCCACGATGACCTCCTTCCTGCCGTTGTGATGGTCTTGGTCTTGTTGCACCGAAATGGTTGCCTTTGCTTGATGCTCTCGCCTGCGCTTGCCTCCCTTGCACCAAAGAGGAAATGAGGACATGCATGCTGGCTGGCGCCTCCTGGCGCCTCGGTAAATCATGGCTTGCGTCACGGGCACCTCGTGAGGTACCCCGCGTTGATCTCTCCGCCTCCTCGCAAGCCAGCCTGACGAGGCCATGCCTGAGGAGACTTCCTGTCGTCCGCCCCACGAGGCTTGGCCCCTCGCGAGGGTCTTGAGCTTGTCTTGATGAAGATGGGCGTCTTTGGGCCACCCCTTGAGCCACGCCAGGGCCACAGGCGAGCAAGTCTGGTACCCCGTTCCCGAACGCCGATGCCAGTCAAGAACCACCGGCTTATGCTGGGGTACAACACTCTCTCCATGTATCACCTTACAGTGTAGGCACGCACGCCTATCTTCTCTTCTCGAGAGGATGAAATCAATCTGGCTAGAGTGTTGGCCACTACTAAAAGTCACCAGATGTGATTCTCTCTTTCTAAAGAGGGTGTTAGCTACAATCATGTTGTAGGCTAGAGCAAAGCTTAAGACATCTTCTCCTTCTTGATTCCTGATGCCATAGCCAAAGCCCCCATGCGCCCCTTCAAAACATGTGTTAGATTTACCCACATGGCCATTGAGGTATTCTCCTATGAAGAGCTTCTCACCAATCGGTACACTCCTAACCATGTCTTCCAGGCCTTCCCAGAACTCCCTCTTGGTGTTCTCATTGTGGCCTACTTGCGGGGCATACACGCTGATAACATTGAGAACCAAGTCCTCAACTACCAGCTTGACCAGGATAATCCGGTCCCCACGTCTCTTGACGTCTACCACTCCATACTTGAGGCTCTTGTTGATCAAGATGCCTACGCCATTTATGTTTGCAGTCGTCCCCGAGTACCACAGCTTGAAGCCGGTATCCTCCACCTCCTTCGCCTTATGTCCTCTCCATTTGGTTTCTTGGACGCAAAGGATATCAACACCTCTCCTCACCGCTGCATCAACTAGCTCCCGAAGCTTCCCTGTCAGAGACCCCATGTTCCAGCTACCTAAGCAAATCCTCCTAGGCTTGGCTAGCTTCCTTACCCTTCGCACTCGCTGAGTCAAATGCGAAGACCCTTGCTCATTTTCCACTACATCCGGGCGCCGATGTAGCGCGCCACTAAGGATGCGACGACCCGATCCTCGCTCACTTGCCACCGTATCCGGATCAAGATACGGCACGCTACTTGGAGGGTGACGGCCCGACCCTTGCCCATTTTCTACCACACCCGGGTTCCGATGTGGCGCGTCGCTGAGAGGGTTACGCCCCAACGAAAATCTTTTGGGTTTCATCTCCATAAGAGTGGCTGAGTTTTTACGTTGGCTCGCCAAGCCTATCATAACCCTCCTCCTTTACCCGGGCTTGGGACCGGCTATGTTGAGACAACATAGGCGGAGTTGCAAAATGGATGCCTACCTTTGTTTAAATATCTACATGAAGAAGCTGAGCCCGTTGTCCGGTTCAAGCAAAGAAGTGTCGGCAAAGAGGAAGAGGAAGAGGGACGAGGAAAAAGTAGAGGACGTGGACTCTGACTCCGAGTAAGGTGGCAGTGTCGTCGCTCATGCTGGTTCTACTGCGGTATCAAGCAGACTAGTTGCTTAGTTTTCTTTCAGGGGTGTGTTGTGCTGAGCCCCAGCAGAACTATGTTTATGTTCTTTCTCGTTATTTGAACTTTATGTTCTTTCTCGTTATTTTAACTCTTTAGTACGTACAGAAGTACTAGTACTATGTCTACTACTGTTCTTCTTGCAGTTGGTACTACTGCTGGTATCTTTGTGTTCCTACTGTACTTAATACGTTCGTACTAGTAGTATAATTTGGGTCAGTCGATTTTTGAAAGAAGTTTGACGGAGCGAAGGAAGAAGACGACAGAGAAGCTACCCCAGTATCTATATTAGGGTGGCAGGGTGCCCATGATCTATCTTATGAGTGTTGGGTGTGGAATGCAGTTCACCGGAAAAAATGGGTTGTGTCCAGGGTTAAACGGATGGCGGGGGTGGGCGGGGGAGCATGGTGGTGGCATGCGGTTAGGCATGTGCCGGGCTGGCAACTCAATGCCTGAGAAACAAGATGAACAATGCATCAATTTCGGAGGTTGAAGAAGCCCTTCTGGCCATCCATGTTGCATCCAACGGCTCACAAGAGCCAACTGAACCAAATTGCTCCTTCAGATTGCAGGATCCACGTGGCATTCAAGGTCTCGAAGGTAGATTCCACGTCCGCACCCGGTTTGCAGGCTCGGCGCAGGCGCGACCGGCTACCGCCGCAACAGCCACCATGCGCGCCTCCTCCGTGCGGGCGGAGACGACAACGACACGCTAGTTCCTCCTCGCCGGCGTGCTGGAGCACGCGCTCGTCCTCCTCTTCATACGCTGTGTGCATAGACGCGGCTTGAGACGTCTCCAACGTATCTATAATTTTTTATTGTTCCATGTTGTTTTATTATCAATCTTGGATGTTTTATAATCATTTTATATCATTTTTTGGTACTAACCGATTGACATAGCGCTAAGTGCCAGTTGCTGTTTTTTTTCATGTTTTTTACATCGAAAGAAATCAATATCTGACGGAGTCCAAATGCCACGAAACTTCACGATTATTTTTTATGGACCAAAAGGAAGAAGTTGGGCCCTGGTTGCACTTGGGGAGAGTCTCGAGGAGGGGACAACCCACCAGGGCGCGCCAGGAGGCCCAGGCACGCCCTGGTGGGTTGTGTCCACCTCGGGTGCCCCCAGATCGCCTCTTTGCTCTATAAATACCCCAAAAATACCAGAACCCTAAAGGCATCGACGAAATATTCATCCAGCCGCCGCAGAGTCTTGAACCACCAGATCCAATCTAGACACCATCTCGGATGGGGTTCACCACCTCCATTGGTGCCTCTCCGATAATGCGTGAGTAGTTCTTTGTAGACCTTCGGGTCCATAGTTAGTAGCTAGATGGCTTTCTCTCTCTCGCTGAATTCTCAATACAATGGTCTCTTGGAGATCCATATGATGTAACTCTTTTGCGGTCTGTTTGTTGGGATCTGATGAACTTTGAGTTTATGATCATTCATATCTTTTTATATCCATGAAAGTAATTTGAGTTTCTTTGATCTCTTATATGCATGATCTCTTATAGCCTCATATTTCTTCTCCAATATTTGGGTTTTGTTTGGCCAACTTGATCTATTTATCTTGCAATGGGAAGAGGTGCCCGGTAGTGGGTTCGATCTTACGGTGCTTGATCCCAGTGACAGAAGGGGAACCGACACGTATGTGTCGTTGCTACTAAGGATAAAAAGACGAGATCTATATCTAACACCATAGATATACGGATCTTGTCTACATCATGTCATCATTCTTATTGCATTACTCGTTTTTTCCATGAACCTAATACACTAGATGCATGCTGGATAGCGGTGGATGTGTGGAGTAATAGTAGTAGATGCAGGAAGGAGTCGTTCTACTAATCTTGGACGTGATGCCTATGTAATGATCATTGCCTGGATATCATCATAATTATTTGAGGTTCTATCAATTGCCCAACAGTAATTTGTTTACCCACCGTTTTATATCTTTCTCGATTGAAACCACTAGTGAAACCTACGGCCCCCGAGTCTTCTTTCTCATATATTTGCTTTGCGATCTATTTTATTTGCACTTTTTATTCAGATCTATTAAACCAAAAATACAAAAATACTTTGCTGCACTTTATTTTATTTGCGATCTATTTATTCAATCTATTACAACTTTCTCCCGTCCATGCACCGTTTCTGGCATCGTTACCCAAATGGGATTGACAACCCCTTTAACATGTCGGGTTGCGAGGTGTTGTTATTTGTGTGCAGGGGCTGTTTGCGTTGTGTTGCTTGGTTATCCTACTGGTTCGATAACCTTGGTTTCATATCTGAGGGAAATACCTACCACCGATGTGCTGCATCATCCCTTCCTCTTTAGGGAAATACCGACGTAGCTTCAACTGACATCACGGCTCCACCAGCTGCTCGCGTGCTTGGCAGCGCGGCGGCATCGCGAGGAGGGACTGCAGACGACGTGAGCGGGCGAGCCTTCGGCTTTATGGCACAGGGATGGCTACGACATGGCGGTGATGGGCGAGAAATGGTTGGCCGGAGCAGGTGGGCGCCGACATGCGCAACGGCGGCGGCGCCATATTGAGGAGTGCCCGTATGTGAGCTTAGTTTAGTTTTATATAGGGTTGCTCAAACTTAAAAGAAAACCGTACTAGTACATGTAAACATTAGACTGAGGCATCACTTATATTAGTTACCACAGGCGTGATACGGAATCCTGTGCAAGTGCGTGAACCGCGGTCGCACGGTCGATCGAAATGGTACATCACCGTGTCGCGCTCGAAGGACATCCATCGAACTTTTTTGTGTGTGTGAAAACAATCGCCGAATTTAACTCCAATATTTCCATATATTTGAACTTAGCTCCAGTTCGTGTTTATTTGGATTTGGACATTTTAGGTGTGCCCTATTTTTTTAATACTGATTTTGTGTGTGTGACCGAGAGAGAACGTGTGTATGTGTCCATATGTGTGTTGTGGCGGAAGGGCAATCTGGAGACGATGTGTGTGTGATAGAGACATAGAGCTGTGTGAATGTGCAAATGATCATGCATGAGTGAGACATAGACAGATGCCGATACATAGTGTATACATGACAGAACGGTCTTCTATTTGTACTTGTGTGTGTGTGTGTGAGAGAGAGAGAGAGAGAGACAAAGAGAGAGGAGCATCCGTAACACAACAACCATCTCTCTTGATTTGTCCATCCCTCGCACGATCGCATGTAACACATGCATCAACGCACACATTTTGACACCCTCACTCGGCCCCTGCCCACCTCAAGGCCCGCACATCGCTCTCTATCTCGCACGCATAATCTCTTTGTGAAAACCCTATTTAGCATGTAACTTCACTACAAAAATAAGACACTTCCGTGATGATACGTGTTTGTCACAGTAGGTCACGTTTTCTGTCATGCATGTACATCCATGACATTTTATGACAGAATCAAGATAGTCATACCTGTGCTGTCGTAGAAGTGTTCCATGACATTACCAAAATTATCATCACGGAAGTGTCCACTTCCATGACGATAAATCGCGCGTCATAGAAGTGCTTTCGTCAAGGGTGACCGACACGTGGCTTCCACCGTAACGGGATGCCATTGAGCTATCGGGTCCGGTTTTGGATCCGATAACCCATTAACAGCCCGTACCATTGAGGATTTTCCACGTGTAAAATTCTCATTGGCCGGAAGAAACACGTGTTAGCTCACCGTTGGGACATATGTCATCCACTCATTGGACAGGAGGCGCCTATGATAGGTCAACACGTGGCACGGCCCAACAGTGGCCCATTCCGGTGAAAAGGCGGCCCATTTGACTTGGTCAAAAGGTAATGGGCTGGCCCACGAAAAGCCTGTTAACGTCCTGTTCGTATATAGCCCATTTACGGCCGCTAACTACCGGCCCGTTACGGCCTATCGGAATGAAGCCCAGTAGCTTCATCTGGGCCGTCTAATATGATTCCAGCCTGTTGTAACTTCTGGCCCATGTATGGCCCATGATGTCTTTCAGCCCATATGAGGTCCTCTGTAACTCTCGGCCCATTAAAGGCCCGAGATGAAACTGGCCCATAATCACCAATGTATCGCTTTATACCCATTAACGGCCCATTATTCCGTCGGCCGTTTCCAGCCCCTGTTAGCTTTCGGCATTCTAACGGCCCATTTATTCTTGGGCTCATTTCTAGAATTCGGTTAGTTACGGTCCGTTACTGGCCTGTTCCATTTGTGGGCCAAATTAAGCTCGTGGTTACATTCCGCCCGTCTGTGGCCCGTTAACCCATTGGGTTGTTTTCATAGCGTTATCAAATATGGCCTATTAACGACCTGTTATGGTCAACGAATAATACATCCCATGTTTGGAGAAATAATGATACGCCCCGTAGAAGGCCCGTGGATACTACGGTCTGTAGAAGACCAATGTATCCTAAGGCCCGTAGAAGCACATGGATCATACGACCCGTAGAAAGTCCATGGATCCTACGGCCCGTAGAAGGCCCTTGGATCCTATGGCCCGCAGAAGGCCCACGGACCCTACGACCCGCAGGAGGCCTATGGTTACAACAGTCCGTGTGTTGCCCAAAATAGGTTATTGTGGCTACTAGAAAAATGCGGAAAAAGAACTGCAGTGACTACAAGCAAACAACTAAACAATACAATAAGGAAATAAATAAGCAAGCAACTAACGCTAGCCTATTATAGCTATTACACATATTACATCCACTGGGAATCAAAGTTCGCCACCAGTGCAAATATAGGGAACAAAGCAGCATATTACATACACTGGCCGTCAAAATTGGCCACCAGTGCAAATAAACGCGGCAGCAAAATAAGTCCATAACTTAAACAACAAGAGCTCAAGAAATTTTATCCTGGGTATCCACCATGCTGGCAATAAGCTTAGCAAGCTTATTAGCTTTGTCCTGTTTGGCGCTAAAATCCTCCAACGCTTGTTGTTGCACCAGAAAGTACGCATCTGAATGCTCCAGTGACTTCTGCGGTACTTCCGCTTCTTGTCGTAGCACAGCTGAACGATGTCTTTCAGCTTGTAGTTGAGACTCAAGAAACTGAACTGATTCAGACAGTGAGTTTGAATAGGTTGTGCAAGCGGTAGTGGCCAGTAACTCGAACAGTAAATCAAGACAGGACTTTGGGGTTGCCTCACTGTCTTCAAGATAGTTTTCCTTAGCTGTTTTATCAGCTTTTTGGAGACCAAGAAGGATGTCTCACGATCCTGAACCTTATCTGCATTACTTCCTTTATCATTGCTTAATAAGGCACTCTTACCCAATATTCTGTCAGCATTGTAAAAGAAGAAACAAGCAGACACATAACAGGTTTAGCATGTACTAGTATATGAAACTCATTTCGGTGAACCAGTTCATTAGTAAGGTACACAAGATTAAACTATCAAGTCTTCTATTGCCAAGTAGTACATTATAAAAGCATCAAACAAACATATATCTATGTCCTATGTGTTGACACCAGATTTTGGCATGGTGAAAAACATAATTAAGAATGCCTCAAATCGATAAATGCTCAAAGTGAGAAAGTTCCGTATTATCAAAAAGAGAAACTTTGATATTTGGGCCGTAGCCATCCGATCTCATCTCTAAGGCCGAAGTTGTGTTTGAAGTATTCAGATTTTGTATTCAGAACACTATTCGTCTGATTACACCCCCAAGATGGCCTCATATGGGAAACGTTTCTACATGGATTGTCTTCGTCTCGTCGAAACGATCGATTTTGATATAAGAAACGTCTAAATCGGAGTTCGTATGTAAAAGTGAAAGCCAAAACAGTGTGCTGCATAAGTGTGCCCCGGAAGTTCCGGGCAAAACTTCCGGGGAGGTTCCGGGCTAAACAGAAACTTTGCACGCGGTGCGCCCCGAAAACTGGAATTTCAACATTATTTGCAGATTTTTGGGGCCGATTTCAACATCAAGATGACCTCGGATGAAAAAGTAATCAACTAAGGAATTTTTATGCATTGCAAGATCTACAACTTTGCTTTTTGGACCATTGTGCCAAGCCATATGCGACCTGCAGGAGCCGTGCAAGAGGGCTACTTAATGTAATTTCAACCCGGAAGTTCCGGGCTGACCGGAAGTTCCGGCCCTCGTAGTCCGAGTTAGGTTATCTTTTGATGTTTTGGAAGGGATTTGAGTCTTTTCTTGTACGGAAAGTCCAACCGCCTCATATATATATGTAAAAGATGACGGACGATTGAATAACAACACACAATCGAACAATCAATCTATCATCTTTTACCTTTACTTTTACCTTCTCTCTTGTTCTTCTTCTTTCTCGTTCTTCGCTTGTTCTTCTTCATTGCAGGGCGGCGAACCTCGAGGCCGTAGGGGCGATCAGGTCGACCTAGGGCAGCCCATAGCCGCCGCGCGCCCTGACGGGGTCCCTCCCGGGCGTGTGGGGTTTCAGGTCATCAAAAGCGCCCGCCGGATTGTTTTGCGTACCGCGCTTCCGGCAGGTCTCCTTCGACGTGAGCTGCGGTGCATCATCCTCGGTGTCGGAGGTACACGGTGACGTGTTCGCGTGCGAACACACTTTTTGGCGACTCCGCTAGGGACGATGCTTTGAACGGTCTCCAGCCTGTTCTTGCTACGAAGAGATCGTCATCAAGTTGCTGCAATCTACAAAGGTAACATGAATACCCAATTCCCCTTTGTAGATGCAAATAATCCATATGTTGTTGCTAGATCACCTAATGAGCATAATGTATCGGCTAGCCCTAGTTTTATAAATCATGCATCTAATTATGCGCAAGGGCCGATGCAAAACAATTTTCATGCTTCAAATTCTTATGATTTTAGCAACGTACAACATATGTATCCAAACTTTCATGCATCGGCAACCCCACAAATCCATATGCCGATGAACAACATGATGGGTTTCGATAATCAATTTGAAACACCTCATGTTAAAATTTCCAATAGCATACAAGAAAGTGTTTCACCTTTTTATTCATCGGCAACTAATTTGCAATATGTGAATCCAACCTTGCCGATGGATGGGAGAATTGGCCATGCTACTACTAGTTATGCGGCTAGTTACTCTCAACCGTCATATGCTACACCTCATGTTAGTAATTTTTCAGCACCATACACAATTGTAGATGTTCATAATTCGGCTTCCAACCTTCCTGGTCATAGCCGAATGAATGTAAATTTTACAGGAGAGGTTGTGCCAAATATTGTAGAAGATGTGGTAGTAGTGGCTGCATTGAAGAGTTTAGCCCAAAATAAGAAGATTATTGCTCTTTGCCTTGAACAACATGAAAAGGGGCTATTTCCTGATTATGCCGCAATAAAAGATAGAATTTTGCAAGAAGATGAATCTTTTCCAATTGATAAAATTGGCGAGCAAAAATATGGTTTTACAACAATGCATGTGCCTTCACCTAGTACTACATCATATTATACACCCCCTACACTATTGCATAATTTCGGCAACACCCTTGTGTCATTGCCGAAATAATCTAAAAACATTGGGGGCAATCATATCCGGAGTGAGCTGAAATTGAGAAAAGGCTTAAAGCCAATTTTGTCGCTCGCCGCCAGAAACAAATAGAAAAAGAATTGGCTCAGATAAAAGAAGCATTGTCAATTGGTAGTATCAATGAAAAGAAGGATGATTCGGAACCTGAAAGTGCTTTGGTTGAAAAAGCCGAATCAAGTAGTATATATTCCAAATCCATCAAATCCAAAGAGGCAAGAATTATTGAGAAAGGGCATGGCAAGCATAGCAAAACGACCGTGCTTGATTTTTCTGAAGTTAAGGGAACCTACTTCCTGCCCTATGAGTTCCGTGCCATAGAAATTGACAAGGCTCAAGCACAAGAGCAAGTAGCTGAACAAAGTTCGGCTGGTAAGGATCTTCAAGGTAATGATGCACGGAACAAAGAAAGAGATGGTGAAAAGGCGTTGGAGAGTCGTCCAAAGACGAAGCTAGATATTTTTCAAGTCACACCACCATCATGCTCTCCCAACGTATTTGAAGAGGTATGCATAGCGAGTAATTTACATATTTTCGGATTTGGTTGCAACTTCATTATTTATGCATCTATAAGAAATATTCTCATAAGTAATTTTGAAATACCAACGAAGAAGGGTAATTTACTTGTTAGCAATAAAATTGTTATGGAACATATCGGTCAACCCATTACACCATTCAGAAAGACCAATAGAGAAAAATTATTGCAGCCAAGGCTTTCCCCATTGCTTTATCTAAAGTTCATATCTAATTGGGTAGCTTTGCTTATTTCTTACTTGGCTTACACTTGGTCTCAATTGAGACATGTATGTTCTAACTATTTTCGTTTCAGAAATTTAAAGCCAAGGTTAAAATCTTCTGAGCCAACCGATGCAAGTATAGTATCTTATCCAAAGACATCGGAGATAGAGTGGAAAACACAATGCATAGCCGAATGGGGAGATTCCAAATCTGAACCATTCGTTTTCTTATCTTCAAAGCCGTTCAAACAGCAATATCGGCTAGAAAACAAGAAGTATACCTTCAATTCAAGCATGTGTGAACAAATATTTGATTTGTTGCTGAAAAACAATTACATTACAATTCTTGATCACCATGTTAAGCCATCAATCCAAGGACGATGTATTGTAAGTTGTGTGATTCGTCCAAGCATAATTTTGAGGATTGCAACATGTTTCGTCAAATAGTTAAATCGGCCATTGAAAAATGACGATTGAAGTTTGTTGAAACACCAAGAGATGACCAATCTATTCTGATTGATCGTGATGGCAAAAAGTTTTTGCATCGGCTGCTTCAAGCCGATCCATTTAAAGAGAAGGTAAAAACTGCAGGTGATGGGATCAAGCTTTCAAGTAAAGAAGTTGTTGAAGAGCATAACGAACACAATCTTGAGGGAGAAAATTCCATCAAAGCTACAATGAAGACGCTAAGGACTGGGGGGCAACAAGGAAATCCGATGATCGATGAAAGCAAACCAAAAGAAAACAAAGGCCGAAATAAGCGCAAGTGTAAGTGATCAAAAATCACCTTCACTGAACTATTGGATAAATATCAAAAGAAGAGTGAAGAAAGGAGTGCTTATCGACCAAATCAGGCGAAGAAACCAAGATCACCCCCAAGGCATAAATGGGAGGCTCAGTATTGGCAAAGTGAGGATTTTAATGCAACATATTCATATCCTTACTTTGGGCCACCAATGCCAATGTCGTGGTTGCCTCCCTATGCTCATGTAGATCCATATCCATCATGGGATAGGTATGATACAAGGGCACATTCTTCATCTTATTTCAGACCATCTCATCAATATTATGTAGCTCCGAGAAGATCCACATTTGAACAATCATATGTTAAAGACCGTTTTAATCATAAGGAATCGGTCGAGAGCTCAAGGAAGAAGAAAGAGGTGGTCAAGCAAGTTTACCGTATTAAAAGAGATGGTCGTAAGACTGCAACTTCAGATTTGATCTCAAGTGAAAAAGAGCCAATTAAAGTGTTGACATTGGCTACTAAAGGCAATGAGACGAAGAAACCAATTATTGAGAGTCAAAGTGCCAAATATGAAGAAAAGAAGTTGAGAGTGCATAAGGTCAAAACAGAATCACAACCGAGATGCCCACTCAGTTTATCGTATTGGCAAAAGAGAGAATTACAAAGTCTTAGTGCACAAGAGCTGAGAAAGAAGAACATGGCATGGGTTCCCAAGAAGATCAATCAAAACAAAAGTGATGTGCATGTTTCTATTGCAACAAGTGCGATAAAAGTGAAGAAGGAAAAGAATGAAAGCAACAAACAATTAAGCCGAAGGTGCGCATCACAACATCAAAATCTTCGGTTAGCACATCATCTGTATTCTTCAACCATACCATTGATGCCTTTGCCATGGAATTCATCATCAGGTATGATAAATTACCCTCCCTGGATTTATTTTGATCCATGGAAGCGACAAAATTTTTTGCATCATGAGAGGGTGTTACCAAATCTCTATACATTTTATTAGCTACATTTTTTCTTGCTAATCCAAAGGGTCGTAATATTTGATTGCTATTTCATTTGTTTATTTCGGCTATACATGATTTGGTGAATGAATTCTACCTGGATATTATGTTGATGGCCGGTATTTATCTATCGCCCTAAGAATATGTCAAAGCATGGCTGATGTATTATCCTAACATCGTCCTTAGTTCAATTAGAGGCCAAAACGAGGTACGTGTTCATTGATATTGCCCTTGTCTTTCTAGTACTATGGAGATTATTTTCGACAGTAAATTTGTGGCAATGGCCAAGGTGTTGGTGTTGTTTATTTATCTCCATATGGAGCTATTTTGTGAAGCCTCATGCCGCTGAAAATATTTTTGCACAATGATCAAAGCCAAATATGCATTATCATTTGGATTGGAGCTTTGCCTTGCTGTAGGTGCTATACATATTGAGGCTTTCGGTGATTCGTTATTAGTAGTGCAACAAATACCCAAGGTTATCAATGTTTTGACAAATCACTTATAGTTTATCTTTTGGTATGTCTAGATGCAAGATTTACCTTGGGTTGCTTTAAAATTGTTCATATATCTAGACATGACAATTCGAAAGAGTTGTTACAACAAGCATCCGGCTACTATGTTAACCATGGTGTATTGCATTTCTATCAATAGCCGATGCTAGGTCTTGTCAACATAGGTAAGGCCGAATCGAAGCCCACCGCTTCAGCCACTAATGAAACTTTTATGCAGGCGAAGTAAGGATTGGAGGAAGTTCATTCTTTATTATCTGCAAAATCCTATCAAAAGGGTGAACAATATGGTTCGGAGGATGGTTTTGATCTATGGAACCTTATCACCGGATTGTTATAGAAGCTGAGAAATTTTCACCCAAGTTTGCATCAAGAGGTTCAAACAAGCAATGGCCGATATATATAATTATCGTCCTAAGAATATGCAAAATAGCAGATGGAGTGTCTACATCGTCCTTAGAACAAGCTATGCGGAAGTTATTCTTCGGCACACAAGCTTTGCCGAAAAACAGGGGGGCATGTGTTGACACCAGATTTTGGCATGGTGAAAAACATAATTAAGAAGGCCTCAAATGGATAAATGCTCAAAGTGAGAAAGTTCCGTATTGTCAAAAAGAGAAACTTTGATATTTGGGCCATAGCCATCCAATCTCATTTGTAAGGCCGAAATTGTGTTTGAAGTATTCAGATTTTGTATTCAGAACACTATTCTGCTGATTACGCCCCCAAGATGGCCTCATATGGGAAACGTTTCTACATGTATTGTCTCCGTCTCGTCGAAGCGATCGATTTTGATATAAAAAACGTCTAAATCAGAGTTCGTATGCAAACGTTAAAGCCAAAACAGTGTGCTGCATAAGTGTGCCCCGGAAGTTCCGGGCAAAACTTCCGGGGAGGTTCCGGGCTAAACAGAAACTTTGCACGCGGTGCGCCCCGAAAACTGGAATTTCAACATTATTTGTAGATTTTTGGGGCCGATTTCAACATCAAGATGACCTCGGATAAAAAAGTAATCAACTAAGGAATTTTTATGCATTGCAAGATCTACAACTTTGCTTTTGGGACCATCGCGATCTGAAGCCATATGCGACCTGCAGGAGCCGTGCAAGAGGGCTACTTAATGTAATTTCAGCCCGGAAGTTCCGGGCTGACCGGAAGTTCCGGCCCTCGTAGTCCGAGTTAGGTTATCTTTTGATGTTTTGGATGGTATTTGAGTCCTTTTCTTCAGGTTTAAGCACTTGTTCTACATGAACAGAGTACAGTAAGACGCAAGCATATAGTACTTAAAATAAAATGAGCTTATAGACCTTACCACATTCTTGGTTCGGGGCCAGTAAAGAACATGGTGTTCCCAGTTATCGTCCAGTAAATGTGTCTCAGGAGAACGTAAGGGAATTTGATGAGTTTCTTTGCCAGTGAAGTACGTTTTCTTCAGGTAATTCCGATACTGCAACCAAGCATTCTTGAAGATAGCAGAGGTATTAGCATAGGTTACCTCATCCTGAGTTTCCAAATCGGTCCTTCTCTATAGAAAAAAATGGGAAAATTTGTTGTATTATAACCATCATGCAGGTAGAATGTATGGGACAAAGCAAAGTAATTGCCATGAATAACATTACTTACACATAACTCTGGACAAACACACGCAATCGGCATTTTCCTTCATCTTCAGTATAATATTTCCATGATGGGAAGATACGCACATAGGATTTAACAACATCAAATGCGATAGATGCTAAACTATGAATCGTTGGTTGTGCTTCATCCACAGGAATAGGTGTACTAACTGGTGGAGTTGGGGTTCGCCGTGGTAGTACTGGCGCTTTGGGCACTGGAGCTGCCTTACTAACTGCTCTTGTTTGGGAGCTTTGTGGTGGAGATGGTGCTGTGTGTCGGCGTTCTGGGAACGGGGGTCTCCAGACTTGCCTACCTGCGGCATGCGGCATGGCTCAAGTGGGGACCCAGCGCGGCCCAGCTTCATCATCTCAAGCTCAAGAGCCTCGCGAGGGGCCAAGCCTCGCTGGGCGGACGACAGGAACCTTCCTCAGGAGCAGCCTCGTCAGGCAGGCTCACGAGGAGACGGAGAGATCAAGGCAGGGTACCTCACGAGGGTGCCCCGTGACGCAAGCCATGACGATCGAGACCAGGCGGGCGCCGACCTGCACAGTGTCCTCGTTTCCCCTTTGGTGCAAAGGAGGCAAGCACCAGCCAAGGCATCAGGCAAAGGTTATCGCTTCGGTGCAACTAGACCAAAACCAGCAGAGCGGCAGGTTGGAGGTCATCGTGGAACCCAGGACGGCGTCACCGTCAGAGCCTTTGGCAGCCGAAGACCAACTTTAGTCAGGATAAGTGTACTAGATGTTCCCCTTCAAAATGGCCAATTGTTGGCGCCCTTCCTGCTTATTATTTGGGAAGAGGCCCAGGGCCTCCCTCTATAAATAGGACTAGCCACCATAGAGAGAGGGGGGAATGGAACCTACCAGAGAGAGAGAGAGAAGAGACTGGACTCACCCAAGTAGTTCATCGCACTAGCTCAAGAACAGCCCCTCGTGAGGCTGTTCTCCCTTTGTACTGTTCATCATCAGCCCCTGAGGCAATCCACCACACCACACACTGTAGTAGGGTATTACACCACAACGGTGGCCCGAACCAGTATAAATCTCGTGTCTCTTGTGTTGTTCATGGTTCCTAATTTAGATCCCTTGCTAACCATCAATGCGTGAGCTGGTAGGGGAAAGATCTCCGCGCGCACCCCAGTGTTCGAACCTCAAGGGTCTGCCGGAATCCGAAATCCGACACTGTGTCAACAGGAACTGGGTTACTATCTGCTAGGGTTGGGGTTAGATTGGGTGAAGCTGGTTCTCTGTCCATCGCAGTAGGGGTAAAAATCTGCGAGAGTCTGGGTTATGTGTGGTAGGGCTGGTTCTCGTGCATGTACAACCGGGGTGCTATATCCAACAAGAGGTAGCACTGTTTTATTTGAAGACCGTGTTTTTACTCCGCTAGATACTGCCATCACCCGCTCCAATTCAAATGGCTGATAAACAGGAAACATAGTTGAATGTACAGACATTGCATGAGAGACAGATGCAATAGATAGTGTGGAAAAAAGAGGGCATTAAATAGTTGACATGTATATTGTTTAACTAAAACTGATAGCATGAAACAATTTCACATATACGATGTCTATCTAAACTGGATAGCATAGCATAACACAATTCAAAGATATGATGACTAACTAAACAGGATCGCATGACATAATTCACATACATGTTATCTAAGTAACCAGGATCACATGATTTAATTCACATATGTGATTTATATGCTAAGCAGAGTGCACTCGCATATATGATGTCTGAACTAAGAATATGGTGTTGAATATTGTGTATATGATGTCTAAACTATGCAATGCAAGACACCATATGCATGATATGAGCAGTAGAACCGTGCCAGGATAGAGCATACACCTCGGTGGGGGAATAGGACTGGTCATTTATCTCTAAATCCATCTTTGAGGAGCTATCGGGACCCAGCAAGAGATCTACTTCGACAGGTAGCACTGTCTGCTCCGAAGGCCTTGTTTTCACACCAGATTTTTCCATCACCCACTCAAATGGCTGATTCACAGGAAGAGTAGTGTAAGTTACAAAAATTGTCGACAAATGGAAATTTAATGAAGAAAAGGATGGGCTAGATATCATTCAAATATATGATGCCTAGTTAAACAGGATGGCATTGCACATTTCACATATATTATGGCTGGCTAAATGAAATGAGACTGCATAATTCCCATATATGATATTGAAACTAAACAGGTGGCACTACAGAACATGTCTAAACTAAGCAGATGACATATATGATGTCGAAAGTAGGCACTGCAAGGCAACATATGCATTATATGACTAACATCATCATGCCAAGTTAGAGCAAACACCTTGGGGGGGGGGATAGGAGTGGTCAGCTGCGTCTGAATCTGCCTCAGAAAGATATCTTCCTCTGGATTACAATCTGGAGAGGGGGGAGGGTTTTCCATTTAACCCGCCATGGACCGATGTCTGCATGACATTGTATTGCCGCGCAAAACTCTTCTCTTTTTCTCTGCATGTTCAGCATGACTATGTACAATATCTGACATGCATACAAAAAAATATAGTGAGATTATGTAAGGAGAGCATTCGAAAATCTAGAGTAATGGTAACAACCAGTGGATGGATCCAAAAATAATGATAGCTGGCTGATGATTGCTTTAATTTAATAAAAAAACAGATGATGATTGCTTTACTATTTGTTTCCTTCCCAAGATGAACAACATAGGCATACCCTAGGTGAACCATATATTAGACAGAGATACTATTCATTGCTGCCTCGATATGTACCCCACAACTAATTTAGAACGCAAGTTTGAACATCAATTCGGACCTGACTTGGAGGCTAAGAGGTGAACGTGACAATAAAGTAGCAGGTAATATTAAGCAATGCATAACATAAACAAAAACAAAAGAGTGTGACCTCTCTTGTGGACTCGTGTACTCCTCAGGTTCATCTACTGAGTCAATGATGGTGATGCCGTTGCGGTGGGTGCCGGCGGCAGGGACGGAAATCTGAGGCAGCGAAAGATGGTCAAGAGTCATGATGTCTGGTTTGGTGGATGCTTCTGTCGATGGAGCAGCTCAAGTGAGGCGGACGACGTCGCGGCAGGAGCAAGAGAAACCACACAAAGTTTTCGTCGACACCTACCTGTAACTGAAGTAATTCTGTAAGGGCTCATTTGGCTTGCATGATTCTAAAAACGCAGCGATAGGTCATGGAAAAACACCGGAATAGGATAGGAATGCACATGGGAAACAGAGAATTTGTGAACAGAGGATTTCTGTCAACTTGGGTGTTTGGTTCATAGGAATTGGAGGAGCAGAGGAATGCGAAGAAACATGGCCAAAATAAAGTGAAACCATATGAAAGTGTGTACAGTTAGAATGTTATTCTGCCACTAATGCACTTGGTCTTGTTTTCATGCATAGGATTTTGAAAAGTAGGTCAAGGTGGATGTTTTGCTCCATTCCTTTCAACAAAATGCATGAATATTTGAATAGTAGAGTGCCATAGGAAAATTACCTATTGCTTTGTTTTTCCGTTGAACCACAGTAGCCCTAATGGATCGAGATGAATGTAGAGTAATAAGTGATGCGACAAGTGTACAACCTCTTTGCCATAGTCGTGTGGACCTCAACATCATTGGGTTAGTTGCTGTGGGAGGTGTGGAGGAAGATCTGAGGAATCTGAAGACGGCGTAGAAGGCACTGATTTGTTGTGATGGATTGTTCTATCATTGGAGCAGCTCCGGTGAGCCGTAAGACGTCAAGGCTGAAGCAGCACAAGACAAACATCATTAATCTCAAGTGGGATTCTAATAGCATCTCCAATAGATGATTTAAAATGCATTACAAGAAAGTGATAGATGTAAAATTTACATCACCAAAAACCACCTGACTACAACAGATGAGGTAAAAACTGTTGACTTTCAACTTAACTGTCGAAACTAAAATTTACTGTGGAATCTGAATGTTACTGTCGAAACTGAACGCAATGGTAGCAGAGAGGCACTTCACATGGGATAGTTTAGGGAGGGCCTGCAGTTCATCTTCAACCTGCACCCCCTGAGCCGCCACCCACCACCGGCCGAACCCCGCGCCGCCTCGCCGCCCCGAAACAACTTCCCGCCGTCGTTCCGCTGCAGCCCGGGCCAGCCCCCTAGCCCCCCTCTCGCGCCAAGATTTTTCTCCAGCGATCCCCACGCCACCGCCCCACCATCGCACGCACCGCCGGCGAGCAGCACCCCACCCAGAACCCTAAGATAGATAGTGCGGTACCTCTCCGGCGAGCCCCCCTCCCCACTGCGGGTGGTTCTTCCTTAACTCCGGCTAGACCCCCCACCCGCTAAAAATCGACTGACTCAAAAGTCGATTCAGTCGACTGAAGTGTAGCTAAATCGGAGCAGAGCAGCAACACAAGCAAGGGGGAGAGCAGCAGCAGCAGCAGCGCGAGCGAGAGCCGGAGAAGCAGCGGCTGGGCGAGCGAGAGAGCGAGAGCCGGAGCAGCAGCAGTAGCGCGAGCGAGCGAGCGAGAGCTGGAGAAGCAACAGCAGATCCGGCTGGTATGGACGCCGCCTGATGTCTACTACACAACCTTCTTCTTGTAGACGTTGTTAGGCCTCCAAGTGCAGAGGTTTGTAGGACAGTAGAAAATTTCCCTCAAGTGGATGATCTAAGGTTTATCAATCCATGGGAGGCGTAGGATGAAGATAGTCTCTCTCAAACAACCGTGCAACCAAATAACAAAGAGTCTCTTGTGTCCCCAACAAACACAATAGAATGGTAATTTGTACAGGTGCACTAGTTCGGCGAAGAGATAGTGATACAAGTGCAATATGGATGGTAGATATAGGTTTTTGTAATCTGAAAATATAAAAATAGCAAGGTAACTAATGATAAAAGTGAGCATAATAGGTATCGCAATGCTAGGAAACAAGTCCTAGGGTTCATACTTTCACTAGTGCAAGTTCTCTCAACAATAATAGCATAATTAGATCATATAACAATCCCTCAACATGCAACAAACCGTCACTCCAAAGTCACTAATAGCGGAGAACAAACGAACAGAATATTGTAGGGTACTAAACCACCTCAAAGTTATCCTTTCTGATCGATATATTCAAGAGTCCGTAGTAAAATAAGATGAAGCTATTCTTTCCGTTCGATCTGTCCTAGAGTTTGTACTAGAATAACACCTTAAGACACAAATCAACCAAAACCCTAATGTCACCTAGATACTCCAATGTCACCTCAAGTATCCGTGGGTATGATTATACGATATGCATCACACAATCTCAGATTCATCTATTCAACCAACACAAAGAACTTCAAAGAGTGTCCCAAAGTTTCTACCGAAGAGTCAAGACGAAATGGTGTGCCAACCCCTATGCATAAGTTCACAAGGTCACTGAAACCACAAGTTGATCACCAAAACATACGTCAAGTAGATCACGTGAATATCCCATTGTCGTCACAGATAAGCACATGCAAGACATACATCGAGTGTTCTCAAATCCTTGAAGACTCGATCCGCTAAGATAACTTCAAAGGGAAAACTAAATCCATTACAAGAGAGTAGAGGGGGAGAAATATCGTAAGATCCAACTATAATAGCAAAGCTCGCGATACATCAAGATCGTGCCGAATCAAGAACACGAGAGAGAGAGAGAGATCAAACACATAGCTACTGGTACATACCCTCAGCCCCGAGGGTGAACTACTCCCTCCTCGTCATGGAGAGCACCGGGATGATGAAGATGGACACCGGTGAGAGATCCCCCCTCCGGAAGGGTGCCGGAACAGGGTCCCGATTGGTTTTGGTGGCTACACAGGCTTGCGGCGGGGGAACTCCCGATCTAGGTTATGTTCTGGAAGTTTGGGTATATATTAGAGGTGTTGGCGTCGGGAACAAGTCAGGGGGGTCTCCGTGGCGGCCACAAGGTAGGGGGGCGCGCCCCCCACCCTCGTGGGTGCCTCGGGACTCTTCTGGTCCATCTTCGATACTCCGTGGGCTTATTCTGGTCCAAAAATAATCTCCCTGAAATTTTAGGTCACTTGGACTCCGTTTGGTTTTCCTTTTCTGCGATATTCAAAAACAAGGAAAAACAGAAACTGGCACTGGGCTCTGGGTTAATAGGTTAGCCCCAAAAATCATATAAAATAGCATATAAATGCATATAAAACATCCTAGGCGAATAATATAATAGCATGGAACAATAAAAAATTATAGATACGTTGAAGACGTATCACCGCCGGTGAAGGGGCCTCGCACTGGGGGAGAGACGCAATGGTGATGTCGCCCGCGGCGCCGGCTTCGAGGTAGCCGCTCCATGGGGGTGCGGGATGGAGCACCGTCGGCACCGGGAGGTCGAGTTAAGGAGAAGGTGTGATGCGATGAGTGTACAACCTCTTTGTTGGCGCCGAGTAGGCCTCGGCTTCGTCCGACGAGTTGGTGAGGATGCTGCGGTTCCGGTGGAGCAGGTTAAGGCGGTGCTGTGTGGATGGAGCAGCCGCGATAGACGAGGCGATCGTCGCAGCAACTCCTTGGAGTTGGAGGACGGGGCGGCTAAACCGGCGGGATGACGGATCCTCATCCGGGGAAGTGGATGAGGGACGTCGAGCTGTTGCTGTGGACGGCATCATCGAGGAAGAGGCTCCGGCTGGGCAGCGGTGAGGTTGCAGACGGAGGAGGGTGGGGTTTTGCGTCTGGAGCGGAGAGGTTATGGCGGCCAGATTTCGAATAGCGAAAAGGAGGCGATGGGGGGGGGGCATGAATTAGGGACGTGCTTGTCCAAAATGTAGGGTGTGTTACAAAAGTAGCCCCACCGATTTGAACTAGCGGCCCTTTCGGCTCGGGGTTAGAAGGGGGATTTCGTGTGTCGGGATTTGGCAGCTGAAGGGAGTTTTCGTGCGCATTGTAATTTCAGGATAGCAAGGCGCGGGTTGTGAAGGCGCCAGTTTTGGGAGCACGATATCTAAATTTTCGGGATATAACAAGGCGCGGGTTGAATTTTAGGGACAAGCCTAACGTGTAATATTGTACTTGTAGTGCGTACCAAATCAATTCATATTTCCCTCAAAAAAAACAAAAAAATATAACTATTCACACCACAAAAAGAGAGAGTCTTGTCCCGTATTACTATACAAATGCTATTCAAAGCTACTCCCTCCTTCCATCTATATAGGGCCTAATGCGTTTTTCGAGGCTAAATTTGACCAACCAAATATTAGAGCAATAATATATGACATGCAACTTACACAAAGAACACTCTTAAATTCGTGTGTGAAAGGAGCGTTCAATGATATAATTTTCACATTGTGCATGTCATGTACTATTAATCTTGTCAATAGTCAAAGGCGGTCTTAAAAAACGTATTAGGCCCTATATAGATGGAAGGAGGGAGTATGGATCCATGTTATGTCCAATTAATTTTTTTCGCTGGCTGTATAATGCACGTAACCTACTCATGCCAACATTTTAGTGCATTCCTAATGTCTATACTACCGCTGCAATTCAAACTGAATTTGAATTCGTCTCAATAAGAATCTACAATCATGATTGTTTCCAACTTCAACCATCATTCGTGTATTACCTTAACAACACACCACATGATTACTATAGAGATAGATATGAACTATGTGTACTATATGAACTTGAACTCAATTTTTTGAATACACTTGATGTTGATTCCAAATAATAGTACATTTGATGTACTAACTAGATATTCATAATCTAAACCATGTTCCATACGTACACCTTGTTTATCACACAAAGTATAGTGCCCCGCCCCCTACATTATGACAAGTATTTAGCCCTGAGCTGCAAAAGCCACACATTAGCCCAAATTATAATCAATGTTCTACATTATGATATCTTCTTCGAGTATCTATATCCACGTTTTTATAATGAATTATGATCTATGTTCGTCTTTAACACCTTCACGATCCTCTTCTCTTTGTAGCTAGATAGCGCTAATTTTCTATCGTGCATGCACACGCCCGCCCCCCTCTCACCCTCCCTCAGCGTCCCCTCCATCGCGCACGTACGTTATTTCTCTTTAGGTCGTTCACCCGCGGTGTGTGTAGGCACCCCGACTCCTTCTTTCCGGCACACACCGGTCGATATACCTCTCTAGCCAAGTGTGCCTACCACAAACACATACTTCCCCTCTTCTCTTCTCACCGTCCATGCCCCCTATGTCCAATACGGTTCCACGCAGGTGCACACTCCCGCCCCTTATTTCATCGATCTCATACTTGCACACTCCTCCCCCCTCGACATAGTACCCCTCTCGAACCACCTCCTAGCCGCACCCCTCTCCCCCTGTCTGTCTCTCCAGACCTTATTTGCTTCTAACACATGCATGCATGTATACGTACTGATCTCCCTACATATAGCTAGGTCGACTATAATTATTTTCCCCCACGCACTGATAGACTTACCTCACTAGTTATGTCTCTCCCTTTCTCGGACACACAATGGTTGATCTTCCTATGTAGCTATGTATGCTTACCACAACCATATCGTCTCCCCTCATAATCCTTGCATACCTCCCGACCCGTCTCTCACACGCACGTGCATAGACAGACAGACATCCCCGCCCTCTCTTATTGATATTACACTCGTACCCTCCGTTTGTCTAGCAGGCCTCTCCCACCATTTGTGAGACGCCACTCCACCACCAACCCTCCGACACTCTACCTTTGTCTTTCTCCCAACCTTATTCCTCTGCTACACATATCCATGGATGAAGATCGATCTCCCTCTATACATAGTTAGGTCTCTCTCCTCCACACATATACTAGTCGATCTACCTCTCTATAGTTAGGTCTCTGCCCCCTCCCCCCCCCCCCACACACACACCGATAGTCAAACGTTGTAGGTAGGTATTCATGCCACAGAGAAAAACTGCACCTCTGCCCTCTCAAATTCCAGTAGGCCAGCCGCCCTGTATCTTGGACATGGGCAAACACAAATTCGATGGCACTCTTTATCGATCCGCAGCCACACACTTCATCCCTATTTTTGATTCTATCGATATCTCACGCGATGATCCCTCCACTCTCTTCTCGTGGATTGCTCCCTCTATATATTATATATCCATCACTCGGTTTCACACACATTGCATATGTTATGTTTTTTGTTTGAGATATCATCGACACATTGCCTCGGTTCTGCACAAACCATCTCTCTCACACCCACCCACATACGTACCTGCACCTAAAGAAGAGGTGCACGCAGGACGCACGTACTCACGTCTCGTTCCCGGCCACACCCGCACGGGTACACGATGGAGTTCGTTTCTGTATGAAAAGGCAGCCCAGATGATAATTTGACACGTGTAGCGGTTGTTTACTCGAAGGAGGGCCGGTACCACGCCTAGACAGAACAAAGTTTGACTTGACGCGTTAGTATTAAATAAAGTTATATATTCCACCTCAACGGCGTGTAGTATAGAATATAAAACGATTGCCGTGGGGAAAATGGAAAAATCCGCTCCACTATATACAACGGAGCCTGCCCGTCGAGGTTTGTCTCTCGTCACACCATCTCACACAAGGCGGCGGTGGCCTCTCTCTCTCTCTCTCACCGTTGGTCAGTGATCCGGCCACATCCCGCCCGCCGGCGGAAAGGTAGTATGTGCATCGTTTCTCCGTTCGACGGCGTTGAGGCAGCACGTCCCGATCTGCGGTACCCGCCATTCTCTTTGACCAAGCTCCGCTGCGGTAGGGCCTTCTCCACTTGCTCACTGCCGCAGTATGGGTAGATCCCGACCGTCGGTGCCCTCCTAGTAACATCCCGACGACCCTCAGGTACAGCTTCCTCCAGCCTTGCTCCACTGCCCATCTTCCCACGTTGCTGCATGTGGATCTTCTTTAGTTGTTTGCTTAAAACGTATCTCGGTCGGCGTACTTTCCATCTTGCAATCTTGTCCTCAAACCATTTTTGATAAACCACCATGCTGCTATCTTTCCCTTATTACATGGAATATGCTTCTTTTTGGTCGGCGTATGTGTCTTCAACTCGTGTTATTCGCCAGTAATTGTTTCCTTTCTACCTCTTTTTTGCAAATAGGGCTATCCATTTCACCTTGTTGCTATTGCGACCTTTTGGTGCAGTTCCGACAAAATGTCACACAGGCAATGTTTTTACGTTTATGTGGGACTGCAGAAAGGGAGATTGGTTTTGCTATCCTCCTCATCCAACTCCGTGCCTAATCTTCTCCAATAAGTAGTTAGTCCTAAAGAGAGATCGCAGAGGTGATCGGCTTCTATTTGTGTGTGTTACGTTTCATCATCTAGTTCCACTACTATTGTAATCACACTAGCTGGATATCTTTGCAAACAGGGATGGCCAGCTCGATTTTAGTGGAGCTGCACAAAATGATCGGATTGTGGTGTCCCCCGTACGCCCCCTTTTTGGCTACAACGCTGGGTGAAACTAGCGCCAAGCAATGAACATTGTGCCCAAGAAATGGACCCATGCCTACGAACAGCATCGATCAATTATATATTTTCCTTTATTTGTACACCTTCTCACAACTTTGTCTTCAGTTGTGATGTGAATATTGGCGCTGATCTACGAACCATTGAGATGCATTAGCAGCCATGGTAGTTTCATTTGTATTTGATGGAATGTTGTAACGAGATAATCTTGAGGCAAGAGGACACATGAAACCTAAGTTGAAACCTTTTTTTCCTCAAGGGAACCAAAGTTGAAACCTTCATATCATCACAAAGACAATTTCATTAAAATTATGAGTACATATAAACAAATCCTGAAGGATTGATAGCAATGCCAGAAACAATTCAACTTTGTTTCGCCGACATGTGGGACATCCTTCATCCGGCTCCACCTGCCATGCAGCAATATTGAGTGCACAACTGCAGGGAAAGATTCACCACAGTCGCTATACCGCATTAGTAATGACTAGTGAGCAGTCAAATCACAGAGCCCCACCTTCGCAACAGTAAGTTGCTCGGATGAAGCAACCATCATTTCTTTGTTCCTTGAATCCGCTGGTACTCCCATATTCCCAGAGTAATAAATTGCTCAGGCGAAGCAACCATCACTTCACCTTTCCCACAGTAAGTACCTCCTTGGGCCCACTGAAAAACCACTTTTCTCTCTCCATCAAGTGCATTTATTGTCAATCTAACCCTGTCACCGAAACACCTCTTTGGCTACAGTTAGTTCAGGGTTAGTCATGAGTTAGTCTAACCTCTACTAAGTTAGAGTATCCAAACATGAGCAGTATAGGACATGCAAGTTGCTCAAAGCATACAGTCAAATTCGTACGTGAAAGGATCTTTTTTCTTTTTGAAAACGGAACGCGAAAGGATCTTCGAATGATATAATTTTCAAATTATATAAAATCTTATCAATAGTCAAAGGCATCCTCCAAGAATACATTAGGCCCTACTCCCTCCGTCTAGCTGTATAAGTCACCTTACGAAAACCAAATAATCCCAAAATACTTAGGCGCGGTGCATTAACGCCCACCTCGTTTCTTGTTTCTTGACATATCCACCAATAAGAGATGTGGGGCGTGCATGTTTTCAATGACTTAAGAGTACCAAACACGACATGCAATGGTTAGTTCATTGCATGCAATGCTATTAATTAGCAAATAAATATTAATTTCTCTCGTTTTCCCCTCTTCCTTGGTCACGGTGCACAATCTAAGATGACTTATTCACTAGACGGAGGGAGTATATAAAATCTAACCAATAGTCAAAACCAAGTGTTACTACTACACCAAACAAGTTCAAAACAAGAAACTGGACCCACTCATGGCACTGCACGCCTGTCTCATTTGGTCCGTCGGTCAAAGCGCTTCCTCTTCTTGGCATAACAATAGAGTACAGTAATTTTTTAGAATGCACTTGGCATGTCGCTAACATGTGATGAGTTAACCGACCTCAATAGATGGCAAAAACGCCAGCCCGCCGCACTTTGCGAGAGATGAGTAGCGAGAAGCGATACGGGCTGGTGGATTACTAGAGCTAGGTGTCGCACGGAGGCCAAGAAGTATGGTGATAGTGTGGGTTGGCCACGTACAGTATGATGTAACTACACTGGCTGCCGTGTTTCGTACTCTTCCGGTCTACTATGGAGATGATTGGTTGATTTTATATCGCTAAATAATATAAAATATTATGAGTGTAGACGCTCCACCACGAGATTCCTTGCTCCTTCTCCGTCGTCGGGAATCTATGTTCTTCCACTCTCTTTTTTTGACATGGGCTTTGTTCATCCTTTTGCGAACACACAGGACATCTAGCATCAAGGTGCACGTGTCATGCAAGAAAATGGAGATACGCAGTGCGTAAGTGAGTCATGCACTACGATGGCACCTAGTACTACGTAATATTTTTCCTCGATGGCAAGTGAATAGTGCACGTACTTAATGACGGAGCACGGGATGGTAGCCATGGACATGGTCGGCCCTTTTTGGAGAGAGTACTAAATACATATTAAATTTGATGTGTCCCGTCAACTCGTAAAACGACGAGAAGCACACACTAAATGACAGAGCACGGGATGGTAGCCATGGACATGGTCAACCCTTTTTGGAGACTAATGCACTACTTTTGATGTGTCCAGTCTACTTGCAAACGAGGAGAAGCTTTGCTTACTAGTAGTCCCTTTGTTTCTTTTTAGTCTGCATATAAGGTTTGGTCAAAGTCAAGCTTTGTAGAGTTTGACTACCTTCATATTAAAAATATAAACATTCACAACATGAAATCAATATTATCAGATGCACCATGAAACGTATTTCATACTATATAGTTTTAGTATTGTAGATGTTCATATTTTTATATATAAATTTGGTCAACCTTTGTGTAGTTGGACTTTGACCAAATCTTATATGCGGAGTAAAAAGAAACGGAGGGACTAGTACACTATCGACTGTAGTACCATCAGCATTGTTTGACTTTCGGAAGAGGCGAAGAGCCAAGCGCACGGTCACCTACGCACAGTATAACCGGCCATGTTTGCACTAATTTTTAATGTAGTACCTGAGTGTATTGCTCCAGTGGTCATCACACATGAGCCAATCGATTCGCACCCTTCGACGCTCCATTTTGTCAGGCATTCCTTCCTCCGTCCAGCACACTGACAAGTGGGCCCAATGTTCATGTATGCCAACGTTGTAGTTAATTATTTTGCAAGAGTCAACTATCACACCCTTTCGGTGCCACGTCAATGTACCCACTAGAAACAAGTCATACTTGTTCGGTTCAACCACCTCCCTAGGTGTTTGGAGAGGAATTGGCCTACGCCGCCAGCCCAACTATAGAACCGCCTCACATTTAATGTTTATTTGCTAATTAATAGCATTGCATGCAATGAACTAACCACTGCATGTCGTGTTTGCTAGTCTCAAGTCATTAAAAGCATGCAAACTCACATTTCTTATTGGTTGATATGTCAAGAAACAAGAAACGAGGTAGAAGTTAATGCACCGCACCTAAGTATTTTGGATTATTTCGTTTTCGTAAGATGACACTACTACCTCTTGAGCTTGCGTTGGTTTTTCCCTTGAAGAGGAAAGGGTGATGCAGCAAAGTAGCATAAGTATTCCCTCGGTTTTTGAGAACCAAGCTACCAATCTAGTAGGAGACCACACGCAAGTCGCCTTGTACCTACACAAACAAATAAGAACCTTCAACCAACGCGATAAAGGGGTTGTCAATCCCTTCACGTTCACTTGCAAAAGTGAGATCTGATAGAGATAATAAGATACATATTTTTGGTATTTTTATGATATATATTGAAAGTAAAGATTGCAAAGTAAAAATAGATTGCAAACTTATATGATGGAAAATAGACCCGGGGGGCATAGGTTTCACTAGTGGCTTCTCTCAAGATAGCATAAGTATTCCGGTGGGTGAACAAATTAATGTCGAGCAATTGATTGAAAAGTGCATAATTATGAGAATATCTAGGCGTGATCATGTATATAGGCATCACGTCCGTGACAAGTAGACCGAAACGATTCTGCATCTACTACTATTACTCCACACATCGACCGCTATCCAGCATGCATCTAGAGTATTAAGTTCATAAGAACAGAGTAGCGCATTAGGCAAGATGACATGATGTAGAGGGATAAACTAAAGCAATATGATATAAACCCCATCTTTGTATCCTCGATGGCAACAATACAATACGTGCCTTGCTGCCCCTGCTGTCACTGGGAAAGGACACCACAAGATTGAACACAAAGCTAAGCACTTCACCCATTGCAATAAAGATTAATCTATAGGCCAAACCAAACTTATAATTTGAAGAGACTTGAAAAGATAACAAACATACATAAAAGAATTCAGAAGAGATTCAAATATTGTTCATAGATAATCTTGATCATAAACCCACAATTCATCGGATCTCGACAAACACACCGCAAAAAGAGTTACATCGAATAGATCTCCAACAAGATCGAGGAGAACTTTGTATTGAGATCCAAAGAGAGAGAAGAAGCCATCTAGCTAATAACTATGGACACGAAGGTCTGTGGTAAACTACTCACACATCATCGGAGAGGCTACGGTGTTGATGTAGAAGCCCTCTGTGATGGATCCCCCCTCCGGCGGAGCGCCGGAAAAGGCCCCAAGATGGGATCTCACGGGTACAGAAGGTTGCGGCGGTGGAAATAGGGTTTTGTGGTGCTCCTGGACATTTTCGGGGTATATGGGTATATGTAGGAGGAAGAAGTAGGTCGGTGGAGCTGCGAGGGGCCCACGAGGGTGGGGGCGCGCCCAGGGGGCAGGCGTGCCTCCCTGCCTTGTGGCCTCCTTGCTTCTTTCTTGACGTCCACTCCAAGTTCTTTGGATCACGTTTGTTCCAAAAATCACTCTCCCGAAGGTTTCATTCCATTTGGATTCCGTTTGATATTCCTTTTCTGCGAAACACTGAAATTAGAAAAAAAACAGCAATTTGCACTGGGCCTTCGGTTAATAGGTTAGTCCCAAAAATAATATAAAAGTGTATAATAAAGCCCATTAAACATCCAAAACAGATAATATAATAGCATGGAACAATAAAAAAATGTAGATACGTTGGAGACGCATCAGACACCTAGACGGAGGGAGTATTATACTTGAAGGCTACAAGGTTGGCTATACATGACGTGGCAGTGTCATGTAGCCATCAGCTGGTTATACTATTAACCATGCTCTCATAATATTCCTATATTTAGGAATTGAGGGAGTAGTTGGCATGGATGATACTACCTATAATACTCCCATTACAACCAGCCTAGTAGAATTAAAATACCTAATCTAAATGGTGCCTCCCGATCTCTTTGTCCTCCTCCAGCATCCGGCAGAAGAAGAATCGAGCAAGACACCGGCTGTATTCACCGACGTAGCCTCGGTGGTGGCCTTCATGGGATACAATCGGCGGCGGCCTCCCGTGTTCTACTTTTCCTCGATGATGGCGGCGGGCGGGGATGTGCTTCCCGTCACCTCATCCACATCCGCGTAGTAGCATCACCTCATCGACATCCGGGGCGACTTCTTTCTCTGCCCGCATGTCGCGGTTACGCGCGCGTCGATGTTGGATGGCATAGTGGCAGACATTGGAGGCGCTGTACGACGCGGCGGCGTCGAGGGCAGCGCCGATGCCCGTGCCGCCATGCTCCCCGACAAGCCGGCGAGGAGCAAGTCGGCACTCTTCCTCGAGCTGTATTGGAGAGGCCAGCTGCGGAACCACGCGCTGGCTTAGTATGGCAACTGCCTCCAACGGGCTAGGCGAGGTAGGTGGAGAAGCGAGCTGCCGGGCTCGGCGGGCCACCCAGACGGCTTTGATGCCGGAGAACTGCTCTTCCTGCTCGTCGGATGCCACCGAAAGAGTGGAAAAAATGGTGGAAGGAGGAACTTGGCTAGCGTCCTGCTCCTGAACGGACGTGTGTGGCCGGAGTTGGTTTCTCGCATTCCACGCGGGTTTCTATATCTATACTATCTTCTTCTTCTTCTATTCTTCTATTTCTCTATATATAGTGTACCAATTTTAAGTAGGACTAAGAACATCAATCATAACCGTTGATCTTCTAGATCCAACGGCCAATATCAGTAGGATTTGCATGAACAGTACACTGATGCTACCCCATGTGTGTTCTAGAACATTCATGTACCCTTTCTATAAAAAAGAAGCCCATAACTAGCTCAAATGGGCTGTGTTGCTACATGACCACCAGATGGTTTGATTGAGCCCAGTTGAGATGGTTTAGAAGGAGAATTTGGATATTTCTAAAAAAAAGCATGTGGAAAAAGTGAAGCAACGTGCAGTTCTTGTTAAAAGAACGTACAGTTTTATGGCATGAATACTACTTCCCGCTTTTACAATATTGAACTAATATCAGCATTTATACATCACGATAATTTCTTTTTCATTGAATCTATTAGCACATATATTACTTCTTTTCCCTTTTACCAAAATCACTCTATTATATTAAGACGTGCCTTGCACATGTATACATACAAGTAAATGTAGGTTTTTGAATGCGGCAAGGAGGCTAACAGCTGGGAGTGCAGCGGGTGGCGCCCTGGGCCGGTGCGCCGCTGCAAATGGCGGACGCAGTGAGAGGTCGCGTCCGCCCTGACCCCCTTGACCGTGGACCTTGACGTTGTACGTCACCTTGTCTCCAGATCTGAGATGCCACGTGTACCAGATGAATGACTCCAAGCTCGAGCACAGTGATGCAAGAGGTGCGAGCCGAGGAACACTGTTGGAGACACCCCCCATAATTTTCCTCGTCATCATCTGAGTCCTAGAAGATCTCACCCACATCATCATTAGGCATGCAACCGCTTTCATAGACAACGTGCGCAGAAGGAGTAGAGGCGACTGGGGACGCACCACGTCGTGGGCACTCCTTACGTGCTCGTGTGCATGCAACGTGCGTGCTTTTTCATCGGTGCTAGCTCTAAGGCCGAGGTTGCGGTCGTCTTCATCTCCGGCTAGTCATTGAGCAACGACGGCAAAGAGGTGCTGCAAGAGATGCGTAGGCGCCATTGTGTGCGAGCTTCGCCATAGCACGACGAATCAGACGTCGTCGCAGATGGCGCTCACCTCCATGCAGCCGCGTGTGTGCGCATGCATGTGTTATTCACGTGCATTCTGAAGCCGAGTGTGTGTGCATGCATGTGTTGTATACATGCGTTGTGTGCTCCATGTTGTGCGTGTTTGTGCATGAGTTGGACCGGCATGAGTTAGTGCGTCGGCGTGTGTACATGCATGGCTGCATGCGTCCTATACATGTGTGGCTTCTTGCGTGGTTATCAATACTTCCTCCGTCTCGGTTTATAAGACATGCGCGTCGTTCTAGGTTGACAAATTAACTAACTAAATATGTATCATATTGGATGAAAAATATACGTTTAGAAACTACATCCACTTAAGAATCTAACGATATACTTTTGGTGACATATAACTCATATTTAGTTAGTCAAATCGATGACCTAGAACTACGCGCACGCCCTATAAACCGAGACAGAGGGAGTATAAAATAATAAAATATTTTCAACTTAGCATCCTGATGTATCGTCTCTAGTGGTTAGCGAAGAGTTCATCTTCTTTTATTTGTTTATAGGTGGGCAGGCGGAAAAAAATAGGGGAAAACGTGCAAGGTTCCTTGCAGACGCTCCACCGCGAGGTTCCTTGCTCCTTCTCGGTCGTCGGGAATCTATGTTCCTCCACTCTTTTTTTAGTGAGCTTTGTTCATATTTTTTTAGTGAGCTTTGTTCATCAAGGCGCACGTGTCATGCAAGAAAATGGAGATAATCAGATAAGCAGTGCATAAGTGAGTCATGCACTTCGATGGCACGTACTCCTACTACGCAATATTTTTTCTCCTCGATGGCACGTGAATAGTGTATGTACTAAACGATGGAGCATGGGATTATATCCATGATATGGTCAGCCCTTTTTTGGAGAGAGTACGTACTAAGTAACTTTGATGTGTCCCGTCAACTCGCAGAACGACGGGAAGCTTGCTTACTACGCCTTCTCCCTCGCCAACGCATGCGCGGTGGCTCGCAACACGAGGAGAAACTTTTGCTTACAACGGTGGATGTGCAACAGTTCATTTGGTGTCAGATTGCCAGAAGTACTACTGTAGTACCACCATTATTCTTCGACTTCCGAAAGAGGCGAAGGGCCAAGTGCAAGGCTAGCCATAGTGGGAGTAACATAAGTAGGAGTACCTCCTTTTTTATTCTAGAAACAACCACATGCAAATATTGGACGGTAGCAGCACAGCAACTGAATCAAAAATCAAAACCTTCCCGCTGCTCCACATTGATGTTAAGTCAGGGCGCCGCGACCTCTCACTACTTCCGCCGTTGAAGCGGCACGCCGACCGAGGGCAACGCCCGCTGCGCGCCCGGCATTTCAGACTACACATACTTTGTGAGACAAAAGGTGGGGCTATTATTAATGATATAGTATTATACTAAAGGGACTAACTATTGTAAGCAGGCTACGTATTAGGTTGGTTCTAGATGATGTGTCAACTTCATATAGTCGGATGTTGGCTATACTATTAACCACGCTCTAAGTGTGGTGTGAGTCGGAAAATTTATTAAGTCATTAGTTAATAATTAACGGGCGCTTTAATTACTCAGCCGCTTCTGATTCTTTTGGATAGTGGGGCTATTATTGACTTGGATGTGGGGTTTGGGCCAAAGGCCTACTATTATGTACTTGGTCTTACTCGCACGACCGACCTGACAGGCCCTACCCTAGACGTCGATGTATCATATGGTTTCGCACCATTCCAGATCTTAGCGCCGCCACACAATTCTTCTCCATCCCTCCTTCCGGCGTGCACCGCGAGAAGGGACAATAGTCCTCCGATCCCCGCCTTCCGTGATCCTGTATGGGAGAGGGGCGATCAGGTTTTCGTGATCTCCGGTGGACCGCATCAGCGATCTCCCGGACGTCATACTTGAGGAGATCATCTCGCTTCTCCTCACCAAGGATTGTTGCCGCACACAAGTCCTCTAAACTCGGTGGCACCCTCTATGGCGCACCGCGCCCCTCAATCTCGATTGTCGTCAGATATCTGTCCTTCCTGAATTTGATCTCCTTAGAGCCATCGTCTCCTCTCACCAGCAGGGCCCCGTTCAATGCCTCTGCATCCTGACACGAAACCTGTTGTCCATACCCGGCATGATGGACGCTTGGCTGACATCCCCTGAATTCGGAAAACTCTAGCAGTTTGAGTTCTACCATTACCACAGAAGTTTCATACCACAAACATACCAAGAATTTGTGCCCACACCACCATTGTCCATCTCACGGTTTTTCTCCTCTCTCCACACCGCCACCTTCGCCCGGTGCCATCTACCAGACGATCTGGTACAAATGCTTCGACTCCCACTGCTAAAAAAACATTCACTTGTGGTGGTTTATCTGTCGGAGGCCTCACTGCACAGCATCATCCACTCCAGTTGCACTGCCCTGGAGCGCTTGCTGATTGTTTTGGGAATAGAAATCCCTATCAACTTTCTCCAAATAAAGTCGCCTCACCTTAAAAGCATTGGAATTTGTTTTGAAGGATAGCAGCTCATCATCGAAGATGCCCCTTCACTTGAAAGGTTGCTCCTTGATAATTGTCATAAACCTTCGCAAATAACTGTCATATCAGCGCCCAAACTGGAGACCTTGGGTGTAATTCGTGATCCATTTAATGATCACAAGAAGTTGGTGTTTGGCTCCTCACTTTTTCAGGTACCGTATATTATCATCTTCACATTTGTAATCATAAGCTGCATTTTTCATTTGTGCGCATAAGTTTTATATCATCTTGGAGTACACTTTGGGTACTAATATTATGTTATATGATCAATGAAGAGTTCGTCCATGGATAGCCTATCAATGCTGCTGGATTCTGTCAAGATCTTATATATCAGAATGTATAGTTATGATCTGAACATATTTATTGGCTTGCTGCGATGCTTTCGGTCTCTGGAGAATTTATATATGGAGGTGATGATTTCATGCACATTGAAAGACTGTATATATTGTACTAGAATTAACCGTTCAGTTGTTGCTCTTTCAACATACTCTTTTTTTAGACCTTAACTGTTTTCCAATCTTCATGTCTACTTAGGTACTGCAAGCACATGGACAAAAACATATAACCAATCGGTGGTGTAATAAGCACCAGGATTTTCTTAGTTCTCTTGAAATTCTTTTGAGGACAATAACGATGGAAGGATATGCATCCAACCAGGCAAACAGAAGCTTTGTCACATTCTTCCTGTTGAATGCGAGGTTACTATTGTCCCTGAGGCTTAAGTTTTACCGCAAGAGATTTCTCATGGGAGGACACGTTGAAGAGCAAAAAAAGAAGTTTCAGGTGGACAAATGGGCTTCTAAACATGCTCGGCTTCTATTTACAACAAGTTGTAGTCATCGTGCAATAAATTTTTATGCACAGGATGTTGATTTTATGGATCAGACCGATCTATTTGTTTGTGACTGCGAAAAAGAGTGGTTGGGTTAGATGTTACTGCCATGTTCAATCTGGGTTTTGTCTAAATATTTGATGAACAATTAATTCTTGGGCTTTTTGTACCGCTTGTAACCTTGAGTTGCATGTTGTTGCCCTCGTACTCCCCTCCACCTGCCACTACACCGCCGCATCTTCCACGGCTGTTGTTCCTTCCCGTGGTCGTTCTCCGCCTTGGTTCGTTCGCTGTGCCCGCCTCCGTCTAGCGTTGTCAACATGGTCAACAACCAAGAGGAATCAGGAGATGACTGTACATGGAGAGGCTGACAGTAGGGACCCACCAGGGTAATTGCATTACGCAAGCAGGTGCTTCATTTTTACAAGCCAAAAAAAATACTTCCTCCTAATTTCTCACTGCTAGAAAATCACTTAAATGTCTTAAAAGGTTAAATGACCCATGAGATTTTCCAAAATTTGACATGACAGTTGTATTAGTAGTACAAAAATTCTCATTCATTTAAAACACCATCCGTTGCCACTTTACTCCAAATTCGTCTTTCACACATAGTTGTTTTCTAGGAACCGTTTGCGATGAAAATATCTGGGTCTATTTAAGTCTCCCTCCTTAAGCTTCACCGGCTCGTCTGTTCCAGTGCCGGCAACCCCCGAATCCACGAATCCCAATCCCCATTCCCGCACCCCCTTCTTGCAAAGATGACGTCGTGGAAACGCTTCGTGAAGGCCCGTACGATGGCCGCCCCCTCCACCCCCCAAGCGCCGCCGCCTGTGCCGAGAGCGTGGCCGGCTATGCCGAGAGTGTCGCCGCATCCGCATTGAGCACGGCCGCTTCCGCCGAGAGGGCATCTGCGGCATCCGAGATGGCTGCAGCTGCTGCTGCGACGGCAGCTGCAAATGCCGAGAGCACTCGAGCTGCCGTCCGTGCCGCCGATGTCGCTCGGGCCCGGGCGAGGCCATCCACGCAAAGATCGAGGATGCACACGCCAAGATATTCCAGGCCACCTCGAACTCTAGCATGCAACCCACGTCTGACAAAGGCGGCGGTGGCCATGGAGCACCTGCTTCCACATGAGGTCGCCGAGCGGGAGCTGGAGATGCAGGAGGCGGCGGAGATCAAGGAGCGTCGGGAGGAGGAGTTGCATGTGGCCGAGGTCGAGGTAGAGAAGAGTCCGTCCGTCGAGGAATCGGCGGTGGAGTACCAACACGAGCTCTGGCGCAACCACTACTACGAGTACTACAACCTTGAGGGCGGCGCCGAGGACAAGGACGAGGACACGGTCGACTTCAGCAAGGGGGGCGCGGAGTCCACCAATAGCGGCATGTCGCCAGGACAAGTCATCAACGTCTCATCTCACACCGGCGATGCATAGGCCAGCGCGACGGTGGATTTGTTTAAATTACACAACAAGAGGATAACACCAGGGACCCAGCAGCTCGCCGAGTTGTTTTTTTAGTTTCAGAGACGGGGCTCAACTACGCGCTGTGCAGGGGCTGTGGCCCGTCTAGCCCACGCTTTCACTTTTCTTTAAGCACATGACGAGCATAGTTGATATCTTTTTTCTTTCTGAAAATGGCTAGCCCAGTTCTTTTTTTTGGAAAACACCAAAACCGAGGCCTACGTGCTTTTCTCAGCCCTTCAGGGTAGCAAATCTTTCAAGACGTGGAGGGAGGGATGTAAAGTAGTAAGAAATGGGCTTCCCCAGAAAATGCGCTATAAGTTGTAAGAAATGGGTTGTAAATTTTCAAACCAAAGCCAACCGGCAATTACATTAACATATCATTTTTTCTGGATTTCTCTACTCTCTACTCTTATAAAAACCAAAGTCAACTGGCAATTACATTAAAAGATCATCTTTTCTCCCACAAGATAAACTACTCATACAAATGCATCTTCATGTTCCGTGCAACGTACGGGCTTCTTGCTAGTTAAGATTTTAAATTTCATTCATTTTTTGCGTACAATTGTTTTTTGAATTTTCTTTTGATATAATTTTTTAAACATTATTTTTAATGTGACTCGAAATTTCGTGATTAAAAGAGTTCAGACCCCACTGAAATATGAAAAATTTCCTTGAATTTTTTAGCAGTGCCCAGAATATATGGTCTGTAATGCTAATAAAAAGAATATGGGCTTCAAATATCCTTAAGAATTAGCAAATGGGCTGTAAATTATTGAAAATAATGGCTAATGGGTTGTATGTTGTTTTCCACAGATTTGAAGGCTGACTTCTGGGCCTACTAGGTTGACAATGACGCTGTCCTAAATTTTTTTTCATGCGTACGCAAGGCTTTGTCAACTTAGTCAACACACAGCAGTGACTGTTGGATGTCCATCCAACGGCCGCCGTGCTTCTTCAATCTTTGATCTTCCTGCTCCAGCCGCCCAAACCAACGCCGGCGGGACTGCCTGCTCCCTCCTCCCGTGGCTGGCTGTGCTGCCGCCAGGCCATCCCTCTACCCGCAACATCCTGTTATTTTCCGGCGACGTCAGCCTCACCCCGCAGCTGACCAGTCAGCATTCGTACATCCCTCAGTGTGGGCATCCGCTACGGTGGCTTCGCCGGCTCCAGGTCGTTCCCTTCCTGGGCCTCGCCCTCGTCCATCGCGTTTGTGCTCTCGGTGCGGCGAGGTCAACATGGTCAACAAACAACAGCCATCGGAAGAGGCTGACAATAGGGTCCACACAAGGAAATGCCTCCTTATTATGCGCAAAATGATGATTCCTCCACCTGACAGCTGGGACCCACCGGATGGGCCTTTGTATTTCATGAAAAAATGTTCCCCCCGCTGTCAACTCGGACCCACCATCTATATCTTCGCACACAAGGAAGTGCCTCCTTATTACGCACAAAAAAATGAATACTCCCCTGCTAGCTGGGACCCACCATTATGGAAGGCTGACTTGTGGGCCTACAAAGATGACGGGGACGGAGGGCTTTGTCAACTTAGTCAATATGAACGGTTCTAGCTCCAGTGACCGTACGATGTCCATCCAACGGTCGTAGTGCTTCTTCAACCTCTCGTCTTCTTGCTCCAAATTACCCAAACAAGCGTTGGCCGTGCCGCCGGCTCCTGCCTCCCGTGTCCGACTATGCTGCCACCGCTGGCCATGCCATCTCTATACTCACCCACACCTCCTATTATTCTCCGGCGAAGGCAGTCTCACACCACAACCGAATCAGTCAACCCACCTACTCGCCTCCGCATGGGCATACACTGTCGCGTCTTCCCGGGCTCCGTGCCGTCCCCTTACTAGGCCTCGCCGTCGTCCACCGCCCTATTGCTCTTGGCGCGGTGTGGTCAACGTGGTCAATGAACGACTTCGATCGGAAGAGTACTGTACGTGGACAGGCTGACAGTTGGGTCCACGGCCGCAGCGAGGAAGTGCCTCCTTATTAAGTGGAAAATAATGATTCCTCCACCTGACAGTAGGGACCCACCAGATGGGCCACCGTATTTCACGAAAAAACGTTTCCCCTGACTGATGGGACCCACCAGCTACATCTTCGCATGCAAGTGCCTGAAAGTCGGGACCCACCCGGTCGAAGCGTACGTAGCGTTCTCATTCTCGTCGCGAACGTGTACGTACATATGATCGATCTATCTGCAGGCTGCAGCGATGAACCGTGGCCATGTAAGGAAGGGCATGTGTCATAGTAGAGGCGCGCACGTAGCATGTACACGTACGTATAGCGGCTAGGGTGCAAGAAAGAAAATACGGCCACGTATGTACATACGGGCGGGGTCTCGAACGCCTACTCGCGCATATGTATGGCCAGGGCTCGTGTACATGGCTTGGTCGGAATGGAGAAACTGCATCGTCATCGTGTTCATGGGGAGGCAACGGAATGCATCATGTTCATCGGGAGGCAACGGAACACGTGTTGTTCTTAGGGAGCCAACCGGCTTCGACGGAACAGTCGATGGAAACGAGGCCTGGAGTACCGCAGAACGGAGGAAACGGCCGTGTGTTCGACCGGCCACGGTCAAAACGGGATCTTGTTCATCGGGAGGGGTCTGACGTACCGCAAAACGGAGGAAACGGACCTCCTACGGTCGAAACGGGGTCCTATTGATCGGGAGGGGTGTGGCATACCGCAAAACGGAGGAAATGGACTTGTGTTGGAGCGCTACGGTTGAAACAGGGGTCCTGTTCATCGGGAGGGGTGTGGCGTACCGCAAAAATGGACTCCACGGGATATTGTTCATCTCCACCGTCGACCTCCTCCAGCCTCCATGGGCTCCTGTTCATCCACCGGTGACCTCCTCCAGCCTCCACCTGCGACTGTTCATCCACGGGCTCCTATTCATCCAGCCTCCACCGTGCGCTCCTCCACAGGCTAATGTTCAACCTGCCCTCTCCACGAGGTCCTGTTCAACCACCCCTCCACGGGCTACTGTTCATCCAGCCATCCGCCGGCTAATGTTCAACCAACCCTCCACGGGGTCCTGTTCATCCACCGGCTCAATCGATCGGGGTCCTGTTCATCCAGCGGCAAGGGCCTCTACTACCACGGGGTCCTGTTCATCCAACCCCCCACCGGGAACTGTTCATCGAAACCCCCCAACAACGCTCACTGTTCGTCTAGAGGCAGCATCAATCAGCTTCAGTTAGCAGCAGTAGCAAAGGAATCACACTCGGGTTCAGTTAACAGCAAGGGATCGATCGGGGTTCAGTAACGTAGCTAGTGCAATCGCTCGGGTTCAGTTAGAGCCTGCAGTGCAATCGCTCGGGTTCAGTTAGAGCGCAACGCCTCGCACACACGTGCGTACATACAAGAGAAACATGCATCGCTCGGCCCCCGACCACCCACCGTAACCGGGAACTCCCCCGATATTTTCCTCGCCCTTGCTTCTACCACGGTTTTCTTCGTCATGGACAGCCCAAAGAATGTCATGCAGCTGCGTCTCCGGCCTGCCCAGGACGAAAAGCCCATTTTCTGTCATGATTTTTTGTCATAGAAGTAGGTGCCCACCACATCTATGATTATACCCGGTTTTGTCAAAATTATCGTTATAGAAGTGTCATAAGCATGACAGAAGAAAAAAATTCGTTCTGCCCAAAATGTCACGGATGTGCCTTTTTTTTGTAGTGCTTTCCATCACATACAGACACATTTCTCTCCATTGGTTTGATTTCTCTCAATATCTCTCTCTCTCTCTCTCTCTCTCTCTCTCTCACACACACACACACACACACACACACACACACACACACACACCGCACACACACTCCCCTCCCGAGCACACAATTCATCCCCATCCAAGGTTATATGGCGACCACTCTCACTTGTGCTTCTCTGCACCCCAGCATGCACAACACCTCAATCTTCAAAGAGGGCATCAAGGAAATCTAAGACGGAGACCACACTGCACTAGAGAATGCGGGGCCATTTGGAAGCAGGATGATGTGACGACAGCTGACTGACTCCTTCCCCCCTCTCTGTCGCACAAAACTACCAATCCGTCTCTCTCCCGCACAAAATTATCAATCCCTCAACCCACGAGATCCTTCCCCTCTCGTCCATGTTTTTCCAGCTCTCTCATCAAACCTGTTGTCTCCTTTCCTTCCACATGTACAGAATCCGGATGCACCCTCATCTCACGTATATTTCATGTCTCCATCTTTCTCACAGACCTAACTTCTTCCTCTCTCTCTCTCTCTCTCTCTCTCTCTCTATCTATCTATCTATCTATCTCTCTCTCGTTAGGTTTGTCTCTTACTCTCTCGTCCACATACATAAAATCATTCCTGCCCTATCTGCTCCATTTTCGGAAGCTCTCTCTACAAGTTTCATTCACACATTGGGATGTGTTCAAAATGTTGCTTTTATAATGGATGATGTAGAGTTATGGTCGGTATTGTTGCACCCTACAAAGTAATAACTATGAAATGCATTTATATTCTCATTTGACTGGGATTATGTGAGTTTGAGCATATTGTGAAGTACTATAGACCACGATACATCATCAGGAATTCAACAATGATTGTAACTATTGAATTGTATAGACCATTACATTCAAGTCAAGAGCCTAATATATTTATTTCACAATTACAACAAATGATTAATTCACTACAAACTAAGAAAACAAATGTGTAATCCCTCCATTTTATTTAAGTCCGCATATTAGCAATGGTCAAAGTCAAGTTTTGTAAACTCTCAGAAAGTTTATAACAAAAAATATTAACATATACAATAAAAATAAATACTGTTAGATTCATTATTGAATGTACTTTCACATTATACATATTTGTTATGGTAAATGTTTATATTTTTTTATAAACTTGATCAAACTTTAGGAAGTTTGACTTCGGTCAAACCTAATATGCAGAGTTAATAAAAACGGAGGGAGTACTAGTAGTTACTAGTACTACTAACTACTAGTACTACTCGCTAGTTGCTTAGCCCAATCACCAAACACGCCACACGGGGAGTTCAGTGTCACAAAATTTTGAGGTCGGTGGAAAAATCTCCCACGACCCTAATTCGAGCAGTGCGAAGTTACCATCATAGTCTTCAGAACAGGCCTACGGATGACGCTTGGTAGGGGGATGTTTTTGTAACTTCAGGTTCACCCTACCCAGCCAAACCCACCCCGGCACCTAGAGTAGTACACCTGAATACTCTCCATTTTCTATCCTCACCGCAAAATAGACTTCTCCACGGCACCGCAACCTTCGTGCTCCTCCCCTTCTACATCAGTGCACTCGTCCACAGCAGCGCATCTGCCTCATCGACGACCTCGCACGCCGCACTGGAGCCGGTCCACCATCGTCGTCGTACACGGAGCCTCTTCCTCGGCACCGTCTTCCACGGTCTCGGATCTGCTTCCCGGAAGCCGACGCCAAGCGTACAAGCACAAATGTCGTGGACAATGAACTGACTCCCGTTGCCGACCATGATGCACAGAGGCCGTCGCGACCATCGTTCCCCTCCTCGATTGGTAATGTGTGTATTGAATCACTTAGCAGTACATGTGCAGTTCCAATTTTGTTCATACCTACCCTTCAAATTTCCTGGTTGCATTGCTATTGTTCCCGTAAAAGTAATTGGTTATAACCTCCATTGTCCCACAAAATATCAGCCTGTAATTGCGCGTCGCTCCTGTATTGCGCTATGCTTGGGTAGGTTCCTCATCTGCAACCAGTAGTGTGGCAAATGATGGAAAGTTTTTTAGAACTAGCAAGATGCCCATGCGTTGCACGGAACATCAAGATGCATTTGTATGAGTAGTTTATCTTGTGGGAGAAAAGGATGAACGAGGGAAGGCCTTATTTGCAAATCTGGAGAGGGGTGTGGGTATCTTTCTGCAAAATTGCCATAGTTTCCTTCCTATCCGTCGGATATAAATCGGACGGCCTATATTGCAGGATGGCACGCACACCATCATCACCAACTCTGTTTTTTAAGAGTAGAGAAGTACAGATAAATATTAAATATTAAATAAATATAACAGTAGAGAAGAGAGTAGAGATAGCAGGGATGCCGGGAAAGGTCGCGCGCGTGGGAATAAGCGGCCGGGCGCTCGCTAATTTTGGCGCGCGGCGTCCGGCGCACTTTATAAAATCCAACGCCCTCCCACCGCTCTGTACCTTGCCACTGCTCTCTCCCCGCTCTGTGCCTCGCCACCGCTCTCTCCCCGCTCTACACCTCGCCACCGCTCTCTCCCCGCTCTTTCTCACCTCGCCGCCAGCCGCTGCGTCGCCGGGAAACTTGGGGATACCGCGGCGTCCGCGCGTGCCCCTCCAGCGGCTTCACCGCCGAGATACGGTTCCGCGGGATGCACCTTGGCCTCGGCAATTTCGACACCGGCAACAAGGCCGCCCACGCATACGACGCGGCGGCATGGCGCCTCCGATGGAACATTGAACTTCCCCAACGGGCCGACGCGGGAGCGGGCGCAGGAGCTCGTGCCTCTGTCGCGGCTTATCACCGACGAGGATCGTCACGACAACCAGAGGTGGGAGCATCGTCTCGACATCGACGAGATGGACGAGGAAGCCATGAAGTTGTGGCGCCAATGCTTCCCGCAGGACATCATCAATGAGCGCAAGTTCTACGCGCAAAGGAGGGCAGAGAGGGAGAAGAGGAGGGCGGAGAGAGCCGCCTATCGCGAGGACAAGCGTACGCGAAAATCGGACGCTCAATTCAACATGAGGCTAGGAGCAGCGTCACCCTGGGAATCCGACGACGATCGGTATATTCACGCCTACATTGAGACGTCGGAGGAGGACATCACCGAGGAGGAGTCGGATGACGAGGAGTAGTTGAACTATCTACTTTTTATCTATCTATGCTATATCTATGCTGAGAACTATCTATGTCCCTACTCTCTAGTCTCTACTCTCTATCTCTACTTCTCGATCTCAGCACTTCGGGCCCGCAAAAACTGGCTATTCCGGGGCTGTAAACGCTTTTTAAAGAGCCGCACATTCGCTTCTGTTGGATATGCTCTAACATGCCAAACGAGTGCTTTAATGTAGCCCACACGATGCATGAGTATTACTAGTAGTATATTTTTCTTGCCATGTTGAGATTTTAAAACCATGAGTGTGAACATGCAGAGGAGCTATGAAGACCAAACACGGGATATTGGGGACATCTTCAAGGAGCGTAGCAAGTTAAAGAGGAGCTGCACCGAACCTGTAAAACGAGCTTTGGTAAGTAACACCCTTTCAATTACTTCCGTTTAGCCTCGTGTTCTTCGATGTGTATATGTTGTAGTTTCTGTTTCTCTTAGCATCATGTTCTTCGATGTGTAATAAGAAGAGTCTTAGTCATCCTAATGCTTTCGTTTTTATCTTGATGTAGGAAGTGGGTGTTCTCACCTTGTAGTCTGTTTTTATATTTTTCCTTTTGAATTCACTTCTCCGAGTCCTGTTTATCTGGCTTCTACTAAATGGATCTGGGTTGCTCTGAGTATTGATCTAAAAAAGAAGTAACTTCATGGCAAGATGCAGTTCCTGCGAGGAGGGAAGTATGGTCAACCTTCAGATCATGTTTCCAAAATGAGGCTGGATTACACACAAGGTGCCAGTTCCCTAATGATGCTGGATTAGACACAAGGTGCAAATTCCTAGATGATGCTGGATTACACACAAGCCAAGTGGAGTCGTCAACTGTTCGTGTCCTCGTGGCTCTAGTAAAGGCTGAAAGAAAGCGTGCAGCAGCCCTTGAGAATGTATTTGAGTTCCTGAAGAAGCGAAAAGAGCAATCAGATGCTCTCTTCACCCAAGCCAAAGAAGAGATGGAAGAAGCGAGAAATAAGCTAGCAGATCTAGAGCAGGCTAGGCATCTCCTGCTATCTAAAACTGTTGTCAATACAAATTTTCCTTCATAATAGCCAGGTTCAAATGTTTATCCAGTCAGCATGCCTGTTGTGATGTCTGTGCATCTACTGATGTGGCACAAAATATTTTTTTCGAGTCATGTAATAACAAAAATTACTTTCCAAACAATAATAGACAAAGCATTGGACATGGTATAGTTCACGTGCAAGCCCAACATTCCAAGTTCAACTTCCACATCAAAATCATGTTCACGGATATCTGCACATTCATAGATAATGTCCACAACCATGATTCACTTCAAAGCCAAAAAAATGTGAGGAGAGTTATAAATAAAGAAAAACCTCTAGTTCCTGCAACCAATGCGAGCACAACAATTCAAGACCATGCGTAATTAATTATATTTTGGTCATTTTTTGTGTTCCAAAATGCCGGCCAGCTCACGGAAGGATGTGTTGCCAGCACACGCGCGTATTCAATGGAGGCAGGCGTGGCAGTATGAAGCCGGTTGCATGCGGCGAGGAGGCGTGTTCAGTCGGGCCTGCAGCGGGTGGGGCCCTCTTGGCCTGCACGCCGGTTCAGTGCCTGCGCTATGAGAGGTCGCGCCCGTGTCAGAGCAATCACTCCCTCGAGTCCTTTTTTGTTTGGGTATAACAAAATCTCATTTTCCATTCACATTTTACAAGTAAAATTCATGGACAAACTTTGACCCAAAATACGGCGGGGACTAATAAACCAGGACGGAGGTAGTAGTTTTTTTATCAAAGAAGGGTTTCCCCCTCCCTATTTTCATTACTGAATACCAACATCTAAACCATAGTATTTTCCCTAGAACTACCATGTTCAACATCCCGCAACATAAACCCATACAACCATACGCCAAGGAGGTAGTAGTTATGAATTCCATTTTCACGCGTGCAACAATCGTGCACCTAGGGTTTTAGGGTTTATTTGTTAATGGTGCCTTTACGTAAATCTCATGTGTGCGAGATAGCGAGAGACTGACTACGTGCATGCGCCTCTTATCTTTGTATATGTACTCCACCGTTTGTCTGGTGTCCAAAAAATTATACAGTAGTAATGACTACTAGCAATGTGCCAATGCGTTGCCACACGATCGAAGTAGATTAATACATATTCACTGATATGATAGAAAAAAGAGTCTAGTTTTGAAATACGAATGTCGGATGTGGGGTTCCAGCAAACCCTTAAGGTTCAAACACTGGGGTGCGCGCGAAGTCTTTCCCTTCTACCGATCTACGCACTAGCTCGCTGAGATCTCGCGGACGAACTCGACGAACTCGCAACACAGAAAGACACGAGGTTTATACTGGTTCAGGTCACCGTTGTGGTGTAATACTCTACTACAGTGTGGTGGTGGTGGATTGCCTCTTGGGCTGAGGATGAACAGTACAAGGGAAGAACAGCCTCCTGAGGTTGAGGTGTTCTTGCGCGTATGAACTTGTGGCATGAGGATTCGATGCCTCTACTGTGGTGGCTAGCTCTACTTATATAGGCCCTGGTCCTCTTCCCAAATATTGAGCGGGAAGGGAGCCAACAACGGCGGGCAAATTTGAAGGGGGACAGCTAGTACAAGATATCTTGACAAAAGTGGTCTTCTCCTGCAAAAAGCTCTGGGATGACGCCGTCTTGGGCTCCACGATGACCTCCGCCTTGCCTTCCTCCTGGTCTTGGTCTCGTTGCACCAATATGTCAACCTTTGCCTGATGCCTAGGTACTCTTCGCCTGCGCTGGCCCCCTTAGCATCAAAGAGGAAACAAGGGCGCCAGTCTTGTGGGCGCCGCTTTGCACAGTGCGATCGTCATGGCTCACGTCACGAGGGCCTCATGAGGTTTGCCCCGCCTTGATATCTCCGCTCCTCGTGAGCCTGCCTGACTAGGCTACTCCAGAGGAGGTCTTGCGTCGTCCGCCTTGCGAGGCTTGGACCCTCGCGAGGGTCTTGGGTGCCTTGTTGACGAAGATGGGCCAGTCTGACCTCTTTGTTGCCGCGCCAGTGGGCGTGGCGAGCAAGTCTGGGGATCCTTGTTCTGAGAACATCGATAGTAGCCCCCGGGCCCAAGGTGCGCTCGGGCTTGGCTTCGCGGCGAAGCCAAGGGTCAAGTTCGGAGCACCGCGGGCCCCAACAGGCTTGCGGCCTCGGTCGACGCGTGGCGGTTGATTGGACGTGGGCGTCTTCGCTTCCCCATGCTGCCCCTGAATCCGCCTGTCTATGCGGCCCCCGCATCTCACACAGTTATTCCTCCTTCGCCCACGCCTGGCTCCTCCAATTTGTCTGCTTCCTCGAGGCTCTTCTCCGCCCTTCCAACCTGACTTGCGCTCCGCCTCCCCCATCGCCATGGCGCCGAAACAAGCTGAGAAGGGGAAGAAACCTCTATCTCTGCCAACTGCGCCTCCATCCTTCGCGCCTGCGCTCGGCTGGTCTCGGGTGCTCAACGACGAGGCCATGGACAAGGTGCGTCCGATGCTTTCTTCCAGCTTCAATGAGTGGGTGAAGACGGTGGCTTGGCATGTGTCCTGTACCCGCACGGCTCGGGCAGCCAATGTGGTCCCGATCTTCATCGACATCCTCTGGGCTGGTCTGATTCCTCCCTTCTCCTCCTTCTTTAATGCTGTGCTTGAGCATTATCAGATCCACATGTTGCACCTCGACCCTCAATCTGTGACTCTTCTGGCCATCTTCGCCTTTGTGTGCGAAGCCATGGTTGGCATTGCCCCTTCTGTGGCTCTCCTCCGCCGTTTCTTCTCATTGCACCTGACCTTCCCTCAACAAAGCTCGGGATGTATGAGCTTCCATGCCGTGGATGCGACAGCGGGCGAGGGGATCGACTTCGAGCTTCCTCCATCCACGAGCGAATTCTGGACACGATGGGTGTTCGTCGATGCCGGTGTGCTCAGTCAAGGCTTCGTCAGGGCCCGCTGTTCCTAATTCCGGCTGGAGCCATCAGCGGCTCTCGAGCCCCGGCCTTGCCCACGTCTGGCTCAAGTTGAGGTTGCTGAAAGATTGCCAGGGGCGTATAGTTCAAACTTCCAAATCTGACCTGACGGCCAGGGGCATAGCTTTCGATCTGCTCCAGATGGCCAACCGAATTGGCCCGCAGTGCAAAGCCGCCGAATACGAAGATCTGTCCAGGGAGAAAAGTCTCACCCTGGACCGCGTCGTTGTTGATGATCGAAGGAGCCATCGGGCCTATCGGTGACGACACAGAGGAACTCTCAATGAAAGAACCAATGTCGATTGTCAAAACCGGCGGATCTCGGTAGGGGTCCCGGCTGTGCGTCTAGGCGGATGGTAACGGGAGACAAGGGACACGATGTTTTACCCAGGTTCGGGCCCTCTCGATGGAGGTAATACCCTACTCCTGCTTGATTAATATTGATGATATGGGTAGTACAAGAGTAGATCTACCACGAGATCAAGGAGGCTAAACCCTAGAAGCTAGCCTATGGTATGATTGTTGTTCGTCCTACGGACTAAAACCCTCGGTTTATATAGACACCGCATAGGTTAGGGTTACCTGAGTCGGTTACAATGGTAGGAGATCTACATATCCGTATCGCCAAGCTTGCCTTCCACGCCAAGGAAAGTCCCATCCGGACACGGGACGAAGTCTTCAATCTTGTATCTTCATAGTCTTGGAGTCCGGCCGTGATGATAGTCCGGCTATCCGGACACCCCTAGTCCGGACTCCTCAAGAGCCCCGAACCAGGCTTCAATGGCGACGAGTCCGGTAGCGTTGATTGTCTTGACATTGCGGCGGGTTCTTCTCCAAATTCCATACACTTGTCGAATAGTGTCCGGCTTACGATAAATGATCGCTCCTTGGCTTCTCGCCCAATAATGGCCATCTTCCACGTGTTTGAATGAATCGAAAAGCCGAGTACTTTTACACTTACCCCCTAGCTGCGCAAATGAGCTGCCTATAAAAGGCGAGGATCTAGATCTAAGACACACCATCCCCTTTGTGAGCTTTCATCGGGCGCCTCGACCAAAGCCCATTCCATCATGGACGGTCGGCGCAGCTCCTCCTCCAGCGCTCCCCTCTCGGCACAGAAATTGGGAGAGATGCTTAGTCCCATAGCGAGCTAGTTATACTCCAAGCCAAGGGATTTCTTCCCCCGGCCTTCATGGTTCCGTTTCGAGCCGGACTTGCCACCTACAAGGGCGGGAAGAAAGCGGAGAGCGTCCCCGATCCCTCTGAAGGAGAGCTGGTATGCTTCTTCTCTTATCTAGTAAGAGGACTCGGATTTCCAATCCATCCGTTTCTCCGGGGGCTCTTGGAGTTCTACGGCCTCCAATTGCACCATCTTACTCCTGCCTCCATCTTGCACGTCACGGGCTTCGTGGCCCTTTGCGAACTGTTCTTGGGCGTCGAGGCTCACTTCGGGCTGTGGAAGAGAATATTCTGCCTAGTACCCCATTCTCATGAGGGGTCAATATATCAAGTGGGCGGAGCCGAGCTATGGCGCATCGCCGGGACGGATACTGTCGGAACCCGAAGAAAGGCGTCCGGACTGGCCTTGAGAATGGTTTTATATGGAGGGCGTCCCTCTGCGGGATCTGTTCGGATCGGCCTTCCGGAGTTCAGCAATGCTCCATCGAAGAAGCGCCTAAGCTGGCGCCCTCGGAGCCGGAGGGAAATGACCGGATGTCCTCTGTCGATGAGCGAATAAAGTTATTGGCCCATGCCGGATTGACCATGATTGGAGTCATGGCGATCTGTATTATGAGGGGAGTGCAGCCGCTCCAATATAGGGGTCACCCCATGTGGGATTTCAACGGGGAGGGCGATGCCACCGCCATGGCCGCAAAGGGCGGGATCGGTCACCAAACTGGTGAAGATCTTATGCGCCATGTATAAAGGGAGGAGGAAGATTTCCTCGCGTCAATCCATCAAGGAGTTTTCTTGAATAATCCTCGAAGCTGGGTAAGCAAACATCTTTGTGACCTGTCCGATCCATGTTCCCATGGTTAAATATCTCATTTCATGGTTTTTGCGCAGAACTGCGCGGATATGGAGAAGATACACAGCCCGCCCCACAACCCGAGGATCCGAGGCGGTCCCTCGACCCGATCCTCCAAGAGGATCCGGACATAAAGGTGGAGTTGATCGGCGGGTGTTCTACCAACTTAGCATCGACGATCGTTGGTTGCCATTACGGCTGATTACCGGAATACTTCCAGCCTCACAGAATGGCGAGACCGAGATCCCAAAGCCACGATAATGACCCATCTATGCTTATTTTTGATCACCGTATACCAATGGTGCTTGTAGGGGTACCTTGAGGCAGAAGCCGAGCCAGCGGTGGCTGGCCAACAAAGGCGGTCTGACCCAAGCTAAAAAGAAGGCGGTCCGGATCGAAACTCCACATAGCGGTATGGCATGTCACCATACTCCCGGATTGATTCTGGAAGGCGTACTAACGCTGGTGCTCTTTTCGGGAAAAAAGCGCTTCGCGGACTGAATCCGGAGAGGTTGCCAATCGAACCTTCACCGCCGGGCTTCAAAGCGGGTCCGGATCTTGAGGCGAGCACGAGGCGTGCATCGGATGCTCCTCCGGCGAGAGGATGCCGACAGGTTGTCCGCCACCAACTCCGAGGTGGAGAGCGCCTTGAATCCAGGCGCCGCCGACAGTTCTTCGTGGCGCATGTTTCTCCCGGAGGCCTTGAGTGCCTTGATTGGGAGATCGCACCTCCATGCCGCTCAAGATGGTCTAGCGAGCCACGGAGCAGTATGTAAAGGACATACGGGTAAGAAATTTGTGATTATATATGCCATTAGCCCCGAGACTTAAAATAGTTAGAATAACTGATTTAAGGATCATTTGTTATCTGAGATCTTATAGAAAAGAATACCCGATTGTCCGGGAGCTTGAAGAGTGCAAGGCCCAACTTGAGGCCGCACTAGCCGCCATGAGGGCCGCGAGACCCCACTGGTAATATCGCTTTAAAAGATAAATAGTTTATGAAGTGTAGCGGGTTTGTAAATCGATAAAAATATTGCAGATGGCGCGGACTAGATCCGAACAAGCAGCAGCTCTTGCGCCAGCTAAAGGCGGCGAGCGTGCTTATGAGGTGCGGCGGAGAAAAATAACCTCCAAGGCGCCAACACCAAGCTGGGTGAGGAACTGAAGGATGTTCGTGCCCGGTTATGCGACTCCGTAAGGAGAATCGGCGGCTTCGCGGCATTTTAAGTAAGTGCTTGAGAGAACTTTAAAAGAGTTGGCGAGGAAGGCGACTAACATAAACATGTATGTAGGTTTGCTCACGGTCGTCACGAGGAGGAGATGCCCAGTTCATCGGATGATTTTCTTCCCGAACTGCGTCGGCTACCGCAAAACGAGTCCGGCAGGTGATGAAAGGCATCGGCCAGGCCTTGTGGCCATCTAGCTCCCTGCCCGAAGGCATTGGGGAGCTGGCAGAGCGGCTTCAAGGAACGCGGCGGCGCTTCCGACTATGGAAGATATCGGCCTGCCGTCAGGCGCCAGGAGGCTGGGCCATGGTAAAGGCAGCGGTACACGAGGCTGACCCAAACCACATGGCGAGTCGGACTGTGGGGCCCGATGGGATGGAGATCCTGTAAGCTTAGTGTACGGCCAAGTAGAATTGGCCGCCAAGTATTCCCAGCAAGATTGTAAATTAATAGCCTATTAGATGGCATTGAGGAGGAATACAATGAGTCGAGTTGACTATGTAAAAAATATGACATGAAAAAATGTCTTCTAGCCGGATTGTAGATCGTTTGTCATAGCGGACCTTTTCACTTCGACCTCAGGACCCAATAGTCCGGAGTGTGTCCGAATACCTTCGTGGTTATATAAGAACCGGGGTATGCATGGAGACAAAGGCGTGGGGTCATTGTTGCTGTATGTCGGACAAGTGCCCAACTAGTTATGTTATATTACATGGGTAGTAAGAAACATCTTCGGGAGAATAGTTCCGTTAAGGGTTCCTTTATTGGGATGCATGCCCTAAAGTGCATGTCAAAGCTGTTATTAAAGCGAGAAAATCATCACGGGGGCAGATGGGTAAATAGTTAAAATCATCTTTCAGTTCACCGACCGAATATTCCCTTAAGAACGCTAGCTTTCGGCTTCACCAGTCTGAGATACACATCCGGCTGACCAGCAAGAACAATCGCGAGAGGTGCTCCTTTACCACCTAGCGAACAATCGGGAGCGAGGGGGTAAGCACGGAGCTAAACAACCCAGCTTGGCCAAAACTTAAGTCATATCGATGCATATAATGGTGAATAAAAGGTACATGCGGAAGTTTAGCATGTGTTGGGCATAAAGCCCGTATAAATAAGCTTCATTAAAAGCCCCGAATATAATAATGCGGACGGTAGCATCAAGTATGTCTTGGAAAAAGCATAAGCGAGCCTCTAGAGGCATCGAGAAGAAGGAGGAGGAAGGAGAGAAATAAAAGGCAGCAAAAATAGAAAATGTGGGCGGAGGAAGGAGGCGAACTTGGAGTCCGCGCTTAAGCGTAGAATCTTCGTGAGCGGGCTGCGTTCCATGGGTTCGGCTCGAGTCGGTTATTCGATCGTTTAGCAGACGGTATACTCCGCCCGGTCGGGACTTGAGTCGATGATGAAGGACCTTCCCATTTGGGCTTGAGTTTGTCATTTTCTTGTCCGCGAGCGTAGAACTAGTTCGCCAAAGTTATAAGCTTTGGCCCGTACTTCCCTGCTTTCATATCTTCGAGCCTGCTGTTGACAAAATGCGGAACGAGCTTTTTCCACGTCGCGCTCCTCCTCCAATGCGTCCAAGCTGTCCTGCCGATCGAGCTCGGCTTCTCTTTCTTCATACATGCGTACGCGAGGTGAGTCATGTATTATGTCGCAGGGCAAGACTGCCTCTGCGTCGTACACCATGAAGAATGGTGTGAATCCGCTAATCGATTCGGCGTGGTCCGCAGCCCCAGTCTGAATCGAGCTCCTCAACCCGGTCGTGTTAGATTCCTTGAGGACCGCACTAGTGCAGGGTTTAATGCCGCTCATGATTAGACCATTTGCTCGTTCGACTTGGCCGTTGGTTTGAGGTGATAGTAGAGGCGTGTCGAGCTTGATGCCCATGTTTTTGCACCATAATTTGACCTCATCGGCCGTAAAGTTGGTGTCGTTATCGGTGATGATCTTGTGGGGACACCGTAACGATTGCACTACCCCGATATGAAGTCTATCATTGGTCGGATTCAGCCGTTTTGACAGGTTTGGCCTCTATCCATTTGGTGAATTTATCCACCATGACCAATAGGTATTTTAAACGTGGGTTCCTCCCTTAAGGGTCCAACCATGTCAAGCCCCGGACCATGACGGACAGGTGATGGGTATAGTTTTGAGGGCGGTGGGTGGCATGTGGCTTTGGTTAGCAAAAAGCTGGCAACCGACGCATCGTTGGACTAAGTCCTGCGCGTCTGCCCGGGCCGTCGGCCAATAAAATCCTGTACGGAAGGCCTTGCCTACAAGGGCCCGTGCTGCGGCGTGGTGCCCACCCAGTCCGGCATGAATTTCAGCCAGGAGGTTTCGCCCTTCCTCTTCGGAGATACACCTTTGAAGCACTCCGGTAGTGCTTTTCTTATAAAGCTCTCCCTCATGGACTTTATAGGCTTTAGATTGCTGTACTATGCAGCGAGCATCATTTTGGTCTTCGGGGAGTTCCTGCCTAGTTAGGTAGGCTAGGAATGGTTCCGTCCGCGGGCGATAACCGCCATTATTTAAGTGGGCGAGAGGTGTTGTCTCGGTGGCGGGGCCTCCGATTGTGTCGAGTGTTGGCGTCGGGCGGTGTGGTTGGGTCGGATTGTTATTGCGGACTCCCTTCCCATAATACGGATGGCTTGAACAGCCGTTCGAGAAAAGATATTGGGTGGGGCGGCATCGCATTTTGCACCGATCGTGCCAATATGTCCGCTGCTGGTTGTTATCCGGGCTATATGATGAAATTCAAGCCCTTGAACCGTCTTGACATTTTTAGGACCGCATTGCGGTATGTTGCCATTTTCGAATCTTTTGCATCAAAGTCTCCGTTTATTTGAGATATTGCGAGGTTCGAATCCCCGCGCACCTCTAGGTGTTTGATGCCCATGGAGACTGCCATCCGGAGGCCGTGCAGAAGGGCCTCGTATTCGGCTGCATTGTTGGAGTCCGTATACATTATCTGAAGGACGTATTGGACTGTGTCCCCGGTTGGGGACGTCAGGACGACGCCAGCCCCCAGACTGGCCAACATTTTGGAGCCGTCAAAGTGCATGATCTAATTGGAGTATGCGCCGTACTCTTTAGGGAGTTCGGCTTCGGTCCATTCGGCCACGAAGTCGGCCAAAACCTGCGACTTGATAGCTCGTCGTGGCTTGTAAGTTATGTCGAATGGAAGGAGCTCTATGGCCCATTTAGCAATCCGGCCCATCGCGTCGCGGTTGTTTATAATGTCATTAAGAGGTACTTCGGAGGCTACCGTTATCGAGCACTCTTGAAAGTAGTGTCGCAGCTTCCGGGATGCCATGAACACCGTGTATGCTATCTTTTGATAGTGTGGGTAACAGGACTTGCATGGAGTTAGGACGGTGGACACATAGTAAACCGGTTTTGAAGAGGAACGGTGTCCGTCCGTTTTCGTTCGACAACGAGCACTGCTGGCGACAACTTGATGTGTTGCGGCGATATATAATAGCATTGGTTACGCCCACATTGGCGCGGCGGAGACGGATTAGTTGCCAATATGGCTTTTATCTCTTGAGTCCGGCCGTGGCGCATCAAATCCACTCGAAGTGTTTGGCGCGCGGAGGAGGCGGTAAAGGGTAGCGCCTCTTCTCCAAAGCGGAAATAAAGCGGCTTAGAGCCGCTACACATCCGTCAATTTTGTATTTGCTTGAGGTCTTTTGGAATATCCAATTGTGAGAGCTCGGATCTTGGCTGGGTTTGCTTCAATTCCTCTTAGGACACAATGAAGCCCGGGAGCTTTCGGTGGAACCGGAAGGCGCATTTTCCGGATTGAGCTTGATGTCATATTTTGAAGATTGTCGAATGTGAGCCTCAAGTCGTCTACTAGAGTTTCGGCGTGCTTGGTTTTGGCGACCACGTCATCTACATATGCTTCCTTTGTTTTGCCGATCTGGTTTGCGGACATATACGAATCATGCGATGATATGTTGCGCCGGCGTTTTTGAGCCCAAAGGGCGTTGTGTTGAAGCGAGCGGGCGTATGGAGTGATGAATGCTGTTTCAGCTTGGTGCAGCTCCGCCATCTTGATTTGGTGGTAGCAGATGCAGCGTCGAGGAAGCACAATGAGTCGTGTCCTGCTGTAGTGTCAATAATTTGATCAATTCATGGGAGGGGGAAGGGATCCTTTGGGCAAGCCTTATTAAGGTCTTTGAAATCAACACATAGGCGCCAGGATTTATCCTTCTTTGGTACCATCACCAGGTTTGCTAGCCAGTCCGGATGTTTTATATCTTTGATGAATCCGGCTTCCAAAAGTTTGGCTAGCTCCTCTCCCATGGCCTGTCTCTTGGGTTCGGAAAAGCGCCAAAGGGCCTGTTTGACTGGCTTGAATCCTTTTAGGATATTTAGGCTGTGCTCGGCAAGCCGACCTGGGATTCCTGGCATGTCTGAAGGGTGCCAGGAAAAGATGTCCCAGTTTTCTCGTTGAAATTCTCGTAGTACGACGTCTACATCAGGGTTTAATTGTGCCCCAATGGAGGCTGTCTTTGCGGGGTCCGTTGGGTGGACTTGGAATTTGACTATTTCATCCGCTGGTTTAAAAGAGGTGGACTTGGATCTTTTATCAAGTATCACATCGTCCTTGTTCACCGTGGAGCGCGTCGTGGTGAGTTCCTCGGCTGCTAGGGCTTTGGACAGTGCCTCGAGGGCTAGTGCGGCTGTCTTGTTTTCGGCGCGGAGTGCTATGTTCGGATCACTAGCTAGAGTGATTATTCCGTTAGGTCCGGGCATTTTAAGCTTCATGTACCCATAATGGGGTATAGCTTGAAAAATTGTGAATGCCTCTCGTCCTAATAAAGCATGATATTTCTTTGTTGAATGGGGCCACTTGAAATGTGACCTCCTCGGACTGTAATTGTCCGTGAGCGAACACTACATCGGTGTAATTTTCCTGTGCAGCATGCTTCCGGCTAGGGATTATTCCTCTGAAGGTTGTCTTGCTTCGCTCAATGCAGTTCAGTCTATTTCCATTTTTGGAGGTTTCCTCATAGATGAGGTTTAGTCCGTTGCCGACATCCATGAGTACCTTAGTAAAGGCGAAAGCCGTCCGCTATCGGGCCGAGGACCAATGCGGCTGGTGCTCGGGCTGTTGAATTTAGGTTAAATCCTTGGCATTGAAGGTGATAGTCGTGTCCTCCATGGATTTATTGTTGCTACTTGGTAGACTTGACAAGGTTGCGGAGTGTTCGTTTTAGCATGTTATTTGATCACGAAAGTCTCGAAGACTATTAACACCGTCTTGGTGTTCTTTGGGCTGGGATTACGAAGCTAGAAGCTCTTCACCATTTTGGCCACTGCCGTAGTATCCAACATGCTCGAAGGCTATGAGTTGGAGTGGCGCCCTCTGTACTGTGAATTTTGCAGGGTCCGTTTAGCCAACCCTCCAGTACGGTTCCATACCCTTTAGGGGGTTTTGGTTTTTTGGTGTTTAACCCAAGTGCTTGATAATGATGCACCCTTTTATTTCGGACTAGGGATGTATTCGGGGCCGGATTATCCCAAAATTTACTTTCGGTTTTCCAGGCGCTCTCCATCGCACAGTACTTTTGTACTATGGTCACCAAGTCAGCGAAGCGTGTAATTTCGCGACGACTTATGGCGTTTAGGATTCCCTTGTCCGTACAATTATTGTAGAAAATTGGGATTGCGTCCTCCTCTCGGCAGTCCTTTATCCTGTCCATAACCGGGAGGAATCGGCCCGATAATGATGTCTTGTTTCAGCGGGCTCTTGCGAATCGGGATAGATCGCTAATGTTTGGGTGGGCGGTGGAACTGGATCCGAACCCGTCAATTTAGGACTCGGGGGCGAAGTTTCGAACTTCGAAGTTTGGATTTTGAGTGTTATCCAATGAGTCCAACCCGCCGCCTGACTTTAAGTTCAGGGCTTGATCGACGTCCGTCCCTCTGCGGGAATCCGGCATGGAGGGATCGGGAATCCGGACGTAGCTAGTCCTTAAGATAGAAGAAGAATCGCCGCATTGCTCCTCTATCACAGCAACATGATGGGTAGCCTGGGGAGAGTTTATCTCTCTCAGATCGGTTTTAGGCCCGATCCGGTCGTAGTCTGTGGCGACTCCCAGGGCGGCGATGCGATCCAAGAGCTCGTTTACGGAGTAAAGCTCGATCGGATCTAACTGTTCGGCAAGTTCCAAATTAACATGGAGATTGGTTTCGATGACTCGAGAGGTCATCGTCGGCGGGGTGGCTGAACTGGCGTCATAAGAAAACCACCTAGCCGAAGAGTCTGACCAGCGGCCAAGGATCCTTTGGCGATAGTATCGTCTTTAAAGACGGGATGAGACATCCTACCTGACAGCGACAACACAGAGGAACTCTCAATGAAAGCACCAATGTCGGTGTCAAAACCGGCGGATCTCGGGTAGGGGGTCCCGAACTGTGCGTCTAGGCGGATGGTAACAGGAGACAAGGGACATGATGTTTTACCCAGGTTGGGCCCTCTCGATGGAGGTAATACCCTACTCCGCTTGATTAATATTGATGATATGGGTAGTACAAGAGTAGATCTACCACGAGATCAAGGAGGCTAAACCCTAGAAGCTAGCCTATGGTATGATTGTTGTTCGTCCTATGGACTAAAACCCTCCGGTTTATATAGACACCGGATAGGTTAGGGTTACACAGAGTCGGTTACAATGGTAGGAGATCTACATATCCGTATCGCCAAGCTTGCCTTCCACGCCAAGGAAAGTCCCATCCGGACACGGTACGAAGTCTTCAATCTTGTATCTTCATAGTCTTGGAGTCCGGCCGTGATGATAGTCCGGCTATCCGGACACCCCCTAGTCCGGGACTCCCTCAGTGGCCATCAACCTCGGTCACTATCAGCGCGACCTTGAGAACGCGAAGGCCGAGGCGTCCCTGAAGATCACGCATGAAGCCCGCTCGCGAGCCTTGGACGAGGCTCGCGAGGCTGACCACCGCCGCGAAGCTGCGGAGGAGCGCGCGTGGGAGCTCCAGGCCTGGAGCGCGTCTCTTGAGCAATAGGTGGAGGCGCGCAGGGCCAATCTTGTGTCACTGAGGGGGACGCCCGCAGTGGAAGAGGAGGTCCGGAAGCGCGAGGAAGCGCTGACCTTAGAGGTCGCGGAGCGCAGCCTCGAGCTCGAGCGACTGGAGACGGGGGAGCAGCAAGTTGCCCAAGAAGAAGATGTCATTGGGGCTCGCGAGGCCAAAGTCGAGGAGGAGGTTGTTCGCCGGGTGGTTGAGGTTCGCGCGGATCTTGAGGGTAGGTACGACCTGAAGCTGAGGCTCGCAGGCGTGGAGGATGAGGGCAGGGCCGCTGCCCTCAGGCCTAGATTGGACGAGGCCGAGAAGCGTGCGGAAGCCACTGCCGCCGCCCTGGTTACGGCGCAGGAGGACCTGGACTCCGCCCGCGCGGAGCTGCGCTCCCTGCGGAGGCGGGTTGACGATGCCGAGGCCGTTGCCCGGCAAAACACAGAGGAGGTGCTGCAACGACGCACTTTGGAGCGCGAACATGCTCCTATGCTTCAGGATCTTCGGAACAGGGCCAACGCCGCCCTAGGCCACATTTCTGACGTGGAGGTGTCGGCCCCTCACTCGAACGACTATGCCAGCCATCTGATCTTCTTCACTGAAGTTGTGACGCGCCTGGAGGCTCGATCTGCCAGAGCCCGCTAGCTTGTGGAGGAAAGGGGGCGTGGCCTGCTTGAGCGCGCCTTCTCTTGTGTCTTCAGCCACCTTCTGAATGCCAACCCGGACTTCAATTTCGACGCCGCCATCGCTCCCGTCCCAACGGTCGTCCGGGATGACTTGGCGCATTGGTTCGAAGACAAGGTGGACGCGTTGGTCAGGGCCTTCACTTCGGAAGATGACTGGGTGGTGGTCACCGCAGACGAAGGCGACGTGGTGGACAACGGCGTCGGGGGCGTCGCTGGTGGTGGCGCCGTTGCTGATGAAGATGATGATGGCGCAAGCGGCGCCTCTGCGGGTGATGCGGCGAGCGACATTTCTGGTTGATCCCTTGTTCTCCTGTCATTTCGTCCTGGGCACAAATCTGGGCGTGGCCCTTGGAAAACTCGTGAGAGCATTTTGAGAGGGGGAGCCCATCATGTAAGCGAACTGCAGTTTTTACTTTCCTATGCAATGTGAGTTTGTGTCCTTGTGAACTTGTGAATCCTGATGTGAGTTTCCTGCCTTGGTTTTCCTTAGTCAGCGCCAACATTGGGCTGGGCTGCGATGTGTCGAGTTCCTGAGAACTTTGCGGAGCTCGTCGCCCCATCAGAAGGGGCCCCACGAGAGGTGAGCACCAGTTGCAGTGTTAGCGCATGCTTGGCGTGCGCATGCTTCGCGCAGTCCCGCTCGCGAGGAGCTTGTGAGAGAAAGGCGATGGACATGAGTCCCAGAAAAAACGAGATCCAGAAGGCAAGGAATTGCTCAAACGAGAAAAGGCTCCCCCCGTGCGCATCAATAAAACTCAGCTTCAACCCAAATCCAGAAGGCAAAGCTACAGAAAGAGAGAGATCCAAAGCAAAAGGCCGCGTCCGGCACCTAGTATAGTCTTCTTGTCTTCAAGTCTTCTCACCAGCGCGGAGCTAAGTGCTTCCACTAGGCGTGGGAGGGAGCCCCAGGGCCTGAGGCCGGCACCCCTGAGACTCCGGGGCGTGTACAGCCCCAACTCATTATTACGTGAGAGTGTCACGGGCAGCGAGCTTCACAGGCACTGGGCCTTCTTCACAGGTATCGGCCTTGCTTCATATCGCCAGACGAGGGCCCCGCCTTGCACCACCCTCGACCTCCTCTGATCCGACCGATCACCAAGACGACACAGAGGAGGGAAAGAGGACCACAGGTCCTCTGCCGGGGGAAGGGTTGTCGAGGCCTCCCCGGTAGAGGGCCTACCTCCGGGTGTCGTCAGGCGTCGCGCGCCGCGGGGAGGGGCCTTGCTCCAGGCTCCCTCTTGGTGGCCCCCAGCGTGTCTCCCTTGTTGGAACGGGTGCCGCCGTGCCTGGGTCGTCAATCGACGCTGCAACCTGATTCATCTGTAGTCCATGGTTAGCATAAGCCTGTTCCTGAGAGACTAGTGGTACCATGTAGTTCCCGTTGCCGGCGCGATCGTTGTGGTTCTCCGTTAGTTCTTGGAAGGCTTCGGCTCCTAGCGCCCCCTCTCCCCAATCTTCTCCAGTGAATGAGCCGAGGTCGTCCTCTGGTGCGTACCCTTGGTTCATCATGCGGGGCACGTAGGCTTCCGGGGCCGTCACCCCGAACACCTCGCCGTGGTGCCCCATGCTCCATGTTGCTCCGCCCGTGTGGCGTCCGGGGATGACAATCGACATTCGGCGGGACCATGAAGCGGCGCTTGCGCTCGTGCTTGTCGAGGGCGGCATGGGGGAGTTGGAGCCCCCTACGCCGCTGGCCGTGCTGATGTTGATGAAGCCCCCGGGCGTAGTTGATGGCGCGCGGACATGGTGAGGTTCGCCGCGCGGCCCTGCAGTGGCCTGGGGAGGAAGTCGGTAGAAGAAGGGTGGTGCTCCCGACGCCGCTGCATCCAGCAGCTCGGCAACACGCTCAAGCAGCGTGTCCCGTCCGCTCTCCGTCAGCATGCATCGCAACAGATCCCTTGCCACGGTGAGCGCTGCTCGCATGTTTGCTTGCTCCCGTCATGAGTGTGGCGCCATTGCTGCGGCATGGCTTGCTGCTCTTGCAGCGGCCCGTACTTGCCGCAGGGTGAGGGTGGACGATGCTTGGCCGCGCTGCCCGCGCCCGGTGGAATTTGGTGGCACTCTTGCCGCCTGGAGTGCGGGGTCGAGATCTTCATGGGCAGGCGGCGCTGCCCGGGCTGGCCAGGCTGCCCAGCGATCGGAACCGGCCCTCGAGTCGTCGGCCATCGTGGTTGTGGAACGTCGGCGATCTGGTTGTTGGGGAAGAAGCTCCGGCGCACCCCTACCTAGCGCGCCAAATGGCGTATGTGGAGTTCCGGCAAACCCTTAAGGTTCGAACACTGGGGTGCGCGCGAAGTCTTTCCCTTTTACCGATCTACGCATTAGCTTACTGAGATCTCACGGACGAACTCGATGAACTCGCAACACAGAAAGACATGAGGTTTATACTGGTTCGGGCCACCGTTGTGGTGTAATACCCTACTCCAGTGTGGTGGTGGTGGATTGCCTCTTGGGCTGATGATGAACAGTACAAGGGAAGAACAGCCTCCTGAGGTTGAGGTGTTCTTGTGCGTATGAACTTGTGGCGTGAGGATTCGATGCCTCTACTGTGGTGGCTAGCTCTACTTATATAGGCCCTGGTCCTCTACCCAAATATTGAGCGGGAAGGGAGCCAACAACGGCGGGCAAATTTGAAGGGGGACGGCTAGTACAAGCTATCCTGACAAAAGCGGTCTTCGCCTGCAAAAAGCTCTGGGGTGACGCCGTCTTGGGCTCCACGATGACCTCCGCCTTGTCGTCCTCCTGGTCTTGGTCTCGTTGCACCAATATGGTAACCTTTTCCTGATGCCTCGGTACTCTTCGCCTGCGCTGGCTCCCTTAGCATCAAAGAGGAAACAAGGACGCTGTGCGCGCTGGCGCCTGCCTGGTGCGATGCGTCATGGCTCACGTCACGAGGGCCTCATGAGGTTTGCCCCGCCTTGATATCTCCGCTCCTCGTGAGCCTGCCTGATTAGGCTACTCCAGAGGAGGTCTTGCATCGTCCGCCTTGTGAGGCTTGGACCCTCGCGAGGGTCTTGGGTGCCTTGTTGACGAAGATGGGTCGTACGACCTGCTGCTTGGCCACGCTGTGGGCCGCAGGCAGGCAAGTCTGGGGACCCCCGTTCCGAGAACGCCGACAACGTATATCACTAAAAAAATGTTATGTTTCACTCAAAATATATTCCTTTGGCGGTTTTGATGAGATAAGGGAGGAATATTGTTGGTTTCAAGATTCGAGAAGTGGTATATCTCTAATTTCTACTCTTACTAGCAAGATGCCCGTGCATTGCACGGAATATCAAGATCTTGTGGGAGAAAAGGATGAACGAGGGAAGGCCTTATCCGCAAATGTGGAGAGGAGTGCGGGTAAATTGCCATAGTATCCTTCCTATCCATTAGATATAGATCGGACGACCTATATTGCAAGATGGCAGGCACACCATCATCACTGACTATGCTTTTTATAAGAGTAGAAATAAAAACAGAGTTGGTGATGATGGTGTGCCTGCCATCCTGCAGTATAGGCCATCCGATTTATATTTGATGGATAGGAAAGAAACTATGGAAATTTTGCAAAAAGATACCCACACCCCTCTCCACATTTGCAAATAAGGCCTTCCCTCGTTCATCATTTTGTCCCACAAGATAAACTACTCATACAAATGCATCTTGATGTTCAGGGCAACGCATGGGCATCTTGCTAGTTGTTGCAAAAAGCCCATGTGTGTGTGTTTGTTGTGTGTGAGAGAGACAGGGAGAGAGGAGGAGGACGGAGTGCATGTGTAACAAAGACACAAAGAGTGTGTGTGCGAGAGGTATCAGCTTAAAATCAGGCGATAGTGTGTGTGTGTGTGTGCACGATCAAGAGGGCGTCTCTCAAGAAGGGACGAAAAATCTACATAGATACAAGGAGCGCGAGAGAGACATGTACGCGATAGTGGAAGCATGAGTGTGCGGGTGTATAAACCTATCTGGAGGCTAGTCGATCAATGTTTGTGAGAGAAATATGAGTCGGGGATGCGAAAGCGAGAGTTTTGTGTGTGAGAGAGAGACGGTAGTCGGGAAGGGGAGTGGAACCAGGAGTTGTGTGTGTGAGAGGGAGAGAGAGGGGGGGAGTTTGTCTGATCGGTAAACAAATGAATAATGTCAGTTTTATAACTGGGATGGAGACGAAAAGGAGACCGTAACAAATGTCGTGTCGGCGGGAGAGAGTAATTTTAGTGGTATGAGTCATATCTAGAGACATATAGGGTGCGTGAGAGAACCCCATAGAGAGAAAGACAAAGTGAAAGACGAGTGAGACTGTGTATGTGGCGGTGAAAAATAAAGCTTAGGTACCTAGTGATACCAAAGAACGGTAGAGACGTGAGAGATAATGAAAACCGTGTAATGTATAATGATAGGGAGAGTGTGACACTTCTCAAGAGAGACGTCGAGAGACCATGTTTGCGAAGATAGGAGAAACATGAAGTGAGCGTGCTGGTGAGCGGAGAAAAGAGAGTGATAGCTACATGAAGGAGCACGCGAGAGAGATGGGCGTGAAAGGAGTCAACATAAAAGGGATTCAAATATTTGAATTCGAGATGATGATACATGTAATTCATACTCGAACCAAATTTGATCTATCAAACATGCATACTCATATGAATTCACACGCGTCTATGTTATTTAATATGTAGATATTATTGATCCATACATTTTAGTAGAACATAGTTTGGTTTATTTTTTTTTTGAATTCAACCTTATGATTTTGAGATCATTGTATTTGTAAATCATATTATGCATATAAAGGAGGAGAATTCTTTGTTGTGCTTTTGAAAGTATATATAAAAATGATGTATATAAATTTTATTCAATCGAAAATGGATCCTGCCGAACAAAAATAGAATACAAACTGGATTCGAATTGAGTTGGCACGGTAAAAGTGCACTCTTGCTCTACAAAAATTAGAACGAAGTGGGGAAAGTCGCAGTAACCGCCCGAAACCAAAATCTGCAAGATGGAAATTACTGCCTATCCCTGACACGCAAAGCCTATCGGCTCGATTTCTATAGGTTTCAATAGGGGTAGGTTTGTAATTTCACTCAAACGTGACATAACCGCCTCTCACCCGGATTCATACACGGTGGGCACCAAAACACAGTGTCTCCTCGGCCGAAATCGACTCCCTCCCTTATTCATACACGGTGGGCGCCAAAACAAACTCTCGTTGGCAAATATTCAGTGTATGCGAGATTACCGTCCTATCCCCAACCGACTAAGGCTGTGTTTGGTTGAGCTGCAGATTCTAAAAAAGTTGCTGTGAAAAAGCTGTTGTGGAAAAGCTGCTGTGAAAAAGCTGGAAGCTGAAAAGTTGGGGTACCCCCAGCTTTGAAATTTACACTAGGAAGAAGCTACAGATTCTCAAAAGCTGCTTTGAACATTTACCCCTTTGGTTAGCTTTTGGCTTTTTAAAGCAGAAGTTGGTAAAAAAAGCTGAACCAAACATAGCCTAATATTGCTGTGATGTAGGAAATTTTGAACGGGGGCCAAGTTTGCAAATTTCCGCACATTTGAGACAAGCGTGCCCTGAAGACATGGTTCCCCCTTCCTCTCTCCCTCCATTTCCCCATTTGTACTCCGTGGGCGCCAAAACACCCACTCCATCCCAGCCTCTTCCGTCCGCCACCCCATCCACCGCCGTCCTCCTCCACCATGCCGGAGCTGATACCCCGACGCCGTCATCCATTACAAGAGATCGACCTCTCTCATCCACGGCTTTGGACCGGGATCCATACATCCCGTCCTCTCGCTTCATCCCCGTCGTAGTCCACCTTGCCGGCGTCGCTCCTACGACCGTCTCGTCCACCATGCCCAGCCGCCACCGTCTACCCTCCTAGATCTGCTTCCACGCCGCCGATAGCCATCGCTACTGCAACACCGTCAAATTCTCAGCAGAGGCATACATGGCGCCGCACCAGAGGCGGTACTCTTTCATATCTGCTCAACTTATTTATCGCAGCAAGAAAATCGATCGCCACTTCTTTACTCTGATTTCTTGTCCATCACTTACTTGTTAGTTGAAAGCAATCATTGGTTGTGAAGTTGCCTTTGTCCCGTTTGCACCTTCAGATCCGCCATGGCACACTCAACACTATACTCGCAATGCTTATGGTCTTCCCCTTTTATATTCCACACTAGTTAAATGACAGTAGACTAAATTTCTAAATTGGGTTAGTCAATTTTTGAGAGCTCGCCGGAGTTCACTGGTGCGAAGGAAGGGGCTCGGGTGGGCATGGTGGTTGCGGGGGGCTGTGGTGGGGCCTCGCCGAACAAAGAAAACTCTATGTGGGTGGGGCGGGGTGGGGGTGGGGGTGGTAGAGGAACACAGGCAGTGGAGCAGTTTAGGGGAGGGCGGGGGGGGGCAGTGGTTCGGCCGACGGCCCATGCGGTGTTCATTATGGGACGAATCAGAGATGAGGAAGAAGAAGGGTTAGGAGACATAGGATCTTCATCCAACCGCCTGAAATTGTCGATTGACCCAAATGACAAAAGTCACGCGACTTGAATGCAGACATGCCTTTATATTCAGTACCATCATCATAGATGCTTAGCACTGCTCCTGAATCCATCAAGCTAAACAACGTGCCACTCATAATTCCAAACTTGTTGCTCAAATACGAATCTGATATGATGCTGATACGAATCTGCACAGGGCCTTTCTTTTACTTTATGCAATTTTTATTTTTAATTGAGTCTCCATCTTCTCTTATAAAGCACCAACTAGGAGGCACCATGATTGTACTTGAGCATTGGGTGTAGCTAATATGCGAGTGTGTTTCATGAATGGATCAATGATTGAGCATGATGGGCTAGGGATAACTTATCTTAGCATTGATATTTTGAAAGACATGGTTGCTTGTTGGTATGCTTGAGTATTAAAGTCCTCATGTCAAAACTAGACTATTGCTTTGAACCATATAAAAGTCCAAATGTCCATGCTACAAAGGAAAAGAGTTTATGATGAATATGATAGGTAGCATTCCACAACAAAAATTCCATTTTCAATTCCATTTTATGAGAAAGAGTTGCTATTATGATGCTAGGAAAAGTGATTGAAATTATCATTGATCAAACTTATGCACTTTGCTAGCATTCACACTTCATAAATTATTTCTTTTATCATTTACCTACTTGAGGACGAGTAGGAATTAAGCTTGGGGATGCTGATACGTCTCCAACGTATCTATAATTTATGAAGTATTCATGCCATGTTTACCACAATTTTATATGGTTTTGGTATGATTTGCATGGAACTAACCCGGACTGACAATGTTTTCAGCAGAACTACCGTGGTGTTGTTTTTTTGTGCAGAAATGAAAGTTCTCCAAATGAGCTGAAACTTTTTGACGGTTTTTTTTTTGAACAAAAGAGACCCCCGAAGCTTCGTGGGAGGGCCAGAAGAGCCATGAGGAGGGCACAACCCACCAGGGCGCGCCTAGTGGGCCATCCATGCCCCGGTCGGTTGTGCTCACCTCGAGGCCCATCTGTGACGCCCAGATAATTAAGCTACAGTAATTCCCTGCTAATGATGCCACGTCACCACGGTTACTGTTGTTAACCTCACGTTAGTTCAAAACGGATTCAAATTTCTAATTCAAAATATGGAAAACCACAAAAGTTTTCTAACATTAAAAATAAAATGTTCAAATTGGGACAATTAAATCCTAAATAATTATGGTGGAGGATCACATTCTTATAAAATAATTAAAAGCACTAAACTAAATAAAACAGTGGATTGAACAAATAATTAAATGCATTTTATAAAACATTAAACTATTTTATTAGGTATGAGAAATTCATGTGGTAATAGAGTATTTATAAATACTAATTTAGGGGCTAGTGGTATATTTAATAAAACTAAAATAAATAGAAACTAAGTTAGAAAGGAAAAATAGATAAAAGGAAAAAGCTCAAAACAAAAGAGAACACACAAAAAAAGAAACCCCCCAATGGGCAGGCGGCCCATGGCCACCCACTTGGCCCAGCCGGCCCCTCCCTCTGGCCTAAAGGGCAAACCCTAGGCCGCCCCGATCCCCCACGCCCCACTCGCTCCCCCCACTCCCCTCGCTACCTCCTCCTCTGCCCGATCTGGATCGGGGCAGACCCCCGATCCCATCGGCCCGACGCCGCCGCCGATCCCCGTCGCCCCGCTTCTACCTCGCCGACGCCACTTCCCGTCGCCGAACTTCCCCACCGCCGTGACACCCGCGACGACCCCCCTCCCCTGCGGCCACCATCGCACCTTCGTCGGATCTCCACCAACCCCGCCGCCGCTCGCCGTCCCTGGAGCCGCCTCGACGCCGTCTGCGTCGATCCCCTTCGTCGGACGCCGCCGCTACCTCGCCGTCGATCCTCTCGACTCCGGCACCCCCTGGCTCCCCTGAGCCCCCTGCCGGCCCTCTGTGAGACCCCACATCCTCCCCTCTTCCCTTGAGCTTCGGCTCCCCCACTAGCTAGCCCCGCTACCGTGTCAGAGAACTCGTCGCCGCCGTTTGGCTCTCCACCGTGGCCACAGCCCGCAGGACTCGCGACCGAGCTTTGCCTCGTGTTCCTGGACTCCCCAGGAACCATCTAATGCCCTTTGGTCGCCTCGCCATATGCTGCAACCTTGAAACCGAGCTCGCCGAGATCCGGCCATCGCCATTGCCCGTCGTCGGCATCGCTTGGGACCTCCCTCACTCCCACCCCTAGCACCGTTGGACGCGGGACTTCACGCGCGTTCGAACGCGACCAGCGACACCCGTTTTGGTGGCACAGTAACGATTTCGGCGACATCCCGTGCGTCGTCGCCGTGTTTTGGTTGCAGGCAACTAAACGTCGGCGCCACCGACGTGTCCGCTTAACCCAGCCGCTTATGACGCCAGTGCCACTGGCTGCTGGGACCCGCCTTCTAATTAATCACAACTTAAGTAAACTGGCTAATTAACTAACCTAAATACTCCCTCACATGTGGGGCCTAGCCCCAGAACGCTAAAAAAGGAATTAAAATAGATAAATAAATAATACATAAATAAGTAAATAATAATTAAAAATAATTAAAACATCTAATTAATTAATTAATTAATTAACTTAATTAATTCTGATTAGATTAACCTAATAACTAACTAACCTAATTAACTACCGTTAATTAATTAGACAGCCTATGACATGCAGGACCCACCCTTCAGCTTGACTGGTCAAAGGTCAAAGCTGGCCGCTAATGTCATGATGACATCATAAATGCATTTAGAATTAAATTAGTTCTGTTAATTCTAGTAAATGATTAAATCCTTTTTAAATTAATATAAAATAAACCATAGCTCGGATGAAAATACTTTGTACATGAAGGTTGCTCGAGCAGCGAGGCGAACCGGATCGCAGCCCGTTCGTCCACCACACACCCCTAACATATCAAACTCGCAACTTTCCCCTCCGGCTCCTCTGCCTTGAAAGCGAAACACCGGATACTTTCGGTTGTTTCCCCTTCACCGTATCACCTATCCTGCGTTAGATCACCTCTAGCACCACATTTGTCATGTTATGCTTTGATTGCTCTGTTATTTATTATGTTCCCCCTCCGTTACTTTTCGGTGACCCAGAGACCGCTGCGGTACCCTGTGATCGACTACGGAGTTGGCGACCCCCTCTCTTGCCGAGCAACCAGGCAAGCCCCCCCTTTGATCACGGATACCGCCTACTCTTCTCTGTACTCCTTGCATTAGAGTAGTGTAGCATATTCTGCTTTCGATTAATCCTATCTTCTGCATAGCTTTGTCCTTGCTACCACTTGTTGTTACCTTTACACTAACCTCTTGCTTAGTATAGGATGCTAGTGTTCCATCGGTGGCCCTACATTCTTGTCTGCGCCTTGCTATACTCTTGGGCTGTGATCACTTGGGAGGTGATCACGGGCATATCTATATACTTTACACTATTACATTACATGTGATCTTGTTGGAGATGGGGGCTGAAAGGACAGGTGGCTCCCATCCGGTAGAGGTGGGCTGGGTTCCCGACGGCCCCGACTATTACTTTGTGGCGGAGGCGGGGGCAGGTTGTGACCACCTAGGAGAGGTGGGCCTGGCCTGGTCGGCGTTCGCGGATAATGCTGCTTAACGAGACCTTGGTATTTGATCTGAGGTGGGAGTAGTTATGGGTATCCCGGCGTCGTGGTATCAGCCGAAGCACTTCGTGACGTCGGCCGAGGCGAGCAGCGCGCGGATTGGACTGAACGCTGTTAGGCTAGGTGCGCTTCGGCCACAGACGTCACGCAGCAGGTGTGCTTTCGAGGCGATGGGCCCGGACCCTGCGGCGCTTAGGTTTAGACCGGCGTGCTAGCCTCTCTGTTGAGCCTAGGTGGGGCTGCGGCGTGTTGATCTTCAGCGGCGGGCATGACCGAGAAAGTGTGTCGGCCAAATGGGATCAAGCGTGTTGGGTAAGTTGGTGCACCCTGCGTGAAGTTTAATCTATTGAATAGCCGTGATCTTGATAACAGGGCGACTTGGAGTTGTACCTTGACCTTATGACAACTAGAACCGGATACTTAATAAAACACACCCTTCCAAGTGCGGATACAACCCGGTGGTCGCTCTCTAACGGGGCATTGAGGAGGGATCGCGGGTAGGATTATGCTATGCGATGCTACTTGGAGGACTTGATCTGCTCTCTTCTACATGTTGCAAGGCGGAGGCTGCGAAGCGTAGTCTTCGACAAGATTAGAAATCCCCTTCTTATTCTGGCATTCTGCAGTTCAGTCCACTGATATGGCCCTTTACAAATATATCCATGCATATGTAGTGTAGCTCCTTGCTTGCGAGTACTTTGGATGAGTACTCACGGTTGCCTTGTTCCCCCTTTTCCCCCTACCTCTACTCGATTGCTCACTGCAGACGATGAAGCCCGGGAGCAGACACCACCGTCGATGGCGACTACTACTCTGGAGGTGCCTACTACTACGTGCAGCCCAGCGGCGACGACCGGGAGTAGTTTAGGAGGATCGAGCGGAGAGCTGCGCCTCTTCGATCTGTATCCCGGTTTGTGCTAGCCTTCTTAAGGCAGACTTGTTTAACTTATGTCCGTACTCAGATATTGTTGCTTCCGCTGACTTCGTCTATGATCGAGCACTTGTATTCGAGCCCTCGAGGCCCTGGCTTGTATTATGATGCTTGTATGACTTATTTTATTTGTATAGTTGTGTTGTGATATCTTCCGTGAGTCCACGATCTTGATCGTACACATTTGCATGCATGATTAGTGTACGATTGAATCGAAGCGTCTGAGTTGGTATCGAGCCAACTGCTGTAGAATCCTTTCCAACTCCTTGGCGAAGTCGAGTCTAGACTTTACAAAACTTTTACTAACATGGCTGTGCGGCCCATAGGCCCACGTCGCCATTGGGTGGTATTAGGATCTTTTACTCCTCGACCTTTACTCTGGGATTCTGAACTCTCTTCTATTCAGGTTAAACGATTTTACTAACTCCTACTCTAGGTTCTCGTGATTACTTCCTCCCGGAGAGCCCCTTATTTTGGACGATCGTCTGCTGCACGTGAAGACCCCTGAAGATACTCTCCGCTGTTAACCCGAGAACTTGTGTTCATCGCGTTTTCGATGCCCTTCCACCGTCAACCCTTATGGATAACTACTTGCAGTTGTTATTCTTACATTCATCCCCAGTTGGTCTTGTTATTACAAGATACCCTGAAAAACTCGTCGTTGTTTCGATAATCCATAGTGCTTACTGCCTTGCTGTTCTTTGTCACCTGAATACCCCTACGGATAATTCTCGCACTTATCGAGTATTCGCTCATCCCCCGGTTGTTCAGGTGTTACACAGAAGTCTTCGAAATACCATTCGATCTTCTGAAATCCTCAGCAACCTATTGCTCTGGAATTTCTTGTTTGCTTTCATTATGATTAAACCCATAAGTATAGTAATCATACTGGCATCCTTTGTCACCATCATTTTTGAGTCCATTGATTCAATACGTTGTGAGTGTTCGCAATCATCAGTCGAGTCCTAGGATTATCCTTCCGGCTCAGACGTCATTTTGAACATGAGCTGGTTCTCGACCAAACTATATGTCATCAATTGTGCCTCTGGTATATTCAATTGATCCATCCTTGATCAGAGTGTCTGCTTCTGATCCTTTGTTTTGGAAATCATAATTCCTTTGCATTTAAGCTTTGAATTATTCAGATGATTCCATAACCTGTTGCATTTGCATTCCTTCCTCTTCTGGTTGAGTATCGATACTCACATCAGATCCTCTGTGGACCATCAAGTCCTTTGTTGGATTGTTATCCGACAATGTCCTTCACATTTGATCGCTTTGTGAGTTCTTCCCCTGATACCTAATGCCTTTGTTAAGTTGTATCCTCTGACTGACCAACCATGCTCTGCTTCCGAGCTGGTGGTATTTACTATTGGAGCTTGTGGTATATGTTTCCATGACACCCTGACGGGTTGAACCTATGCCTTCCTTTATATGTGGGAACTCGGAAGTTTTCACGAGTCATACTCATCTGGTATTTCACCAGGTAAAACTTTCAACACTAATGCCTTTATCAAAGCGAGATGTGAATGGAAGGTTATACATTGAAGAAGTGGGAGTCGACCTTGAACTTTGTGTTCATGCCCATGGACACGATGTAGATCCTATCATGGAAACTTCTTGTAATAATAACTATTTTCTTGATAAATATCATCTGGTATCTGTGAATTGATCCTACGCAACCGTGGTTCCGACCATGTTTGTTCTCCCTTGATTCTATTTCTCAGACAAGTTAGAGTACTTGTCTTCTGCAGAGCATTACCCAGTCCAACCTCTACTTTGATCTGTCGTTGAGTGTTACCCCCTGGTATCTCGAGATTATCATGGAACTGCATAACATCTTATGAGTTCTTCATCAAGTGCTACCTTCCCACTGATTCCAATTTTCACGGGCTCTGAATTACTAAACACTCAAAGACACCAATAAGCTGAACCGAGTCCGCTTTACGGTTCAACAACCCTTCGATAGCTTCTATAAGTACGAGTTTGTACCCGATCACATCATTCCTAGCCTGATCGGCTATATCATTATCATGCTAAATTTTAAGCGTACTACGGGTCCTTCTCCTCGGAGCACAAATTTCGACAGTGAGCTAATCTTACAATCGATCTTCCTCGTCATACCGTTTGTCCTTGGACAGCAAGCTTGATTTCGAGTTTGTGTCCAACCCATGGTTCCTATAACCTTCCGCTTCATTATTCCTTTGACTTGATGTCGTCACTGATTGATTACATCTTCATGAAATCTCTCGACAAATGTGACGTGATCATCATCAACCTTATGAGCTCTTCCTGGATATCAATTGAGTTCATGATGAGAAATACCATCCTTGCCCCGGATGATTTGTGTTACCTTTGACCACTTATTTGCCTTCCATTCAACACAAACTTGTTCGTCTTTTGAGTTATACCTTGAGATCCCTACTATCCAGCATTTGTTCTTCCTTACCTTGGAGTATTACCATATTTTAATATCAAGGATGTGGTGAGGATTGCTCCACCTCCTAAGAAATTCTTGGTATAGTGATACTTCTCACCATCACCATTCTTTCTTGGTCCTCAGTTGATTCCAACCGAGGTACCAACAAGTGAACTATGTTGTTTGGATTCTGCCCTTCTAGCAACCCTATTGCTTTGAAGTTAATGGTCGGTCGTTCATTCTTGGACTATTGATTATTGAATCACCATTCTGACATTGGTCGTGCAGCCCAACCCATATTTCGGGGGCACCTTTCAACCAATGTTTAATTGTGTATGTTGTCCTCGAGAATGCTTCATTATATCATTTGATCTGACAAATGCTATCTCCTTATCCACATAATTGAGGAGATGCATTTTTTTGGATACCTCGTTGAATTATCGCTGAGTCCGTCAGCCACTTCCTCATCCTGTCCTTGGTTTAATGATGAACTCTGGTTTCGGAACTTGCTTCCATAGTTCATTGCCTGAGAATCTTGAAATGTCTTTTCGTCTATTTGTGTTGCACCTTTTCTTCTCGGACATCCTGAGTCTGAGGTATCATGACACCAATCGGATCTGAATCTCGGTCAGATATGATGGTTGGGACAACTTTCCAAGAGTTATGATGTTGGTCCTTTGATGACCCGGTAACATGATGTCATGCCTAGCACCCCCCCCCCCCCAGGTGGAGGACCTATCGTTATAATTTCTTTTGCAAGGATAACCACTCCTCCTGGAGGAAATTGTAAGACCTATTTTATAAGCTGTTCCTGATGGATCCATTGAGTATCTAAAGCCCGACCTTTGTTTGAATACCATGTCAATGCTATCTCAAAAGCTTGTCGTGGTACTGGTTTTCAATAAGAACATTTGAAGCCCAATGCTAAATGTTTCTTGCTCAATTATCAAACACCGTTGTATGGGTAATGTCACGAAATTTCTCTCCCTACCTAAGGAGTTATCTACGTCATATCCTGTCATGGATATCATGCTCTGCTTGTCCTTGGGAAGGATATACCCACGATATCGTGTTTAAGCACATTTTCCTTCCGTTGATTTGTTCCAACTTTCTTGTAAACTACTTAACCGAGCAGTGGTAATCCCCTGCTTAGGTAAACACCTCGGTGTACCTTCCTGTCTGGTGTAACCCTGTTTCTACTGGTGATGACATTCCGGTAATCACCGATGGACGAGAACTTGCCTATTGGTCTGCCTCGTTCAACGAGCGGGAAAATGGTTCTCTTCATCCCTCGCCCTTGGTATCGACGTTGTTGCTGACATAATCGACAGGCTACTCTCTGACATGCCTTGCTATCGTGACCGGGCAAGATGTCCCTGCTCCTATAAAAAAACACCTGGTGGGCCCATAAGCCACAGGTCCACTGGATCGAAACCTGACTCTTCTTTACAACCCGGATTCTAATGTGTCCTGTGCACCTGGCTTCGTATGTGATTCACGAGCTAAAATATATACCATTATTCATCCTGGAATCAAACAGCATGTTATTCTCATTGTTCAAACCCCCCATTCCAGCTTCTGACTAGTCAACGAATGATCGCCTACCAATTTGAAACTTTGGTACCATCGTATATTGCACTCAGAGAATTCAATGAAATACAACTCGTGGGGTACCTTGTGTATTTCCTATTGAGTTCACCGTCAGATGCCCAGCCTTGTGGAGATGCGTTCTTCCGGAGTTTTCCCCTTGGTCGTGTTCGTAGGACGATGGAGATCCCAGAGTAAGGATGACGGGTTGATCATGGTGATTTGAAGCAGAGAAATGAAGACAGCAACGAAAGGGATCAACCTCTTCGAAAGGACAACCAAGACCGAGAAGACTCGTTAGGTTTCTTGCTACCCGCACCTCCCCCCTACTCCCCTGCTTAAATCTCGGGACGAGATTTCTTGTAGTGGAGGAGAATTGTGACGCCCGGATAATTAAGCTACAGTAATTCCCTGCTAATGATGCCACGTCACCACGGTTACTGTTGTTAACCTCACGTTAGTTCAAAAGCAGTTCAAATTCTAATTCAAAATATGGCAAACCACAAAAGTTTTCTAACATTAAAAATAAAATGTTCAAATTGGGACAATTAAATCCTAAGTAATTATGGTGGAGGATCACATTCTTATAAAATAATTAAAAGCACTAAACTAAATAAAACAGTGGCTTGAACAAACAATTAAATGCATTTTATAAAACATTAAACTATTTTATTAGGTATGAGAAATTCATGTGGTAATAGAGTATTTATAAATACTAATTTAGGAGCTAGTGGTATATTTAATAAAACTAAAATAAATAGAAACTAAGTTAGAAAGGAAAAATAGATAAAAGGAAAAAGCTCAAAACAAAAGAGAACACAAAAAACAGAACCCCCTAATCGGGCGGACAGCCCAGTGGCAATCCCACTTGGCCCGGCCGCCCTCCCTCTGGCCTAAAGGGCAAACCCTAGGCCGCCCGATCCCCACGCCCACTCGCCCCCCCCACTCCCCTCGCTACCTCCTCCTCTGCCCGATCTGGATCGGGGCAGACCCCCGATCCCATCGGCCCGACGCCGCCGCCGATCCCCGTCGCCCCGCTTCTACCTCGCCGACGCCACTTCCCGTCGCCGGACTTCCCCACCGCCGTGACACCCGCGACGACCCCCTCCCCTGCGGCCACCATCGCACCTTCGTCGGATCTCCACCAACCCCGCCGCCGCTCGCCGTCCCTGGAGCCGCCTCGACGCCGTCTGCCTCGATCCCCTTCGTCGGACGCCGCCGCTACCTCGCCGTCGATCCTCTCGACTCCGGCACCCCCTGGCTCCCCTGAGCCCCCTGCCGGCCCTCTGTGAGCCCCCCACATCCTCCCCTCTTCCCTTGAGCTCCGGCTCCCCCACTAGCTAGCCCCGCTACCGCGTCCGAGAACTCGTCGCCGCCGTTTGGCTCTCCACCGTGGCCACAGCCCGCAGGACTCGCGACCGAGCTTTGCCTCGTGTTCCTGGACTCCCCAGGAACCATCTGATGCCCTTTGGTCGCCTCGCCATATGCTGCAACCTTGAAACCGAGCTCGCCGAGATCCGGCCATCGCCATTGCCCGTCGTCGGCATCGCTTGGGACCTCCCTCACTCCCACCCCTAGCACCGTTAGACGCGGGACTTCACGCGCGTTCGAACGCGACCAGCGACGCCCATTTTGGTGGCCTGTAACCGATTTCCGGCGACATCCCGTGCGTCGTCGCCGTGTTTTGGTTGCAGGCGACTAAACGTCGGCGCCACCGACGTGTCCGCTTAACCCAGCCGCTTATGACGCCAGTGCCACTGACTGCTGGGACCCGCCTTCTAATTAATCACAACTTAAGTAAATTGGCTAATTAACTAACCTAAATACTCCCTGACATGTGGGGCCTAGCCCCAGAACGCTAAAAAAAGGAATTAAAATAGATAAATAAATAATACATAAATAAGTAAATAGTAATTAAAAATAATTAAAACATCTAATTAATTAATTAATTAATTAACTTAATTAATTCTGATTAGATTAACCTAATAACTAACTAACCTAATTAACTACCGTTAATTAATTAGACAGCCTATGACATGCAGGACCCACCCTTCAGCTTGACTGGTCAAAGGTCAAAGCTGACCGCTGATGTCATGATGACATCATAAATGCATTTAGAATTAAATTAGTTCTGTTAATTCTAGTAAATGATTAAATCCTTTGTAAATTAATATAAAATAAACCGTAGCTCGGATGAAAATACTTTGTACATGAAAGTTGCTCGAGCACGAGGCGAACCGGATCGCAGCCCGTTCGTCCACCACACACCCCTAACAAACTCGCAACTTTCCCCTCGGCTCCTCTGCTTGAAAGCGCTAAACACCGGGATACTTTCCCGGTTGTTTCCCCCTTCACCGGTATCACCTATCCCTGCGTTAGATCACCTCTAGCACCGCATTTGTCATGTTATGCTTTGATTGCTCTATTATTTATTATGTTCCCCCTCCGTTACTTTTCGGTAGACCCGAGACCGCTTGCGGGGTACCCTGTGATCGACTATGGAGTTGAAGACCCCCTCTCTTGCCGAGCAACCAGGCAAGCCCCCCTTTGATCACCGAGATACCGCCTACTCTTCTCTCTGCATCTGCTTGCATTAGAGTAGTGTAGCATGTTCTTGCTTTCGATTAATCCTATCTTCTGCATAGCCTATCCTTGCTACCACTGTTGTTACCTTTACCGCTAACCTCTTGCTTAGTATAGGATGCTAGTGTTCCATCGGTGGCCCTACATTCTTGTCTGTGCGCCTTGCTATACTCTTTGGGCTGTGATCATTTGGGAGGTGATCACGGGCATATACTATGTACTTTACACTATTACATTACCTGTGATACTGTTCGGAGATGGGGCTGAAAGGACGGTGGCTCCCATCCCGTGAGGTGGGCACAGGATCCCGGCGGCCCCGATTGTTACTTTGTGGCGGAGCGGCAGGGGCAGGTTGTGACCACCTAGGAGAGAGGTGGGCTGGCCTGGTCGGCGTCATGGATACTTAACACGCTTAACGAGACCTTGGTATTTGATCTGAGTTGGCTCGAGCCTATACGCACTAACCATCTACGTGGGAGTAGTTATGGGTATCCGGCGTCGTGGTATCAGCCGGCACTTCGTGACGTCGGCGTCGGCGGCGGTAGCGCCGGATAGGGCTGGAACGCTGTTAGGCTAGGTCTGCTTCGGCAGCGTCATAGCGTCTTGCAGTGTGCTCGAGGCGATGGGCCCGGACCCTGCGGCGCTTACGTTTAGACCGGCGTCTGGCCTCTCTGTTGAGCCTAGGTGGGGCTGCGGCGTGTTGATCTTCCGCGGCGGGCATGACCCAGAAAGTGTGTCCGGCCAAATGGGATCAAGCGTGTTGGGTAAGTTGGTGCACCCTGCAGGGAAGTATAATCTATTGAATAGCCGTGATCTTGGTAACAAGGCGACTTGGAGTTGTACCTTGACCTTATGACAACTAGAACCGGATACTTAATAAAACACACCCTTCCAAGTGCGAGATACAACCCGGTGGTCGCTCTCTAATAGGGCATTGAGGAGGGGATCGCCGGGTAGGATTATGCTATGCGATGCTACTTGGAGGACTTGATCTGCTCTCTTCTACATGTTGCAAGGCGGAGGCTGCGAGCGTAGTCTTGACGGTGATTAGAAATCCCTTCTTATTACGGCATTCTGCGATTCAGTCCTTGTTATGGCCCTTTACACATATATCCATGCATATGTAGTGTAGCTCCTTGCTTGCGAGAACTTTGGATGAGTACTCACGGTTGCCTTGTTCCCCCTTTTCCCCCTACCTCTACTCGATTGCTGCGACCAGATGATGGAGCCCAGGAGCCAGACGCCACCGTCGATGACGACTATACTCTGGAGGTGCCTACTACTACGTGCAGCCCGGCGACGACGACCGGGAGTAGTTTAGGAGGATCGAGCGGAGGCTGCGCCTCTTCGATCTGTATCCCGGTTTGTGCTAGCCTTCTTAAGGCAGACTTGTTTAACTTATGTCTGTACTCAGATATTGTTTCTTCCGCTGACTCGTCTATGATCGAGCACTTGTATTCGAGCCCTCGAGGCCCCTGGCTTGTATTATGATGCTTGTATGACTTATTTTATCTGTAGAGTTGTGTTGTGATATCTTCCCGTGAGTCCCTCATCTTGATCGTACACATTTGCGTGCATTATTAGTGTACGATTGAATCGGGGGCGTCACACCATCTTACCGTGAAACTAACACCCAAAAATCCTATAAATAGAGAAACCATCAGAAATAAACCTAGATCAGAAGTTCCGCCGCCGCAAGGCTCTGTAGCCACCGAAAACCAATCTAAACCCCGTTCCGGCACCCTGCCGGAGGGGGGAATCATCTACGATGGCCATCTTCATCATCCCGACGGCCATCATGATGAGGACGGAGTAGTCCACCCTCGGGGCTAAGGGTTTGTACCAGTAGCTATGTGTTTAATCTCTCTCTCTCTCTCTCGTGTTCTTGAGATGTCATGATCTTGATGTATCGCAGGCTTTGTTAATATAGTCGGATCATATGGTGCTTTCCCCTATCTATCTTGTTGTGATGACTTGAGTTTTTCCCTTTGAGATTTCGTTGTTATCGGATTGAATACTTTTATGGATTTGAGAACACTTGATGTATGTCTTGCAATTGAATACTCGTGGTGACAATGGGGTATCATATTGATGTACTTGATATATGTTTTGGCACTCAACTCGCGGATTCCCGAGGTGACATTGGGGTAATCTATGCTTAGGGGTTGATGCACGTTCTTGTCTTTGTTTCTCCGGTAGAAATCATGGGGCACTCTTTGAAGTTCTTTGTGTTGGATTGGGTATTATGAATATAATTTTCATTGGTGTGATTTGTACGGACTCTAGGATAGATCAAACGGAAAGAATAGCTTTGTGTTATTTTAGTACGAACTCTTGAATAGATCAAACAGAAAGAAGAGCTTTGAGGTGGTTTCGTACCCTACAAACAATTTATTCTTATGATCTTCGCTAGAAAGGAACTTTGGAGTGATTCTTCATCACACTTTGAGGGGTGGCTATATGATCCAATTATATTAGCACTGTTGAGAGATTGCACCAATGAAAGTATGGACCGTAGGCCTCATTTTCAAGCATTGCAATACCGTTTTTGTGCCCGTTTACTATTTGCTACCTTGCTGTTTTTATTTATTCAGATTATGAAAATATATTTCTACCATACATATTACACTTTTATCACCATCTCTTCGCCGAACTAGTGCACCTATACAATTTGCCATTGTATTGGGTGTGTTGGGGACACAAGAGATTTCTTGTATTTGGTTGCAGCGTCGTTTGAGAGAGACCATCTTCATCCTAGACCTCTCACGGATTGATAAACCTTAGGTCAACCACTTGAGGAAGGTGGGTTAGACTTAAATGTTTTAGTCATATGCTTCATGATGCTCTCTTTGTGTTTCAATTCGTATCTTTTATGCGAGCATCTTTGAAATCTTCATGCCTAGCTAAAAGGCATTAAAGAAAAGCGCTTGTTCGGAGAAAACCCAACACTTTTACCTACTCTTTTTGTGTGTTCACCTAATTACGCTACTGTAGTAATCATATTTTATAGCTTTTGTTTCAATAAAGTGCCAAGTAAAGCCTTTGGGTTCATGTTGGGTGATAGTTGATTTGATCTTGCTGAAAAATAGAAACTTTTGCGCTCACGAAAATAATTATTATTTTTAACAGAAGAGTGATTTTGAGTTGATTCTTTATGAGGAAGTTTAGTATACAAATTGCTCCTGTGGTCCTAATTTTTCATAATTTTTGGAGTAGCAGAAGTATGGTTTGTGTACAGATTACTACAAACTATTCTGTTTTTGACAGATTCTGTTTTCAATGCATAGTTTGCTTGTTTTCTAGTTTCTATGGCTTATATTTCTCAATATAAGTTGTGTAAATGATATGCTACAGTAGTCATTGTGTGGAAACAATTATGAATCTTGTCTTTGACAGTACCAAAGTGAAATGGTTTGCTCTTTATCATACTAACCTATCTCACGAAGTTCCGTCAAGTTTTGTGTGATTGAAGTTTTCAAGATTTGGGTTAGATGTCGATATGAGAAGAGTAAGGAGTGAAATGACCCTAAGCTTGGGGATGCCCAAGGCACCCCAAGGTGATATTCAAGGAAGATCCAAGCAACTAAGCTTGGGGATGCCCCGGAAGGCATCCCCTCTTTCATCTCCAACATTATCGGTAACCTCACTCAGAGCTATGTTTTCATTCGTCACATGATATGTGTTTTGCTTGGAGCGTCGATTTATTTTGTTAGGATTTGCTTGCTGTTATTTATAACAATGTTTTGCATCTTTTATTTCAATAAAAGTTGCATTGATGGCCTTTACTATGCTTATTTTACAAGTCTACATGTTGCTGTTTGAAAACAGAAAGTTTACCACTATTGCTAAAATTCCCTAGAGAAGTCAGAATGTGATAAAATTTTGAAACTTTTTGCAAATTAAGCTCTGATAAATTTTCTATAGTGTGGTAGATTTTCATAATCTTTGGAGTTAGGGAAGTATTGATACTCTTGCAATCTTTACAGATTGTACTGTTTTGGCAGATTGTTGTTATGTTTGCATTGTTTGCATATGTTTGCTTGTTTAATGATTCTATTTGAGGATAGGAGTATTAAATATGCAGAGGCATTTAGTATGCAATGTTAAATAATAATTTTTGTGATTTGCTACAATAGATAATGATAAAGTTTTGCATTGGTTTATACTAACTTATCTCACAAGTTCTTGTTGAGTTTTGTGTGGATGAAGTTTTTAAGATTTAGGAAAACCGTGATATGAGAGGAATTGAGGAGATGCAAAAGCGCAAACTTGGGGATGCCCAAGGCACCCCAAGATAATATTTCAAGAAGTCTCAAGCGTCTAAGCTTGGGGATGCCCTGGTAGGCATCCCACCTTTCTTCTTCAACAATTATCGGTTAGTATCGGTTGAGCCTAAGTTTTTGCTTCTTCACATGATGTGTGCTATCCTTTCAATGTCATTTTGTTTTGTTTTGCTTTCTGTTTTATTTAAGTACTAAGATCTGAACGTTTTTAAATAAAATAGAGTCCTCAAATAGTTGCCAGGGAGGCTAGGTAAGCGGCATTCAAATCCCATCAAACGAAGCTCTTTTCTATGGAATTGCTCTAGTGCTTCACTTATATATTTTTGAGCATGGTGTGCTTTAGTACTTTTGAATAAATTCTCTCTTGCTTCACTTAAATTAATTTGAGAGAAATAAATATTATGCTCATGATCTTCACTTATATTTGTTTGATCTTATCAAAAGCAACACATGAAAATTAGTTCCAAAGTGATAGATATCCAAGAAGGATATAATAAAAAAATTCATGAAGATCATTGGACAAAATAAACTTGTTTCCTCGTAATAGTTTTGAGATATGATGATGGGATATGTGAGTCATGTTGATGAGTAATTATGCTTTAGTAAGAATATTGGTGTTAAGGTTTGTGATTCCCTATGCAAGCACGATAGTCAATAGTTGTGCAATGAAATTACATCCTACTTGTGGTGCATTATTCGGTGTTAATTATGCTCAATGCTCGCTTATTAGATTATTCGTTTCTTGGTTGGTCACTTCTCAATCTTTTGCTATCCTTCATTTTGCACTAAGTATGATCACTACTTGTGCATCCAAAATTCTTTAAACCAGTTTTGCCACATGAGTCCACCATACCTACCTATATGTGGTATTATTTTGCCGTTCTAAGGAAATTTGTATGTGCCATCTCTAATTTTCAAAGTAAATTTCTCTTTTGTGTGCTCGTACCACTCGCGAGGCGGTGAGGGGTGCCCAATATTTTGCATGCTAGATGTGTTATTCTCACGATGAGTGCTTATTCACTTGTCATTGCATGAGAGTAAGGCAAAGGTATTAGGGATGCCCAATCCTGAAATGATAAATGACTTTACTTTACATTGTCAAATAATAAATACCTTGGAAAGTGTTGGTATGGAGGGCACCCGTGGATACGGTTAGCCATGGAAAGTGAAAGAATGGTGGAAAAATGAATAAACTTTATTTTCTGTTTGGGAACCGCCTATGATATATCTAGCACGGAAAGTGTTGGGAACTCTAAGTCGTTTTTGTTGGTGGGAAAAGTTGTGGTGACCCGACCGCAGACGGTCAAGTCTCTGTGCTTAAGTGTCATCCCTGGATCGGTATGCTGACACACACAGTACTCGAGGATTTATAACAGAGGTAAATCACATGTATAAATAACGTAAATACCATTACCTCAGTCCAATTAGCGGAAGTAACAACAAGGTTGTGGATTCCCATCAACACCAACGGCAAAGTTGAGTGTAGAAATCGTAACCCTAATGTATCACTTACTCGTCATAAGAATCTTGCAACATGAGACGTTGCAGCCACACAGGGTCAGTACATTGAATGTACTGGAAAATTCACACCATATGATAATGATGAATAATAGCTATCACTACATCCATATATGGCTGGTGGAAAAGCTCTATGGTTATAATGTTTTTGCGAAAAGCCAGTTTTTCCCTACCGAAAGGAATATAATTTATTTAACTACAAAGTTGGTTGAAAATATTGAGAAGATTCCTCCAAATCAATCCCAAATTAACATCAATAACCCAACAAATTATTTAAGTAACGTGATGAGATCAATATGATAATCCAAGTACCAGAGACTCAAGATTGTCCATAACCGGGGACACGGCTAACCATGATTAGTTCGTACACTCTGCAGAGGTATGCGCACTTTTCCCCACAAGACTCGATCTCCTCCGTTGGATTTATCGCACTACATGATGTTTGAGAAACGGATGACCGAGACATAGTCTTTCAGAAGCATTAACTCTCTACTCCAGGCAGACCGGTACACCTACAATCCCCCTACATCTGCTTGTCCCCCTCTTCAAGAGCTCACGCAACTTACTTAACTATGCCAGAGCCCATAATGGCTTGTGGCTTCACACGGAAGTTTCTAGCATGAATAATCTTATGATCCCTTTGAGCCTGGGTGGCATTCCATAGGGTGATCACACGGGTCCTCCGGGATCCCCTTAGGGCAAGCACTGGGTTCTCCAGGTGCCCGGGCAAACCACTGGGTGCTCCAGGGTGCCCCTACAATTCCACCCAGATGTGTATTAAAGTAGCCACCTTAAGTTAACCATTAATTATCAACTCTCACATCTGTCATGAATACACTCAACCAAATCCACATCTACGAGCATAGCATAGCAGTATAAGCATAACGTATAAGTAACTCCCAGGGTTTGATACAGGACAATAGGTGCTACCTCATCAACTACTTCCCAATACCGACATGTTATCAAATCCTAACCATGCAATGTTTGAGGGTGAAACTAATGCATAAAAACTGGGTATGAAAGGGATATGATCAAAGTGTGAACTTGCCTGTACTGCTGATGAAGATGATTCACACTCATAACTCCTGATAGTTCTACTCGTCACACTCCGGTCAATCTAGTGTAAGCAAGCAATAGTAACCACACATAAGCAATCAAGAAACAAGATCGAAGAAAAGATCTCGGAAAACTTCGAAAACAGGCAAATAACTCTTGCAACAGATAAAAATTTCTAACAGTACCAAAACTGGGTGAATTTGGCCTTATACGAAAGTTTAGGTCAAGAGCTTCGATTTGCAAAAAGAATCAACTAAATTGGAGTTATAAAACTCGAGTTATGATCAAATGAAGTTCAAATACAAAACTGTTTGAATTCAAGTTTTCAAACCTTCACAAAAACATGTTTAAATTGTTTTACTAGATATAGGGGATCAAGACGAAGAAGTGGGCATTGGTTTCGTTGGATTTGGACAAACGATGCAAAAGTTGTGAGGGTTTGAAAACCAGGGGCTAATTTGTAAAAAGATAATTACATCTAGGTCCCTGGCTGAAACTAAAAAGAAATAGAAAAATACTAAACAACGAACGTTCGCTACCGAACGCTAACTAACGAATTCGTTCACTGAAGCACCTAAACAAATGAACGATCTCTAAATAAGTAAACCTAATCAAAACCGGTTTTAAGACGAAAACCAGAACATAAACAACTAAAAAAATCGGGCGAACCGGGCGGTTCCTACCGGTTGAGGCGGGTCGACGGTGGATCGGGCCAGCGTCGTGATCAACTCGTGGCGGGCGGTTATGGGCGGCAGCTCGGCGGCAGGCAACTCGAGCGGCGATCTGTAGTTGCGAGGCAGCGGCTGGCGGCGGCGCAACAAGGCGGTGGCGGCAGCGGCAGCTGCGACGTTGCGGCAGCAAGACAAAATCTTGGCGGCGCGATATCTGACAGCGGCGTTGGCACGAGAGTGGCAGCGCAGCTCGGGTGGAGAGGGGGTCCGGGGCTCTTGATTTATAGGAGGAGGGGCAAAGGCGGCGCGGAGGTGGCCGGGTCAGCCATGGCGGCGGCGGATCGCGTGCGCTGGCCGGACTCGGGAGGAGTCCCGGTCGGGGACGATGGGCGAGGCGGCGCGGGCGCTGGTCTGGGCTGGCGGCCTATTGGGCCGGCCCAGTTCGGCGACGGAGGAACTTTGGCTTTTTGTTTTTTTAAACATAGTCAAGAAAATAAAATAATAAAACAAAAGAACATAAAATATTATATAGGCATATAATATAGCAAAATTTTCAGAAAAACATTCTCTACAACATGGACATTTTTCTAGCATTAAATAAAATCCACATAAATTCAAATAATTAAAACAGTGCTCCTGCTCTACTAAAATCCAATAAAAAGCATTTTAAAAATACCAAAATGATTTAGAATTTATTTCTCTCCAATTTTCTACTGTAGGGAATCATGTTACCCTATTTTCCATATATTTTATGTTTGGAGAACAATAATTTGAATGAAACCCAAATAACTCCAAATTGAAAATAATTTCAAAAGGACTTTGAATTTGATCCTTTTAAACTCCCAACTCATATTTCATATAATTTGAAGAAGTCATTTTATCTTCTCTCATAAAAATCATTGAGTTGCTTGAAGTTTCTGAATTTGAAATATTTCCAAGTGAAATTCAAATATTTCAAAAAAACCTTTTCATTTATTTAAATGGAAGAAGTCATGTCATCTTCTCTCTAGGGTTTTGTATTTGAAAATAATTTGAATTCACGAAGATCATAAATGCAAAAATGAAAGTTTGGGAAAGTCCTTTTATTCCCTCCCATTTTACTTTCAAAAAGTTTCGAATTTCACTCACTTTCAGTCAATCAATCACACAAAAAATCATAACAAACAATCAAAACTATCTATTTATTATAACATTCCAAAATTTAGAATTTCGGGATGTTACAAAAGTATGCCTCTCAAAATGTTTTTTATCTCTTAGTTTTCGCTTTGAGCCCTGGCACCTCTACAAATCCCTACTTCCCTCTGCACAGGGCCTTTCTTTTACTTTATGCAGTTTTAATTTTTAATTTGAGTCTCCATCTTCTCTTATAAAGCACCAACTAGGATGCACTATGATTGTACTTGTGCATTGGGTGTGGCTAATATGCGAGTGTGTTTCATGAATGGATCAATGATTGAGCATGATGGGCTAGGGATAACTTATTTTAGCATTGATATCTTGAAAGACATGGTTGCTTGTTGGTATGCTTGAGTATTAAAGTCCTCATGTCAAAACTAGACTATTTCTTTGAACCATATAAAAGTCCAAATGTCCATGCTACAAAAGAAAAGATTTTATGATGAATTTGATAGGTAGCATTCCACAACAAAATTTCCATTTTCAATTGCTACTTTATTATGATAAGTTTTATGGGAAAGAGTTGCTATTATGATGCTAGGAAAAGTGATTGAAATTATCATTGATCAAACTTATGCACTTTGCTAGCATTAACACTTCATAAATTATTTCTTTTATCATTTACCTACTCGAGGACGAGTAGGAATTAAGCTTGGGGATGCTGACACGTCTCCAACGCATCTATAATTTATGAAGTATTCATGCCATGTTTACAGCAATTTTATATGGTTTTGGTATGATTTGCATGGAACTAACCCAGACTGACGCTATTTTCAGCAGAACTACCGTGATGTTGTTTTTTGTGCAGAAACGAAAATTCTTCAAATGAGCTGATACTTTTTGATGATTGTTTTTGGAACGAAAGAGGCCCTTGAAGCTTCGTGGGAGGGCCATAAGAGCCACGAGGAGGGCACAACCCACCAGGGAGCGCCTGGTGGGTCGTCCGTGCCCCGGTGGTTGTTCTCACCTCGAGGCCCATCTTACAGTGAAACCTACGCCAAAAAATCCGATAAATAGAGAAACCATCAGAAATAGACCTAGATCAGAAGGTTCGCTGCTGCATGGATCTGTGGCCACCGAAAACCAATCCGGACCCCGTTCCATCACACTGCCGGAGGGGGGAATCGTCTCCGGTTGCCATCTTCATCATTCCGGCGGCCACCATGATGAGGAGGTAGTAGTCCACCCTCGGGGCTGAGGGTTTGTACCAGTAGCTATGTGTTTAATCTCTCTCTCTCTCTCTTCTCTCTCTCTCTCTCTCTCTCTCTCTCTCTCTCTCTCGTGTTCTTGAGATGTCACGATCTTGATGTATCGTGGGCTTTGTTAATATAGCCGGATCATATGGTGTTTTCCCCTCTCTATCTTGTTGTGATGAATTGAGTTTTTCCCTTTGAGATTTCCTTGTTATCGGATTGAATACTTTTATGGATTTGAGAACACTTGATGTATGTCTTGCAATTGAATACTCCTGGTGACAATGGGGCATCATATTGATTCACTTGATATATATTTTGGCACTCAACTCGCGGATTCCCGAGGTGACATTGGGGTAATCTATGCATAGGGGTTGATGCACGTTCTTGTCTTTGTTTCTCCGGTAGAAATCATGGGGCGCTCTTTGAAGTTCTTTGTGTTTGATTGAGTATTATGAATATAATTTGCTTTGGTGTTATTTTAGCACAGACTCTAGGATAGATCGAACAGAAAGAATAGCTTTGTGTTATTTTAGTACGAACTCTTGAATAGATCGGACGGAAAGAATAGCTTTGAGGTGGTTTCATACCCTAGAAACAATTTATTCTTATGTTCTCCACTAGATAGGAACTTTGGAGTGATTCTTCATCGCACTTTGAGGGGTGGTTATATGATCCAATTATATTAGCACTGTTGAGAGATTGCACTAGTGAAAGTACGGACCCTAGGCCTCCTTTTCAAGCATTTCAATACCGTTTTTCTTCCCGTTTACTATTTGCTACCTTGCTGTTTTTTATTTATTCAGATTATATAAATATATTTCTACCATCCATATTACACTTTTATCACCATCTCTTCGCTAAACTAGTGAACCTATACAATTTGCCATTGTATTGGGTGTGTTGGGGACACAAGACATTTCTTGTATTTGGTATCAGGGTCGTTTGAGAGAGACCATCTTCATCCTACACCTCTCATGGATTGATACACCTTAGGTCATCCACTTGAGGGAAAATTGCTACTATCCTACAAAACTCTGCGCTTGGAGGCCCAACACGTGTCTACAAGAATAAAGTATTGTAGTAGACATCACTCTCTCATCCGAATCCAATGATAGCACACAAGGGTTTACAGGGGTGCCCCTATATTAGAATATCCTCTGCATTACAAAGATAATCTCTCATGGTTCTTAGATATTATACGTAATAACAGTGAATATCAAAATCCGTGCATCAAAAAATATTGTGGAACACTGCAACGACTTACAAAATTGGCACCAAGGCATTGAGTGCCATTCTGGATGCAATGAAACTCATACGCTCCCCACCTATAGATTCTTGTTGAGAATATGATCCTAATGACTATTCTGACGTCAAGGAGTAAAAGTAGATGGCCTGTCCTATTCACCCATCGAGGTGCCTGTTCTAATTTGGCAAGGTTTTATTGATTGCGCGAATCTTGCATATGTTGTCTTGCATTTCTTCTACTTTGTTGCACTGCCATCTGCTTAGTTTACTCATCATATATGTCAAGATGCCATGCCCATCCATTATCAGTACATATTCCATCAATCATCATACCATGTTTTTCCACTCAAATGTTGTTCTTGTGCATCAGACATCTAAAAGGAAGAGGGTGATTGCCGAACCTGAAGGAGCACCAACAAAGTCCTTGAAAACATGGTGGTGCCAGAGAAATCAGACAGCACCCCACTTATATGGGATGTACAACCAGTGACACAAAACGTAGGACCGACTCCAGCAGACTGTACCCATACTTCACTGGCCACACCACTAGCCCCACCATACAGGACCTACACTCCAGCAAAAGGTATGCCAAATTCAGTTGCCATAGCACCAGCCGTACCACAGAAAAATCCCACTCCAGCAACTAGTACAGCAAGTCCACCGGCCGAAGACCTATCCCAACTGCAGAGACGGCCAATTCCTGCAGATTGGAACCCCATTCCAGTCATTCCTAGTTTAAAATACAATGCTTTCAATGTAGTTAGGGACTACGTGCATATATTCCCATCATGGGAAGATTATAGTGAAGACAAACACCATTTTCACATCTTCCTGTCCCACTTACGTGTAAGTGCTATTATTCATGGTGATTATTTTCCTGTTTTTTGCTGATTGAACACATCAATGATTTACATTACATTGTTGTAAGTAGGCGAGGATCAATCTAGAAAGTCATGACGAGTAAAGCTTGCTTGTGCTTTTCAAGGAAGCATTGCAGCAGTATCGGTGTTACCTGAGGCAGTCACACTTTGATGGCAAGTCTATAAACGAATTTCCGGTGAAGTCTCCTATGCTAAATTTAGGAGACATTGAATGGAAAAACCTTGTTATGCACTGGTCTTGTTCCCAGGATGAGGTACTTTCTATGATATCACATGACAATTTGAAGTTCTACTTTTCGCATGTGCCTTATGGATCTTTTTTGCAGGAAATCTGCTCGAAGAAGAACTCCAGTTTGAAAAGAAAGACAGGATATCGCAAATATGATGCCCGCTGCTTTGCTCTTGTTAGTGCTTGTTGTCCTATATCACTGTACTTGCATTCATACCTGGTTCATTATGTGACAGCAGAATGCATGATAGCTTGCTTATCAATTGTTCGCTCCAAATTATCTGATCTTTATGAATGGTTACATTAGTGTAGAATATATCCAATGACAATGAAATTTGTTTGCTCTACATTGTTCTTCTAAGTACATGTTGTCCTTTATCAGTGTACTTATATTGACAGGTACTTGTTCATGTACCATCACTCTGCAGCTTATTTTCCTTTGCCCTCCATTTTCTACACATCAGATCTATATTTACTCTTACCATAAGGGGCCAAATTCACTGTTTTGACCCTTTTATAAACTTTAGCCGAGCTGGCCCCGGTCTGATTTTTTTTCATGAACTGGCCCTATTCCTACCGCCACCGTCTTTGGCGGTAGGGTAATATAGCCTACCGCCGAGGGCTATGGCGATAGAACTTGACTGTGCCGTCACGGTCGTTCAGTATTGAAAATACCCTACCGCTATAGTCCTTGGCGGTAGGGTCTGGAAGGTATAAATTAGGTCCCGCGTCTGGTAACACACATTCGCTCTGGTGGAAAGTTGGCTCGCACTTGCAGGTTTAACTGCATAGGTCTCAGGTTTGAGCCTTACTAAGGCCTTCTTTTTCTTTTTCTGCCAAATAAAAAGTAAATAATTTGTCCAATTAATATTAGGATTTTAATTATTGATAAAAACAATTTTACTTATATGTAACTGTTTTATAAAATTTCCCCAAAGATATAGACAAATATGATGGGATAAACAGTTTGTCCAATTAATGTTAAGGTATGGATTATTTATTAAAATAACTTTTATCACTTATATGTAACTATTTTATAAAATTTTACGATACAAAGATGACCTCTCCAGTAAGATCAAATAAGGTGTAAGTCCGTTCTCAGTATTATCATCCAAACATAGATACAAAACATGGTGTGCAAAGGCCTTCTGAACTTTAAACTAAATAAGAAAATAGCAGGAAGTAGTACAACCCCTGGGTAAACAAATTATTTGTGGATATGGAAGAGGATAAATAAATGGTCATAGAGCCATATTCAATCCTTTCTTGGGTTCCAATGTCAGAACACAAGTTTCAAAAGAAAATATACAAACTGCAAACTAGAAGTCTCACTGATTCCAAAAGCGTTGAGCAGTTTATGAGGAGCTGGAGCACTCACCTTGATAAAGTGTAAGCTAGCTGCCGCTCCTGCTCCTGCTCTGGCAAGGGAGTTCCCTAGTCTAGTAGTGCTTCAGAGGGAAAGGAAGGTCCAAGGACGTGTAATAATTAAGGGAAAGATGAGATGATGGAGCAAAGGCCTAAAGATGATTGCAACGATCTAACAATCAGTTAGGCTTCATACATGAATGATGAAGAGATATGTTGGGCCAATAGTGCATAAGACCAATTGATCTTGGTGGACTTTCATATCTTTTTATGCAGGTAATGCGTGAGACCAATTGATCACATTCGTTTCTAACTTTGCGAAAATATTATAAAACAATTACAGATAAGTAAAAATATTTTTTATCAATAATTCATATCTTGATATTAATTGGACAAATTGTTTACTTTTTATTGGTAAAAATAAAAAAACAATCAGTTAGGCTTCATACATGAATGATGAAGAGATATGTTGGGCCAATAGTGCATAAGACCAACTGATCTTGGTGGACTTTCAAATCTTTTTATGTAGGTAATGCGTGAGACCAATTGATCATATTCGTTTATAAATTTGCAGAAATATTATAAAACAATTACAGATAAGTAAAAATATTTTTTATCAATAATTCATATCTGAATATTAATTGGACAAATTGTTTACTTTTTATTGGGCAAAATAAAAAGAAACAAAAAAACAGACTTAGTAAGGCTTGAACTCGAGACCTAACCAGTTAAACTGGCACGCGCTAGCCAACTTTCCACAAGAATGATTGTGTAGTACTAGACGCGGGACTTAATTTATATCTTCCAGACCCTACCGCCAAAGACTATGGCGGTAGGGTATTTTCAACTTAAAACGACCGTGATGGTGCAGTCATGTCCTACCGCCATAGCCCTCAGCGGTAGGCTGTGTTACCTTACCGCCATAGGCGATGGCGGTAGGAAAAGGGTCAAATCATGATTTTTTTTTCAAACTGGGGTCAAATCGCGCTAAAGTTTACAGAAAAGGTCAAAACAGTGAATTCGGCCACCATAAGGTTGGATAACACTGATGGTACTGAAAAAGTTTAGCTCTGCATTGCTCTTGGTTGTACCTTTTGCCTATATCGTTGTAATTACATTTATAGCTACTTGGTTATATAGCATCACTCTTCATCTTATCTTAAATATTCTCCATTTTTTCTTATATTATCACAACTATATTTACTCTTAACAAAATGTAGAATAAAGGCAATGCTTATGAAGAAGATTCTGGTAAACTTCTTGAATCCCCCCCCCCATCAACATGGACAAGGGCTTTATAGAGCCTATCTTCACCAATAATGTAAGTTTGTACTTCTCAAGCCTTCAAACTTTGTTGTGTATACTTGGTTAGGCATGACTGCAACAGCTGTTTATTTTTGGTGTTTGCATCAAATTGCATGCTTAAAGTTTATTATGTAGTTCATAAACAAAAGTTTGTCCTTCTCAATTTAAGTTTTCAGTTGTACAACCAAGTTCCTTCTTCATACCATGTAAATTAAACTATATATACAGAGCAAGTGATCTTCTTTTGCATTGCATGTATGCTTCTTTTCTTGATCCGTAATCCAGTGATGTGGTGAACCTACCCACTACAGCACAATGTCATATTCTGCAATGTCTTACCTTTGAACAATCTCATATCATTCTACTATTATTTAAACCGTCTCTTTATTTGCCAATATGAAATGGGATAAATTGATAGCACACTAACCATTGATACTTATGAGTTCTTGATTTGTAATCCAGTGGCCTCGTGAAGCTGCCAACTCCTTCACAATGTCATTTCCTGCCATGTCTTAACCTAAACAATACCATATTGTGTTAATGCTATTTTAAAATGTGTCACTTTATTCGTCAGTAAGAAATGTGATGAATTGTCAACACTGATACTTATATGTGCAAAACATGTCATCTGTCTGCTTGTCTATCTTTCAGAGTGAGGAGGATATAAGTGTCAAACAAGCGCAGTCTCATCAGCTTGCTCAGCTGCTTGCACTGCAGCTCACGAGCAGGGCTAACCTTTCTTGGACTCTATTGAAGTGCTGCCGGTTTTGTATATTATTTTGTCGGCATGTTTATGTGCACTGGTGGCGATCTTTGATGCCTAGGGTATGTAATCTGTTGTCTACTTGTGCTTTATTATCATAGTGGCGAACTTTGATGCCCAGTGGATGTAATATGTCGTAATTTATTTATTGTATAGTTTAGGTTTTTTCTTATTCACGATGATGTAGTTATTTTACTGTATATATATCCTGTCTTCGCAGTAAACCGGCCAAACCGTAAAATTACGGTATATAATCGGGTCGTCATGCAAATCACTATGTATGATCCGTATCATGGGCCCGGTCATCTTGGTCCGTTAACAGGCCTAAATGTAAACTAGCACACTAGTAGATTTGGGTCTTTAAGAGGCCGAGTAAACCGCCGGCCCTATTTTCACAAGAAAACTCAATGGGCTTTTCGGAGGCTGAAAAGTAGGTTGGGCCTGAAACGTGCGAACAGCTCACGGTCCGGCAGTAGGCCGAAATAGACCCCGGCCCATGATTGTGCCAATCACATCACGGGCCGTTAACAGGCCAAAATTGTCTCGGCCCTTGTTTGGCCCAATCAGATTATCGGTTGTGAGCAGGCCGGATGCAAATCGGGCCGTAGTTAGGCCCAACTATATGACGGGCTTTTAACAGGCCGAAATAAATATAGGGCTGAAATGCTAAACGGGCCTTTAACAGACCGAAACTAATATTAGGCTGAATTACTAAATGGGCCTTTATCAACTGGGCCAAAAAGCATAGTGTCCAGTTGACGGGCCGAATCTGATATGGGCCGTAATTTAGCCCAAAGCCTCTTAAATGGCCAGATCTGATCTGGGCCGTAATTTTGCCCAGAACGTGGCAGGCTATTAACGGGTCGGATCTCAAATGGGCCGTCATTAGGCCTGGAACATGGTAGGCTGTTAATGGACCAGATTAAATATGGGCCGGCATTTGGCCAAAAACATGGCAGCCTGTTAATGGGCCGACCCACTAGTGTCCTCAAAATTTTGTGGGCCTTTAGCTGGGCGGGCCCATTATGGTCGGCAAAATCTCATGGGCCTTTATCTGGGCTAGCCCATTATGGTCTGCAAAATCTTATGGGCCTTTAGTTGGGCCAACCCATTTAATCTTTATGGGCCACTTTGGGGCCGGTCCACGTGTCAACATATCATAGGCGCATCTCGCCCATTGGATGAGTGACACCTGTGCCAACGCGGAGCTAACATGTGGTTCCGTTGGCCAATGAGAATTTTACACGTGGAAAATCGGCATTGGTCGTGGTTGTTAGCGGGTTATCGGATCCAAAACCAGACCCGATAGCTTAACGGCGACCCGTTATGGTGGATGCCACGTGTCGGTCACCCTTGACGAAAGCACTTCCATGACGCGACATTTATCGTCATGGAAGTGAACACTTTTGTGATGATAATTTTGGTAATGTCATGGAACACTTCTACGATAGCACAGGTATGACTATCTTGATTCTGTCATAAATTCGTCATGGATGTACATGCATGACAGAAAATGTGACCTACTGTGACAAACATGTATCATCACGGAAGTGTATTTTTTTGTAGTGAATACTCTATGTGCTTCACTTATATCTTTTGAGCTAGGCAATTTTGCTCTGGTACTTCACTTATATCTTTTCAGAGCACGTCGGTGGTTTCATTTTATAGAAATTAATGAACTCTCATGCTTCACTTAAATTATTTTGTGAGTCTTTTAAGAGCATGGTAATTTGCTTTGGTTATAAATTTAGTCCTAATATGATAGGCATCCAAGAGGGATATAATAAAAACTTTCATATAAAGTGCATTGAATACTATGAGAAGTTTGATTCCTTATGATTGTTTTGAGACATGAAGATGGTGATATTAGAGTCATGCTAGTGAGTAGTTGTGAATTTGAGAAATACTTGTGTTGAGGTTTGTGAGTCCCGTAGCATGCACGTATGGTGAACCATTATGTAACGAAGTTGGAGCATGACATATTTTTTGATTGTCTTCCTTATGAGTGGTGGTCGGGGACGAGCGATGGTCTTTTCCTACCCTTCTATCCCCCTAGGAGCATGCGTGTAGTACTTTGTTTCGATGACTAATAGATTTTTGCAATAAGTATGTGAGTTCTTTATGACTAATGTTGAGTCCATGGATTATATGCACTCTCACCCTTCCACCATTGCTAGCCTCTTAGTGCCGTGCAACTTTCGTCGGTACCATAAACCTACCTATACCTTCCTAAAAACAACCACGATACCTACCTATTATGGCATTTCCATAGCCATTCCGAGATATATTTCCATGCAACTTTCCACTGTTCTATTTATTATGACACACATCATCATTGTCATATTGCCTTGCATGATCATGTAGTTGACATCGTATTTGTGGCAAAGCCACCATTCATCATTTTCTCTACATGTCACTCTTGAGTCATTGCACATCCCGCTACATCGCGAGAGGCATTCATATAGAGTCATATTTTGTTCTATTATCAAGTTGTAATTTTTGAGTTGTAAGTAAATAAAAGTGTGATGATCTTCATTATTAGAGCATTGTCCCGTGTGCTGAAAAAAAAAGAAAAAAGGCCACAAAAAAAGACGGCCTAAAAAAAGATAAAAAGAGAGAAGGGGCAATGTTACTATCCTTTTACCACACTTGTGCTTCAAAGTAGCACCATGATCTTCATGATAGAGAGTCTCCTATTTTGTCACTCTCATATACTAGTGGGAATTTTTCATTATAGAACTTGGCTTGTATATTCAAACGATGGCTTACTCAAACCGCCCTAGGTCTTCATGAGCAAGCAAGTTGGATGCACACCCATTTAGTTTTTCTTTTTGAGCTTTCATAAACTTATAGCTCTAGTGCATCAATTGCATGGCAATCCCTACTCACTCACATTGATATCTATTGATGGGCATCTCCATAGCCAGTTAATACGCCTAGTTGATGTGAGACTATCTCCTTCTTTTTGTCTTCTCCACAACCACCTTCTATTCCACCAATAGTGCTATGTCCATGGCTCACGCTCATGTATTGCGTGAAAGTTGAAAAAGTTTAAGAACATCAAAAGCATGAAACAATTGCTTGGCTTGTCATTGGGGTTGTGCATGATTTGAATATTTTGTGTGATGAAGATGGAGCATAGCCAGACTATATGATTTTGTAGGGATAAGCTTTCTTTGGCCATGTTATTTTGAAAAGAAATAATTGCCTTGTTAGTATGCTTGAAATATTATTGTTTTTATGTCAATATTAAACTTTTTTTTGAATCATCCGAATCTGAACATTCATGCCACAATAAATAGAATTACATGTATAAATATGTTAGGTATCATTCCACCTCAAAATTCTTTTTTTATCATTTACCTACTCAAGGACGAGCAGGAATTAAGCTTGGGGATGCTTGATACGTCTCCAATGTATCTATAGTTTTTTATTGTTCCATGCTATTATATTATCTGTTTTGGATGTTTTATATGCATTAATATGCTATTTTATATTATTTTTGGGACTAACCTATTAACCTAGAGCCTAGTGACAGTTCCTGTTTTTCCCTGTTTTTGAGTTTCGCAGAAAAGGAATACCAAAAGGAGTCCAAACGGAATAAAACCTTCGCGATGATTTTTCTTGGACCATAAGACAACCAGGAGACTTGGCGATGAAGTCGGAAGATCCACGAGGCGGCCACAAGGACGGAGGGCGTGCCCAGGAGGGTAGGGCGTGCCCCCCACCCTTGTGGGCCCCTCGTGCACCTCCTGACCTAATTTTTGCGCCTATATATTCCCATATATCCCCAAACAAACAAAAAGATCCCGTGTAACCATGAGATCCCATGTAGGGACCTTTTCCGGCACCCTGCCGGAGGGGGATTCGATCAAGGAGGGCTTCTACATCAACCCTATTTCCCTTCCGATGAAGCGTGAGTAGTTTACCACAGACCTACGGATCCATAGCTACTAGATATATGGCTTCTTCTCTCTCTTTGATTCTCAATACCATGTTCTCCTCGATGTTATTGGAGATCTATTCGGTGTAATACTCTTTTGCGGTGCGTTTGCCGAGATCCGATGAATTGTGGATTTATGATCAGCTTATCGATGAATATTATTTGAATCTTCTCTGAATTCTGTTATGCATGATTTGATATCTTTGTAATTCTCTTCGAACTATCGGTTTGGTTTGGCCAACTAGATTGGTTTTTCTTGCAATGGGAGAAGTGCTTAGCTTTGAATTCAATCTTGTGGTGTCCTTTCCCAGTGACAGTAGGGGCAGCAAGGCACATATTGTATTGTTGCCATCGAGGACAAAAAATATGGGGCTTTCATCATATTGCTTGAGTTAATTCCACTACATCATGTCATCTTGCTTAATGCGTTAGTCCATTCTTTATGAACTTAATACTCTAGATGCATGCTGGATAGTGGTCGATGTGTGGAGTAATAGTAGTAGATGCAGAATCATTTCGGTTTACTTGACACAGACGTGATGCCTATGTTCATGATCATTGCCTTAGATATCGTCACAACTTTGCGCAATTCTATCAATTGCTCGGCAGTAATTTGTTCACCCACCGTATTATAGCTATCATGAGAGAAGCCTCTAGTGAAACCTATGGCCCCCGGGCCTATTTTCAATCATATAAGTTTCCGATCTACTATTGTGCAATCTTTTGCTTTCCCATCTATAAACCAAAAATACCAAAAATATTTACTTTACCGTTTATCTATCAGATCTCACTTTTGCAAGTGACCGTGAAGGGATTGCCAACCCCTTTATCGCGTTGGGTGCAAGTTGTTTTTTTGCAGGTATTCGGTGACTTGTGCGTAGTCTCCTACAGGATTGATACCTTGGTTCTCAAACTGAGGGAAATACTTACCCTTTCCTCTTTAAGGAAAAAAACCAACGCAAGCTCAAGAAGTAGCATTTGTTTGTTCCAACACTTTGCTTTTATTTGCTTATGTTTTTATTTTTGCGGTTGTGATTTTTCATTTGCAAGTTAGTTTTCCAAGTCCCAACAAACTAAAAATGAAATATTCTTTGCTTTCTTATTTCATTTTCTCCTTGGAATTCATTTGCATTCTTGTTTATATTACACATGAGTTGATCTACGCCATACAAAAAGGAATGCAAGCATAAAGTGAAGTGTGTAAATTCATGATCGTGAGATATGTCCTATGACTCCCGTCTTTTGCACTTGGAATACTTAGAGTAGATGTAGTAGTAGTATGTGTGATTTGTGCAAGGGAGAGTAAGTCTTGATAATTATAACAGAGGTCTTGTTCTAGTAGCTGAATAATTTTGTATCCTTTATTTATTTAATCTAGATAACCGATACTTGGTGTGACATTGTTGTTAAAAGAAATTGATCATAACTAGAATAACCATGCACAAGAGAAACTCTTCACATAGTTGGGAGTTGAGAAAAATTGTAGAGAAGATGATGTTAGAAATGCTCGACCCCATATTTAATTTTAATAGACTTGATAGTACTTGTGCATTAATTTTTCTGGAGGAACTTAGTTGAAAGGTGCACGAGATTATGCAAAAAATATGTGTTGTATCTCTTACGTGGTGCTTCAGCTTATCCCTGGTGCCATGGCCCCACTTCTATATGCACGTGTATGTGTGTAACTGTGTATTCGTCACTTTTCTTAATGTTATGCTGAGAACTCCATTGGACAATGAATGATCCACCAGAGTTTTGGCTCAGATTTTGGCTATGAGTTTGTTACCGTACGTAGTTGAAAAAACTACAATAAAAAATTATTCAGCTTTCTCTTGAATGTGTGTGTATGAGGTAAATACCGGGAACTGATCACAAGAGCTCGAAGAGACATATATTAAGATCCACAGTTTCCAAAATTAAGTGACAATGAAACTCTATGCATAATAACTTATTTGGCATAATCCCTTCACGTGAGAATAAAAGTTTCAGCAAACAATGATTAAAATAAAGTGTTAAGAGCCTTGAGGATGCATAAGACATTCGAGGTTATGTTTATGGGCACTCAAGTACCATGCTTATCTTTACATACCTTTAACTCCCTAAATTATGTTTGGCTCAATCAAATAAAAACGCGCCATGCATTTTAGGCAAGCAAGTGTTAACTAGAGGAAATAGAATTGAGCGTTGCAAAGTTGTTTTATCTAGTAGATCAAAAACTCTAAGTTCATTATCTTTCCTTCACTAACACTTGCATAATAACCATATCACTGCTACAACTAAGCTAAGTTTTCTCGTCAAGAAACGGAGGGATATCTAGGTGTACCGATCCTAAGTGTAGCAAAACCTTCTCGTTATTATGCTTTAAACAATTGAGTTCCTCATGATTCCACTTTCTCTCTGTGTTTCTCAAGGATGATCAAGTTTAAGCTTGGGGGAGTTGATGAGTGTTATTTTTACACTCGTCTACCCTTTGTTTAAACCGAGATATTTCATTAAAACCAAGATATTTGCTTTGATATTGCCACAAATAACTAATGAATGCATAAGATTTCAAAAGTCCTCTCTTTATTGTGTTTCTACAGGAAATGGGCTAAATATGGACGAAACCAAGTGAGAATATGGAAAGGAGTAAAGGAGGAAGTAGAAGAAATTAGGAGGAGACGCACTAGAAGAAACATTTGAAAAGCCAACGTTTCATGCGACCGCGACCCCTCACATGGGGAGTCGTATGGCAAGGAAACCGAGGCTCCTCGTCCACCTAAACAACTTTTATAAAGGTTTTGAGGCTGAAATGTCAACAGAACATCCGCGAGAAGAACCAGAATAGAGTCTTCTCCATCAACCCTATCCGCCACCATTTCCCATTTCCATAGCCACCATCTCCATCACCACCATAGTTCTTCTTCCACTAGATCATACTGGTAATCATGTATCACACACGGCATCCATTGTAAGACATATTATGAATCAATCTACCTTCATGATGTGTTCTTTGTGTGATCCGATCTTCATGTATGAGTAGTTTGGTAAGGTATGGGTTGAGGCAAGGGCCTTTCAACCCTATGTATTTGTTGTGGGGTTCAATGGAAGGGCTTTGAATTAACGTCCAGTATGTGCAATTTTTTCCATATATTCCTCGAGTCTCCTCTACGTTCTTCATCCTTGTAGGTACCCAAGATCATGGAGAGCGAGCCACAGAGAGGCTAAGGGCAGTGAGATTGTGAAGTGTTATTCTAAACACTAGTGACAAATTTTTTTTGGTACGGTTTTAAAGAAATATCTCTGAGGAAGTAATCAATTTCTTCGGTGATGACTTTATTTGAGTTCGTGCATACCATTGGTTGGCTCGATCCACAACATACACATGTCATGTTGTGGTCATTTTGAAACAAACTTCGTGTTTGAAGTGGTGCATTTTGGATGAATGCATGTTTTAATTTGAAAATCGTGATGATGAAACTATATGCTACGTATGTTTTAATCGGTTATATTATGAGTGTTCTTAATTTCAATGTTTTTATGATATATATTATGAAGTGTTTGAAGTTCATCCGGCTAGGACACAAAACTTACAAAAACAAATTACTCCACTAAGTTCAAGGGATCGGCTAGGTGGGCCACCTATAGAGGAGTAAAAATTTAGTCTATAATTGGTTTGCTGCCAATATTTGGCTTGCCAAATGTTGGCATTGCCAAATATTGGCAATACCAATACTTGCCAATTATTGGCAACTTTATGTGAGATAGGTAAGACAACTCTTGACCAACCAAGTAGTAGCCAATATTTGGCACAATGCCAAACATTGGCATGCTAATTTTTGGTAGCAAACCAATTATTCTGTTACTCCTCTAACTTTACTCGGCCGGATCCTCCATTATTTTTCAGGGTATCAGTTAGAGTCGGCCTTAAGTTGTGTACTTGTGAAAATAAAATCATAATTGTTTGAAACTATAGATCTAGTTCTCATTTTTTAAATGGGAACCAAGGCATCTCAGTTTGTTTTGCACCCGCGTCTTGTCATCCCTGTTGAGGGATACACTAATTAGTTGACAATTCATGTTATAATGAACTAGCACTGGAAATGGTACATATAGGGTGATTGTACGAAATATAACAAATGGTGTTGCGTGCTTGAGGATTTATTGCACTTGCCATATGCTCCTACCGTTTTGCACATACTCATAAGTTCAACTTCCAGCAATAATAAGAAACAACACCAAAAATATAGTAGGGGCTAAGGTTAACCATGAGGCTGAGTAGCCAAGCTAGTAATCTCTAGAACTTCATCTGACCACTAAATTATGTTGATGGCATCAAAGAGGGCAAAAGATGATCGCTACATTTGTTGACAAAAACTTATGTTTGTTTCTCATGCGGCACTTGATTTTTTTCTACATTGTACAAAATCACCAACTAGGAGTGATGCCTAGTTTGATCCTTACATATATTTTTTATATTTCTTATCTTTGATCCTTACATTCTATTTTTAGAATAAAAATGGTGCTTTAGAAGGAACTTTTTATCGGTATGATGCCTACAAGTATTGGCCCTTTATTTTATTTTATTCAAAGATGGCTAACGCTATATATTAAGTTTCACAAACCCTTAAAAACACACCCACACAGAAAAATAAAATTACATTCAATTTTTTGGGAGTGCCTAAGTCTTCTCTCTCTTGCATCCACCAAAGCTACACAATGAGGATAGCTCGATTCTACATCTCGGCCTCCGCTTTGATGGAGCAAACTTTTTAAAACCCATGAGTTTGTAGAAGTAGTGGCCGGGAAGTCATTGATGCAGACCAGGAGACGCTGACGGCATCAATCTGTGAAGAAAATCGCTACCAGAGAGAAGAAAACGCTAATAAATGCATCTAGAAACTTTGAATACGAGTAACGCATGTTGAATCCAGACCAATCCACTGGAAACCTAAATCGACCGGATCTTGGAAGACTCATTGGTGACACGGCTCCACACATCCCTCGCTGGTGATAACCACACCAACAAAACATGGAAAGAGCCGGGAGAACATTATTCCTACACAAGAACAACGCTGCTGCCTCGCCACCCCAAACCAAACTCAAAGACTCCCTAAAGAAAATCTGGAAAATATTCACCTATGCTGCTACACAACAGGTCTGGGTCTGATGTCTAGCTCGCTGTCGTCTGGGACCATGCACCAGCTCTCTCTCCACCATCGAACACTACCTGACAAAGACCACCACTCGAGCACACATCTCCTTCACCATGCTGATGTAGCCCTCCAACGCTCCACAAGCAGGCCACCCCCAACAGGGTCTCCATGAAGAGTTTTATGTGTAACTCTCATCCCGTTAATACCAATCCTTCATGACAAATGAATTTCACAAATTATCAAGCTTAGTCGAAATCGAAAAGAAAATTTGCTTACCTAGAAATCATTATGTGTTTGGTTTTTTCTGGTAAAGAGGAGTACCAACAGCCTTTGCATCGCATGATGCATGCAGCAATTTATTAAAGCGAACAATGTATGCAAGTGCGAAGTACAAATCTAGAAAAGTGAAAGTAATTATTACAGGACGAAATGCCACAACCGGAAAAATAGGACAACATGCCTACACACATATCTATTATTGTACCATCATCCAAACAGGTTGTATGTAGCCCGTGCTACCGTCTTGCATCGGCTGCACCCAAACACCATAAGCTCCTTCGCTTCCGCATGGTATAGTAATGACCATGTATGGATCCAACCAGACTCTGTAGATGACTTGAATTTTTTTAACCTTTGTTCTGTTAAACACACAATCGTTCCTATAGTTTCAACTACCCTAAAGTAATACACATACTCCCACATGGATTTGCACCGCCGTATTAAGCACCACTCCGCCTAATAAGTTACCAAACAAATTTGTAATGCTAGTAGATGGATCAAAGGTACATTAAATGATACATGTACCACTCTTCACATAAGCTTGTCAAGTGTGCATTTGAAGAAATAAGTGTTGAATCATTAACTTGTGGTCACATAAATAACACAATTTAGTATCTTCCTACCTACGTTTTTCCAAATTGTCCTTGGCGGGGATCACACCCTTACACAAACCACACAAAAATCTTAACCTTTAGCGAAACTTTTATTTTCTAGATATGAAGTGACTGGAGTACGGATCCTGTATTAATCAAGTCCACATATATTGATTCAAGAGAAAACATGCATGAAACAAATAGTGTCCATCGAAATGAGTTTGGATAATGTCACAACTCTAGATTAGCCTTTGTTTGCCATTGCATGATCATCATGTCATCATGTTTAAATTCAAATGAATTTGAATTGGGGATGTTCAAACCCTAGCAGATAATAATTTCAATTAGTTTCAAGTTTAAATCTATTAAATTAACCAAAATACCCTTTAGAAAAATTCATAATTTTTTATAAAGGTGAAAAACTCTGCCAAAAATAAAGCACATATTTCTAGGCCATTCTGGATTTTTTAATTAACTCATATTGTATTTGAATTGGGGCATTTAAATATATTAAATATTTTTAAATGCTCCAACAATTTTGGAATTAGTTGAGGGCCTCTAGAATAATTCATTTAGTGCCCATAACTATTTTCAGAAATTTTTAAAGTGATTTGGTTTGAAAACCATTTTTTGTAAAATAGGAAAGGAATAGAAAACTGAGAAAGAGAACATCCCTAGAGCATACCCATACAGCCCACCTAACCCAACTCCAGTCGGCTCAGCCCATCAGCCAGTGCAGCGTCTTCCACCTCCCGCTAGAAGGCAGCAAGGCGCGTGCCCGCGGCACGCCACTTCCACCCTGCTCGCCTGCCTCCTCGATGGCCTGGATGCCTCTAGCATCGCCATGACACCCTGGCTCCCTATCTCACTTTCCCCCCTCCTATGCTCTCTGCTCGCAACTCACCCGAGCGCACCCGTCGCCGCTGCTCGCCGTAGCAGTGGCCACCGGCCACTCCCCTCCCTGTCGAATTGTCTCCGAGGTCCGCCATGATTCGCATCATCTCCATGATACGTCCATTTTGCATCATGTTTCCCTACTGTTATTTACAATGTTATTACGGATAATAATGCTTCATGGAGTAATTCTAATGTATTTTCTCTCATAACATGCAAGGTTTACACAAAGATGGAGAATGCCGGCACCTGGAATCCTGGACCTGAAAAAGCTACATCGGAGCTACCTATTCTGCACATCTCCAAATGAGCTGAAAATTTATGGAGAATTGTTTTGGAATATATGAAAAATATTGGAGCAAATAACTACCAGAGGGGGGCAACCTAGTGAGCACAAGACACCAGCGCGCCCTGGTGGGTTGTGTCCTCCTTGGCCCACCTCCGGTGCCCATCTTCTGGTATATAGGTCATTTTGACCTAGAAAAAAAATCAGAGGGGGACTTTTGGGACGAAGCGCCGCCGTCTCGAGGCGGAACTTGGGCAGGAGCACTTTTGCCCTCCGGCTGAGCAATTCCGCCGGGGTAACTTCCCTCTCGGAGGGGGAAGTCGTCGCCATCACCAACAACCCTCTCATCTTTGGGAGGGAAATCTCCATCAACATCTTCAACAACACCATCTCCTCTCAAATCCTAGTTCATCTATTGTGTTCAATTTTTGTACTGGAACCTCAGATTGGTACTTGTGGGTGACTAGTAGTGTTGACTACATCTTGTAGTTGATTACTATATGGTTTATTTGGTGGAAGATTATATGTTCAAATCCATTATGCTATTTAATACCCCTTTGATCTTGAGCATGATTATCATTTGTGAGTAGTTACTTTTGTTCTTGAGGTCACGGGAGAAGTGATGTTGCAAGTAATCATGTGAACTTCATATGTGTTCGATATTTTGATGATATGTATGTTGTGATTCCCTTAGTGGTGTCATGTGAATGTCGACTACATGGCACTTCACCATATTTGGGCCTAAGGGAATGCATTGTGGAGTAGTTATTAGACGATGGGTTGCTAGAGTGATAGAAGGTTAATCCCTAGTTTATGCGCTACTTCATAAGGGACCAATTTGGATCCAAAAGTTTAATGCTATGGTTGGATTTTATCTTAATACTTTTCTCATAGTTGCGGATGTTTGCGAGGGGGTTAATCATAAGTAGGAGGTTTGTTCAAGTAAGAACATCACCTAAGCACCGGTCCACCCACATATCAAATTATCAAAGTAGCGAACACGAATCATACCAACATGATGAAAGTGACTAGATGAAATTCCCGGGTACCCTCAAGAACGATTTTCTTATCATAAGAGACCGTTTTGGCCTGACCTTTGCTACAAAAGGATTGGGCTACCTTGCTGGACTTTACTTACCATTACCGTTACTTGCTTGTTACAAATTATCTTGCTATCAAACTACCTATTACCGACAATCTTAGTGCTTGCAGAAAATACCTTGCTAAAAACCACTTGTCATTTCCTTTTGCTCCTCGTTGGGTTCGACACTGTTACTTATCGAAAGGACTACGATTGATTCCTTATACTTGTGTGTCATCAAGACTCTTTTCTAGCGCCGTTGCTGGGGACTGAAGCGCTCTTGGTAAGTGGAAATTGGTAAGGAAAAATTATTACTACATGCTGAAATTTATTGTTACTTGTTACTTTGGATAATCATCCTTTGAGGGGTTTGTTCGGGGCATCTTCACCTCGACCGGAACCACAATTAGTTTCCACTCAACCTAGTGGACCTATTGAAAATATTGGTTATGTAATCCCTTCGCGTATGATAGAACAACTGCTAGCTAATCCTTATGCAGGAGATGGAACTGAACATCCTGATATGCACTTGATATATGTGGATGAAATTTGTGGATTATTTAAGTTTGCAGGTTTCTACGGAGATGAAGCTAAGAAGAAGGTTTTCCCATTATCTTTGAAGGGAAAAGCATTGACATGGTATAGGCTATGCAATGATATTGGATCTTGGAACTGGAATCGATTGAAATTGCAATTTCACCAAAAAATTATCCTATGCATCTAGTTCATCGTGATCAGAATTACTAAAAAAAGCAAAAACGAGAGACAATAATACCATCTCTATAATAAGTAAATGCATTGCACTGGTACACGATATGATCTGTCATCATGACCCATGAATTGAGCTTCTCACTAATCGAAATGATCCTCTCAGCATGTTTCTAGGGAAGCAAGAGATCGTTTTCTATATATAATTTTTGGCCTCGTGAAGGAGAAAGTATCGCTCTAGCTTGGGGGAGGCTTAAGTCAACGTTGTATTCACGCCCCAATCATGAGCTCTCGAGAGAAATTATTATTCAGAACTTTTTTGCTCGGCTTTATCGTGATGATCAATCCATGCTCGATACTTCTTGTATTGGTTCTTTTATGAAGAAGACTAGTGAATTCAGGTGGGATCTTTTAGAGATAATTAAACGCAAATCTGAATATTGGGAACTTGACAAAGGTAAAGAGTCAGGTATTAAGCTTGAGTTTGATTGTGTTAAATCTTTTATGAATATCGATGCTTTTCACAAGTTTAGCACTAAATATGGACTTGACTCTGATATAGTACCCTTCTTTTGTTAATCTTTTGCTACTCACGTTGATCACCCTAAGGAGAAGTGGTTTAAATATCACCCCCTATTAAAGAAGAAATTAAAGAACCAATCGTAGTTAAAGACGAAACTAGTATTTACAATGTTGATCCAGTTGTGCCTACTGCTTATATTGAAAAAACACCATTCCCTGTTACGATAAAGGAACATGTTAAGGTTACAACTATGGTTCGCAAAAGTAATATTAGTGCATCCAAACCTGCTGAACAAATTAAAGTAGAACCTAGTGTTGCTATGGTTAAAGATCTCTTGGCAGAAAATATTGATGGGCGTGTTATTTATTTATGTGATGATGCTTCTAGAATTGCTAAACCCAATGAAAAAGATAAACATAGACCTGTTGTTGGCATGCATGTTGTCTCAGTTAAAATTGGAGATCATTGTTATCATGGTTTATGTGACAACCCCATAAAAATGAATTACCTAATGAGGATGAAATAATTGGTCTTGCTTCTATTGACGTGCCTCCTACTGTTCCACTAGAACAATATTTGCTAGACGATGGAAATGATATGCATATGCATGAAAGAAATTAAATAGATAAAATTTTCTTTGACAAACTGCCCCTGCTAAAACACAACTTGCCTATTGAAACTCTAGGAGGTCCTCCTCCACCTATAGGTGATCCTGTGTTAGAATTAAAACTATTGCCTAACACTTTGAAATGTGCTTATCTTGATGGAAAAAAGATATATCCTGTTATTAGTGCTAACCTTTCAGAGCATGAAGAAGAAAGATTATTGAAAATTCTTAAGAAGCACCGTGCTGCCATTGGATATACTCTTGATGATCTTAAGGGCATTAGTCCCACTCTCTGTCAGCACAAAATTAATATGGAACCTGATGACAAACCCGTTGTTGATCATCAACGATGTTTGAATCCTAATATGAAAGAAGTGGTAAGAACTAAAATACTAAAGCTTCTGGAAGCAGGTATAATCTATCCCATAGCTGATAGTAGATGGGTAAGTCCCGTTCATTGTGTCCCTAAGAAGGGAGGTATTACTGTTGTTCCTAATGACAAAAATGAACCTATTCCACAAAGAATTGTTATTGGCTATAGAATGGTAATTGATTTTAGAAAATTAAATAAATAAACTAGAAGGGATCATTACCCTTTGCCTTTTATGGATCAAATTTTCGAAAGATTATCTAAGCACACACACTTTTGCTTTCTTGATGGATATTCTGGTTTTTCTCAAATACCTGTTTCACAACCTGATCAAGAGAAAATCACCTTTACTTGTCCTTTTGGAACTTATGCTTATAGATGTATGCCTTTTGGTTTATGCAATGCACCTGCTACCTTTCAAAGATGTATGACTGCTATATTCTCTGATTTTTGTGAAAAGATTGTTGAGGTTTTCATGGATGAATTTGTTGTTTATGGAACTTCTTTTGATGATTGCTTGAGAAACCTTGATCGAGTTTTGCAGATATGTGAGCAAACTAATCTTGTCTTGAATTAGGATAAGTGCCACTTTATGGTTAATGAAAATATTGTCTTGGGGCACAAATTTTTTTAATGAGGTATTGAGGTGGATAAAGCTAAAGTTGATGCAATTGAGAAAATGCCATGTACTAAAGATATTAAAGGTATTCGTAGTTTTCTCGTTCATGCTGGTTTCTATAGGAGGTTTATTAAAGACTTCTCTAAAATTACTAGGCCTCTTACAAATCTTTTACAAAAGGATGTTCCATTTGTTTTTTATGATGTTTGTGTAGAAGCCTTTGAGACACTTAAAAAAGCCTTAACTTCTGCGCTTGTTGTTCAACCACCTGGTTGGAAGTTGCCTTTTGAAATTATGTGTGATGCTAGTGATTATGTTGTTGGTGTTGTTCTAGGAAAAAGAGTTGATAAGAAATTAAATGTTATCCATTATGCTAGTAACCTGGATAGTGCCCAAAGAAATTATGCTACTACTGAAAAAGAATTGTTAGCAGTTGTGCTTGCTTGTGATAAATTCAGATCTTATATTGTTGATTCCAAAGTAATTGTTCACACTGATCATGTTGCTATTAAATATATTACATAAATGAAAGATGCTAAACCTAGACTCATTAGCTGAGTTCTCTTGCTACACGAATTTGATTTACACATTACTGATAGGAAAGGAGCTGAGAACCCCGTAGCTGATAACTTGCCTCGGTTAGAAAATATTCTTGATGACCCACTAGCTATTGATGATAGTTTTCCTGATGAGCAACTAGTTGCAATAAATGTTTCTCATAACACTCCTTGGTATGCTGACTATGCTAATTATATTGTTGCTAAATACAGACCACCTAGTTTCGCATACCAACAAAAGAAAAAATTCTTCTATGATTCAAGACATTACTTTTGGGATGACCCACATCTTTATAAAGAAGGAGTAGATGGTATTATTAGACGTTGTGTACCTGAGCATGAATAGGAACATATCCTACGGAAATGTCATTCCGAAGCTTATGGAGGACATCATGCAGGAGATAGAACTGCTCACAAGGTATTGCAATCTGGTTTTTATTGGCATACTCTCTTCAAGGGTGCCCATAAGTTTGTTTTATCTTGTGATGAATGTTAAAGAATTGGTAATATGATAAGCGTCAGGAAATGCCTATGAATTATTCACTTGCTGTTGAACCATTTGATGTTTGGGTTTTCGATTATATGGGACCTTTTCCTTCCTTAATAGGTATACTCATATTTTGGTTGTTGTTGATTATGTTACTAAGTGGGTAGAAGCTATTCTAACTATTAGTGTTGATCATGACACTTCCATTAAAATGCTTCAAGAAGTTATTTTTCCAACTTGTGGAGTCCCTAGATATTTAATGACTGATGGTGGTTCACACTTTATTCATGGTGCCTTCCGTAAAATGCTTGCTAAATATGATGTCAACCATAGAATTGCATCACCCCATCATCCTTAATCTAGTGGTCAAGTTGAACTTAGCAATAGAAATTAATATTACAAAAACCGTCAATAGGTCCCGAAAGAATTGGTCTAAGAAATTGGATGATGCACTTTGGGCCTACAGGACAGCCTATAAAAATCCTATGGGTATATCTTCTTATAAACTGGTATATGGAAAAGCTTGTCATTTGCCTCTAGAGTTAGAACATAAAGCTAATTGGGCAATCAAAGAACTCAACTATGATTTCAAACTTGCTGGTGAAAAGAGGTTATTTGATATTAGCTCACTAGATGAATGGAGAACCCACGCTTATGAAAATGCCAAATTATTTAAAGAAAAACTTAAAAGATGGCACGACAAAAGAATCCAAAAGCGGGAATTCAAAGTTGGGTGTAAGTGCATCTAGTGCCACCCCTAGTTGGTTTTGGAGTATTGACGACAAACTTGGTTGAGGGACTAATGTGTTTGTGAGAATTGCAGGATAACACAGGTAGTAGTCCCTGATTGATTCGGTTTTCCTACCAGAGATGACCCCTAAAATGTGTGAAGACATTGAAAACAATGGTGGTCTGTGTAGATATTCACAATGAAGATTATGACTCGAGAAGACATTCACGTGAAGACTATGGAGTGTGAAGACATAGTTGTTTCGTAGTTTCCTTTTCTTCTTTGTTTAGTCATAGGAACCACCGCACTATTAAGTGGGGTCCAAGTGAACAAAGCCAAAGTGACTAAAGTAATGCTCAACCAAATCCTATGTCTTCGAGCGAAGACAAGGACAACAAATCTTATCCAGAACTGGATGAGGCAGCTTTACTTGTAGCCCAAGTCAAGCTGTCGTGTGTGTTTGAAATCTGACCGTTGGACACGTGTCAGTTCCTTAGTGACCCAGGGTCATTTCGGACAAATCAGGTCGGGTTGCCTCCTGGCTATAAATAGCCTACCCCCTACACCATAAATTGGTGGCTGCATAGAGTTAGTGCACGGCTTTTGTCGTTTGATAGCAACCCACCTCCGAAGCATTTGAGAGAGAGATCCTTGTGAGGACAAAGCCCAAAACACCTAGAGCCAAAGAGTGTTAGGCATCACTGAAGTCTTTCTGTCCGCGTGATCTGAAGACTTATTACACTTGAGGACTGTGAATCCTCCAGCCGGTTAGGCGTCGCGTTCTGAGCATCCAAGAGTCATTGTGGATTGCCGGTGAACGAAGTCTGTGAAGGTTTGGAAGTCTACCTTGAAGACTTACCTGAGTGATTGGGTGAGGACTAAGTGTCCTTAGCTCAAGGGGAATAAGGTGAAGACGTGGTCTTCTGAGTTGAATCTCAGCCTCCCTAACCAGACGTATAGTTGTCACAGCAACTGGAACTGGTCCAACAAATCCATGTCCTCTCCAAGCAACTGGTTCTATCTCTTACCTCTCCTTACTTACAATTTGTCTTAATGAAGTCATTGCCTTCCTACATGATCTGATTGACTTCACTGTGTGAAGATTGTTGTTGTTTGGCTTCATACAATCTTCCATCCTGATCCATACTACCTAGCTGCTAATAGTCGTTGTGCTTTCACTTCATTGCTTACTTGACTATGGCTTGTCTAGTGTAGTCTACCTTCCGCTGCATATTAATAGGTTCATTTCAATTGTCTGTCTTTGAAACTTCCATGTTTTGAAGACTTTCATAAAAATCGCCTATTCACCCCCCCCCCCTCTAGTCGATAACTAGCACTTTCATTGGGGAATATGTTCTTTTGTACAACTCTCGTTTTAGATTCTTTTTAGGAAAACTTCCCTCCAAATGGGAAGGACCGTATATTATCAAAGAGGTTTATCGTTCTGGAGCCATCAAAATAAATAATTTTGAAGGTACTAACCCGAAGGTGCTCAATGGGCAAAGAATTAAACACTATATCTCAGGTACGCCTATTAATGCTGAAAGCAATATTATTCAAACCATGACTGGAGGAACACATAAAAGAAACCTTCCGAAACACTCCAGAATCGTGAAAAAAGAGGAGGTACGTGATACGGTAAGTAAACGGACTTCGAAAAATCCGCAAAAATATTTTCTGTTAGTTTTGGAATATTACAAAAATAAGGAACATAAGAAACAACAAGGAAGGCAACCAAGGAGGGCACAAGACACCAGGCCGTGCATACCTTGCCTGGCGCGCCCAGGTGGGTTGTGTCCGCCTTGGGAAACTTTCCGACTCTGTTTTCCCCTTGTTTTGCTTGTTTCCCAAGATAAAAAATCTTTGTATACCCCCGAACATATTGACCACCGTATCACAGAGAAATGTTCTACTCTTCTTTTCTTGCTGTTTTCTGACAGATCTAGATCGCCATGGCCACTCTGAGCTACTCCAAGGACAAGTTCTTCGAGAGGGTAATCAACCCCTACTTGTCGGAGGTGGTGAAGCACCCTCAAACCATCGAGATGCGTGATGGGGTGCTCTACATCGGGATGTTCAAGGATCCAAGGGGAAGGGAGCCGTGGAGGCTAGGCTCAAAGGCATGGAGCAAGAGATCTTCAAGTGCAAGGGGATGGTGGAGCGTGGACTCAATGCCAATCACCTCATGATTACGGATTTCACACGTGATCTCAAAGGTGGATGGACGGTCCATGAAGGACATTGTCTTCACCCTCAACGAGCAATTCAACTTTCTACAAAGCCAAATCTATGATCTCCAAAACCAAGTCTTTGAATATGAGGCAAAGTTCAAAGGTATGAGTTTGGCTGCCAGTTGTAGGACTCGCGAGACTTGTTCTTCCTCTTTTGATGGTGATCCACTGCGATCGAAACCGAAGGCTAAGCTCGCTACTACCTCATCATCACCACCTCATTCTTCATCACCAAAGGAGACTTGAGTTCACGATATGGGCACTCCCCTTGGCTTGTGCCAAGCTTGGGGGAGGTGGCCCGGTATCGTATCACCACCACTATTTTTTCCTTCATTTATCTTAGTTCTATCTTTAGTAATCTTCTGAATTAGTTGAATAGAAGTTCACTTCGAATCTTTTCTCTTTGAGTGTTTGCTTAGTGATCTATCTACCTATCTCTCTCTATATCTATCTATGTAATCGTGCGCGAGATATATAATAAAGAGTAGTTTGATTTTTGTTTCTTTACTCTTTTGTTTCAATAAAAATAAACGGAAATGTTAACGCCCACACGTGTGGGTGTTTGCACATCGCTCACACGCCTCCATCACCACTCATTTTGCCACGTATGAATAGATGACATCAGCAGAATTTTTTTTGGTTTTCGGCTTAAAAATGTTGTATCTCCTAAATAAAAAAGCGAACTAAAAATCCGTTTTCACCATTAAATCCGTCTCGACGAGATCTTAATAACTAGACCCCATGTTGATATGTTTAACGAATTTTTTTTGCCGAAGTTGCCACGATGTTTACTGCTGCAGTTGCCATAGGGCTTAAACTAAAGTTGCCATGTGGCAATTTTAGTTTGTAGATCATGGCAATTTTAGTATTTTGATGATGGCAACTCTAGTACTTTGACCATGAAAGTTATTTTTTGTATGAACCATGGCAATTTTACGTGCATGTATCATGGCAATTTTAGTTTATGGTTCATGGCAAGTCTAGTTTCTTAATTCCCTGTTTTATAAATGTCAAAATTTACTTTTAAATGTAGAAGAAAATAGCTGAAACATATCATGGCAACTTCAGTGTAAACATCATGGCAATTCATATGCAATAGACATGGCAACTTTTAATCCAAAAAAATTTCATCAAAACATATCAACATGTGATCTAGTTTCGAAGATCTCATCGCGAGGGATTTAATGGTGAAAACGGATTTTCAATCGAATTTTTTGTTTAAGAGATAAAACATTTAAAAAACTGAAAATCCAAAAAGATTCGTGCATGCATGCATGCGATGACGTGGCAATCTGTTTACATTAGAGACGTGTGGTGCGTCTCCCTTCCTGCCACACGTGTGGCAGTTAGCGCGACCCAAAATAAAAGGAAAATAATGAAAAAGATCATATGCTAATCTTATGGTAAGTAATGACATCACATAAAGAAAAGTATAAATGGTAAAATTTATTGGAGATTGACAAACATAGCATTGGTCAATGATGCAATTCATGAAATAATTAATAAGGGAAGAGAAGATTCACATGCAAATACACTATCTTGGACATCTATTATGATTGTGATCCCCCACTAAATATCATGTGCCAAAATTGTTGACGTTGGACAAGGAAGACAACGTAATGATTTGTGTTTTTTCATATTTACATAGAATTTATATTGTCATAGATCCTTCAACATGTGGTGCTTGCTCAATATCTTTGCTAGCCAAAAATTCCGCACTAAGTAGAGATACTACTTGTGCATCCAAAAACCCTTAAACCCATAATCTTATCTTGAGAGTCCACCATACCTACCTATGGATTGAGTAAGATCCTTGAAGTAAGTTGTCATCAATGCGATAAGGCAATAAAAATTTCTTCTAAATGTGTTGGATCATTTAGTGTTAGAGAACTTGAGTGTTGTACGAACTTGTGATAGCAAAATAATAAAAGCGACAAACTATATAATAAAGGTTGCTATCATAAGGGGCAATATAACATGACGTTCTTTTTCACTAAGAGATTGAGCATACAAACCAAAAAGCGCATGACAACCTCTGCTTCCCTCTGCGAAGGGCCTATCTTTTACTTTTATGCATTTACTTTTCTGTAAGAGTCAAATTATTCTTCCCTATTCCTTTTTATTTTCTCTTTTTGCAAGCATCATGTGGTGAGGAAAGATCTAGGCACATATATCTAGTTGGATATGAGTGGGCATGAGTTATTATTGTTGACATCACCCTTGAGGTGAATACGTTGGGAGGCGAAACTATAAGACCCTATCTTCCTATGTTTCCGGTTGAAACTTTTGTTCATGGCTATGCTGTGAGTGTTAGCAATCATAGAAGACTAAATGATGGTTGAGTATGTGGACTTTCCTAAAGGCTCTGATACGTGACCCTTCCTGAAAATATGATGAATTGTAGTTGCAAAGTTGACTGAGAACATAGTTTCTTGGTTTCCAATAGAGTTTATGCTTTATACTTCAATGTTGTGATGAATTATTACTTGTTCATGACAAGTTATATGATAAAAGTTGGGTGATAAAGTTTTATGTTAAAGTTTGTTGCCGTTATAATAATATGCATGATGCTTCTATGTCCATATTTTGTTTTATCGAGACCTCTCTCTCTAAGCATGTGGACATGTTTTTCGATTTTGGTTATCGCTTGAGGACAAGCGAGATCTAAGCATGGGGCAATTGATACGTTGCATCATGTTTTCCTACAGTTATTTACAATGTTTTTACGCATAATAGTGCTTTATGGAGTAATTCTAATGCCTTTTCTCTCATAATTCGCAAGGTTTACACAAAGAGGGAGAATGCCAGCAGCTAGAGTTCTCGACTTGAAAATCTATGTCAGAGCTACCTATTCTACATGTCTCCAAATGAGTTGAAAATTTACGGTGAATTGTTTTGGAATATATGAAAAATACTGGAGCAAATAACTACTAGAGGGGGTAGGAGTACTTTTGCCCTTCGGTGGAGCGATTCCGCCGAGGGAACTTCCCTCCCGGAGGAGGAAATCATCATCTTCGTCGTCACCAACAACCCTCTCATCTTTGGGAGGGAAATATCCATCAACATCTTCAACAATACCATCTCCTCTCAATCCCTAGTTCATCCTTTATGTTCAATCTTTGTACCGGAACCTCAGATTGGTACTTGTGGGTGACTAGTAGTGTTGATTACATATTGTAGTTGATTACTATATGGTTTATTTGGTGGAAGATTATGTGTTCAGATCCATTATACTATTTAATACCCCTCTGATCTTGAGCATGATTATCATTTGTGAGTAGTTACTTTTGTTCTTGAGGTTACAGGAGTAGTCATGTTGCAAGTAATCATATGAACTTCAGATGTGTTCGATATTTTGATGATATCACTACTGCACGATGCTGCTAACGCGACACTACGATCAAAGACCCTTCGACGAAACTGTGTGCGATGCAATAATGGCAAACGATGGTGTAAAAGAATCTTCAAAAAAGGTGCAAAACGTTTGCGATGGCGGAACCATCAAACATGGTTCAGATTTTAGTTGCGTGTGCGATGCAGGGCATATAGTTCAGTTCAATAAACTATTTGCGATGAGGCGGAACAAAAGAAACGGGCAGCCAGATGGTGTGTGCGATATACATCATACTGTTCACTCGGATGAACTGTTTGTGATGAGGACGAACAATAGAAACGGGCAGCTAGATAAAGGTGTGTGCGATTGAGAGCATACACTTCAGAAGGATTAATTGTTTGCGATTAGGCAACAGAACAGAAACGGGTCAGCCAGACCAAAGTGTCTGCCATTGATGGCATACACTTCACACAGATGAACTGTTTGCGATTAGCCACAACAAAAAGAAACAGTTAGATAGATCAACGTGTGTGCGCTAGACGGGAACACACATTCTAATTAAAAGAAGCGTGCGCAATGGTAATAACGAGCACGCACAGTTGTTGGAACAACACGTGTGCTGACATTACCTATTGCGGTGCACCCTATGGTGCAAACGCCATGTACGCGGCCGAGAAGGCGTGCCCACGTTACGCCTTCCGGGAATACTGCCGCACTTATAACCGTCAATAAATTTTGAGCCTGCGTCCCGTCACATTTCAAATTGCAAACCTATTCACACCGATCAAAACCTAAATTGTTTCCCACTTAGGAGTGTATTAGTACTCGGTTATAAATACTACTACTCCAAGATGACTGCACATTCCTCCTCAACTCCTCATCATCCACAAAAACAAACAAGTCATTCATCATCGTTCCCTTGCTTTTGCCATGGCTAGCGTGAGTTCTGGGTCGAGGGATTGCCACCAGGGGGATGCGAGCATGGAAGAGCAAGCACGAGAGATGTCCCGCCTGGCCGCGAATGCAGCCAGCATGTCCTGCCGCACGGCCATAGAAGCACAGAGGTCCCGCCACGCCGTCGAATCAGCACGGAGGTCCCGCCGCGCTGTCGATGCAGCAGACTGGTCCGGCCGCGCTGCGGAAGTAGAAGAGATGTCCCGCCGCACCACGAATGTAGCAGAGATGTCCTCCCGCGCCGTGGCGGCCTGGGAAAATGTCTCGCGGGTAGGCGAGGACTCTTACATGCGCATGCATGCTATCGTCCATAGCCAGATGGATCAGACCTCCGGCTGGGCGAGGTTGCAGGACGACATGAAAGCCTCATTTGAACAGGCTACCGGCGTCATCCGGCAACTAAATGAGAGCAATGCGAAGCTCCTGGCCGAGTGTGACCTACTGAGGGCGAAGATCGTCGGAAGTGCGGAGCAGCGGGAGGACACCACTGCCTTGTTGAAGAGGACCGGCGTCATCGTCGAGAAACTTATGGACGAGAATGACATGCTGCGCATCGAGCGCAGAAGGCTAGTGGCTGAATCCGTGTATGCTCTCAAGTAGCATCTTGAGGACATGAAAGAGCTCATTGCCTGCCGCGGAGACTAGTTCCCGCGGCCTGCAGCAACGCATCTAGAAAGTAGAGATCAGCGAGCCAGATCGTTGTCTTCCTTCTTATTTTGCCCTTGTGTATTTCGGCCGTTGCCGCATGTGGCTTTTTTTAATTATGTTCCTAAATATGTAAGACAATATCCACTGTCATCGTCCTTAGTATTCATCATGCTTGCTATAAGTCACAGTCAATGCTATATAGGTCTGTCAGATCTTACATCAAGATCTGTGCAAAACTTTCTTTAAAGATTTTCAATTTTCTCTCTTAAATCTCAGTCCAGTGAGACATATAGCCACGCCGTAGAACATGGGCTCGGGCGCCATTAATGGAGAAGTTGGGAGGGAGGTGCCTGGCGGGTAGAGGTCAAAGGCCTCTCCTCCCGATGAGCACGTGCAGGGGTCTGATCGTATGCCTCCCGTACTCAAATAGCTACCCCGCACGGCACCTCCTAGCCAATATAAAAAGGGGACACGTGGCAGCACGTAATTGGTAAGTAGAACGCCCACGGTTTCAATAATACTTGTGTATCCGATTTGTAACGTGACAACACTTGTTACGAAATGACTTTGTTGATTGTTAATGTGTGCGCCTTCGCAAATCAGAGAGAAAAATTACCACAGCATGTTGGTGCCATATCATGACACCATGCCAAGTTTCATGATTTTCGGGCATGTTTTGGATTTACAGGAATTAAAAAACCAAGTTTCTCAATCTTTACGGCTGAGCCACGACGCCCAGATGTTTAAATTTCATTCCCATTCTTGCATGGGGCCTAGAAATTCACCCAAGGACACACATGTGATTTTTCAACCAACTTTGGTGCACTGGAGCATGTGCTTGTAGTTCAAATTTGAGTTATGCACATTAAATGACCAGAAACTCAATTAATGTATAAAAATGCCAAACGAACCCAGAATAATACCAAAATTTAGCATGATACTTCTATTTGGTCTAATCTACCTGTGTAAAAAATTAAGGCGGGAGAAGGCAGTGTGTGTATGTCGTTTCGCACACGGAGGTGACACGTTCCCTCTCGGAACCACGAGCCATCTTGAGGGAAGCTCCGGTTTGCAAGGAGCTTACACCAAAGCTTGTCCCAATTCGGCCAAAAAAATTACCGCGGCATCTTGGTGCCATGTCATGACACCATGCCAAGTTTTATGATTTTCAAACGTGTTTTGGATTTACAGGAATTAAAAAAAACAAGTTTCTCAATCTTTACGGCCGAGACACAACGCCCAGATGTTTGAATTTCATTCCCATTTCTCACATGGGACCTATAAATTCACCCAAGGACACACATGTGATTTTTCAACCAACTTTGGCGCACTGGAGCATGTGCTTGTAGTTCAAATTTGAATTATGCATATTAAATGCCCAGAAACTCAATTAATCTATAAAAAGGCCAACTGAACCCGGAATAATTCTAAAATTTAGTATGATACTTCTATTTGGTCTAATCTGCGTGTGTAAATAAATTAAGGTGGGAGAAGGCAGTGTCTTATGTCGTTTCACACACGGAGGTGACATGTTCCCTCTCGGAACCACGAGCCTTCTTAAGGGAAGCTCCGGTTTGCAAGAAGCTCACACCAAAGCTTCTCTCAATTCGGCCAAAAAAATTACCGCGGCATGTTGGTGCCATGTCATGACACCATGCAAGTTTAATGATTTTCAGGCGTGTTTCGGACTTACAGGAATTAAAAAATCAAGTTTCTCAATCTTTACGGTCGAGCCACGACGCCCAGATATTTGAATTTCATTCTCATTTCTTGCATGGGGCCTAGAAATTCACCCACGGACACACATGTGATTTTTCAACCAACTTTGGTGCACTGGAGCATGTGCTTGTAGTTCAAATTTGAATTATGCACATTAAATGCCCAGAAACTCAATTATGTATAAAAAAAGGCAAAACGAACCCGGAATAATTTCAAAATTTAGCATGATACTTCTATTTGGTCTAATCTGCCTGTGTCAAAAAATTAAGGCGGGAGAAGGCAGTGTACGTATGTCGTTTCACACACGGAGGTGACATGTTCCCTCTCGGAACCACAAGCCTTCTTGAGGGAAGCTCCTGTTTGCGAGAAGCTTACACCAAAGCTTGTCCCAATTCGACCAAAAAATTACCGCAGCATGTTGGTGCCATGTCATGACACCATGCCAAGTTTCATGATTTTCAGGCGTGTTTTGGATTTACAGGAATTAAAAAACCAAGTTTCTCAATCTTTACAGCCGAGCCACGACGCCCAGATGTTTAAATTTCATTCCCATTTCTTGCGTGGGACCTAGAAATTCACCCAAGGACACGCATGGATTTTTCAACCAACTTTGGTGCACTGGAGCATGTGCTTGTAGTTCAAATTTGAATTATGCACATTAAATGACCAGAAACTCAATTAATGTATAAAAAATGCCAAACAAACCTGGAATAATTCCAAAATTTAGCATGGTACTTCTATTTGGTCTAATCTACCTGTGTAAAAAAATTAAGGCGGGAGAAGGCAGTGTACGTATGTCGTTTCGCACACGGAGGTGACACGTTCCTCTCGGAACCACGAGCCTTCTTGAGGGAAGCTCCAGTTTGCAAGAAGCTTACACCAAAGCTTGTCCCAATTCGGCCAAAAAATTACCGTAGCATGTTGGTGCCATGTCATGACACCATGCCAAGTTTTATGATTTTCACGCGTGTTTTGGATTTACAGGAATTAAAAAAAAAACAAGTTTCTCAATCTTTCCGGCCGAGCCACGACGCCGAGATGTTTGAATTTCATTCTCATTTCTTGTATGGGACCTATAAACTCACCCAAGGACACACATGTGATTTTTTAACAAACTTTGGTGCACTGGAGCATGTGCTTGTAGTTCAAATTTGAATTATGCACATTAAATGCCCAGAAACTCAATTAATGCATAAAAATGCCAAACGAACCCGGAATAATTCCAAATTTAAACGCAACACTCATGTACTAGTTGCATGTTCACTGTACGTAAATGTTCTAGCAATTCAAACGCCGTCCTTTCCCTCCGTAACACCATTTTGTCTTTCAAAATATAACGAAAAAAATCAGGTATACCACAAACAATTTACTAGAAAGAATCGTGTGGGATGGGATATAAAATATCTTGGCGCACCATGTTCTCTGGCTTACGCAGGAAGCTTCGTCGTCTACAGTCCACCGCCCCCGCTTGAACCACACTTGCGCGCCAGTTTCTCGCGGCACCGAGCGAAATTTTTTTGCCACCGCAGAAATATCTATCTCCCCGCCCCCTCCCTCCCACCAAAAGCCACATTTCCACTGTTCCTCCCTGCTTTCCAATGTTCAAACCTTCACTGCTACTTACTGGCAGCTCAACCTCCTCGCCAGCGACCCTTCTTCTTGCAGCGCCGCCTCATCGTCAGCTACCCTTGTTCTTGCAACGCCGCCTCCTCGTCGGCGACCCTTCTTCTTGCAGCGCCGCCTCCTCGCTGGCGACCCTTCTTCTTGCCGAGCGGCCTCCTTGCCGCCGACCCTTCTTCTTGCTGCGCGACCTCGTCGATATGGTCAGGTAATCCACACCCCACCCACACCATCCTCCTCCTTTCCCGTCCCACATGCCCCGGCCGACGGTGCTACACCTTCCGCTGGAATCACTGTACCCCTCCTCCAATTAAGCCTCGCCCACAACCATTTTGCACGCAGTATAACATGGAGCTCAATAGCATGCGGCCGCACGCGCGCACGAGGTCGCTATGGCTGCCATGCATGCCTACCGCCAGATCTTGGAGGAGAACCTCGTCTTCGAGGCCACCGTCGACACCGCCACACGGTTGTCTACTTTAAAATATAGTTCGTCCTATTTTCTCGAGGCCACCACAAGTGCCTTCTAGTGATTTGTCCTCTGTAATGTTAATATGCAATCTGATGTCCAGTTAACAGTTTGGTCCTCCGAAATATGATGTTCAGTTAACACTTTGGTCCAACAATTGCTACATTTCGTAGTACTGTTCTCAAGCATTCTTTGTTTTGTTAACTGTCTTATCTTCTAGTACATGTTTCTATTTTGCAATGTCGTGCTCAGTTAAGTATTTTGGTTCATTTGGTCTGTTGTCCATTTAACTGTTTGGTTCAGTTCTGAAATTTGATTTTCATTTGCTGTGGGTTCAATTTTGTATTGTTATGCATGTGACACCAATCGAATTTGGCTGTACTCAATACATATTCTACTGATAGAATGGCAACTCTCAGTTAACCTGATCAAGATCTTCCTTATGTGTGTTGCAGGGAAACAATGGGAGACACTGCGGTTTACCATCGAGGTTTGTTCAACCATGGTCATTTGGCTAATAGCACATTATTGTGCAGTTGCAGGAATCATTCTAATATTTAGGTTTCTTACAATTTGTCTTGCACATGTAGGTCATGCTGTCAGAGGCTTAGACCCACTGTTTGACCCATGTTGCATATGGGGAAATGAGATGTCAATGAATATCAGTCAAGTCAAGAAACTCGGAAAGATTGTTAGGATGAAGAAACTTGTGATGAATAACAGCAAGATCTTTGCTTGCACAGTGAAGAAGACATCAGTCAACTATAGGATGGTACTAACTCTTTTACCTTGTTTTTACCGCTTGCACCATTTCAAAATTTATAACAGTGATTTATGCATATCTTTGTTTTCAGTACTTTTCAAAGCATTTCACCGATGATTACCTCTCAAACCACCTGCATGGTCAAGAGGTGAGGAAGGTATTCATTCAACACCCATGGTACAATATTGAAGTCTTGCTGAAGAGGACGCAGGTTGGGCGGGCAATTATCCATAGCCACTGACCTAAAGTTGCAAGGACATTCAACATCACTGAAGTCTTAATTGCCTTCCGCTTCTGCAGTTTCCAAGATGAGATTCATCTGTCTATTTACCGTGTATGATGCTACTTTCCAAAGGTTTTCGATGTTGCATGTGAAACTTGGTGCTGTTTTGTAATGGCGTAACTGAGTGCCGAAGCTATCTGATGTAATTCGATTATGAAATCATGGCTGCTGTTATACGGATATGAAATATCTGGTGTGTTTTATAAGAAATATCAATTTGATTAGTACATGGATTATCAATAATAGGCTAATTACCCTGCTTATTGGGATTTTCTATTGCAGACGGTTACTCAGACAACACCGTGGGCGATGAACTCAAACAACCCACACGGTTTCTAGAAAGTAGGTGTGTTCGATCAACAACAATCACACACGGCTTCCGGCAGCGAACTATTTGCGTTAGGCCACCTTGCACAAACGTTTCCACACAAAGAACTATGTGTGATATACATACGAACGAAAATGATATTCTAGGATTCACTATGTGGGATGTACATACTAACGGAAACAATTGGGTTTCGACGCCCCGCCAGATCGCACACGAGCTCATTTTGCCCAGCCAGTGAGCCAGGAGGGCCTATCCCTGACGTTTTCTGGGTCGTGTGGGAAGGACCCCCCCTATCGGCCACACTCACTTGGCGACGGTTCCAAACGCCGTCGCGGAAAGGGGTTAAAAACCGTTTGTATAGCACGTCGTTGTACCAGTGTATGTATGTTGTCATTCCCTTAGTGGTGTCATGTGAACATCAACTACATGGCACTTCACCATATTTGGGCCTAAGAGAATGCATTGTGGAGTAGTTATTAGATGATGGATTGCTAGAGTGGCAAAAGTTTAAACCCTAGTTTATGCGCTACTTTGTAAGGGGCCGATTTGGATCCAATAGTTTAATGCTATGGTTAGATTTTATCTTAATACTTTTCTCGTAGTTGCGGATGCTTGCGAGGGGGTTAATCATAAGTAGGAGGTTTGTTCAAGTAAGAACAACACCTAAGCACCTGTCCACCCATATATCAAATTATCAAAGTAGCAAACACGAATCAGACCAACATGTTGAAAGTGCCTAGATGAAATTCCCGTGTACCCTCAAGAATGCTTTGCTTATCATAAGAGACCGTTTTGGCCTGCCCTTTGCCACAAAAGGATTGGGCTACCTTGCTGCACTTTATTTACCGTTACCATTACTTGCTTGTTACAAATTATCTTGCTATCAAACTATGTGTTACCGACAATTTCAGTGCTTGCAGAAAATACCTTGTTGAAAACCACTTGTCATTTCCTTCGGCTCCTTGTTGGGTTCGACACTCTTACTTATCTAAAGGACTACGATTGATCCCCTATACTTGCGGGTCATCTCTCCACGCCGCCCGAACCATCCATAAGCAGCACCAACTCGTCGCCATTGAGCTCACCTTCATCACCTCTAGCCGCCGCTCGCCACCATGGATTCGCGGGCTCCAGTGTGTCCCCGTACTCGCCCGCTGTGAGTTGCTAACCATTTCCCCTCTACCCTCTTGCTTGATTCCGTCCTCTAGCCGTCGCCCCGAGATCACCCAAGGTCGCCGTCCGCCATGGATGAGGAGGTCCTCACCCCTGAGCACCTCCACTCGGTCCAATGGCACCAGCGTGCTCCTTGGGCTCCCAGGAGTCTGCCTTCCCACTTAGATCACTAGTTAGCCAAGCATAGCGCCTCACCCATGCTAAGCCGAACTCCGCCCGCCGCATCACTCGACCCGTGCTCAACTCCGGCCACCCCCACCTCCGTTGTTTGCTCCATCAGATGTGCGTCACTCCCTGGAGCACGTAGGTGAAAGCGGCTCTGCAAATCGGGCCCTGTAGCAAAAGTCTGATGCCCTCCACCGTGGATTTGGTCGCCGGTGGTGATGACGTGGCATCGTCATTAGGGCCTAATCGCATTTAGTTTAATCACACCAGCCGCTGACATTAGGGCCCCGCCAGCTAAATAACCTTGGGTTAATTTTAGATTAGATTTAATTAAACTAAGCGGGGCCCATGCATTAAAGTTGACTGTGCTGACGTGGCCATTGACCAGACTCACCTGTCTATGACACTAAATAACACTGTGTCACTGACCAATGGGACCCACTGGCCAGGTTTGACCTGGACCAGTTCAGTTGACTTGCTGATGTCACTGTTGACCTTGCTGACGCAATAAAGCTTCTCTGGCATTTTCAACAGATGAGGAATATCCAGAAAATAGTTAAAACTTTTAAAAATCATAGTAAATAATATATAACTCCAATGAAAATAATTTATATATGAAAAATGATCAAAAAAATACAAAGAATCTGTTTATGCCATGATCATGCATGTTTGAAGAAGTTAACCTCACTGATTAGGACAATCTTTGAAATAACATTGGAGTTGGAATTTGATCTTGTTTGAATTCCACTTCAGTTAACTTGTCTAAATATTCCATTAGGTGAATTTAGTACATTAGTATGGCATATCATCCATTTGGTTGTGCATTACACTGAATGTTGTTTCTGTTTGTGTTTGCCGGTGGTTGTCCCCTCTTGGTAGACGATTGTTCTGATGTTGAGATCAATGCCACTGATAAAGAGCTATATTATCTTCGGAAGTGCTAGGCAAGCAAACCCCATTCGAGCATTCTGATACAACTACACTCTCTTGGTCCTCCTCTCTTTTATTGCATTAGGACAACAATAATTCAACTGTTACTTTATGTTGTGGTAGTTGAACCCATTCCTCTGTGTGACCTGTCTTTGCCACAATAAATAGTTGAAACCCACTAGCATGAGTAGGAGTTATTTGAGCCTTGATGTGCCTACTCATTCATGCTTGTTGCTATGCCTGCTATGCTTAGAGTTGTGCCAGGTCTGATTCATCTAGGATGGATTGGAATGGTGGAGAACATGTCCTACTGTTCGGAGCTAAGTGTGTGAATACGAGTTGGTAAATGTAGCGATAAGAGGCCGTGTAGGAGTACATGGTGGGTTGTCTCATTGGGACCGTCCTTACGAACTGAGTTCTGTGTTTGAGATCCAAGACAGTTACTACCACACATTGGGTTCCGGTAACTCGACCCTCTCAGCTTATTAATCCCCTCGATCTCTGTCCAGGAGTTGTAACTAGTTTCTAGTGTTTGTAGGTTGTGTTAGTAGTCTACCAAGTGGCACCCAATACAGGTGGGCTTGGGATAGACTAGGCACCGTGGCCTGGTGTACCAAGTGTAACCCGGATGGTGGACTTGGTAACCATGCACACATCATTTGGGGCCGTAGTGGAAACCTCAGCCAGACTTCCTTGCGGATGGAACTCAAATAGGCGATAAACCTAGACTAGAGACTTGCGTGGTTAGTCAGGCCGTGGCCGACACCCTCGCTGGGCTTTCGCTTGAAGGTTGTCGAGTACATGTCGTGTAAACGGCGATAAGTCGTGAGAGCGTGTGTGAATAAGTACACCCCTGGAGGGTTAATGATCTATTCGAATAGCCGCGTCCGCGGATATGGACTACTTGGAAATCCTACATTGTTCATAGATAACTGGAAGTGGATACTCTAAAATGTGCAAGATAAGTGTAAGTGCTATGGATGGCCTTCTCGTAGGGAGACGGGAGTGGATCCATAGTGGTGTATTGATATGGTGAATATGTGGACTCGTGTGGGTTTTCTCACCCCCAAAGAAAGTACTAGTAGACGTTGTACAAGATAGCCACTGAGCCAAAGCTAACTTGCTGCAGTTAGACTCCACCACCCCTTTTTGATACTGATGCATATGTAGCTAGTGCTGATGTAAGTCTTGCTGAGTACATTCGTACTCACGTTTGCTTAATTTATGTTTTTGCAGAGGAGACTTCAGTCTCACTTTAGATTTCTACAATGAGTTCGATGTTGACCGGTTAGCTTGGGAATCCCAGACAGAGGTCTGGTTCCTATGGAGAGTCCTGTAGATAGTCAGGCTTTCCAGCCTTCCTTCTTTTCAGCTATCGGTACTCAAACAGGTATATGCTTCCGTTGCTTGTATGACTTTGTATGTTGGGTCAGGAGACCCATGATTGTAATATCATACTATGTTCTCCTCAGAGCCTTTTAAATAAATATTTGAGTTATAGAGTCATGTTGTGATGCCATGCTGTATCTACACATATCGAGCATATTATGTGTATGTTATTGAAATGCTTGGTATGTGTGGATCTGACACCTAATTGTTTATTCTTGGTAGCCTTACTTATGAGGAAATGCCTCCTAGTGCTTCCACTGAGCCATGGTAGTTCGCTACTGGAACACAGGGATTGACCGGCATGTGTCCTTCTTTGCTCCTGTATCTATCCCTACGGGGAAATGTCACACGGTGTTTACTAGAGTCATTTGTAGCCTCGCTACAACTCGGTTACACTCGCTGCTGAATGACACGTGTAATGCTGGGTCATGTATGCCTGTACCTGTAAGTTTGTGCCACCTTGGTTTACGACTAGTCATGTCGGCCCGGATTCTCTGTCATATGGATGCTAGCGACACAATCATAGACGTGAGCCAAAAGGTGCAAACGGTCCCGGCCAATGTAAGGAGGCAGTCGTTGGAATACCGTGCGTGAGGCTGCAAAGTGATATGATGTGTTACATTCTAGATCGGTATGATTTAGGATTGGGGTCCTCACTCAAGATGGCAATATTCCCTGTGGGGACGGGTATCCGTGGGGATTTACCCATCATGGAGCGGGGATGGGGGACAAATTGACCCCATGGGTATTGTCTGGTGGGTACCCGTTAGTCTGGTGGGGCGGGGATGAGGATAAAATTCCACCCATGGAGACTCCACGGATATCCGAAAAACTATGTCATACGTACTACAAATGCACAATATATAGATTAATACCTAAATATTTCACACAATTATTTGTCTCCACCTCTCCCAACAACCATGCCCTCTCCAATCTCACCTATCCTAGTCAGTTTTGAGATCCCCATGGATACCCGACGGGTACCGGGTACCCGATATTGACGGGGATGGGGGGCGTTTTGTCCCTGCGAAGCTTCACGGGGCTCACATGTATGGGATTGGTGGGGATCAGGGCGGGGATGGTGGAGTCATCCCCGTCCCCATTGCCATCTTGAGTCCTGGCAGCTAATTAGATAGGATGACCTCCATCAACCTTCGAACTAAATGCAACCATACATCCCTCTTTCCCCAATTGCATGAACTGGATGTTTAGGGGAACCGTCCCTCATATTGCACTCACGCAGGCCTCCTTGTTGTACAATATTATAAAGCGTTGGTACCATAAGGCTAGATGCGTATCTCCTGAATAAGTGGTACCCCATCTTTAATAATAAACTTCCTCCTATTAAATAAGGCAACATTAATCCTCATCAAAGCATTCAAAAAAGGTGAATCATTCGGCTGAGCCGATACATGAGTTGAAGTTTTGAAATATAGATACCTGTTACACAATAATTGTATCCGTACTCCCTCCTCTTCAGAGGATAACCTATAAAGCCATTTACTAAGCAAAACTCGTTTTTGATCTTCAAGTTCTCAATGCCCAAACTTGTTTTACTAACCCTAAACCCTAATGCCCAAACGCGCTTGATCCTTTGGCCTACACAAAATGTCCTACTTAGCCTGTCTCATTCCGTCTTTGGGGTAGCCATGATCTAAAAATATCTAGAACGACAAGCTGGCCTTCCGCCAAGGAAATATGTTCAACGACAAGCTTAAAATTCCCAGTATGCACGTGGTAGCTTGAAGGAGACATCATTAGCTACCTTAATCTGCAATTAATTTAACCACCGGAAGCAAATTAAGCAACCACTCCGAAAGAGAGATTGAATAGGCACGGGTACAATATTCTGAGTTGGTATCCTGTTAGGGTTTGGCCTTTGGACCCCTTTGCCCCTTTGGCAGGCTGGCATGGTTTTTGCTTACGAACAAAGGGAAATGAAAACCACGGAATGGAGTTGACACAAGACCCGGCCGACCATGAGCCACCTCTCACTACTTTTGCACATTTCATCGTGCGTGCGTCACACTGACCGTGGCTCCGCTATATTTAGTGGCCTCTTCTCAATCGTCTTCCTTACGCTTTGCCGTCCTCTTCTTCCTCCATAGCTCTCTAAACCCATCTGGTGCCATCCACTACCCATTGCCCGTCACAACGCTCTCCAAAAGACCCACATGAAATAAATCTCCCATGGTTCCAGGAAAAGCTCCAGGTCTTTTGATGTGTTTATGTTTCTTCTTGTACTTTCATCGAGCTTGTTCTTGGCAAGCTTCTTTCTCTCCTTTTCATTTTGACGGGAGTGATGGACGGAAGAGAGCGTCCTTCAGTCCACTCACGGGCGGTGCTAGGATCGAATTAGCTGCCGACTCATTCATCCACTTGCCGAGCAAAGTAATTTGCCGAGGAGCTTAGCAGGTGAGTGAATGAAGCGGGAGGTAAAGTCTTTGATCTCGCACCGTCGTTGCTTGGACTGAAGGGTGCTCCCTCCTCCTCTCTAAGCCATGTTATGAAGCACGGCACCTGCTTGATCTGCTCGTTTCTTCGGGCGCCATACCGCCTGATCGATCTGATCTGTTCTTTTCGAGCTTCTCCGGCATGAAATGATAGAATCTGTGTCGCTCTGGTGTGTTCGCAGTTCTAGTTTGGCTGTTCTTTAATTTAGTCCGGTAATGGATGTCCAGGCTCAATTTTTCTACTTGTTTAACCAGGCCTTTGTACTAAAAATCCTTGATCTGCTCACCGAAACCTTGTTTTTCTGAAAGCGCATCTGCTTTAGGTACCTGCGATGACTTCCTAGATGCATGGTACAGCTCTCGTTCTCGTAGCTAGAATGCTACTCCCTCTGTTCGGAATTACTTGTCGCGAAAATGGATGTATCTAGAACTAAAATACGTCTAGATACATCCATTTCTGCGATAAGTAATTCCGAACGGATGGAGTAGATACGAGCTCGATCTCCATCCTGTATGCGTTTTCTCTACGTTTTTTGCACTCCGTGATGTGATCTGTCGACGCACTGTTGCGGGCTGGGACAAAATACGGTGCTTTGCTTGCTTTTGCTGGTGTGGGGGATCGATCGATCACATCGCGCGTCTTTGGGGTCGTGCGAACAGTGAGACGTCTTTCGATCTCCCTGTTTGCTTTGGAACTTGGCACGCAACCAGGGTGATTGGACTGGACGTGTGCGTGGCCCTGGTGCTATGCTATGCTAGGCTAGGCTAGCTTTCGGAGCATGGCCACCACATGGATTCGGTCGAGTTCCCCAAAGGTTTTTATCATCTCCCCGAGGGCTCTTAGGGGCCTAAGTACCCTATTAATCTTATATTTGTGTTGTGCAGTGGAGTTGTTTATAACCCACTTATGTTTTTGCATCTGGATATTCTTCCCCCTCGCATGGAAATATGTGAGCATGCATGTCGGCTTCTGATGTGATTTTATCGTCAGGGTATGAACAACGTTGTACTCTTTGTAAGCATGTTGTCATTATTTTCACCGAAATAGTTATGAAAAAAATATCCTAATTAGGATGATTTCTGGAGATGCATCTGTAGAGTGCTTGTTTACTGGACCTCTCATCATTTTACAGTAGTCCTAACAATATTAGATCTTGTTTTGTGCTGCTAACTAGCTGTTGGTAGAATTATTTTACAGTAGTATGCATGGTATGTGTTGGCTTCATGAGTAGTATTTCCTTTATACAATTGTTCATGATGACTTGATTGGTGCAATAATCTGTCATACATATATATATGTACTACACACTTTGAAGCAATTTCGTCCTCTTCAGTTTTCCTATCTTGTTCATCTGCAGTCTACATATTGAGTTCCAATTATTCTCTCAACCTCTTGACATTTGCCGTTGGTGATGGCTCTTAATTTCTGTACCAAGCAGCTTAACAAATACAGTGACCAGAAATATGATGCCATGGACATCATTAGGAGCTATGTGCATTGTTGAGCAGTACTCCACTATATAATGCTTTATCATCAACTACACTGCACACGTACGATGGCTGCTCGCAGATCTTGTTTGTGATGATGGCAAGCGTGCATGGACTCCTTGAATTGCTGGATGTTCTTGGTGGGGCTGGGGGTTACTGCAGGCCGGCCCGCTCTGTCCGTCAAAGCTGTGGGAGGCACTGTCTAGCCTTTTCACTGCAGATTAATGTTCTGTTCTTGACTGCCTCCTTTTGTACTCCCATGTCCTCCTTTTCATCGCCACATGTGCTGCTGCTTCGGGACATAGCTAGGAATTAATGTTGGAGCCAGGCATTTTTTGCAAATGCAACGGTATTGCCGGCGCATCTAGATGTACTGCTTGTTGCTTACGAATCTAGTGCGATGTGTGTGGCTCCTGTGTGTTGTTGAGTTGCACTTGCATGTTAATTTGTAGCCAATGTACCCCTATGTGGTTCTTCATCGTGTTTTGCAATTGTGATTGTCACGCACTCTTGCTAAATGGCAAACTGGTACTGTATTATTTTTTGTTTTCACTTAAATATGGATTCACCAATAAGTAGATTAATTGGCAACCACTGAGTCTCTACTTGTGCTTTTTATTGTTCACATAACATGCATACATGTGCTTCATTGGGTCTCTACTGTGGTGCACTGGTCATGCAATTTTGAAAGATTTGTCTTGATCAGTAATTTTATGATATCTTGATAAATGTTTTTAATGACGTACGGTAGGTTCCAGGTTTGCTTTTTCTGGCAATAGTTACCTAGTGTGCTACTAGCAAGTTATCTGCTGGGCAAAGTCCATGAGTCAGAACGTCATGACAATTTCCAGTAGCTCTGAATTGATGAGCTTCAAGAACAAACGAACTGGTATATTTGGAATTGAAGCCTTGTATTTAAGGAAAACAACTGCACAACACTGCAAATGCCTCGTGATGTCCAATGCCTCCATGGATACAGAGCATCGAACCTGAAAACCATCCACATTGGCCTCCATCCCATTCGTGCGCCATGCTTCCGCACGCAGCGATCTACTGTCGCTGCTGTTCATCTCCGGCCCTCGAATGATGTCAATGGCAGATCTTTACCACTGCGACTTGTCAAAGGAGAGAGAGTGGGAGGGGGAGGGGGGAGGGGAGGGGGAGAGAGAGAGAGTCTTACATTGCTGCGGCACCTGTCAATCTGTCATGGTGTGGAACCCTAACCCTAATTTCTTTTTGTGAGAAGCCCAAACCCTAAAGTTGGCAAGGAGCAAGGAGGGGTTGGAACTCACAGAGTGTGCATGTGGGTGTCCTGCACCTCGTGTCTGCAACCTCGAAACCCCATATCTTAAGCACTTTAAGCCACCATTGGACGCACTTAAAAATTGCCTTCAGATGTGGCGCCTACAAATTCCGAGGGAGAGGGCTCCCTTTCCCGATGTATGTGCTTAACTTATCCTCAGTTTTTAATTAGCGCTTTGTACTTTGGTCTTTGCAAAGTTGCAAGTGCAACCTGTTCCGTTTCACTAGGAGAGATGATGCTTATTATATGGACTCAGGCTGGGGTTCCTCTCTTCTTTTCTTGCAAGGGATGGATGGAGAGGTATCTCGAGTTCTAGACTGTAGTAGAGCACTAGATCATGATGGCGCGCGTTGCTGCGCCCGTTCATTTAAAAAAATTAAAATATTAAATAAATATTTAAAAACATAAACTATCCTATATTAGACAATTATATCAATATAATATTTTACACAGACTATAGTAGTAAATAATTCTCTTCTAAATATACATGATGGTGCTGCTAAGGGCAAAACTTTTAGGCTTGTCCCGTTGCGACGACATCGCATTGACGGGTCAAATGGCACATACACTAATAATGCTTGTATAAAATATAATTACACACCCAAGCTTTAAAGGATCACCAACATAATTATTTTAGAAAAAAATCATAGACTGAAACAAACACGTGGCTATTTTTACAAAATACCATTTTCGTTCTTTCATAGGCAGACACAACAAGTGACAATTTTCATAGAGGTAACATTTTTCTGGTGACATAATACATAAAATCTTTAAGCTTTGAAAAGAATTCTAAATAATAATTTTTAGATATAATAATGAGTGACAATTTTCACAAAAATATGGTTGTTCGAGATCCTCTTTACACCTCATATTTGTTAGTTATTATTATTATGGTATGGTTTACATAATGGGTGCTAGAGAAAATTCTCTTAAGCCGTGTACTTTTCTTGACATCCACCTTTTGAGGGCTCAAAACCTTGAGGTTTTCTAAATATCTAATACTTGAATAGCGAAATGTTCATCTATACCCTTTGAAACATGTGTTTGCACTTTGGAGAATATATATATATAAAGGATAGTTTTGCATATAATGGGAGAGTTTTATGGAGATACTTCTTGACATACCCGACTTAACCCCAAAAGGCGATGGGCAACTCTACATGTGCAGCACACGAGGCTAGAAAAAGCACTCGACTCCAAAGATTACCACAATAATCAAGCATCTCATAATTTAGCTCAATAGGTGGATATAAAATTGTTTCCCGAGACATATAAGTAAGAGCAATTCTGCCCAGCCTTTCTTTTTACGGGAGCAATCATCTCCAGAATTCTTTTGAGAAATTATGTCCAGACTTAACAAGAGGATAATTGACTCAGTGTTGATGTTCGAACAAAAATGATTTGATTGGTCATGGCCGCTGGGATGATGAACGCACCCACCTACTCAGAATACTTTTTTGTGCTATGACCATGTTTTACACTTCATCGTCCAAAGCGAGCCCAGCAGCCCGATCAATCACAGCTGGCCCAGATAGCTCCATGGAGCAGCGGCCCTAGAGAAACATCAGGACATCCAGATAGCATGCGATCGACATAATCGGACGGCCAGCAAAGGTAAAGCGCTGTGGAGGCTCCTAGGTCGCTTAGTTATACTGTTTCTCAATGGCTAATAATACAGCCAGTTGGTTTTCTCCCTGACCCTATGCTAGCGCAAGCTCTCCCCTCCAAGATTTACAGGTGAGTCTATGGATTCGCCTCTCCTCTGCCAGCCGCTCCGGCGGCCGGTGATGGTAGTGAAATCTCGGTGCCTCCGCTTCTGTTAGTAGTTAAGGTTATAGTTTTTTAGTCCTCAAAGGTGTGGCGCCGGGCGGATGGTGGTGCTTCTTCATCGATTTGTCTTCCGAGTTTCGATCCTCCTCGAGTTTGTCCATCTGGACATAGTCGATGGAGCTCCGGCCTAGATTCCTGTCGTCCTCTTGAGGCAATGAAGTTAGTGTTTCTCGTCATGTGGCGATATTTGGTGTCAGATGCTTCAGATCTATGCAAGGGTTTAACGACGATGACTGCGGCTCCAGGATCCTGGTCCTTAGGGAACGTGCACGAGAACTTTCCAGCTGTCATCGGCAAGGTTAAGCCAGTTCTGGTAGGAGAGCGGCGATAGCGGCGCGTTGACGCTCGTTCTAGCTGCAGTAGTGGTCGTTCTGTGGTCTTAGAATCTCGATTTAATTTTTATTATGTTTGAGATGCTTTGTATTTTAGGTGAACTTTCATAACTGATATGATGCTTTTCATAAAAAAAATAGCCAGTTAATGTGATATACAACTGTTATGTCATTTGTAGGCTATAAGAGCAACTCTACCAGAGTCATCATATGGCTCAATCGCCATAATAAATGTCAATGTGACGTGTTAACGCAAAATGACACTCTAGCGGAGTCGTCATACAAATCTTGATCACCATCGAGAAATAAGGGATCGAGTCACTCCCGGGCGCCCTCAGAGTTCAGGCGATTCTGGCCGTCCGATCCATTTTCCTGATGCGATTCTAGCCGTCGGATCAAGCCTCTGGACGATCTGGGCCGCCGGATCAAAAAACGGCGATGTAGCAATGAATAGTAGTCGAAAACGCGTGCCACCGCGTGCAATTCCGGTGCCCCGCCGGGGGCATTTCCGTCATTTCGCATGACTGGGAAAATATCCAATAGCGGCGGGTGTGAGCGCTTTGTCGTCGCTCTCCCCCCGCAGGCCCGCACTCGCGTCGCGCCCCTTTCCTCTCCCTGCCGCCTCGCCTCTCTCCCTCCCTCCAAACCCTAGACCCGCCCGCGCCTCCCTGCCCCGCCGCCGTCCAGTTCCAGCCCTTGCCCCGTCGAGCGGCTCATGGCAGTGCCGGATCCGGTGTCGGGGTCGAGGCGTGTTGCCCGTGCGTGGGGAGAGGCACTCGGGCCTGGTCCAAGACTCGCACCATGGCATGCTCGCCGCCGTCCTCGTCAGGTGAGCCCTGTCCGTGAGGGAGAGCGAGCTCTACGCCCCTGATGACTAACACAAGCTGTGGCTCAGGGTCGCCGGCAAGGCGCCATGGTGGCTGCTCGTTCCCCTGCTGCCTCTCTCATGTTGGCGCCGCCCGCATCCGAGCTCGAGCTATAGAGGCACGCCGCTTGGTCAGTCCACCCCCTCGCCTTCTCTTGCATGTACGTCGCCGCCTGTGAGAGCCAGGAAGATGAGGAAGAGGCAGAGAGGGAGATGGTTCCATTTATTTACCAGTGTTTTGTTGATTTGGGATCTTGTTTGGTTGCAGGTCCCCTCTTTCTTCATGTCTTTCTGCCGGATCTACTGATGCACTCATCGATCTCTAGGTATGTGTCTATTTTCTCCTGTTCTTGGTGATTGGATGCTGCTAATCTTTATTTTTTTCCTTTTCTATACCTGCAGATTTGGTCCTCTGTGGCTTAATCCCCTGGTCGATGCCTCCTTCGATCTATGGCTGCTCTTCTCTGTTTACTGATCTACGGGTCAACCCTTCTTCTCCCCCTCCTTTATGCTCCCCTTCTTTTCCAGAGCTAGGTACACGGTTTTATGGTGATATGCTGGTTGTGCATAGGCTGGAGAATAAGATTCTTCTATTTCTTGTCTTGTTTCTGATACAACCAAAAGTATCAGTCACTTTTTGCACTGGTTTTTTTTGTGGTTGCCTTGCCTTTTATCCCTTCCTGGTAGGGCCAACACTTGTTCCTTCGTGCATGGAATGTTGATTTTTTTGTTCTTTTGTGTATGGATAAGAGTATTTGGGGCTTGGCTTAATTAGGAAGGAAAAATCTATGTGGATAAATTGTTACTCGGCCAATTCTGTTGTTGGCCTCATGTTATATAAATTTCAGGTTTCGTGCTCGCTTTATGAGCTTGGAGATGGTCATCTGTTCATTTTTTTTACTTTCTGCACTGCTCGATAAATCAATGACTTTTGATTCAATATTTGGCCTAGGTAGCTATTCATCTTGCATCAATCTATGTGTAGCTGAAGAATGTTGGTTCCATCCATCTTGAGTAGGTTTTCTTGAGCTCAGTAATTAATTTTTATGGAAAGTGTGTTTTGCCGAGTAATAATTATATAGTCTAATGCATGTCCCAGTTTAGGATTACTGTTACAATTACCCCATCTGCGGTGTTCCTGGATTCTGGTGATGTAGTTTCAGAATAGCCTTCTTTTAGTCTGACAAAATGGGATTTCGTTTGTACTTTAGCAAGGTGTCTGAAGATATATATCTCGGCAAAAGATACAAAAAAGGGAACGTCATACAGGGAATGGGAACACGATAAGATTGACTGATAAATCACTTTGCTTCAGTTTAGGAGGTTCTGATGTGGTGGTCTTGATGTAACTGGAGTATTCAGTGTAAAGTTTGTGGTCTGCACCTCTTTTTTTCCTTAAGAGAACACCTATATTTTTTATATCTAAAGAGTTACTGTGACTACCATGTGACTTGAGTATTCAGTCCGTGTACTTCCAAGGTCTACATCTTAACATGAATCAAGCACTAGGACTGACATGTAACTTGATTATTCAGTCTGTGCAAGGAAATGTGATGCTTGGTCTGAAGCCAATAACAATATTTCTACATGTAAGAAGTTGAGGTAATATATTTGTTTCCATTTGAAAAAACAATCCTATTATTCTTGTGGATATATGTTATGTATTCCGTCAAAGCATGTGTGCGTGCAAACTTTGTTTTTTTAGTATAGCATGGTTGAGACTGAGGTTTAGAGTTTTGTTTGTGTCCGGTATATGTACAGGCTTATTTTAGTACCATGTTCTATTTCTCCCCATCTGTTGTGCAACTTTATTGATATATTTGGTATTTTTCCCTTTAGGTTTCTTCAACGATTGTATTTTTATGCTCTGCTTATTTGTGCTACTGTGTAATATTCATGTCAATGCCTACTAGGTACATACTTACCTTGTGCATTTGTTGGTCATGTCTTAAAATCTAGACTGTATTGTATATTCTTCTAAAAAATAAGTGGTAGGATGCTTCGATTGTCCACAATATGAATCTTTTAAATTATAATTGAGATTCAGTACACCACGTCGGTTAACTGGTGTATAAGGCATTCAACAGTCCACAATATAAATCTTTTAAATTATAACTGAGTTTCAGTACACCACATCGATTAACCTGCATCCGAGGCGAACAGGAGAATGTACACCACGTCGATTAACCTGCGTCCGATTCGAACATAAGAAGATACTCTCGATATGGTCCCACTTATTTTGGTTCACAAAATGCAGTAGGTAAGGAATTCATTTATTTTAGTTCCTGAATAGGCAACTATTTGTAGTGTTAGTGCAAGGCAAGAAATTATGTAGTTGTCGCCCAGCTGCAGACGAGAAGAAGGGTGCATCATCTGGGGTCATGTATCCAGCTACAATTCTTATTCTGTGAAAAGTATGACTTCTAAGTTTAGTTGTAGTTTTACCACAGTATCCTAGGAGATGATATGCCTTCAGTGTCTACTCCTGATGGAGAGCAAGTGATCAATGTTTCTGCAAATCTGTTCTTGGTTGCAAATTATTGGTCTGCAACCTGCAAACCCTTAGGTGAGTACATGCTTCGATTTGGAGTAAACTCTCATTGCAATATGATGCTTCCCTTTCACTTATGCCTGAATCCGTATGTGCAAATACTCCAAATACCATGCAGATACAATTTGCCTTTCACTAAATTAAGAAACAGGTTGCCTGCATATATTTGTGTTGCATACTCCTGTTAGTGTTCATGTCTGTCATTGGTTACACTAGGTTCTGGGATGGTACAGTACAGTGTTTTCAGGTATTGGGGATTGCTAGGAGCATGTCCTTCTCTTGGGACATTGATAACCATCTCTGTAGTTTCTGAGTAATATGGTAGCCATCTCAGTACTTTGGATGGAGTAGTTTGTAAAAAATGGGTTTAATCTCCTGTGACAATTAATACAGTTTCATAATGTTAGCTAATTTTTGCTTCATTCCTTAAGGCATTATTAGTTTCTTCTTGTTACTCCTTGTATTGATGAGGGAGAAAATGATGGATGATGAATATTGGTACTACTACAGGTACACACACAGTTGTTCTACGGATTGATGCTACGACTGTACTGCAGGTACACACACATTCAGTTAACTCTAGCTGTTATATAGATTGATGCTACTGCTGTACTCCAGATTGATTACTGAATCTTGACATTGATCATTATACTGCTTATGTTACATTGGGAAATTTGGCATTTCTGAATTTAGTCAGCACTTATAACAAAATGTTCACCACAGAATAATCCAATTTATGTACTGCTTATGTTACATCTGGAAACCAAGAATGTGGTGGGTTAAATTTTTCAAAGCCAAAATTACTCCTATGGGATTATAAATTAAGGAACTACTCCTATGGATAGTGCAAAGGAGACTATTTGGATAATTATTTCCAATTTTTAGGACAAAATACTCCTAGCTGTAGTCCCTAGAATATTCAGTCAGAAGATGCTAAAATGTAGATGGTGTTGAGCATGCATGATTGTTTCAGGGCAAATTTAGATGGTGTTTGCCAATAGAGAGGAGACGTGTATTTTTGAATGAAAAAGTGATGTGTTGATCTGCTGCTGCTATTGTAATTCAGTTGATTTGCTGCTATTGTAATTCAGATCATCTGCTGCTGCTATTTCTCCTGCTGCTATTTCTGTTGATCTGCTGCTTTTTTTGGAACGTAGACGCTAGAGGCGTCCGGCTTTAAATTAATAAAGCCACTAGGCAGCATCCACACAAAGTTTAAAACATACAAACCAAACAAAGATAAAACATCGGGCCTCTCATCCCTGCAAAGTCTAGGCTAAATACAGACAGTTTGTAGCCAACATAGCAGGAGCCAAATATGCTCAAAGTACCAAACTAAAGCAACGATAGTTTGGTCTGCTGCTTTTGCCGTGTTGATCTGTTGTTCCTCTTCTTGTCTCCAGAATTACTGCTGCTCTTGGTCCGCCAGCGCCGTGCTGCTGCTGCTTCAATTCAACAAAGGAGGCAGCTGATGCTGCCAATTAACTGACGATGACAACCGCTGCTGCTGCCAATCAACAGAGGAGGCAAGAACAGCCTGGGGTGGTGCTGGGCGAGGCGACGAGGAGGGGCGGCGCAGATTTGCAGCGGCAGCGCGCGCTGGGCCCTACGGCGATGCCGACGGTGAGTGGTAGGAGTCGGGGTACTTGGGGCGGACGCGACGGGCGAAGAACGACACGGCGGCGAGGCGACGAGGAGGGGCGGCAAAGATTGGCAGCGGCGGTGCAGCTGGGCTACGCCGCAGGTGGGCGCGCGGGGCGTTGGGCCCTACAGCGGCTGCTGGCGGTGGCTAGAGCTGGTTCCTGCCGTGTGCAATGGTGGAAGGAGGAATAAGGTAGGGGGTGATTAGCAGGGGTTTAAAATCACGAGGTCTTTATTCGGCTGTGCATATTTAATTTTAGTATCTGGTCGAGATGCCATGTTCAAGGAGAGGGAGGGTGTGTAAACTTTGTGAAATCCTGTCCTATTGATGACTTATCAGGAGGCGGTGTTAATAAATCTAAATAGTTTATGAACAATATAGGAAGACATTTATAGGTTAGAAATAGTCTGTTCTACTTCTGCAGATTATCTAGATAAGTGATGAAGTTTAGTTAGTATTTTTTTCCCCATCACTTCTTTATCTAGCAAAATTGCGAACCCATGGTATGAGCCACTATTGCAAGCATCATCATTATGTTCTGAGGGAAACATCAACTTTCCAAAGACAATATCCCAAACTGGACAGTTGATACATGGAACCATTTTACTTTAACATTTAGTGTATGGCTGCAAATCTGGGATGCAGGAGGTGAAAATTCATTGTCTACTCAGTTTCTCAGTTTTCCTCTTTCAGAAGCAAGAGATTTTTCAAGACCTTGCTCCACTGCTGTGGCACTCCTTTGGCACCGTTCCTGCACTGCTCCAGGTAGGTTACAATTATTGCAAAGTTCTAAATTCAGTTGCAATGGCAAGCGTAAATATGTACTTGTGCAGTTCTGGTTATTTGAGTTAGTGTGGTTGTGCATGTGTATTGATTCTTTCAATATGAAATTTATTGATGGTTCTGTGCATTTTCCTTATTCAACCTATCTTGCTATTTTGAAAATATATGCAGCAGATTGTGTCAATCTACCCTTCACTTTCATCTCCTACTTTGTCGCCAGTTGCATCAAACCGTGTCTGCAATGCACTTGCACTTCTTCAGGTATGCTTTTACATGAGAAAGAAAGGAAACCCTCGCTCCTGGTGGGCCTTCTGGTGGATTGAGAAGACTACTGCTTTCATATCATGGTTGCTTGCCATCTGCCCCTCAATTTCATTTTACTTCTTTTTTTAATTGCAGTGTGTTGCTTCACACCCTGAGACCAGGATCTCGTTCTTGAATGGTACTAAGCGCTACTGTTTCTATGCCAAGTCTTAAATATTTCCATTGTTTATAATTATTAAAAAGCTTTCCTCATTTTGGTGACTTTACAGAATAAGTAAATCTTAACTAGCAGTGGTTAATAATTGAGTCTTCTTCATTTTCCTTTGCAGCTCACATCCCACTTGTACCTGTTTGTAATTTAAATTTTCTCAGGTGAGTACTCCACCATTACAATATTGTTTATAGCGGAAAAATGATTGTATATATATGATTGATTGATACAAAATTTAGACAGTTTTGTCGAACCTTTTCTGTTGCTATGTTCTTGCCTGTAGCTTTTTGTTTTAGTTAAACAATTATGTTCTCCGTTTCTGCATTGGGACCCCATAGTAGATGCGAGCATTAATTTCTTGGCGGTTATTTGCTACCCCTGCTAATGTGGATTAGGGAGTGGATTGATGGGTATCATGATTTTGGTTCCTTGTTTGGACTAAAGTCTCTTTGGGTGTTTCCTATATTGTTTATTTCCTATGTTATTTTGCTTGCGAAGTTCAGATTCAACTTAAAGAACAAGGATTGTTTGTGCTTTCCTGTGGGGACGTGAGTATTTGGTTTGCTTTGGAATATTTGTTCTTCCTAAATCTTATTACAATTACATCAGACTATGGTTGACTGGATTATATTTTCTCTTAGACTGATATAAGCTCCCGGAATATCATTAATGGAAGAAGACTCTGAAGGGCACATAATCCAGTCAACCATAGCATGTATTTAGGGTGTGCTTTGGCCTTGGGATTATATTTGTTTTTATTCTAGATGTGGTGGTCTTATTAGTCAGTTCAACATGTCTTTTGTCGGGCCTCATATGGCTAGGATGCATATCCCGTTAGAATAGAGTCAGTTCGTGCATTCTTATGCTATTTTCATGTGATTTTATTCATTTTTATACAGAGTCAGTTCATGCATTCTTATGCTTTATTAGTTATCAACCAAGGCATGATTGTTGTGTGCGCTTCTTACTGTAGACGATCATGGTGTTGTTTGTTTGACAGCCAAGTACATAAAGTTATCTTTTGCTCTTTTTATCCTTCAAACAGCCAAGTAAATTGATTTCTCATGGCTCTGTTTTCACTTTTACAGTGGAATTCTCTTTCAACAGAAGATCTGCGTGATCTTTTTTACTCTTCATGAACAAGTCAGGTGAACTCTGCTTCTCATGGCCCACTGTAGCATTTTCTTTATGAAACATGTAAAGTTAAAACACTGATTTCGTATCTCATTCATTATTATTCCTTAGACTCCAAATGATATTAGATCTGTTGTATTAACATGATTGGATTTTGTGTTTCCTTTTGCTACTAAATAATATTTGCTGACAAAATCTTATTCCGGTTTCAGTGCGAGGGAAAGTTGCATGCTATATGAGTGTTAAACGCCATCGAGCGATCTGAACAGAGCCGTGGCTCGAGTCGTTTTCGCTGTCCTGGTCCATGGGTTAGGATTGATGCTTTCTGGTAACTCCAATAGTAGCCGAGTAAACGCAAGCATGGGTCGCTGGGAGCAGCTGTCTCCTACATCTCGAGCCTGGATCCATCTTTTATCAAGAGCGGCAGCCTCGACGAGCCACCATCTGCGAGAAGGGACCTGCGGATACCTGTGAAGATGGGGTTCCTGCTGAAGCCGATTAACAGGTACAGATTTGTGTTAGTGATGTGCGCAGTTCCGCAGGTATTTGTTTCTACATTTTTGCAACTAACCTGAATTTTGGTAAATGGGGTTATGTAGACGCACCATAAGGGAAGCAGTGTGGACGGCCAAATCTGTGCAGCGGAAGTGGGGGCAGAGGCAGCTATTGGGGATTCCGCTCAGTCATCTGACTAATCCATATAACAGATCGATCCCAAATTGCCTTGATAGACTAGAAGGTATGTCAGATTTCCGATCATATAGTGTTTGGCTGAATTACATCTTGCAGATTTGAGTAGAAAGTGTCACGACTTTTCGGCATAAATTTAGTTAATAGAAAATATTAAAATAACAAGGTTGGTGTTTGTTGCCATGGGTAGCGGGGATTTTAGCAAATAAATAAAATTGTTGGATGATGCCTGTGCGGTGCTTCGGCCAATCTATATTTTTAATCTGTAAGCAGTTAGTTGTTCCTGATGAAAAGAATGTGATTATCGATCAAATAAACATGGTTACAATTAATTCATAGTGTTGTGTTTCGTGTGGAGGGATTGTTAATTGTATTTATTTTATTTTGGAATCATGCCTGCATCATTATTTGAGAAGAATGTGGTGGGCAATCTGTTGCATGAACTAATTGTTTATGAACACTTTTATTTGCACATAGAGTTAGGATTTGGGCCACCGAGCCAGGCAGGGGCGCCTGTGTATACTCAATTTTTGATAGGTGTACGGTTACATTTAGTTGGTTACTGACTTTTTATAATAATTTTGTCCATCAGGTATTCCTGTGGTATAACTATCACGTGCCTGGTCATATTCCTGTAGTACCCTGCAACTCATGTGCTTGTGTTGAACATTACATGTGCTTAAGATTTGTTAAACCATGGAATAGATATGGAAAATTAGCATAGAACTATAGATACACTGTTTAGGCCTTGTGTACTTATGTTCAAATTGAAAAATTCATGTATCATGTCCTTCTGTAAGAAACTTTCTAATCAAAATGATTGGAGTGCTATCATTTGGCCATACAAAAGCATATAGGAATTGTAAGTAATGTGGTCGATGCTCGATAGTATCAGGTTCGTGTGAGGCAGTCCCTATGAAGTACATCGACAAGACAGATGAATTGCGGCACTTATTAGTATGCTTACTGATTATGGCTCCGTAGTTGGCTCTTCTTTATTATGTCCCATTCTTATTACCTCCTCTTATGTGTTCTTACTTTTGGTATCGAACTTCGTGTCGAATGGTTGTCTTTTGCGGTCTTATGAACTCACCGAGCTTGATCCTGCCTTATAAACTTATGTTGATCTTGAGCTCTATAACAATTAAATGTCTCTTTACTTTATTATCCTCTATAAGTGCAAATGTTATACCTGGTTTCTACTAATATAGTGTTATATGCTTCGGCAAAATGCTGGGACCGGCACCCTCGCGCCAAGGCGCGATTCCGATCTAGTTATTTATAGAGCACGTAGCCTTCATAGCCTTCAAACTTTCATATTAGAAGGTTGCGGTGCCAATATGCACTACTAGGAAAAAGTTTATACACAGAGACTTATCAGTAGGGCTTGTTAAAACAAAGCGCTACTGCTACGTAACAGTAGCGTGGGACGAAGCAGCACGCTACTGCTACCCAAATAGGAGTTGCTACCCAAATAGGAGTAGCGCTTCCCTCATAAAATGCGCTGCTACTTTCACTGTTCTAACTATTGCTGCCAGGCTTGGTATAGTAGTAGCGGCCTTCTAGAAACCGCGATACTGCTAACAAAATAGTAGCAACGCATTTTAAGGTGACAGTGTTGCAACTAACAAAACAAAAAGAAAAGAAAAAAATAAAAGGAAAATTAAAGAAAAATAAAAAAAATAAAAGCAATAGCAGCAGCGCGTTTTGACGAAAGCGCTATAGCTACTTTAGCTATAGCGCGTTTTCACTAACAATCTCTATAGCTAACTTATCTATAGCAGCAGGCGTTCTTCCAAAAAGCGCTATAGCTAAGTAGCTATACCGCTTGTTGGGTAAAAGCGCTATTACTAAGTCTGACTTGCCTCTGCGCGGGCGTCCCTCCTTCCCCCAATTCCTCATTCTTCTCGCGTCTCCCCAACCTCTCCCTCGCCGCCCCTGCTCCCTCACCGGAGCCGCCACCGGAGCCGCGCGCCATCGCTGCCACCGGAGACGCGCGCCCCCGGAGCCACCCTCGTCCGCTCCTCGCCGCCCCTGCTCCCTCGTCGCCGTGCCTTCGTCGCCGCCACCAGAGTCGCACGCCCCCGGAGCCACCCTCGTCCGCTCCTCGCCGCCCTTGCCTCCCTCGTCGTCACCGGAGCCACCGTAGACGCCACCGGAGCCACCCTCGACGCCCTCCGCGCCACCGTTCCCCCGAGCCACCCTCAATGCCCTCCTCTCTGTAAGCCCCACCCCTCCTCTCTTGGTTAATTAACTTAGGTGAATTTAGTTATGAACCCTAGGTATTAGCTAGGTTAAGTAGGTTAACTAGGCAGGTTAATTTGGCTAACTAACTAGGTTAACTAACTAGGTTAACTAGCTAGGTTAACTAGCTAGGTTAATTAGGTTCATTAGGTTAACTAGGTTAGAGAAAAAAAATAGTTTAGAGCAAATATTTAGTTAGGGCACTAGGGTTTAACTAGGGCAATAGGGTTTAGAGAAAAAATTTAGTTAGGGCATTAAGGTTTAATTATGGTTTTTGTTTTCATAGTCGTTTTTTTAGAAGAACAAAATGAAGAAAATGTTGCACTAGTGCTGCTAGTAGTATATATAGTGGTACTAGTAGATGTTAATTAGGTTAGGGCAGTAGTGGTACTAGTAGATGTTAATTAGATGTTTTTTAGTTAGGGAAGTAGGGTTTTACTAGGTGTCGGTGGGAACAACACCTATGGAATCACTGGGATCCCTTCTACGGTTGGCGGGCGCGAGGTTGTGCAAAGAGCGGGTCTGACAGGAAGCACACGAATCGTTTACCCAGGTTCGGGCCGCGAAGATGCGTAATACCCTAGTCCTGCTTTGGTGGGTGTATTGAATGTTCTTGTGTTCTTGAGCTAGCTACGGGGTGCAACTTGCCCAAAAGAGTCGAATCCCTCTCCTGGTCGCCTCGGGCCTCCTTTTATAGGCAAAAAGGGGTTGCCACAGCGGCAGACAGGAGGTGGAAAGGTCTACAGATGATAAGCCTATCCTCTGGGACCATCGGACAAACGCATTTAATGCGCTGCCGACGTGTCCCCCTTGATTTATCGGGAACGGCAAGGAAGCACGTCCCAGCTGTCGCCGCCTCGCCTCGCCTTGACACGCGTCCGAGCTGACGAGGCATCGTGGCGCCACGTTGGCTGGCTGCTGGGCTGGCGCGGTGGTGGAGCCTTCATGAAGGGTTGCATGCCATCACGCACGTGCTTGCTGAGTCGGTGTAGAGGCCGCCCGTCGGCACGCAGGTGCCTGCCCAGCTGGTTGAGCTAGCAGCTGCTTGGGGACGGCGATGGAGTCTTGGCTAGCGCAGGCCTGGCAGTGGCCCGGCTGATGCCTTCAGCAAGGGTCTTGCCGGGGGCCCGACAAGGGTCTTGCCGTGGTGTTGCAGTCGTCCCCGGCAAGGCGCTTGCCGGGGGTCTTGTGGATTTCCTCGGCTAGGATCCCGCCGAGGGTCACCGTCTTCTGGTCCTCATCTGATCTCAGATGTTTATGATCTTGATGAAGATCTGCATGCCACCACAGAGGCGCCTCCCGAGCCTTGGTTCCAATGTAGTTGGTGGTGTTGGGACCCATGGGCTCAAGGGTGGCTTGCTTCGCTGGCATCGGGCAGGTTGCTGCGGCAAGGCTCTTGCCAGGGCTGCGGAGGATACCTCGGCAGGGATCTTGCCGAGGGAGTCTATCTCGCTCTCTTGCTCTCCTGTGTTTCTGGTCTTGGCGTTGCCTTGGTTGTCTTGTGCTTTGGCTTCTCTCCGGCTTCCCTCCTCTGCTCTGCTATTTGTGGCCGCGGCGCGTGGCTCTGACTGCCCGTGCACAAGTAAAGGGGTCAAAAGGAGAGCCCCTACTTTTGTACACCGACAAGAGCCCCCGGGTCTGGGCCACACATAAGCGCGACGCGTTTTTGGGCCAGGCCCAGAATGGTGCGCGGGCAGGTGGGGCAGATTTTTACCGTTGTAACTGTTTCGTCCGCTGTGCTTCCCCATGACCCGCGTTAAACGCGCGACGTGAAGGGTCGTGTGTGACGTGGGGGTCATGCGTGGGGCGGTTCCCGCACGCATGCGTCACATCGCAGTTAATGGGAAAGGAGGCGGCCCGCGCCTTCCTCGTAAAAAGGTGTCAGGACCCCGATTCCAAGTCACATCGATCTAGCCGGTAACACCTCATATCACTTTGCGGCCTCACGCACGGTATTCCCACGGGTGTCGCCTTACCATGGCCCGGGACCGTTTACGCCTTTTGGCTCACTTATATGATAGTGTCGCTAGCATCCATATGACAGAGAACCGGGCCGACATGGCTAGTCGTGAACCCAAAGCGACACTAACCCATGGGGACAGCATACATGAATCAACTTCCAAAGATGTCGGTCAAAGACGTGTGAATTCGGGCTGTAGCACTTTGGGCTAACAGGACTCGGGAACCCGGCTCTAGCAGGCTAGGCAGACTCCGGATGTCACCGCGTGACATTTCCCGAAGGACAGACAGAACGAAGTGAAACACATGCCGGCGATCAAGCATCCTGAGCGGTAGTCTTTGGGCTAGCAGGACTCGGTGAACCGTCTTTGTAGCGGACTACTATGGCTCATGGAAGCACTAGACTACATTTCCCCATAAGAGAGGCTGCCAAGGATAAACAACTAGATTGTCGGATCCCACACATACCAAGCATTTCAAACATACACACAATATGCTCGATATGTGTAAATACAACATGGCATCACAACATAACTCTACGACTCAAGTATTTATTCATTAGGCTCCAAGGAGCGAGATATTACAAACATGGGTCTCATGACCCAACATTCAGAGCATACAAGTCAAAGCACAAGCGGAAGCTAAACATGTCTGAGTATAGACATCTACAAATGAAAAGGCTGCTAAGCCTGACTATCTACCAGATCCTGCCGAGGGCACAAGATCGTAGCTGAGGTAACAAGCTAAACGTCGAAGTCCATGCGGAACTACTAGCGAGACTGACGTCTCTCTGCAAAACAAAAAATAGGCAAACGTGAGTACAAATGTACCCAGCAAGACTTACATCAGAACTAGCTACATATGCATCGGTATCAATAAAGGGGTGGTGGATTTTAACTGCAGCAAGCCAGCTTTGACTCGGTGGCTATCCTGAACTACTACTGCAAGTAACTCTTTTGAGGTGGCGCACACGAGTCCACATATTCACCAATCAATACACCACTATGGATCCGATCCCATCTTCCTACGAGAACGCCATCCATAGCACTCACGCTTATCTTGCGCATTTTAGAGTATCCACTTTCACTTGTCTATGAACTATACAGGCAACCCAAAAGTCCTTTACCGCGAACACGGCTATTCGAATAGATGACGTTAACCCTGCAGGGGTGTACTTCTTCACACACGCTCTCGCCACTTACCACCATGTACACGTCGTGTATCTCGGCAACCTTCAAGCGGAAGCCTGGCGAGGGAGTCGGCCACGACCTGACTAACCACACAAGTCTCTAGTCCAGGTTTATCGCCTATTCGGGTTCCATCCGCGAGGAGATCCGGCCGGGGTGTCGCTCACGGCCCCGAACGATGTGTGCAGGGTTCCCGAGACACCAAACGGGCGCTCGGTACACAGGGCCACGGTGTATCTACCGCATCATAGTCCACCCCTAGGGTCAGCGCTACGCACGGCCTCCAACACATATCCTACAAACACCAGAAACTAGTTGCAACTCCTGGACAGAGATCAAGTTGATTAATAAGTCAAGAGAGCTTGGAGTGCCCGGAGCCCAATGTGTGGTAGTAAGTGTTTCATGCATCACAAACACAGAACTCGGTTCCTGAGGACGGCTGCAACGAGACAACCCACCATGTACTCCTACATGGCCTCTCACCGCTACCTTTACCAAATCGTGTTCACACACTTAGCTCTCAACAGTAGGACATGTTCACACACCTCCGATTCGTCCCCGATGAATCAGACCTGACACGACTCTAAGCAATAGCAGGCACGACACACAAGCATGAAGGAGTAGGCACAACAGGGCTCAAGCAACTCCTACTCATGCTAGTGTGTTTCATCTATTTACTGTGGAATGACAGGTCATGCAGAGGATAAAGGGGTTCAGCTACCACAGCAAGTAACAGATGAATCGTTGTTGTCCTAATGCAGTAAAAGAGAGCAGGAGCGAGAGAGTGGGATTATATCGGAATGAACAAGGGGGTTTTGCTTGCCTGGCACTTCTGAAGATAGTATAGTTCTTCATCGGTGTCATTGATCACGTCGTCGGAACACGTCTATCGAGAGGGAACAACCACTAACATACAAAGGAGAAACACAATCAATGTCATGCAACAATATGATGCATGAAAGTGACATGGCGATATGTTGTTGATTGGCCTAATGCAACTAGCAACAAGTTAAATGGGGTTGGTTTGAAAACACTAGGTTCAAATTCAAACTCCATATGTGAGAGTTTAAATGCCATTTAATTGATTTGACTTGATCAGCAGGTATAAGTTGTTCTAACATGCATGAAAATGGTACAGATGGATAGATTGCATTTTTCTGATCATTTTTCATATATAAATTATTTCATTCTGAGCTACGGTTGATTTACTATGATTTTTTGAAGTTAGCATTATTTTCTGAAATTTCCTGAAAAAGAATAAATCCAGAAAATAATTAACTGCGTCAGCACTGTGTCACTGTGACGTCAGCGGTCAACGGGGACGGTCCAGGTCAAACCTGACCAGTGGGGCCCTTGTGTCAGTGTCACAGCTATTTAACCGAGTTGATTAGTGCTAAGTTAAATACTAATCTAAGTTAATTAGGGCATGGGCCCACATGCCAGTGACTTAGCTGGTTAACTAAAAGTTAATTAGCACTAAACTAAGATTAGCAGGGCTCCGACCCACTTGCCCGGACCTAGGGGAGGTCCACCCCTAGTCGTGAGGTCAAACCCGCCGCGACTCGGCCATGAGGCCAAACGCGCGAAGGGCCTCGGTTTGGTCCTCCGGTGACCAAATTGACGGAGGAGACGTGCTACGCGTGGTGAGAGCTGCCGCATCCAAGGCTGCAGTGGTTGGACACGGGACGCCGGAAGCGACGCCGGCGAGCTCGACAGCGGCGGCCGGAGTTTGGCGGGGAGGGGAGAAGGGGCTTTGGTGCACGGCAGGGGCCGGGGTTGGTCGCGTTCGTCTCCTGAGGACGCGCTGACCACGGTGGCGTGCTCGGTTGCGGGTTCCCGTAGGTGTGGCTGCAGGGGCGACATGGCCGGCGGAGCCGAGCTCCCGGCCATGATGGCCAACGGGGTTAGGGGCAGCTCGAGTAACATGGCTAGGGGGAGAAGGAAGAGGAGCTCACGGGGAGTGCAGGGGTGGCCTCGGCGTGCTCGAGGAGGGGCTGATGACGACGGGAGGTCGCCGGCAATCTCGGGGCAGAGGCGGCGAGGATGGCGGTGCAGAGGGTGATGCAGGGCGTCCGGCGTCATGCGAGTTGATGGAGAGTCGCGGGAGAAGGAGGCGGAGCCAGCACGGGGAGACAAGGGGGGCACAGTGGCTGCGGCGTTACGGCGGCGCGGCTGCGACTGCGCTCGGGCGTGAGAGGGAGAGAGAGCAGAGGAGGGGGAAGATGTCGGGAGAGAGGGGAGAGTGACCAGGGGGGCGTGGCGTCGTCCGGGACGCCGGGAGGGGCAGGCAGGAGGAGCTGGCCTCCTCGGCCTGTGTGTCGACACGCCTCTCGCCTCTTGGCGAGAGGTTGAAGACAACCGCTTCAAGCCAGATGGGCTGGGCCGCCACCGGAGTTGGGCCAGTGGGCTGCCAGTGGCGCCAGTAAGACTCTCTCTCTCTCTCTTTTTTATTTCTGTTTTCTATTTCTGTCTTTGTTGTTTTTCCGATTTAGTAAAATACTAAATCACTTCATAAAATCTGAAATAAATTGTGGGCACATCTTGGATTACTCCCAACAGCCTCAACTATTTTCAGAATTATTAGAGCATTTAAAATATTTATAGAATTTAAATGCCCCAATTCAAATACAATAGGAGTTAATTCAAAAATCCATAAATGGCCAAGAAATATGCTTATCATTTTTGGCAGAGGTTTTCACCTTTATCAAAAATCATGAACATTTCCAAAGGCATTTTGGGTTCATTGAAGATTATTTTAGGTTGAACCTATTTGATTTGATCTGGTGCTAGGTTTTGAACAATCCCCACTTCAAGTTTCCATGAAAGTTAAACATGATGCAAGCAAGATGCAAACACTAGGCAGCACTAGAAGTTAGGGATGTGACAACTCGCCCCCAGTAAACAAGAATCTTGTCCCGAGATTCAAGCGTAGGGTAGGATGAAGGGGGAACGCAAACTAACATAATCTTTACGATCCAGGTGGCACTCCATAAGAACGTTGAATCGATCACCATCTTTGTCTCGATGTGTTGCTCTGAGAACTCCAACCCACATGACAACGAGAGGAAAGGAAAAACTCTAGAAGGGTCGATCTTCTCGGAGATCGAATCAACTCAGGATCAACTCTCGGAGGGAGACATGGAAACATCTCCCGAGCTAAGAGGAAAAACATGCATCAGGAGGGACGGAAGAAGCAATTTTACGAGGGTTTCAGAATAGCGAGGAAGAATTGCCATGATTCCATAATGGGGCACCTTAGGGAAGGTGACTCGTAGAATTATTCCCTCAAGTGGCAAAAAGGAATTACTTTTGATACATAGATCATTGGAACTCTTATACCAACCTAAGGCAAATTCACAAACGATCGTTTGACGGAGTACGAAGGAATGGCATACTTGGACTAGAATGGATGATGTGGACTACCTTGTTGAAGACAACGCAAGGGATGATTTTTGCTTATCATCGGAAATGGATGGGACCCAGAGTAAGCCCACCTTTGAGGACGACCCTGAATACTAATTACTAAAAAGGCATACCATAGTAGAGTGGCATAAAGGTGGGTGCAAGCTGGGAACAAAATGCAAATGTTGGGAATGTTTCAACCATCATATCTGCCTCAGATTCAGATCTGGTTGGTAACAGGACATTTCAGACAGCATGTCTGAAAAGGAAAGGTTGCAACACAAATCAACGAGATGATGTTGCGAGATTCTCGGGAGATGGACTATGGTAGTAAGCTCCAAAACATGAGCGGGTTCTGCTACAAACATGTGAACACGCTGTCCCAGACAAGCATGGCCACGTAGTAGTCTTATATTAAACACTACCAAGTTCAGGTGGGGGAACCATCATCGAGGATATCGAAGTCTTTTCATAAGTACAGATTGGCTCTTATGAAGGGACTCCTTCTCCCTGAGCAAATCAGTTAGTGGCTTGGTGTGCTAAGAACACATATGGAGTGGAGGCAGCCAACCTATCAAACCATAGAGCACTTCGCACGTGCATGACTGACTTGGGATGGTACCATAGGAAACAAAACAATCTTCCTCGAACTCACGACGGCAACTTGCACCAAATGCACGTGAATTATAGAAAGTCACTTCTTTCACCAAAACATATACCTCATGAACGGACCACGAAGGCAATGCTTACAAAAGTTTTCAACACTAGCTCAATGTTCAACATGAATCATGGAGGAGACAAGATGCTGCTGTTGGGCTCAACAACAACTCATCGGAATTTCCATATCACTGGACTTCCACCATTATGTGAACAATGTGTTAGTATTGGTCAGACCAAAAGATGTAATGGTGTATGCTCGAGGGATCAACCACGAGTAAGACAACATTACGAACATCATTGGTACTGATTTGATTTGACGATAGCCCACACTCAAATCAAAGGATTGATAAGACAATAGGTCCAACAACTGATCACAGGGACCAATTGATGAAGATATCATCTTTCTTCAACACACACTACACAAGAATATCCCTTTGGAACGAACTAAGTTAGGCAAGCTTTTATCTTCCAACTCTCCAAGTTGTTGTTCAGCTTAACCAACTAGCTCAGGGTATTCAACACAGATTCTTGGAGAATGGGTGGTTTAGAAGAAAACCAACATGATCACGAGCTCAACATAACAGTCAGGAAACAACCCGGTAATACTTCCGAGAAGATATTCGGAAAATCACGAACCGCCGATATGTTATTAAGCTCGAGAACAATCTTGCTTTTCAGGGCAAGACGATATGATCAAGGAGCGAGGGATTGTCACAATCCTAACTCCTTGGTCGATGAGTGCACCAGGAAATGGACTAGGTAGCACAATCTATCTTAGCACAATGGTTCAGGAACCAACACGCTAAGAATGAAGTTATTGTCCTTTAACTACCAGGCAACAAGGGTGCTAGGAGTATTGATTTCACACATCATAGTTCACTTGTCGGCATTCCGGTTACAACAACACGGGACCGAGGAATGAATAATTATGGCGAGAAGTATCACTGCGTCAAGAACTCATAAGAGGTGGTGCAATTCTCATGACATTCTTGACATAAAGATGGTAACACTCCAGGGTAGAACAGAACAAGAGCTAGATTAGCATTTTGATCTGCGGAACACAACTGCTTTGACCCAATCCTGGATATGGATGAGGTACTGGAGTTTGTTTCTCCTAGTCATTCTGGAATAGAATGGCTTGACGGACCACATGAGTAATAGGCATCGATAACATGAATGCACAACTACTCCTGACTACCAAGCGATAGGCGGGGATCAGAATACAACTACAATGGAAACAACTCAAAGGAACATATATCTTTACGAGTTGTGGATGCATAGATTAATATGTCGAAACAAGTTCAACAGGTTTCTTCCAGATAACTCATGCGAGAAGGTAGAACTGGCGAAATCACAATTATGAATGGAGAACTCCTCAAGAGTACTCTGATTGTGATCTTTTGGTTCAAAGAACTTCTGCCTTAATGGTTCATGGTATTTGGAAGAAGGAAATACCATGAACAGCGAGGACTAATGCAAAGGTTACTAATATCCTGAAGGTACGAGCAACACTATCAACACGAGGTAAGTAGGGTGAATCTCGGGTTCAAGAACCCAGGAATAGAATACCTACTACTAAATGGCATCACGGGGATGCTTTCGAGAATGGTGGCCAAAATCATCAGATCGGGAACACGAAGCATGGCTAGATTACTAGGTGACTCCCTAAAACCCCTAGGGTCATAATAATAGCTCCAACATATATGTCGAGGCAACAGTACCTCAACTCACCGATTAGTGTGCTTAATCCGCCCAAAGGAACAACAGGGTGGGAAGAAGGATTTGCAAATGCATCGACTAATTAGAAACCAGGATGACTCGGACAGCATAACGGTGTAAATGCTCAAAATGATTTGAGACATCCTGCAAAATAGTGGCATGACCACTCAACATCACAATATCAAGGTTACGAGACCAGCTATGAACATACGGAAGTAGTAAAAACTGAACTGAGATTTGAAACTATCAATCCTATAAGTCTATGGATTAGTAACACGTCATCTGATAGATAGATGAGAAGGCCTAGTTCTTAATCCCGTAGAAGAGAAGAGGATGACTCGGATCGAAAGGCCATGAGGTATAAGGAGTAAAAAGAGCCTTACGTTCCTTTCACAACCAATTCCTTACATAACTAAAGCATTTCTAGACACAACTTGACCGGTTTGGCTTGGTAATCCTACAAGCGATCGCTCGATACCAAAGCTGTCGGGACCCGATTCCAAGTCACATCAATCTAGCCGGTAACACCTCATATCACTTTGCGGCCTCACGCACGGTATTCCCACAGGTGTCGCCTTACCATGTCCCGGGACCGTTTAGCGCTTTTGGCTCACGTATATGATAGTGTTGCTAACATCCATATGATGAGAGAACCGGGCCGACATGGCTAGTCGTGAACCCAAAGCAGCACTAACCCATGGGGACAGGCATACATGAATCAACTTGAGCATGTCGGTCAGCAGCGTGTGAATCCGGGCTGTAGCACTGGCTAACAGACTCGGGAACCTGGGCTGTAGAGCTAGGCAGGACTCGGATGTCACCGTGACATTTCCCGAAGGACAGACACAGAACGAAGTGAAACACATACCACCAGTCAAGCGTCCCGAGTAGTAGTCTTTGGGCTAGCGGGACTCCGTGAACTGGGCTGTAGCGGACTACTATGGCTCATGGAAGCACTAGACTACATTTCCCCATAAGAGAGGCTGCCAAGGATAAACAACTAGATTATCGGATCCCACACATACCAAGCATTTCAAACATACACACAATATGCTCGATATGTGTAAATACAACATGGCATCACAACATAACTCTCGACTCAAGTATTTATTCATTAGGCTCCGAGGAGCGAGATATTACAAACATGGGTCTCATGACCCAACATTCAGAGCATACAAGTCAAAGCACAAGCGGAAGCTAAATATGTCTGAGTACAGACATCTACAAATGAAAAGGCTGCTAAGCCTGACTATCTACCAGATCCTACAGAGGGCACAAGATCGTAGCTGAGGTAACAAGCTAAACGTCGAAGTCCATGCGGAACTAATAGCGAGACTGACGTCTCTCTGCAAAACATAAAATAGGCAAGCGTGAGTAAAAATGTACCCAGCAAGACTTACATCAGAACTAGCTACATATGCATCGGTATCAATAAAGGGGTGGTGGATTTTAACTGCAGCAAGCCAGCTTTGACTCGGTGGCTATCCTGAACTACTAATGCAAGTAACTCTTTTGAGGTGGCGCACATGAGTCCACATATTCACCAATCAATACACCACTATGGATACGATCCCGTCTTCCTACGAGAACACCATCCATAGCACTCACGCTTATCTTGCGCATTTTAGAGTATCCACTTTCACTTGTCTACGAACTGTACAGGCAACCCAGAAGTCCTTTACCGCGAACACGGCTATTCGAATAGATGATGTTAACCCTGCAGGGGTGTACTTCTTCACACACGCTCTCGCCACTTACCACCATGTACACGTCGTGTATCTCGGCAACCTTCAAGCGGAAGCCTGGCGAGGGAGCCGGCCACGACCTGACTAACCACACAAGTCTCTAGTCCAGGTTTATCGCCTATTCGGGTTCCATCCGTGAGGAGATCCGGCCGGGGTGTCGCTCACGGCCCCGAACGATGTGTGCAGGGTTCCCGAGACACCAAACGGGCGCTCGGTACACCGGGCCACGGTGTATCTACCGCATCATAGTCCACCCCTAGGGTCAGCGCTACGCACGGCCTCCAACACATATCCTACAAACACCAGAAACTAGTTGCAACTCCTGGATAGAGATTAAGTTGATTAATAAGTCGAGAGAGCTTGGAGTGCCCGGAGCCCAATGTGTGCTAGTAACTGTTTCATGGATCACAAACACAGAACTCAGTTCCTGAGGACGGCTGCAACGAGACAACCCACCATGTACTCCTATATGGCCTCTCACCGCTACCTTTACCAAATCGTGTTCACACACTTAGCTCTCAACAGTAGGACATGTTCACCCACCTCCGATTCGTCCCCGATGAATCCGACCTGACACAACTCTAAGCAATAGCAGGCACGACAAACAAGCTTGAATGAGTAGGCACAACAGGGCTCAAACAACTCCTACTCATGCTAGTGGGTTTCATCTATTTACTGTGGAATGACAGGTCATGCAGAGGATAAAGGGGTTCAGCTACCGCAGCAAATGTGAAGAATCGTTGTTGTCCTAATGTAGTAAAAGAGAGCAGGAGCGAGAGAGTGGGATTATATCGGAATGAACAAGGGGGTTTTGCTTGCCTGTCACTTCTGAAGATAGTATAGTTCTTCATTGGTGTCATTGATCACGTCGTCGGAACACGTCTATCGAGAGGGAACAACAACCGACAAACAAAGGAGAAACACAATCAATGCCATGCAACAATATGATGCATGAAAGTGACATGGCGATATGCTGTTGATTGGCCTAATGCAACTAGCAACAAGTTAAATGGGGTTGGTTTGAACACTAGGTTCAAATTCAAACTCCATATGTGAGAGTTTAAATGCCATTTAATTGATTTGACCTGATTAGAAGGTACAAGTTGTTCTAACATGCATGAAAATGGTACAGATGGATAGATTGGATTTTTCTGATCATTTTTCATACATAAATTATTTCATTCTGAGCTACGGTTGATTTACTATGATTTTTTGAAGATAGCATTATTTTCTAAAATTTCCTGAAAAAGAATAAATCCAGAAAATAATTAACTGCGTCAGCACTGCATCACTGTGACGTCAGAGGTCAACGGGGACGGTCCAGGTCAAACCTGGCCAGTGGGGCCCTTGTGTTAGTGTCACAGCTATTTAACCGAGTTGATTAGTGCTAAGTTAAATACTAATCTAAGTTAATTAGGGCATGGGCCCACATGCCAGTGACTTAGCTGGTTAACTAAAAGTTAATTAGCACTAAACTAAAATTAGCAGGGCTTTGGGCCCACTTGCCCGGACCCAGGGGAGGTCAACCCCCTAGTCAGCGGGGTCAAACCCGCCGGCGACTCGACGCCGGCGAGGCCAGACGCGGCGAAGGGCCTCGGATTTGGTCCTTCGGTGACCAAATTGACGGAGGAGATGTGCTACACGTAGCTAGGGAGCTGCCGCATCCAGTGCTGCAGGTGGTTGGACACGGGGACGCCGGAAGCGACGCCGGCGAGCTCGACAGCGCCGACCGGAGTTCGCGGGGGAGGCGAAGGGGCTATGGTGCCTGGCGGGGCCGGGTTGGTCGATTCGTCTCCCGAGGACGCCACGACCACGGTGGCGTGCTTTCGGTTGCGGGTTCCCGTGGGTGTGGCTGCGAGGCGACATGGCGGAGGGCGAGCTCCGGCCATGATGGCCAACGGGGTTAGGGGGCAGCTCGAGTAACATGGCTAGGGGGAGAAGGAAGATGAGCTCACGGGGAGTGCAGGGGTGGCCTCGGCATGCTCGGGGAGGGGCTGATGACGACGGGAGGTCGCCGGCGATCTCGGAGCAGAGGCGGCGAGGACGGCGGTGCAGAGGGTGATGCAGGGCCTCCGGCGTCGTGCGAGTTGACGGAGAGTCACGGGAGAAGGAGGCGGAGCCCGTGAACAGCACGGGGAGACAAGGGGGGCACAGTGGCTGCAGCGTTACGGCGGCGCGGCTGCGACTGCGCTCGGGCGTGAGAGGGAGAGAGAGCAGAGGAGGGGGAAGAGGTCGGGAGAGAGGGGAGAGTGACCAGGGGGTGCATGGTGTCGTCGAGACGCGTCGGGGAGGGGCAGGCAGGCAGGGAGGAGCTGGCCTCCTCGGCCGCGCGCGCTGTGGACACGCCTCTGCCTACTGGCAGCGGTTGAAGACAACCGCTTCAAGCCAGTGGGCTGGGCCGCCAGCTGGAGTTGGACCAGGTGGGCTGCCAGGTGAGCGCCAGGTAAGACTCTCTCTCTCTCTCTCTCTCTCTCTTTTATTTCTGTTTTCTATTTCTGTCTTTGTTTTTTTTTGATTTAGTAAAATACTAAATCACTTCATAAAATCCTGAAATAAATTGTGGGCACATACTGGATTACTCCCGACAGCCCTCAACTATTTTCAGAATTATTAGAGCATTTAAAGTATTTATAGAATTTAAATGCCCCAATTCAAATACAATATGAGTTAATTCAAAAATCCATAAATGGCCAAGAAATATGCTCATCATTTTTGGCAGCGGTTTTCACCTTTATCAAAAATCATGAACATTTCCAAAGGCGTTTTGGGTTCATTGAAGATTATTTTAGGTTGAACCTATTTGATTTGATCTGGTGCTAGGGTTTGAACAATCCCCACTTCAAGTTTCCATGAAAGTTAAACATGATGGAAGCAAGATGCAAACACTAGGCAGCACTAGAAGCTAGGGATGTGAATAACCGTGGGCGTGCTGCCCATTTACCCCCTGCGTCTTCTTCAATCTCGGAACTGATGTCCCCTTCTCCTCCTTCGCAAGCTTTCGCCTTTGCTCGCCGCCGCCGTGTCTTCGCCGCCCTTCGTCTTCTACTTCTCGCAGCCACCATGGCCCCCAAAACCAGCAACAAAGGCAAGGGAGTGGCCAAGGACGCTGGGGCGACGGATCCGCCGGAGAGCGAGTCGGTGGCGCGGCAGACGCAGCTCGCCTACTTCCCCTCGACGGTCGATGTGTTCGAGCTCCGGGACTACTTCAAGCCCCTATGGGGGTGCAATACGGGGGGAGATGACGGGGCATCCAGCCACGCGCGTCATCCCCGCCAATTGCGCCAAGGCCACCCCGAATCGGTACCCGTTCTTCGTCGATAATTTTTCTTGCGGCCTTTGCCCCCTTTCTCCGTTTTCTTCAATGATGTCATGCACACATTTGGCTTCCACCTCCTGGATTTCACTCCAAACGCCATGGCGTGCATGGCTCTGTTCGCCCATCTCTGTGAGGGCTTCGCAGGAGTTCTTCCCAACACGGCTCTCTTCCGCCATTATTTTTACCCCCGCATCCAGAAGGGAGGTGCCATTTCTGGTTGCGTCACCTGGATCCCCAGGTCCAAAGGGACATACCCGGAGGGCGCCCAGAAGGAGAGGTGGGAAGAATGGCGGGGTCGGTGGTGCTGGATTGAGGAGGACGACCCACAGGAGTTCTGCCGGGTCCGCCAGGCGCCGCCGGTTGGCGGGAATGACTGGGGCGATGTCGACGCTCAGGATGAATGGCTCAAGATCACCACCACCAGTATCCACCGCCTCACCGTTGCCGGGCTTACCCTGGAGATGATTGGGGCGGATTTCCTCCGCCGCCGAATCGCTCCTCTGCACAACAAGGGGAGGCCCGCCTGGCTCTTCCAGAATGTGGCTGACATCATGAGGCTTCGCCCTGGCCTCAATCACAACTTTACGGTGATGGGGCACGCTCACTTCTGCCAGCGGATCTTTCAGCTCGACGTGAACCGCGATGGCTGGGCCGAGAGGTCTTGCAAGGCTGCGAAGGCCGGCAAGGTTGTCAAGGGGCCTTTGTTTGGGTTGCCGGTGGGGGTGGTCCCGCTGAGCAGTAACTCGCGCCAGACCGACATCATCGCCATGATGCCAGACTACAACGCGCATGGTCCTGTTCCAAACTGGGCCGCGCCGCCGGAAGAGCAGGTACATGAGTTTTTCGACAACTTGGCGGAGGTGTATGTCCGCAATGAACCGCTGCTCATCCAGGACACCACTCAGGCAGAGCTGGACTATATCGCCGCCAGGGCGGCGGAGGCGGAGCTCGCCAGGCAGGCCGGCAGTGTTGGCGGCGTGGAGGACGAGGTCGCAGCAGCCGCGAAGGAGAAGGAGCTTGCCCAGTGGGCGGAATCCGCTGGAGAGGCCTGCTACGTCTTGAGCTTGCTTTGGTTTTCCCCGAAGAGGAGAGGATGATGCAGCAGAGTAGCGTAAGTATTTCCCTCAGTTTTTGAGAACCAAGGTATCAATCCAGTAGGAGGCCACGCACAAGTCCCTCGTACATGCACAAAACGATAGCTACTCGCAACCAACGCGATTAGGGGTTGTCAATCCCTTCACAGGTCACTTACGAGAGTGAGATCTGATAGAGATAATATTTTTGGTATTTTTGGTATAAAGATGCAAAGTAAAAAGTAAAAAGCAAAGTAAAAACAAAGCAAATATTAAAGTGATGGAGATTGATATGATGAGAATAGACCCGGGGGCCATAGGTTTCACTAGTGGCTTCTCTCAAGAGCATAAGTATTCTACGGTGGGTGAACAAATTACTGTTGAGCAATTGACAGAATTGAGCATAGTTATGAGTATATCTAGGTATGATCATGCATATAGGCATCACGTCCGAGACAAGTAGATCGAAACCATTCTGCATCTACTACTATTACTCCACTCATCGACCGCTATCCAAAGATGCATCTAGAGTATTAAGTTAAAACAGAGTAAGCCTTAAGCAAGATGACATGATGTAGAGGAAAAATTCATGCAATATGATAAATACCCCATCTTGTTATCCTCGATGGCAACAATACAATCGTGCCTTGCAACCCTTTACATCCTTTGGTAAGGACACATAAGATTGAACCCAAAGCCATGCACTTCTCCCATTGCAAGAACTACCAATCTAGTTGGCCAAACCAAACGGATAATTCGAAGAGACTTTCAAAGATAACTCAATCATACATAAAATAATTCAGAGAATATTAAAATATTATTCATAGATAAGCTGGATCAAAAACCCACAATTCATCGGTCTCAACAAACACACCACAAAAAGAAGATTACATCGAATAGATCTCCACGAGAGAGGGGGAGAACATTGTATTGAGATCCAAAAAGAGAGAATAAGCCATCTAGCTACTAGCTATGGACCCGAAGGTCTAAAGTAAACTACTCACACTTCATCGGAGAGGCTATGGTGTTGATGTAGAAGCCCTCCGTGGTGGATGCCCCTCCGGTGGAGCTCCTAACAGGCCCCAAGATGGGATCTCGTGGATACTGAGGAAGTTGCGGTGGAATTAGGTTTTTGGCTCCTGTTCTGATTGTTTGGGGGTACATAGGTATATATAGGAGGAAGGAGTACGTCGGTGGAGCAACAGGGGGCCCACGAGGCAGGGGGCGCGCCCTAGGGGGGGCCCCACCTCGTGACAGCCTCCGTTGTTCCTTGGCGTAGGGTCCAAGTCTCCTGGATCACGTTCGGTGAGAAAATCACGTTTCCGAAGGTTTCATTCCGTTTGGACTCCGTTTGATATTCCGTTTCTTCGAAACACTGAAAAGGCCAAAAAAACAGCAATTCTGGGCTGGGCCTCCGGTTAATAGGTTAGTCCCAAAAGTAATATAAAAGTGGAAAATAAAGCCCATTATAGTCCAAAACAGTAGATAAAGTAGCATGGAGCAATCAAAAATTATAGATACGTTGGAGACGTATCAGGCATCCCCAAGCTTAATTCCTGCTCGTCCTCGAGTAGGTAAATGATAAAAGAGAATTTTTGATGCGGAGTGATACTTTGGCATAATTTCAATGTAAATCCGCTTAATCATGGTATGAATATTCAGATCCGAAAGATTCAAGACAAAAGTTCATATTGACATAAAAGTAATAATACTTCAAGCATACTAACTAAGCAATTATGTCTTCTCAAAATAACATGGCCAAAGAAAGTTATCCCTACAAAATCATATAGTATGGCTCTGCTCCATCTTCCCCACACAAAATATTTAAATCATGCACAACCCCGATGACAAGCCAAGCAATTGTTTTATACCTTAACATTTTCATAACTTTTTCAATCTTCACGCAATACATGAGCGTGAGCCATGGATATAGCACTATATGTGGAATAGAATGGTGGTTGTGGAGAAGACAAAAAGAGGGAAGATAGTCTCACATCAACTAGGCGTATCAACGGGCTATGGAGATGCCCATCAATAGATATCAATGTGAGTGAATAGGGATTGCCATGCAACGGATGCACTAGAGCTATAAGTATGAAAGCTCAACAAAAGAAACTAAGTGGGTGTGCATCCAACTCGCTTGCTCACGAAGACCTAGGGCATTTGAGGAAGCCCATCATTGGAATATACAAGCCAAGTTCTATAATGAAAAATTCCCATTAGTACATGAAAGTGACAAAATGAGAGACTCTCTATCATGAAGATCATGGTGCTACTTTGAAGCACAAGTGTGGTAAAAGGATAGTAACATTGTCCCTTCTCTCTTTTTCTCTCATTTTTTTATTTTTTTATTTGGGCCTTTTCTCTCTTTTGTATGGCCTCTTTTTTTTCGTCCGGAGTCTCATCCCGACTTGTGGGGGAATCATAGTCTCCATCATCCTTTCCTCACTTGGGACAATGCTATAATAATGATGATCATCACACTTTTATTTTTCTTACAACTCAACAATTACAACTCGATACTTAGAACAAAATATGACTCTATATGAATGCCTCCGGCGGTGTACCGGGATATGCAATGAAACATGAGTGACATGTATGAAAGAATTATGAATGGTGGCTTTGCCACAAATGCGATGTCAACTACATGATCATGCTAGCAATATGACAATGATGGAGCGTATCATAATAAACGGAACGGTGGGAAGTTGCATGGCAATATATCTCGGAATGGCTATGGAAATGCCATGATAGGTAGGTATGGTGGCTGTTTTGAGGAAGATATATGGTGGGTGTATGATACCGGCGAAAGGTGCGTGGTATTAGAGAGGCTAGCAACGGTGGAAGGATGGGAAAAAGTGTGTATAATCCATGGACTCAACATTCGTCATAAAGAACTCATATACTTATTGCAAAAATCTAGAAGTTATCAAAGCAAAGTATTACGCGCATGCTCCTAGGGGGATAGATTGGTAGGAAAAGACCATCGCTCGTCCCCGACCGCCACTCATAAGGAAGACAATCAATAAATAAATCATGCTCCGAGTTCATCACATAACGGTTCACCATACGTGCATGCTACGGGAATCACAAACTTCAACACAAGTATTCTTTAAATCCACAACTACTCAATTAGCATGACTCTAATATCACCATCTTCATATCTCAAAACAATTATCAATCATCAAACTTATCTTAGTATTCAACGCACTCAAAAGAAAGTTCCACATATCTTGAATACCAAGTATATTAACCTTAAGCAAATTACCATGCTATTAACGACTCTCAAAATAATCTAAGTGAAGCATGAGAGATCAAGTTTCTTTAATACAAATCCACCACCGTGCTCTAAAATATCTAAGTGAAGCGCTAGAGCAAAAATTATCACGCTCAAAAGATACAAGTGAAGCACTATGAGCAAAACTATCAAGCTCAAAAGATATAAGTGAAGCACATAGAGTATTCTATCAAATTCCAATTCATGTATGGCTCTCTCAAAAGGTGTGTACAGCAAGGATGATTGTGGTAAACTAACAAGCAAAGACGCAAATAATACAAGACGCTCCAAGCAAAACATATATCATGTGGTGAATAAAAATATAGCTCCAAGTAAATTACCGATGGAAGTGGACAAAAGAGGGGATGCCTTCCGGGGCATCCCCAAGCTTTGACTTTTTGGTGTCCTTGGATTATCTTGGGGGTTCCATGGGCATCCCCAAGCTTAGTCTCTTGCCACTCCTTGTTCCATAATCCATCAAAAGAATTCACACAAAACTTGAAAACTTCACAACACAAAACTCAATAGAAATCTCGTGAGCTCCGTTAGAGAAAGAAAACAAAAGACTACTTTAAGGTACTGTAATGAACTCAATATTTATTTATATTGGTGTTAACTGTTAACCCTACTGTATTCCAACTTATCTATGGATCATAAACTATTTTACTAGCCATAGATTCATCAAAATAAGCAAACAACACACGCAAAACAGAATCTGTCAAAAACAGAACAGTCTGTAGTAATCTGTAACTAACGCAAACTTATGGAACTCAAAAACTTCTACCAATATTAGAAGACCTAGACAATTTGTTTATTGATCAGAAGCAATTGGAATCAGTATTTTATCACGTTCTTGTGATTTTTAACAATTCGGACACTGAGCGCAAAGTTTCTAGAAATTACAGCAAGATCAAATAACTATCATCCAAGAAGATCCAATAGGTTTAACTTGGCACAAACACTAATTAAAAGATAAAACCACATATAAACAGAGGCTAGATGGATTATTTATTCCTAAACATAAGCAAAAACAAAAAAACTAAAAATAAAATTGGGTTGCCTCCCAACAAGCGCTATCGTTTAACGCCCCTAGCTAGGCATAAAAGCGAGGATAGATCTAGGTATTGCCATCTTTGGTAGGCAATCCATAAGTGGATCTCATAATAGATTCATATGGTAATTTTATTTTCTTTCTAGGAAAGTGTTCCATGCCTTTCTTTAATGGAAATTGGAATCTAATATTCCCTTCCTTCATATCAATAATTGCGCCAATCGTTCTAAGGAAAGGTCTACCAAGAATAATAGGACATGAGGGATTGCAATCTATATCAAGAACGATAAAATCTACGGGCACATAATTCGAATTTGCAACAATAAGAAAATCATTAATTCTTCCCATAGTCTTTTTAATAGTGGAATCCGCAAGATGCAAGTTTAGAGAGCAATCATCAAACTCACAGAAATCGAGCAAATCACACAAAGTTTTGGGAATAGTAGAGACACTAGCACCCAAATCACACAAAGCATTAAACTCATGATCTTTAATTTTAATTTTGATAGTAGGTTCCCACTCATCATAGAGCTTTCTAGGGATAGATACTTTCAACTCAAGTTTTTCTTCATAAGATTGCATCAAGGCATCAACAATATGTTCGGTAAAGGCCTTATTTTGACTATAAGCATGAGGAGAATTTAGCACGGATTGCAACAAGGAAATACAATCAATTAAAGAGCAATTTTCATAATTAAATTCCTTGAGATCCAATATAGTGGGTTTATCAACATCTAGATTTTTATTTCTTTCAATCCCACTTTTATCAATTTCATCATCAAGATCTAAAAACTCCGAATTCTTAGAACGCCTTCTAGATAAAGGAAGATCATATTCAGTTTCATCAAGATTCATATTGCAAAACAAAGATTTAATAGGGGACGCATCAATAAATTTTAGATCTTCATCTTGATTTTCATAGGAATTGGAAGAACACGCTTTAATAAAGGCATCTTTGGAAGCACGCATCCTAGCGGTTCTTTCTTTGCACTCATCAATGGAAATTCTCATAGCTTTGAGAGACTCATTGATATCATGCTTAGGAGGAATAGATCTAAGCTTTAAAGAATCAACCTCAAGAGAAATTCTATCAACGTTCCTAGCCAAATCATCAACTTTAAGCAATTTCTCTTCAAGCAAAGCATTAAAATTCTTTTGTGAATTCATAAACTCTTTAACACTATTCTCAAATTCAGAGGACATCTTATTAAAATTTCCATAAGAGTTGTTGTAGGAATTTCCATAATTATTAGAAGGATTACTAGGATAAGGCCTAGGATTAAAATTCCCTTTATACGCGTTGTTACCAAAATTCACATCCATAGATTCGTTATTATTCTCAATCAAGGTAGACAAAGGCATATCATTAGGATCAGAAGAAACACTCTTAGTAGCAAATAATTTCATAAGTTCATCCATCTTTCCACTCAAAACATTGATTTCTTCTATCGCACACACTTTTTTATTAGTAGATCTTTCAGTATGCCATTGAGAATAATTAACCATAATATTATCTAGGAGTTTAGTAGCATCTCCTAAAGAGATTTCCATAAAAGTGCCTCCCGCGGCCGAATCTAAAAGATTTCTAGAAGCAAAATTCAATCCGGCATAAATTTTTTGTATAATCATCCACAAATTCAAACCATCAGTAGGACAATTACGTATCATTAATTTCATAATCTCCCAAGCTTGTGCAACATGTTCATGATCAAGTTGCTTAAAATTCATAATATCGTTCCTAAGAGAGATAATCTTAGCGGGAGTAAAATACTTAGAGATAAAAGCATCTTTGCACTTGTTCCAAGAATCAATACTATTTTTAGGCAAATATGAAAACCACGCTTTAGCACGATCTCTAAGCGAAAAAGGAAATCAATTTAACGACATCATTATCGACATCTTTTTTCTTTTGCATATCACATAAATCAACAAAGCTATTCAGATGAGTAGCGGCATCTTCACTAGGAAGGCCGTGAATTGATCTTTCATAACAAGATTCAACAAAGCGGTATTGATTTCACAAGATTCAGTATTGGCAAGAGGAGCAATCGGTGCTAAGGAAATCATTATTATTGGTATTGGTGAAGTCACACAATTTGGTAGCGTCTTGAGCCATCGCGACAAACAAACTATCCAACACACGAGCAAACAAGCAGACGAGGAAAAGGCAGCGGGAAAAAGAGGAGGAGATTGGGAAAGAGAGGCGAATAAAGCGGCAAGGGTGAAGTGGGGAGAGGAAAACGAGAGGCAAATGGCAAATAATGTAATGCGAGAGATAGGGATTGTGATGGGTACTTGGTATGTTGACTTTTGCGTAGACTCCCCGGCAACAGCGCCAGAAATCCTTCTTGCTACGTCTTGAGCTTGCGTTGGTTTTCCCCGAAGAGGAGAGGATGATGCAGCAGAGTAGCATAAGTATTTCCCTTAGTTTTTGAGAACAAAGGTATCAATCCAGTAGGAGGCCACGCACAAGTCCCTCGTACCTGCACAAAACGATAGCTACTCACAACCAACGCGATTAGGGGTTGTCAATCCCATCCCTTCACGGTCACTTCGAGAGTGAGATCTGATAGAGATAATATTTTTGGTATTTTTGGTATAAAGATGCAAAGTAAAAAGTAAAAAGCAAAGTAAAAACAAAGCAAATATTAAAGTGATGGAGATTGATATGATGAGAATAGAACCGGGGGCCATAGGTTTCACTAGTGGCTTCTCTCAAGAGCATAAGTATTCTACGGTGGGTGAACAAATTACTGTTGAGCAATTGACAGAATTGAGCATAGCTATGAGTATATCTAGGTATGATCATGTATATAGGCATCACGTCCGAGACAAGTAGATCGAAACGATTATGCATCTACTACTATTACTCCACTCATCGACCGCTATCCAACATGCATCTAGAGTATTAAGTTAAAAACAGAGTAACGCCTTAAGCAAGATGACATGATGTAGAGGAAAAAATTCATGCAATATGATAAATACCCCATCTTGTTATCCTCGATGGCAACAATACAATACATGCCTTGCAACCCTTTACATCCTTTGGGTAAGGACACCGCAAGATTGAACCCAAAGCTAAGCACTTCTCCCATTGCAAGAACTACCAATCTAGTTGGCCAAACCAAACGGATAATTCGAAGAGACTTGCAAAGATAACTTAATCATACATAAAAGAATTCAGAGACGAATCAAATATTTTCCATAGGTAAGCTGGATCATAAACCCATAATTCATCGGTCTCAACAAACACACCGCAAAAAGAAGATTACATCGAATAGATCTCCACGAGAGAGGGGGAGAACATTGTATTGAGATCCAAAAAGAGAGAAGAAGCCATCTAGCTACTAACTATGGACCCGAAGGTCTGAAGTAAACTACGCACACTTCATCGGAGGGGCTATGGTGATGATGTAGAAGCCCTCCATGGTAGATGCCCCTTGGTAGGAGCTCGAACAGCCCCAAGATGGGATCTCGTGGATCTGAGGAAGGCACGGCGGTGGAATTAGGTTTTGGCTCTCCTTCGATCTGTTGAAGTGCGTGAGGTATATATAGGAGGAAGGAGTGCGTCGGTGGAGCGTCGGGGGCCCATGAGGCAGGGGCGCGCCCGGGGGCGCCCCACCTCGTGACCGCCTCTGGCACTCCTTGGAGTAGGGTCCAAGTCTCCTGGATCACGTTCGGTGAGAAGATCACGTTCCCGAAGGTTTCATTCCGTTGCAAGATTGAACCCAAAGCCATGCACTTCTCCCATTGCAAGAACTACCAATCTAGTTGGCCAAACCAAACGGATAATTCGAAGAGACTTGCAAAGATAACTCAATCATACATAAAATAATTTAGAGAAGATTCAAATATTATTCATAGATAAGCTGGTCATAAACCCACAATTCATCGGTCTCAACAAACACACCGCAAAAAGAAGATTACATCGAATAGATCTAGAGAGGGGGAGAACATTGTATTGAGATCCAAAAGAGAGAAGAAGCCATCTAGCTACTAGCTATGGACCCGAAGGTGTCACGCCCAATATGCGACCCTATCCAAAAGGAACTCAACGGTCCCACCAAGGATAGACCCGCATATTGAGACGCTTTTGCAAGGTGGATATCATTACATCAACATTACATAATACATAGGGATACATACATAAGGCACAAATGCCACAAGAATACATCAACATCAAATACAAGAACAACATCCGACTACGGATGAAACATAAATGAAACTCAAACGACATCCACCACTGCTAGCCCAGTGCCGACACAGAACCTATCCCCGATCGAAGAAGCGGAGGAAGAACTCCAAAACAAGCAACATCGCTCTCACGTCATGATCATCGCAAACCTGTACCTGCAACTGGTGGTGTAGTAATCTGTGAGCCACGAGGACTCAGCAATCCCATTACCATGGGTATCAAGACTAGCAAAGCTTAATGGGAAAAGGAAGGGGTAAAGTGGTGAGGTTGCAGCAGCGACTAAGCATATATGGTGGCTAACATACGCAAATGAGAGCAGGAAGAGAAGCAAAGGAACGGTCGTCAACTAGTAATGATCAAGAAGTGATCCTGAACTCCTACTTACGTCAAACATAACCCAGAAACCGTGTTCTCCTCTCGATCAACCCCGAAAAGAGACACTCACGGTTACACACACGGTTGGTGTATTTTAATTAAGCTCAACTTGGGTTTTCTACACGGACATTAACAAATTCCCATCGCCACATAACAGCGGGCACGGCTTTGAAAGTTCAAAACCCTGCAGGGGTGTCCCAACAAGCCCATGATAAGCTCTCGCGATCAACGAAGGATATTCCTTCTCCCGGAAGACCCGATCAGTCTCGAATCCGGCTACAAGACATTTCGACAGACAATAAAACAAGACCAGCAAAGCCGCCGGATGTGCCGACAAATCCTGATAGAGTCGCACGTACCTCGGTCTCGAGGCACACCGGATAAGTCAGCCTCGAGTAAAACCAGCCCTCGAGTTGCCCGTGGTGGCCCCTGATCTGCTTCGGTTCGGACCAACACTCGAAGGAGCACCGCCCGGGGGCTAAAATAAAGATGACCCTCGGGCTCCGGAAACCCAAGGGAAAAAGGGCATAGGTGAGGCAAATGGTAAAACCAATGTTGGGCCTTGCTGGAAAAGTCTTATTCAAAGCGAACTGTCAAGGGGGTCCCATAAATCACCCGACCGCGTTAGGGACGCAAAAATCCGGGAACATAACACCGATATGACGGAAACTAGGGCGGCAAGAGTGGAACAAAACACCAGGCATAAGGCCGAGCCTTCCACCCTTTACCAAGTATATAGATGCATTAATTAAATAAGATATATATTGTGATATCCCAACAAGTAAACATGTTCCAACAAGGAACAACATCTCCATGTTCCAACAAGGAACAAACTTCATCTTCACCTGCAACTAACAACGCTATAAGAGGGGCTGAGCAAAGCGGTAACATAGCCAAACAACGATTTGCTAGGAAGGGTGCAAAAGGATTAGAGGCTGACATGGCAATTAGGTAGGCTTGAGCAACAGGTAATAGGTAGCGCAGCATAGCGATAGAGCGAAGCAACTAGCATAGCAATGATAGTAGTGAGGTCCAGGGTAGCGGTCATCTTGCCTGAAATCCCGCAAGGAAGAAGAACGAGTCCATGAAGAAGATGAACGGATCCATGAAGAAGATGAGCGGATGAAGCCGAACCAAGCGTGAGCGAACGAATCCTCACGATCGCAACGAAACAGGAACTAACAAGAAGAAGCACACAACATAGTAAACACACCACACATGAACAAGACATGATGCACAACAAGCATGATGCATGACAAAGCTAGGATGAGGCTACTCATGGCAAGAGATGATGCAAACAAGAACAACACATCAAGGCAAGTTTAAATGAGGCCGGGAACAACATAGAACAATTCCGGTAAGTCCTCATATGCAAATTTCGAAATTGGTCCAGATCTGAATAAAACCTTATGTTCAAGTTGTTAAACAGTAAATTAATATGCACCACGATGATCTACACGAAATTCTAGTCAAGTTACATATAAAGTTCATTAAATTCGGAGCTACGGCTTAGAAGATATGAGCAAAACAAGTTAAACATGGCATTGATGCAAAATGCACACAAACATCAAGAAAACACCTCAAAACATGGATGCAACATGATAATATGAAACTACATGCAAAATCAAGCAAGTTTCATATAGAGCACACTCAAAACGGAGCAACGGTTCAACACATACACCCTATACAAGTTATAGCAACAATCTGCCCAAAACAGCAACTAAGCATATTGCAAGCATCAAAACAACAAGCTACAGCATCTCAAAATGAAAACAAAAGGCATGGGCATGATGTACAGGTAAAGCATTGCAAAACATGAACACTGAGCTATCTCCAGAAACAACTAGAACATGCTCAAAATGACAAGGCAAGATTGCAACTAATAACAGTTTCAGACTTTGGCAGAAATAACATCAGGTTGCAATGTTTAGAGCAATGAAAAAACATGTTACGGGAACTTATCATGGAAAACAAAGGCATGGAATGAATCTACTCAAAGCATAGAACAAAAGTCCTTTAGTGACTATAAGCCAAAAAGGATCAGAAAATATGATGGCACCCATGTCAATATTGAAAGTTTCGTTAACAGATTCAGCAACATGGCATGTCAAAAACTGATAACAAGTAGGCATGTTTACAAGCTCAATGCACTCACCACAGAGCCTTATATGATAAACTAAGCATACATACATCAAGAAGACATGACATAGAATACATACATGACAAGAACAATAACATAGCATACATGGATCAACCACAACAACCTAGGCAAAATTGAATAACATGTAAACAATCTGCCAGGAAACATTTGATAGCAAAAGTAGAGCTCGATTGACTCAAGCTATGGCACTCCATAATTGCAAACAAGGGCATGGATGGATAGAGCAAGACATGCTTTACAAAATATCCTTACTGAAGTATCTCAAAATATGCATGGATCTCTTGGTAGCATCAAGTTGACATGGCATCAAAATATCAGCAAAACAGGGCTGAAATCAGCAACAACAAGACACCTAGTTTGCATGCTTGTGCTAGTCACCACATAGATCACAAAAATACAAAGCAAGCACCACTGGAAAGATGGCATGGCATATTGCAAAACACATGTAGGACTCAAGTCCATAGGATGCACACATCAATCATGGCAAAAATGACAAAAGTGCATGTTCTGTTAAAAATCAGAAACTAACATCACATAGCACTCTTCTAACAGCATTTCGGGCATCAAGATGAGCTCAAATGAAAATGATGCAATGAGATGAAATGATCTACTCTTCGAGGCGAACATTTTGACATATTACATGCGCAAAACGGAGCAACGATGACAGAGTTACAATGCGATGAAAATGCAACAAAATTACTGCAGATTAATGACTTAGACGAAAACGAGGGCTCGGGAAAAGTCAACCTCGGCGCACGGACTTCGAAGATCGCCGGGATCTGGCCGGATCTTCGCCGGAGATGGCGAGGGAGGGGCGGAGGAGGCGGATCCGGGGCCGGGGAGGCCGGAGAAGGGCGGGGCAGACGGGAGGAGCTCCGGTCGGCCGGAGACAGGAGGCTTCGCGGCGCGGCGGAGCAGCGGAGGGAGGCGCCGGAGGAGCTCGGACGGCGGCGGGTGCTGGCGGAGCTCAGCGAAGCTCGCCCGGCCGGAGGCGGGGAAGAAGGCGGCCTTGGTCTGGCCTTCGCCAGACGGCCGAAGCCAGCGGAGACGGGCCCATGCGGCCGGCGGCCGGGCAGGCGGGCATGGCCGGACAGCCGCGCGAGGGACACGTGGCAGCATGCCATTGGGCGCGGAGGCGGCGGCGCGGACATGTCCGTCGGGGTCCGGACGTGTCCGGCTGCGGGAGGAGGACGAAGGCTAGGGTTAGGGGTGGATTGGACCGCGAATTTCGGGGAAGAGCACCTATTTATAGATAGAGGGAGCTAGGAGAGTCCAAATGAGGTGCGGTTTTCGGCCACGCATCGTGATCGAACGACCGAGAGCATGGAGGGAGTTAAATGGGTTTTGGGCCACTTAGAAAGGGAGTTGGGCTGCAACAAAGAGGCTTTTTTATGGTTACCCTGTTAACTGTTGGAGTACCAAACGACCTCCAAATGATCCGAAACTTGACAGGCGGTCTACGGTGCTATACCAAGGCCGCTTGACAAACCTCGGTCCATTCGAGACCGTTTAACACCCGCATTACGAAAAGAGGTAAAAGGGGCGCCGGAGACATAGGAGTGCGGATTGCAAAACGGACAACGGGAAAAATGCTCGGATGCATGAGACGAACACGTATGCAAAATGAAATGCACATGATGACATGATATAAAATGCAGATGATGACATGGCAAAGTGCAAAACGCAAGCACATGACATGGCAACGACGGCGAATAACTGACGGACACCTGGCGCATCGAATCCGGGGCGTTACAGAAGGTCTGAAGTAAACTACTCACACTTCATAGTAGAGGCTATGGTGTTGATGTAGAAGCCCTCCGTGGTGGATGCCCCCTCCGGCGGAGCTCCGGAACAGGCCTCAAGATGGGATCTCGTGGATGCAGGAAGTTGCGGCGGTGGAATTAGGTTTTTGGCTCCTGTTCTGATCGTTTGGGGATACATAGGTATATATAGGAGGAAGGAGTACATCGGTGGAGCAACAGGGGGCCCACGAGGCAGGGGGGCGCCCCCCCCCCCCACCCTCGTGACCGCCTCCGTTGTTCCTTGGCGTAGGGTCCAAGTCTCCTGGATCACGTTCGGTGAGAAAATCACGTTTCGAAGGTTTCATTCCGTTTGGACTCCATTTGATATTACATTTCTTGAACATCAAAAAGTCAAAAAACAAAAATTCTGGGCTGGGCCTCCGGTTAATAGGTTAGTCCCAAAAGTAATATAAAAGTGGAAAATAAAGCCCATTATAGTCAAAAACAGTAGATAAAGTAGCACGGAGCAATAAAAAATTATAGATACGTTGGAGACGTATCAAGGCCAGCAGCGCCAGCACCGGGGCTCCTCTCATTGAAGATGCGCTCGACGAGTCATCATCATCGTCGGAGGAGGAGGCCGAGGTCGTCGACCCTCCAGCCATAGGGAGAGGGCGAGTCCTGCGGCGGGCCAGCTCCGGTGAGCCGGTTCGGCCCGGCAGGGCCGTGCAACCTCGACATGCCCAGGAGACGTCCGCACGCCAGACGAGGGCCGCGGCGGCAAAGAAATTGGTGAAGCCCGCGGTGGCGAAGAAGAAAGCATCCGCCTCTTCTTTGTCTAAGTGCGCTCAAACTCCACCTCCTTCCCCTCCTCCGGCAGACGTCGACGCGGAGGTCATCTTTGACTTCGGGTCCCTCAGCCCAAGGAGGAAGAGGAAGGCAGCAGAGGAGGAGGTGGAGGAGGAGGAGTAAGCTTCTTGTTCCCTCCCCCCTTTTTTTCATCTCCGTCTCTTCAAACTGTGCCGCTTATCTTGTATTGTTTTCATATTTTGCAGGGATGTGGAGACGGTGGACCAGAGGGTGAAGAGGGCCAGGTCGTTGGCGGACGGCCAGCCGCCAGCGGGCACCTCAAGTGCACCACTGGTGGTGGTGAGCAGCGCGAACAGCAGCCCCCAGCGTAAGTTCGCCGCTCGCTCCTCGCCGACATGTGTTGGTGGGCATGATCCATTGGCGCTGACCTCGCCGAGATCGCAGGAGGAGGACAGCAGCAGGAGGAGCCACTGAGAGCCACCCCCAACACGCCGCCCCCATCGACCATGCCGCCCCGAGGGGCGTCCCCGGCAAGGGCGCCAAGCACCGAGCCCATGCACACGAAGGAGGAGGAGGAGAACTCGGGCGCCGGCGGCTCCACCTCGGCACCAAATGTTGGCGAGAAAGTGGCCACTTGTTCCCAGCCCGGCACGGGTTCGTCATTCGCCTTCCATCCATATCTTTTCTTTTTCTCTTTGAATCTTGGTCTTGGCTTCACCTCATCCCCTTCCCGATATCCAGATCCTCCCTCGGCGGGCCAGGAGGACATAGACACCATCATCGAGGATGTCGCCAAGGCCGCCGCGACGGAGGCCGAGAAGATCGCCACCGAGGAGGCCGCCAAGGATGCCACTGAGGACGCTGCCAGGAGGCCTGCCGGGGAGCCCGGCAAGGCTGCTGCCAAGGCGACCAGCAAGGGGCCTACCGGGGAGGCCGGCAAGGCCGCTGCCCAGGAGGAGGTGGCTGATGACCAGCCTTCGTCCTCCGCCGCCTCTGGCTCCGGCAGGTATCTGAAGGTGATCGACGACCTTTTCGTCCACCTTCCAGGGACGTCGAGCTCCAGGGCGCCCATCGAGGGAGAGGTGTTCGACGAGGAGGTGCTTGCCGCCGCGGGGCTCAAGGTTGTTGACGAGCTGAGCGCCGGTGGCGACGGTTCTCAGGAGGAGCGGCTTCTCCATGCCATGGGCGCCAGCTTTCGGAAGCTTCAGGCGCTCCACCGTGCCCGCCTGGACAAGGCCAAGTCCAGGATGGCAATGGTGGACAAGGCGGAGGCGGACCTCAAGGGACGCATCACCGAGACGCAAACTTGGTTCCACCAAGCTTGTGAGGAGATGAAGGCCGCCCAGGGCGAGCTGGCCAAGCGTGATGTGGAGCTCACCATGAAGCGGGCCGACATCGAGAAGGCCCAGGAAACAACGAATAACCTGGCCGCCGCAACCGAGGCCGCTCGAACCTAGCACCAGGCCACGCTGAAATCCTAGGAGGAGGACCTTGCCGCACGTGAGGAGAATCTTGCCGCAACGCTCCGCGGCAAGGATGAGGAGGTGGAGAAGCTCGTCATGCAGTGGACCTAGGAACTGGAGCAGAGGCACAGGGAGGCACTCAATGCCCAGGCTCTGGTTCACGCCGACAAGGTGAAGGAGCTGGAGGTGGAGCGGGACGGGCTGAAAGACCAGGTCCTGAAGCTGTCCAAGGAGAAGGACATGCTCAACAGCGCTCTGACGAAGGCGCTGGGCGCTGTCCTCAGCAGGGTCGGGCAGCTTTCCGAGGCCAACAACTCCATCAAGCTGAAGCTGGAGGGTCTCAAGGGGATGCTGTCGGAGGCCAAAACCCGGGAGGAGGCCCTGACCAAGGATCTGGAGGCCGAGAAGCAACTGCGGAGGAACAACGCCGCCACCCACAAGGACTATGTGGAGGGCAAGAACCGCTGGCTCAAATGCCTCGCCGCCGTTGCAGAGTGGGCCACCACGCAGCTGGCTATCATGGGGATGCCGGATGTGAGGTACGCCCCGGAGCCAAACCTGAGCCCCAACTGCAACCTGACCCTGTTCTTCGAGAAGGTCGTCGGTGCCTTGGAGCGGCTCCATTCCAACCGAGCGGCCTCGCTGGCCGATGAGGCCCGGAGGCTTTGCCAGGGTGCCATGACAAAGGTGCTCACCAAGATGGCGTACCGGAACCCCCGACCCCGACTTTGACGCCGCGCAGGACAGCTTGCCGGATTGTGTGGACCTCGCGGCGCTCAAGGAGCGTATCAAGCCCGTCATCAGCCATATCGGCGGAATCCAGAGGATAGAGGGCCAGCGCCGAGATTAGGCACCACGTCCCCCACTGCCGCTGCAGGTTCATGACCAAGACAATTTTTATCTTTAGTTAGAACCACAACAACAATTGATGTAATATAACTCTGCAGCACTTTTGATATGATGCACGTTATCTTCCTGTTCGATCTTCCTTTGTATGTTCACCCTACGTTAACCGGGTAGGCTTGCCGGCGCGTAAACCCAGGGCGGCACTTTGAGGACGGATCCCAATGGCCTGCCGAGTGCGCTTGCTGCCGGGCGAACCACCTTACCGCTCTCAACGCGGCCGCTCGAACTGTCGAGCTTGACTCGAGTCAGAGTCGAGAGTGTTGCCAATTGCGGAAGGCCACCCTGTCGTTCTCGACGCGGCCGCTTGAGCTGTTGAGCGGACTCGAAACAGAACAAGGGGATTGCCAATTGCGGAAGGGCCCATTTGCGTGTAGGTTTTCCATGCATAGGGCAGGACCTTTGAGGACAATAACCTTATATATAAAAAGAAATTGCTCAAAGTATCGCATGACTTAGCTTTTTTGTCGTCGCACGGGCGCCCACCGCGTCTGCAGACGGTGCCGTCAGGCTTGTTCGTCTCCTTCCTTGGGACGACGGCCACGTGGGAGCCGCTGCTCCGATTAGACCAGATTTCCACAACTGCCTCAGCCCCCTACCTGGCGCGCCAAAGATTTCGGTGGGAGCGACACCTATGGAATCACTGGGATCCCTTCTACGGTTGGTGGGCGCGAGGTTGTGCAAAGAGCGGGTCTGACAGGAAGCACACGGATCGTTTACCCAGGTTCAGGCCGCGAAGATGCGTAATACCCTAGTCCTTCTTTTGTGGGTGTATTGAATGTTCTTGTGTTCTTGAGCTAGCTACGGGGTGCAACTTGCCCAAAAGAGCCGAATCCCTCTCCTGGTCGGCTTGGGCCTCCTTTTATAGGCAAAAAGGGGTTGCCACAGTGGCACACAGGAGGTGGAAAGGTCTACAGTTGATAAGCATATCCTCTGGGACCATCGGACAAACGAATTTAATGCGCTGCTAACGTGTCCCCCTTGCTTTATCGGGAACGGCAAGGAAGCACGTCCCAGCTGTCACCACCTCGCCTGGCGTTGACACGCGTCCGAGCTGACGAAGATCTGCATGCCACCACAGAGGCTCCTCCTGAGCCATGGTTCCAATGTAGTTGGTGGTGTTGGGACCCATGGGCTCAAGGGTGGCTTGCTTCGCTGGCATCGGGCAGGTTGCACCAGCAAGGCTCTTGCCGGGGCTGCGGAGGCTGCCTCGGCAGGGATCTTGCCGAGGGAGTCTATCTCGCTCTCTTGCTCTCCTGTGTTTCTGGTCTTGGTGTTGCCTTGGTTGTTGAGGGAGTCCCGGACTAGGGGGTGTCCGGATAGCCGGACTATCGTCACGGCTGGACTCCAAGACTATGAAGATACAAGATTGAAGACTTCGTCCCGTGTCCGGATGGGACTTTCCTTGGTGTGGAAGGCAAGCTTGGCGATACGGATATGTAGATCTCCTACCATTGTAACCGACTCTGTGTAACTCTAACCTATCCGATATCTATATAAACCGGAGGGTTTTAGTCCATAGGACGAACAACAATCATACCATAGGCTAGCTTCTAGGGTTTAGCCTCCTTGATCTCGTGGTAGATCTACTCTTGTACTACCCATATCATCAATATTAATCAAGTAGGAGTAGGGTATTACCTCCATCGAGAGGGCCCGAACCTGGGAAAAAACATCGTGTCCCTCGTCTCCTGTTACCATCCGCCTAGACGCGCAGTTCGGGACCCCCTACCGAGATCCGCGGTTTGACACCGACATTGGTGCTTTCATTGAGAGTTCCTCCGTGTGCGTCACCGATAGGCCCGATGGCTCCTTCGATCATCAACAACGAGCGGTCCGGGTGAGACTTTTCTCCCGGACAGATCTTCGTATTCGGCGGCTTTGCATCGGGCCAATTAAGCAGCCATCTGGAGCAGATCGAAAGCTACGCCCCCGGCCGTCGAGTCAGATTTGGAAGTTTGAACTATCGGCCGATATCCGCGGAGACTTGATCTTGACGGATTCGAGCCGCAATAGCACCGCCTTGTCTCGATGGGTATGATCTAGCTCGCAGCGAGCGGTGCCACGGAGGCCGCACCGGATCCGCTCCGACCCTTAATCCGGAGTCGGATTCCCGATCGAGGGCGAGTGGTTGGACACGCCTCGGGGCTACAATCTCTCGACGATTGAGCGAACTCTATCCCTCTCTTTGCGAAGACCTTGACTCGTGGTGTCGGACTCCTCTCGGACTCAAACCCTCTGCGCTTACTGTCGAATCCGATTGGCCGCCCGTTATGGAGTTCACTGCCGCGGACATCTTTCAGCACTCGCCCTTTGGCGGCATTCTGAATGCGCTAAAGTCTCTCTCTTTATCCAGAGAGCCCTGGCCGGACTGCGGACATTAAGGTTGGGATACGGACGACGAAATTCAACGCCCACCCACCACCCACTTTGTAGACACTGTCGATGATTTAACCGACATGCTCGACTTCGACTCCAAAGACGTCGACGGTATGGACAACGACGGCAGAGACGACCAAGACCCAGCGCCTACAGGGCACTGGAAGGCCACATCGTCATATGACATATACATGGTGGACATCCCAAAATATGGGAACGACGATGGAACAACGGAGGATGACCCCTCCAAGAAACAGCCGAAGCGCCGACGTCAGCGCCGCCGCTCTAAATCCCGCCACAATAAAAACGGTGATTACAGCACGGAGATAATAACACCCCTGACGGTGCGAAGAAACCCCTCCAGCAGGACTCAGCGCGGAGGAGGGAGAAGCAAGTCCGCACGACGGTCTGCGAAAAAGAGGTCGAGGGCGATAATTATCGCCTCCCTACGAAGATGAGGCAAGCCTCGGCGACAACAATTTGTGCGTGCCTAAGGATCCCGCCGAACAGGAGCGTTTCAAGCGTGGGCTTATGGCCACGGCAAACAGCCTCAAGAAAAAGCAGCAACAGCTTAGAGCTGACCAAGACACTGCTAGGCGACGGATGGATGAAGTCCTTGCACGAAGAGTATGAACTCGAGCGCCCCTCCAAAAGCTACCCCAAGCGCGGGTCGTTGCCTCGATCGAGGAGGAAGCACCCAAGTCACCAGCGCCGCGACATGGCGGACCGGCCACCCGTGGCAGCGACAGAGAAGCCTCTCGGCCCTCCGCTCAAGCCACACCCCGACGCCGCTCAAAAAGTACCAAGGCACGGGAAAATGCGTCGGACGACGTGTGATGATTAACGTCGCGCCGGATACAGCAAACCCGTCCGGGCCGAACACAGTAGACAAAGCTCATATGAGCTACGTCGCGATATAGCCCAATACAGAGGCGCCGCACACCCACTATGCTTCACAGATGAAGTAATGGATCATCAAATCCCTGAGGGCTTCAAACCCGTAAACATCGAATCATACGACGGTACCACAGATCCTGCGGTCTGGATCGAGGACTATCTCCTCCATATCCACATGGCCCGCGGTGATGATCTACATGCCATCAAATACCTCCCACTCAAGCTTAAAGGACCAGCTCGGCATTGGCTCAACAGCTTGCCGCCAGAATCAATTGGTTGTTGGGAGGACACGGAAGCCGCATTCCTTGATAACTTCCGGGGCACATATGTGCGACCACTAGAGCGAGATGACCTTAGCCACATTATTCAGCAGCGGAAGAATCGGCGGACAATTCCTAACAAAGAAAAATCAAATCGTTGATTGTCCGGGATCACGAGGCCCTTGCAGCCTTCAAACATAACATCCGTGACGAGTGGCTTGCCCGGCACCTAGGACAGGAAAAGCCAAAATCCATGGCAGCCCTCACGACACTCATGACCGCTTTTGCGGGAGAGGACAACTGGCTAGCTCGAAGCAACAACTTGGCCAAACATCACGATAGTTCGGATACCAAGGACAGCAATGGCGGGTCGCGTCGTAACAGAACAAGCGCCGCGTGCGGCGATAATCTCAAGATCTGACCGTCAATGCCGGATTCGAGGCTCTAAACCGGTCGCGGAAGAAGCCATTCAAAAGAAATACCGGGCCCGTCCAACTTGGACTGAATACTCGATCGCTTGTGCGGATACATGGCACCCCGAAAAACAGCCAATCACACCAACAGGGATTGTTGGGTGTTCAAACAAGCGAGCAAGTTAAGTGCGAACTCAATGACAAGGGGCTGCATAGCGATGACGAGGAAGAGCCCGGCGACGAACAATAGAGGACGAAGGGTTTTCCTACACAAGTGCGGACGATGAACATGATATCGCAACCCACATACCCAAAGGGAGGCGGAGCGTGCACTAAGGGCGTATATGCGATGGAGCGATCGCCCGAAGTTCAACCCATGGTCTTCTGCCCGATCACCTTCGATCGAAGGACCACCACACTAGCATCCGTCCACGGCGGCTTCGCGCATTGGTTCTTAGCCCAATTATCGACGGATTTCACCTCACTAGAGTCCCGATGGGCGGCGGTAGCAGCTGAACCTGCTTTATCGGGATACGGTCGCAAAATGGGCATAGACCCTCAAGTTAAACCTACAAAGACGACCTTTAAAGGCGTCATGCGGATGTAGAGGCCAGTTATGCGGGCTCGCTTACACTCAAGTGGTCTTGGATCCCGGATAACTTCGAGCGAAGAGTTAATCTTTGACATCGTCCCATTCCGCAGGGGCTATCATGCCTCGCTTTCGGACGAACCGCATTTGCAAAGTTCAATGCGGTGCCGCCTCGCATACCTCAAGCTCAAGATGCCAGGCCCTCGAGGAGTAATCACGGTCAATGGAAACACGAACACTCTCTCGAGCGGAGGAGCACACGGCGGCCTCGCGGCGGAGGTACAAAGCAGCCTCTCACAGCAATTCTCGAGTCCGGCCACTAAGCGTCCGGACAACATCCAGCGCCGGAGTAACCTACAACAAGACCGCTGGCACGATTCAAGCATCGCAGCGTAGCAATCGGCTAACCCCAGCCCTCGCGAAATTGCGAAGCTAGTATTACGCGTACATAATTACGCTCTGGAGATACCATGGGCATATGGGGAGGGGCAAGACCACGGCACGCCCGAAATACGTCTCAACCGCACCAGGGGCTCCCGATTGTGTCATTCTTTTTCTTTTTCCTTTTTTTCCTTTTTCTTACTTTCAGGACTCCGTCTTTCAGAAGTCCTGTCCGGCACTAGAATCGCCGAACTCATGATGCAACAGCCAGGGACGTAGAACGCTACGTCGAATGTTCAGGTGGTCTTTATTACGAGCATTATACCTGTTTTACATACCATCCCGCAGCTTACCCCTGGAGGGGGACATGTTAGATAGTCCCATCCCTTGCTCATAGCACTATTTGTATCGTTCTGCTTTCATTGCAGTACCTTCTTTGAATAAACAATACATAGCTCTTGCTTATTATTGCTCTACTTCCTTTATTTATACATATGTTCATTTCACGACATGTTGCAACCGTACACTTTGGTACGGCCAATACACCAGGGGCTTAAGTATCCCAAAATTATGGTGTGATAAGTCCGAACACTTTCACAAGTGCGGCAACCCGAACTTATAGCATTATATGAATCGTCTCCGAATCATGTCTTGGGTCAATAGTTGGGTTTGCCCGGGTCCCGTGTTTTGGTACCTTACATTCCGTTATATCGGCTAAGGTAGCACCGGGAGAACCACTGCGATTGTGCCCCAGTTGAGCTGGGTCGAGCACCTCAGTGGAGAAAGCTAAAATTGACCGTCATGATAGGGCGAGAGTCGGTCGCTGTTCGAGAGGTTTTTTGGGGTCCCTAAAGACTTATGCCGATTAGAGCGAGGAACCGAATTGTCCGCCAAGGCGTGGATAGCGCCCGAACTCGGTCTTCGAATACTAGGGGCTTCGCCCGAAATTTAAAATTATAGAATTCTATGGCTAAGTGAGAGTGTTCAAGCATTATAAGTCCGGTTGCCTTATTACGTTGTGTTGGCGCCTCCTAGATGGACCCAAGAATGGGAACAAGAGTGCTCAAGTTTATCCCGAACACCCGACACTTTGTGGCATGGGGGCTGAAGCCAACGACTTGCCATCTCTCAAATTTGATAAGCGGCCGCCTGAAGGTAATATTTTAAATGAATAAGCGTTGCTTAGCGCATATGAACAAGTTTTCAGCGTACAGGATAACAAATGCGAGTTTATTCAAAAATTACATCTTTGGAGCACTCATCCGCTATTAGGCGGGCACCCTTCAAGAGGCCCTCATAGTACATTTCGGGCGTGCGATTCTCATGGCCCTTCGGTGGCCCGACCGTCACAAGCCTCTCCGCATCCAGCTTGCCCCAGTGCACTTTAGCACGGGCAAGGGCCCGACGGACACCTTCAATGCAGACGGAGCGCTTGATGACTTCAAGCCGCAGACAGGCATCCACCAGCCGCTGCACCAAGCTGAAGTAGCTCCTGGGCATGGCCTCCAATGGCCACAGCCACGCTATAAGGCCCTCCATGGCATGTTCGGCGACCTTGTGGAGCTCGACCAGCTGCTTCAGCTGGTCGCTCAGGGGCACCGAATGTTCGGCCTCATCATACTGAGACCAGAACACCTTTTCCGTCGAGCTCCCCTCCTTGGCGCGGTAGAATGCGGCAGCATCAGACACACTACGGGGCAAATCTGCGAATGCTCCTGGAGAGCTCCGAATCCGGGTAAGTAATAGGTAATTCACTTTCACATGCTTGCTTTGCATAAAGAATGCCTTACCCGCCGCTATCTTCTTTAAAGACTCAATTTCTTGGAGGGCTTTACGGCCTCGGCCTTAGCAGCTTTGGCACTCTCAAGAGTCGAGGCGAGCTCGGACTCTCGAGTCTTGAGTCATGCTCCAAACTCGTGTTTTTCCACGAGCTTGGAGCTCTTGTCGCATACCTTGGCCAGCTGCGCCTCCCCTTCTCTCGCTCGGTGCGTTCATGCCGCTTTGTTTTCGACCACGGACACCGCTTCCCTCGTGGTCGCCACCTCGTTCGTGGCCCTACAGTACCCAAGTTATTCCTGTTATTTTTGCAACCAAAACCTTTTCTATAAGGTCTTTCTTTAATAAGGTATTACTTACCTTCCTTGTCCTCGAGCTGCTTCTTGGCTTGTCCGAGCTCGTTCTCGGACCGCTCGAGGTTACTGCTTCAATGCATTGACCTTCGCAATCGGTCTTGGCGCAGAGGTCAGCGATAGCTCTGCATTCCCATATTGACATACTTATGTTAGACTCCTGCGTATATCTTTTAGATCCTTAGTCCGGCTTTTCTTTCCGAACACCGAACTAAGCATCGAGGACTACTGTCTATCGGTAATATTTTACATATTCTAAACTTACCTCAAAGCCTGTTAGAAGGCTGGTACAGGCTTTGGTCAGTCCGCTCTTGGCAGACTGAACTTTCCGGATCACCGCACTCATCACAGTGCGGTGCTCCTCCTCGATGGAAGCGCTGTTAAGCGCCTCCAGTAAGCTATCCAGTGCCTCCGGTTGGACAGAGGACACCGACGTCTTACCCTTCTTGCGAAGGATCCGCTGGCCGGACTTCGAAACCGCTGATGGTGCCGGCATGGAGTCCGGACGAGGGTCGGGCCTAGAGCCCCTGGGGGTCTTGCCCCCCGCGCGCCTGGAGTCCGGGAGGTTGCCTTGTGGCACCTCCTGCGCCACCTCCTCTTGACCAAGCCCCTCTTGGGGCCCCACCGCAGCGTCGTCCGTAGCGTGAGGCGAGGAGGCGGTCGGAAGCGAGGTACTCTCCATTTCCGACGAGCCCAGGGACCCGCTCGATGAATCGGCGAACTCGCCCTTGGGCGGGCTGCACGATTGTTCGACATTAGAGAACACTCTGCAATAATAAAAAGCCATGGGTATCCGGACACTTACGATCTCGCCAGGGGCATGGCCCTTGTAGGCCAATCCTCGTCGTCGTCATCGACGTTGGTGGAGAAGTCCGGAGGAAGGGTTCTTCCCTTCTTGGACCCTCCGGCCTCCCCAGTTGGGGCGGCCTTCCTTTTCTTCTCCTCCCGGCTGGGAAGGAGCTTCTTCTTCTTCCTCCTCGTCTTGAGGAGAAGATTCTGCTTGAAATCGACGGCACACAGTGTCGGGAGCTCCTTGAGTTCCGTGGCCTCCTTCTTGGCCTTCTTCTCCGGCACCACATGGGGTGCGGGAGCCAGCAACCCGTCAATCGGGCGTCCTCTGGTCTTCCGACAAAGGAGCCGACAATTAATCTGTCCGGGCGTCTTCAGCCAGTCTGTCAAAGATTTGGGAGTTTTAGATCCCACCTAGAGTCAATCTATGAAAAAGAGTCCCAGAAAGGGTAAAATAACTTACCTCGCCGGCTTGACGCGCGATGCATATCCGCGATCTTTGTTAGCGGATGCGGGGCTTGTGCCCTTGAACAACACCTTCCTGTGTCTTCGTTATGTAGTGTCAAGAGCGGCTCAAGGTTGGTCTTTGTGCGGATCGAACTCCCACAGATTGAAGGCCCGTTGTTGGAGGGAGAATCCGGCGGATGAGCATCACACGGATTACGTCGACAAGCACGAGATTCTTGTCCATCGAGGTTTGGACGCATGTTTGGAGTCCGGATAGCTCTTCGAATTCCCCACGTCCAGCCCGTCTCTTTCCATGACGAGAGCCGTGTGGGAAGCCAGATCTAAATTTGGGGCCGCCGCCCATTCGGGTCAGCGTGGCTCGGTGATGTAGAACCACCCGATTGCCACCTTTATTGTCTCCACGAAGGCGCCCTCGAGCCATAGGACTTTGGCCATCTTGCCAACCATGGAGCCTCCGCACTCCGGCTTGATGGCCGCCCACTACCTTGGCCGGACGTTGAAGATCTTCAGCCATAAGCGAAGTGGGGCTGGATGCTGAGGAAGGCCTCGCACCTGACGATAAACGCCGAGATGTTGAGGATGAAATTGGGGCCAGTCGTGGAAGTCCAGGTCGTAGTAGAACATGAGCCCCGGATAAATGGGTGAAGTGGAAAACCTAGTCCGCGGAGGAAGTGGGGGAGAAACACTACCCTCTCATGGGGCCCAGGGGTTGGAATGAGCTGCCCCGCATCGGGCAGCCTGTGCGCGATGTCGCTGGACAAATATCCCGCCTCCCGCAGTTTTGTGATGTGCCCCTCCATGACGGAGGAGGCCATCCATCTGCCTCCCGCTACTGACATGGTGGGAGAAGGTTGAGGTGGGATGTGCGGACTTGGGCGCTGGAGCTCGAGTGCGCGGAAATGGATAAGCAAAGGAGGAAGAAGGTGTAGGTGAAAAGGTGGATCCTTATCCCCTTATATGGACGTCTGACGCTATCGTCCCCACCAGCCTGGTAAAACTCGCTTATCTCCCAAGCGCCGTAATCAATGGCGCGGATGGGTTACCCACGTCCGTATTGATGAGAATCCCGGAATAAGGGGGCACGATCTATGCTTTGATAAGGCGTGCCAAGGAAACCGCCTCGCTAAACGCGCTAAGGTGGAACGGTAAAAAACGATTCATAAAAAGGCATGGTCGTGGTGTGAAGTCACGCCGGAATACATCAATGATCTGTGCAAAAGTTATTGTCTCTCTGGTGTTATGTGGAACTTGTTTTGCGAGCGGACACTATCCTTGTGTTCAAAACCTTCTATGAAGTATTCGGATGAGGAACCCGCCTTGCAATGCGAAGACAATATGCGGCGCGGACTCGTCGTCATTGAAGCCTGGTTCAGAGGCTCTTGGAGTCCCGAACTAGGGGTGTCCGGATAGCGGACTATCATCACGGCGGACTCCAAGACTATGAAGATACAAGATTGAAGACTTCGTCCCGTGTCCGGATGGGACTTTCCTTGGCGTGGAAGGCAAGCTTGGCGTCTGGATATGTAGATCTCCTACCATTGTAACCGACTCTGTGTAAACCTAACCTATCCGGTGTCTATATAAACTGGAGGGTTTTAGTCCGTAGGACGAACAACAATCATACCATAGGCTAGCTTCTAGGGTTTAGCCTCCTTGATCTCGTGGTAGATCTACTCTTGTACTACCCATATCATCAATATTAATCAAGCAGGAGTAGGGTATTACCTCCATCGAGAGGGCCTGAACCTGGGTAAAAACATCGTGTTCCTCGTCTCCTGTTACCATCCGCCTAGACGCACAGTTCGGGACCCCCTACCCGAGATCCGCCGGTTTTGACACCGACAGTTGTCTTGTGCTTTTGCTTCTCTCCGGCTTCCCTCCTCTGCCCTACTAAGTGTGGCCGCGGCGCATGGCTCTGACTGCCTGTGCACAAGTAAAGGGCTCAAAAGGAGAGCCCCTACTTTTGTACACCGACACTAGGTTAATTAGGTGAAGTTAAATGAATGAAATTAGTAGTTAACTGGATTTTTAGGACAAATTTGAGTATCCTTAAGTACTTAGCTAAATATTATTCTTAGGACAAACTTGTATATGCTTAAGTAGTTAACTAAATATATTATATGGTTGTATATATAGTTGCTTAAGTACTTATTTTGGGGATATAGCTACTGAGTTAACCCGCACAGGAGGGGCCGGGTTAACTCCTGGCGACTCACAAGACAAAGCCCAGGAAGGAATCGAAGATGGCGGTTCATGAGGATGACTTATGAATAGCCCAAGGCCCAAAGGCGGCTTAAGGCCCGTAGGTGTAAACCGCCATGTGTATGTGACTTGTACTATAAGACAATTGTAATTAAGTCATCAAGCCGGATACGTTTATGAGCCGGCCGGGACTTTGTAAGCCACCGGGCGTCAACCTGAGTATATAAAGGGACGACCTGGCGGCGAGTTAGGGGACAGACAACAAACTGAGAACTAGGTCAAGCGTATTCGCTCCCTGGTAATCGAGACATAAGCAATACCACCTCAAACTGAATTAGGCCTTTACCTTCACTGCAAGGGGCCGAACCAGTATAAACTCCCTGTGTCCTTTGTCCCGTTCAACCCCTTTAAGCTAACCTAGTTGTGATGGCTCCACGACTAAGTCCTCACACTAGGACATCTGCCGTGACAATTGTTGGGGATCGTAGCAGAAATTTAAAATTTTCTACGCATCACCAAGATCAATCTATGGAGTCATCTAGCTACAAGAGGGAGGAGTGCATCTACATACCCTTGTAGATCGCGAGCGGAAGCGTTCAAGAGAACGGGGTTGATGGAGTCGTACTCGTCATGATCCAAATCAGCGATCATCCTAGCGCCGAACGGATGGCACCTCCGTGTTCAACACACGTACGGAGCAGAGACGTCTCCCACGCCTTGATCCAGCAAGGAGGAGGGAGAGGTTGAGGAAGAGAGCTCCAACGGCAGCACGACGGCGTGGTGGTGATGGAGTGGCAGTTCTCCGGCAGGGCTTCGCCAAGCTCTTGCGGAGGAGGAGATGTTGGGAGGGAGGGCTGCGCCTTGGATGTGGTGTGCAGCCTCCCTCGCCTCTATTTATAGGGGAAGGGGAAGGGGGCCGGCCCCTCTAGATGAGATCTAGAGGGGGGGCGGCGGCCAAGGGGAGGGGGCTTGCCCCCCAAGCAAAGGGGGCGCCCCCTCTAGGGTTCCCCCCCCAACCCTAGGCGCATGGGCCCTAGGGGGGGATGGTGCCCAGCCCAACAAGGGGCTGGTTCCCTTCCCTCTACAGCCCATAACGCCCTCCGGGATAGGTGGCCCCTCCCGGTGGACCCCCGGAACCCCTCCGGTGGCCCCAGTACAATACTGATATGCCCCCGAACTTTTCCGGTGACCGTATGACAACTTCCCATATATAAATCTTCACCTCCGGACCATTCCGAAACTCCTCGTGACGTCCGAGATCTCATCCGGGACTCCGAAAAACATTCGGTAATCACATACATATCTTCCTTATAACCCTAGCGTCACCGAACCTTAAGTGTGTAGACCCTACGGGTTCGGGAATCACGCAGACATGACCAAGACAGCTCTCCGGCCAATAACCAACAGCGGGATCTGGATACCCATGTTGGCTCCCACATGTTCCATGATGATCTCATTGGATGAACCACGATGTCGAGGATTCAAGTAATCCGGTATACAATTCCCTTTGTCAATCGGTACGTTACTTGCCCGAGATTCGATCGTCGGTATCCCAATACCTTGTTCAATCTTGTTTCCGGCAAGTCACTTTACTCGTTCCATAATGCATGATCCCGTGACCAACCACTTGGTCACATTGAGCTCATTATGATGATGCATTACCGAGTGGGCCCAGAGATACCTCTCCGTCATACGGAGTGACAAATCGATCTCGATCCGTGCCAACCCAATGACACTTTCGGAGATACCGTAGTGTACCTTTATAGCCACCCGATTCGTTGTGACGTTTGGTACACCCAAAGCACTCCTACGGTATCCGGAGTTGCACGATCTCATGGTCTAAGGAAATGATACTTGACATTAGAAAAGCTCTAGCGCATTTAACTACGATCTTGTGCTATGCTTAGGATTGGGTCTTGTCCATGACATCATTCTCCCAATGATGTGATCCTGTTATCAATGACATCAAATGTCCATGGTCAGGAAACCATAACCATCCATTGATCAAAGAGCTAGTTAACTAGAGGCTCACTAGGGACATGTTGTGGTCTATGTATTCACACATGTATTACGATTTCCGGATAACACAATTATAGCATGAACAATAGACAATTATCATGAACAAGTAATATAATAATAATCATTTTATTATTGCCTCTAGGGCATATTTCCAACAGTCTCTCACTTGCACTAGAGTCAATAATCTAGTTACATTGTGATGAATCGAACACCCATAGAGTTCTGGTGTTGATCATGTTTTGCTCGCGGAAGAGGTCTAGTCAACGGATCTGCGACATTCAGATCCGTATGCACTTTGCAAATATCTATGTCTCCATCTTGAACATTTTCACGAATGGAGTTGAAGCGACGCTTGATGTGCCTGGTCTTCTTGTGAAACATGGGCTCCTTGGCAAGGGCAATGGATCTAGTGTTGTCACAGAAGAGAGTCATCGGCCCCGACGCATTGGGAATAACTCCTAGGTGAGTAATGAACTCCTTCATCCAGATTGCTTCATGTGCTGCCTCCGAGGCTGCCATGTATTCCGCTTCACATGTAGATCCCGCCACGACGCTTTGCTTGCAACTGCACCAGCTTACTGCCCCACCATTCAAAATATACATGTATCCGGTTTGTGACTTAGAGTCATCCAGATCTGTGTCGAAGCTAGCGCCGACATAACCCTTTACAACGAGCTCTTCGTCACCTCCATAAACGAGAAACATGTCCTTAGTCCTTTTCGGTACTTCAGGATATTCTTGACCGCTGTCGGTGTTCCATGCCGGGATTACTTTAGTACCTTCCTACCAAACTTACGGCAAGGTTTACATCAGGTCTGGTACACAGCCTGGCATACATAATAGACCCTATGGCCGAGGCATAGGGGATGACACTCATCTTTTCTCTATCTTCTGCCGTGCTCGGACATTGAGCCGAGCTCAATTTCACACCTTGCAACACAGGCAAGAACCCCATCTTGGACTGATCCATATTGAACTTCTTCAATATCTTATCAAGGTATGTGCTTTGTGAAAGACCTATGAGGCGTCTCGATCTATCTCTATAGATCTTGATGCCTAATATGTAAGCAGCTTCTCCAAGGTCCTTCATTGAAAAACACTTATTCAAGTAGGCCTTTATGCTCTCCAAGAATTCTATATCATTTCCCATCAACAGTATGTCATCCACATATAATATGAGAAATGCTACACAGCTTCCACTCACTTTCTTGTAAACGCAGGTGAGGGAGTCCCGGACTAGGGGGTGTTCGGATAGCCGAACTATCATGACGACCGGACTCCAAGGCTATGAAGATACAAGATTGAAGGCTTCGTCCCGTGTCCGGATGGGGACTTTCCTTGGCGTGGAAGGAAAGCTTGGTGATACAGATATGTAGATCTCCTACCATTGTAACCGACTCTGTGTAACCCTAACCTATCCGGTGTCTATATAAACCGGAGGGTTTTAGTCCGTGGGGATCGAACAACAATCATACCATAGGCTAGCTTCTAGGGTTTAGCCTCCTTGATCTCGTGGTAGATCTACTCTTGTACTACCCATATCATCAATATTAATCAAGCAGGGTAGGGTATTACCTCCATCGAGAGGGCCCGAACCAGGTAAAAACATCGTGTCCCTTGTCTCCTGTTACCATCCGCCTAGGCGCACAGTTCGGGACCCCTACCGAGATCCGCGGTTTTGACACCGACATTGGTTCTTTCATTGAGAGTTCCTCGTGTGTCGCCACCGATAGGCCCGATGGCTCCTTCGATCATCAACAACGACGCGGTCCAGGTGAGACTTTTCTCCCGGACAGATCTTCGTATTCGGCGGCTTTGCATGCGGGCCAATTAAGCAGCCATCTGGAGCAGATCGAGAGCTCGCCCCGCCATCGAGTCAGATTTGGAAGTTTGAACTATAGGGCGATATCGCGGAGACTTGATCTTGACGGATTCGAGCCACGACCAAGCATGCCGCCTGTCTCGATGGGCATGATCTAGCTCTGCAGCCGAACAGTGGCCCTAGAGGCCACACCACATCCGCTCCGACCCTTAATCGGGCGGATTCCCGATCGAGGGCGAGTGGTTGGACACCGCCTCGGGGCTACAATCTCTATGGCGAT